>CM031240.1:769076439-769723381 GCA_018340775.1 Taxus wallichiana var. yunnanensis
AAATAAAATGAAAAATAAACTCACCCAATCCCGTGGGAGACACGTTGTCAAGTGTAAGACAAAGTAACATGGGAACAAGGTTTTTCAAATGGTGTACATGCTTTGATATGAGCTTAGAATTCTCCTTTCAAGTTGCGGGTTTGTTGATTATCTGCAGGACTATGTTTTATTAAATTCTCTACAAAGGGTGTATGCTTTTTGTGGTAAAAGGGTGCATGCCCTTTTTGTTAAAAAGGGTTTGGTGTATGAAATTTTCACAACAAAGAGCATACTCAATTTTCACAACAAAGGGCATGTATGGTGGGCAAGAATGTGTCTCAATGGTCTCTTAAGGTTTTCGTTCTATAAGGATAACGAAGCAATGAATAGGAGACACGCATGAACCAACATATAATGTGTTGATTTAAAGGGGTTACAACAAGTACTAAGGTCGCATATCCGGAGGGAATTAATACCTAAACTAGGTCAACGTATGGTTTCCAAGGCCCGTAGTGAAGATAGAGGGGAGTACCGTTCTAGGATATCAGTAAATGGGTGAGAAGAGGTATAGATCAATAGTGGATAAGACAAGCATGCACAATATAACTGAAATCTAAATAAGGGAAAGCTAAGGAATTGATCAAATAAGAGACTATTGATATGTAAACACCAGTTAAAATTCACTACTAGTTAATTTTTTACCAAGATCTTTAAAAATTCATCAACTTTAGTTAATCCAAAACTGATTAGAATTTGATATAAATCTGAATTATAACTGATCCAAAACTATTTAATTGATTCGAAAAATCATTGTTCGATTAACCATCCATATTTTACTTTTAACCAATTTACTCTCAGATGTCATAAAACTGATATTTAATCGTGCTTGAATTTTAATTTAACTGATTAAATGCGGAAATAAATCAGAATTCAAATGCAAATATACCAGATTAAAGAGACGACACCAAAATTGTTTACGAGTTTGACAATTGCCTACGTCTCTAGGTTCATATGAATCGATCTATTAAAATTTTCCAATTTCATAAGTATAATCAAACTCAAAATTCACAAAAATAGACCAATAACCTACAATTTTGTGCCTTCAAACCTTCGAAAGACCCTACGGAGCTCAATGTTCATCTTTCACCTTCCGAAGCACTTGCAAAAGTGTATCCATGTTGTTCCTAGCCTTCCAATGAGTTTTGATACTTAAAAAAATCATGAAAACTCTATAATGGTAAATTAATACATCCACAAAGAGCATCTCAGAATTCTGGACAACTTTCTAGTTTACTTCAAGACCCAATTTACTCTTAAATGCCTCTAAATTTTGCTTTTAGAAAAAATCCTTCTTGTGGCTATAAAATAGTCTCAAGACTTGTTTATTACAAATGCCAATAAGCCTTTATATAGGCTTGGAAAGCCCGAATAGCATGGTGGTGAGGGATACCTTTTGGTATCTGGGTGGTTGGGGTTCATCCTCCCCAACCACTTATCAATTCACCTTTGCTATGTTTGGGATTAAAATCCCACATTTACCGGTCAATGGGTTGTTTAAATCCTTAATAAGGCTTGAGAACTTCGTATAACCCATGGCAAGTGGCCACACTTGTCCCCTTTTTTCATGAGGCCTCATGGGATTAACTATTGTGTCGAGGAATTATGGAAGATTTTAAATCCACGTTGGTGTATGTGTTATGTTTAGTGTCCATATGGGCATGACCAATGTAGAGACTTGGTTTGGGCTCGATCATTGAACTCTCTGAGATATTATCTTAATCTGCTAATCCCTTGGGTGAGATGACCTGTCAACTCAACAAGTGAGATGGTATGACAAATTGAACATGAGCTTGATCTCCAACTTGATCATGGATGGATCGACTCATGCAATCGAGCTCGACTCAATGAGCTGATTGAAATTGTATAATGCCTAGGCCCCCTCCGAAATAAAAGTGAACCCCTTATTTGACCTTTTTTTTCTACTCTCGAGTGACGAAGAGTAGTGTTTTGAAGAACCCCCATATGTTTTCTTCATGATCTTTTACGACTTATTTTCCATTGCACATGTGATGCGTCATTGTCTACGCTATTGCAGTTTGCATCTTTTGAAGATCTCGTTCTGCGCATAGACTACATCCGAATCGCACGACATTGTTTTTTGCACGTTCTAATAGGTGCCAAAAATATATCAACTTGTACTTCCATAAGGAACAGGTTTAAGGATATCTTAGGAATGTTGACACCCAATATTTACCTTTATATCACACCTCCCCACTTAGGAGGCTTTTTGTCCACAAAAATTTTTTTCACCCACAAATGTTGTTAACCATCTTCTTGTATTTCACAAAAATATACAGATCCATAAATAACATTATGGGTTAAATCACTACAAATTGTTGATTAGCTAATCACAAAAAATCGATAAGTACAAATTAGACAATTGTTTCCCAAAATAGGAAAATTTCCCCGATACTATGTGATTCTATCAATCTCTACAAATAGTTGTGAATTGTTAAAATATAGTAATTGTACTACCATCACAAACAATCGATTAGTTTATAAAAAGAAACTTGTTCTCCAAAAGAGGTAAGTGTATAACTGATACTATGTGATAAGGCTAATCAATGTAAATACAATTCCACCAAAAATAGAATCGGTGTATATGCATCTACATGTCAAAAATAGCTAGTGTCCATTGTCCTGTGAAATTGTCAACCACTGCAAATATCACAAACACAATCCATAATGTTTAGACTACCATATGCCAAAAATAGGCAAGTGTCAAAACTGAATCATGTGAATCTGCCACTAACATATCTATCCCAACATTTTGCACATTGTGACTAGGATAGAAACAAACTATTTATATACCCAATGCGATGAAGTGTCATCCACTGCAAAAGATCACCAGGCATATTTTGCATACCAGTTTGTTTGTTAGTGTAACAATAATGCATTCTAACATTGTTACCATATTTAGAAATTACATTTTTCCCCCATGGACATGTGATTTTCAAGTATGGTAAAAATGAGAATTTGCATTGTGAGCACAATTACAAACATGCCCAAATTATGGTAAAATGCACCTAGCAAACACACACACACACACATATGCTAAAATAGATGCATCCTCAAACATCATTTATTATGCAAACAAGTATGAAATAGAACATTGTCATATATCATCAACCTATACAAACTATCACAAATCTCCAAAGCTTGTGAATATGAGTTTTAAAATTCCATACCCAAACCATACCAGGAACTCAAACGCTACATAAAGAGATTTGAAATGGAGTGTTTCTAAAATATCTCAATGTAATAAAGTTCACTAAGTATGGTAAATTTTCCTCGTTTTTCTCACAAATATGACTTCCCAAAAAATATTGTATACCATTCAACAATCAAGATATATGCAATATATAATTGAAAAATTGTTGACCAACCCATTTTAAAGGACTTTCATTTTCAGGTATTACCTGATCCGGGTTGACTTGTCAACTGGTGGTGGATTAGGAACTTCCCTTACCTTTGCAATATGCATGTATTCCATATTCATTTTACCATTACTCTGATGGTGTGATGGATGAATTTTCCAACAAGTGTCACCCAATGCCCATTCACATGACAATGAGCACAAAAATTCCTCTTTTCCTTCTTAGGGATGAGGAAATATGATTTTCATTTCTCACCTCTAAATGATGAGATTGGTCTTTCTAATTTTCCTTGTTATTGACGAATGAATCTAACTTCTTTAACGTGTCCTTATCTTCTAGTAACTAGAAACAAAATGGTTATGCAATCCACAAAAATTACATGGAAAAGCATTCCACATTTTTTGAATATCATAGCCAAATTTCTTAAACTGAAAAGAGGATCAGAAGTTTTACAATTTATTTTGTGATTATGATAAGAAAGAGGAGGTGTTATTTCATTACCTCTTCTCTAGTGTTATGTTACCAAATCCATCTTGTTGTACTACTAGGGTATTCACTTTGTTGTCGAAGCTTGTCTTCCTTCAGCATGTTTGTAGCATCCTCTAATATCTATTCCCGCACTAGGAAAACCCAAACCTGCAAAATAAGGATGATCCTCAACCTATATTGGGTTAGTAATTCCTTGGCCATTTTTACCAAGGCCTCTTCCATCAAATCCCATTTTAAACAATAATTGAGATCTAATGCCTTTAGTGTGTTTTTCAAATGAACCAAAAGCATCATTACCTAAATTCAAATCTAAATGGGAAGAAGATTCACGTGGTGAATAACTTACAATGAACTCATCAGTCATGGTTTCTACATCTAAAGTTAAAGGCATTTCCTTTTTCTTCTCACCACACTGCAATCTTGCCAAGAGCTCATCCTTGGTTTGTAATTCTGATTTCAAATGAGCATTCTCCTCTTCTAAGGAGTCATACATTGATCTCGGAGAGAGTTCTCTTCTTGGATATGGCAATTATATGCCTCAAGCTCATTGATATTTTCCTATTTTGATAACTTTCCCATAGTGCACATGTACCTATCCAATCACAACTGAACCAACTACACAATTTGAAGCAATCAAAATGTTAAATCATCCTGCTCTGATACAAAAACATGATCCGTAAACACCAGTTAAAATTCACTACTATTTAAATTTTTATGAGGATCTTTAAAAATTCATCAACTTTCAAGACTTTAATTAATCCAAAACTGATCAAAATCTAATATAAATTTGAATTATAACTGATCCAAAACTATTTAATTGACTCGTAAAATCATTGTTCGATCAACCATTCAGATTTTAATTTTAACTGATTTACTCTCAGATGTCATAAAACTGATATTTAATCATGCTTGAATTTTAATTTAACTAATTAAATGTAGAAATAAATCATAATTTAAATGCAAATATACCAGATTAAAGATATGAAACCATAATTGTTTACGGACTTCGACAACTACCTACGTCTCTGGGTTCATATGAATCGATGTATTAATTTTTTCCAGAATCATAAGTACAATAAAACTCACCATTCACAAAAATATACCAATGACCTATAATGTTGTGCCCTCATACCTTTGAAAGACCCTGATGGAGCTCAGTGTTCATCTTTCACCTTCTCGAAGCACTTGCAGAAGCGTATCCCTATTATTCCTATCCTTCCATTGAGTTTAAATGCTCAAAAAAACATCACGAAAAATCTAGAACGGTAAAATAATAGATCCACAAGGAGTGCCTCTCGGAATTATAGACAAATTTCCAGTTTACTCCAAAGATGCAATTTGCTCTTAAATGCCTCTAAATTTTTCTTGTACAAAACTTCCTTCTTATGGCTATAGCATAGTCTCCAAACTTGTGTATTACAAATGCCAATAAGCCTTTATATAGGCTTAGCAAACCTAAATAGTGTGGTGGTGAGGAATTCCTTTTGGTATCTGGGTGGTTGGGGGTTTGATCCTCCCCAATCACCTACCGATTCACCTTTGTTATGTTAAGGATTAAAATCCCACATTTACTGGTTTATGGGTTGTTTAAAGCCTTAATAAGGCTTGAGCACTCTCTATAACCAAAGTGGCATGTGGCCACGTTTATCCCCTTTTTCCATGAGACCACAAGGGCTTAGTTTTTGTGTCAAGGCATTATGGAGGGCTTTGAACACCACATGTGGTGCATGTTTTATTTTTAGTTTCCATGTGGCATGGAAGGTGCGGAGACTTTGTTTGGGCTCAATCATTGGACTTGCCAAGCTATTAGCTTAATTTGTCAATTTGCTAATGTTGCACTGAATATAGTATGAATCTCGATCCCTTGGGAAGTTTATCGGTCAACTCGGCAATGTGGTACAACAACTCAAACACAAGCTCGATCCTAACTTGGTCATAGATCAACTCAATTTATAGCTCAACTCAATGAGCTAATTGAAATTGTATGGCAGTCGGGTCCCCCTCCAAAATAAAAGTGGACCCCTTAATTGACCAAATTTTTGTACTCTCGAGCGATGAAGGTTGGTGTTTTAAGACAACCCCGTATTCTTGCTTGGTGATGTTGACGACCCATTTTCCTCTCGCACCCATGCCCAGTCATTGCATTGTTTCTTGTGTTATGGTTGCATCTTGTGAACATATCATTCTTGTGCGGACTTCATCTAGAGTGTATGAAATATGTTTGGTGTGTTCCAATAAGGCACCCGAAAGCTCCCAACAAGAGGGAGATCTTGGGAGTGTTGAATCCCAATTTTGACCTATGGATGTACTATGTTAAGTAGTATCAATGTAATTGTAACACTAAGCTAACATAGAGCAACAAGGAATGAAAATGAAATAATATGTGTTAAATTACAAAGAGAGTTAGATCACTTATTTGTAGGGTGATTGTTGATGCATCTATCTCTCTGAGAAGAAACACCCCGAGAGATAATCACTATTGGGTAGAGAATGGGAGCACCATTCCTTTCCTGACTCACTATAGATGACCTATTAATGTAAGAAATCCAACCAAGAAGAAGAGTGTCTAATCCAATCTAATTCAAATGCAAGATGAACCAAGGGATGAGCAAGTAGACATGAAGTTTGCACAAAATATCATAGTACATGGTAGTTCCTTTGATTCTAAATTCCTTTCTTATGAATGTCAAAGTGTAGTGTGTATATATACGACCATCGCCCATGGGCTAGGGAAAAACCTAACACCGACACCATCACCAATAGGAAATGGCGTCGGCCAAGGATGCCCAAATGTCATGAAAAGTGAAAAAAAGGTGTCATGGATCAGGAAAATGTAGAATAAGGTTCCAAATGGTGAAATACAAGCAATGTGTTGAGATTACAATGTGTATGAGACATAAAGGGACAATGATAACTAATACAAGGAAAACTAAGGTTGGGACCACATAGCGATATTCTCTCTATGTATTATCTCTAACCCATAATGATTATGTGAATAATCATACCCCATTCTGGCAGGCCCCTTAAGGCACCCGCTCTAGAAATAGATGCATCAATGACCCTTATTTGCACAAAGGAAATTTTTAGTAACATGTATGAAAGATGAAAAGTGAAAAATTAGGTGTATACAGGGCATATACAATTTTTCTTTTGAATTTCTTAAACCTATTTAAAATAGGTTCAAGAAAAAAAAAAATTAAAGGGCGTGTGCACTTTTTCAAATGGAATATGCCCTTTACAAAAATTGACATGACAGTGGCCATAAAATTGACCCCTCAATTTGTGAATCCACCCATCTTTGTTTGAAGTAATTGAGTAATTTGTTCAATTAATTTGGTACAATTGAGGCCAATTGAGCCCCAAATCACATAGTTACAATTAGGTTCATAAGGATCAAAGTGGCCCAAATTGCATATGCAATTAAACTAATCATGTAACTAGTTTAATATATGATGAAATTGGGGCCAATTGATCCCTAATTAACATCATATAGTCAAAAATTTAAGTTCATAAGGATAAAATTGTCCCAAATTATGTTTGTTATTAAATTGATCAAGTAATTGGTTTGATCAACAATTCAATTGTGGTCAAATAATACCCAAAACATACTATATGGTCACAAATATGTTCATAGGAAAATTCATAATTCAATTTCCTTAAATACTTGTCATTAGCTATAGGATACATGAGGTTTGTAACACTTAACCGTAATGCATATAAAACTTCTACAAATATCAACAACCAATCTAAATGGCCCCAAAATTTATAAAAAATAATATTTTTTCCTAAAACATACACCAATTGCAAAATTTATGCCCTAAAATCCTTAGGTTCAATACTAAAATCTCAAAACATGAAGTACTTACTAGATTAGATTTTGAACATATATATTCTAAATTGTAACTCATGGGGCTCTAACACAACTTTCATAAGATGTTCCTAATGGCCCTAATTTATTATATTTACTAAAATAAATTTAAACTATAAGAATATAAATGTCAACTTATACTTAAATGTGGAAATATATCATATACATGTTTTATTTTTTATGAGTATTGAACTTAACAACTAAAATGGTTATTTGAAACAAAATATGCTTGATTTGAAACTTCATATACATTTTCATCTAAATCACATTTTCATGGGGAAATATCCACTTTTTGGCTCCCCATCTTCCTACACTTACACAAAGGATCCTCTCAACCCATGGTTTGAATTACATTCTCCTTCAAAATATTCATCAATGGAGTTATTTCATTCTAGGGTTTTATGTGTCACATTTCTTAAAATATACAATATAATCAACTCAGGTTTGAACATCCTCTAAGAAGGTGTATCAATCGTGTTTTAATTCACATGCATTATCCAACAAAATCCATTCAAAACATTAGCATTGACATGCATAACATTCAAATCATTTGCGCAACATAAATTATAAGATATGAAAGAACAATAATTATCTTTTCAGATTACATTTTATTTTTCAAGAAAAATATAAAATTAACTAAAATATTTTCAACAAAATCAATAGATTATCTATTAGTTATAGTTGTTTTCTAAATGCACTTTAAAATTTAGGCATCTTAAATGGCATAAAAATAAAACATGAAAATTCACACTTTATAGTGCCTTTGGTCTTAAATAAATTTTCAAAACAAATATTATAGGGTTTGAAATATAAAAAATAGTTAGGGTTGTCATATCTAGCATAATTAACCTTATAAAAATAGAATTTTAGATAGATCTTATTTTATGATTAATATATAACCTTAATATGGGTGTAGACACTCAAATTTGGTAATTCTACTCTTTGACACCGTTAGTCTTGACATTGTTCTCTTTCTCAAACAAGTACACTTTACCCATTCTCATCCAATACATCTCTAGGTATCTTTTCTAACTTACTTGATCATACATTCTCGATAGTTTCTGAGAATTGAATGCATGAAATCCATTAAGAAACTATTTTGGTCAACTTCCAAACTTCACACTTCATATTGTCTCTCTAGGGTCAAAAATGTACAATAGGGGTAGGAATGTCCATACGTTCCTGACCCTAGTGTATAGTTTTTCCCTTTCTCACTTTGATCCCAAACTTTTAGTTACACATTATTATTTGGGTCATTTACTCATTATCAATCATCCTTATGCAACTTGAATCACCTTCGAAAGCATATATAAGCAAGTAAAACTTGCCTCATTTTTACCTAATACTCTTATGGACTCCTATTGCAAAAGCTAATACAAAAGGCACCCAAAGCTCCCTACAATCCACAAATACCTCTACATATTCATTAGGGAAATACCATCTACAAGTCTAAAGCTTCCCACTAGGTCTAGGGGACTTCTTCCCACATTTTCAAGCACTTAAAGTCACTCACTCAAGTATATTTGCAAGAGAGAAACTCAAGTCAAGATTTTTCAAATGAAGGATGTCAAATCTAATTGCACTACAACTAGATATCACATGCTAGGTGGATAACGACAAATAGTTTGAGGCATCTTCGGAGTAGTGCCAACATCGACGGTGCACGGGGTTCCCATAACCCAACTAATGTTTATTTTGCATGACTTCTCATCCATTTTTAGGGTTTTAAATATTGATAAAATCATTCAGATACCCTCGTAATGTGATTCATAGCGACCGACATAGAGGGAAGAAGATATTCACACAAGTAACAAACCTTGAAATTTACAAATCATAGTTCTAATCAAGGTTAAGACCGTACAAATAGGTCAAGACCATACAGATGTTCCTCCCCTTATTGTATAGTCCTACCTAAGAGAATCTTTAGGTCACAAGTTCAAGTGAAGGCACTCTCAAGTCTACATCTCCCTATTCCATCATTCAAATCACCCAAATTAGTCCAAAATTGTTTGTAATCAACTAAGTGCACTCAATCCCTTTTTGTGTGAACTTGTATTATATCGTGTACATTTTTGCAATTATTAATGTGTTATTATGATATTGAATGGTAATTTTATCAATTAATTAATCGAATAACCCCCTGTAACTTTATTTCATTCCTTTTTGGTTATGTGTAAATCTTAATCAAATCTAAAAAGGGTGAAAACAAGGGGTATAGGATCTAGAAAATGATCACCAAAATGAAATATAGATTAACATATTTCAATTAAATTTGAGATGTAAAAACCTATACTATTTAATTAAGATTAAATAAATATAATTTAATAAATTAGAGCTAATTAATAGTCCTAAAACTAGCAAAAATGAGGTGATACATAAGGTTTAGAAGTGTATCTTGAATATCATGAGAGCAGATTTATAATTACTAGGATCTAATATTGGAAATGTGTATACAAATGTAGGATAGAGATAACCTAGAAAATTTACAAAATGTTGAGAAAAATTGTCATTTAGATGCTTTAGACAATATTACAAACCTATATAACTTTTTTGACTATTTTGTTCCCCGATTGTGATCCCCAAAAAAAGTGCTTAATTTTTCATGCTTTTGTTTTGATCATAGGTTCTAAAATGGAATTTCACAATATCATTCTATAATTAGACATCTTATATTTAGAAAAATGTATGGAAAACATATATTGTTTGGGGCATATGTTGCATGTTGGATGGTTTTCAAGCACTATCTAATTATCATGACCATAGACAATAATAATATAAAAATATTAATAAATTCTAGTTTAATTCACCAACCAAGCAAACCAATTTAATACAATGTGGGACATCTTTCTAGTGAATGCTCTTATAATTGCTTGTATCTAGAATGCTTCAACAAAATGCACAATAAACATTGTCGATTCTCTAGAATGTTTAGATTATCTTTTTATTATTATTGAGCACCTCTAAGAATGTCGAATTGGGCAATGGATTACATAGTTTAATGGCATATCTCCCTAATTTCCGGAGGAACATATAGATTCAAAAATACAAAATAAGCGAAGAAACTCACCTTGGTCTATTGGTGTGGTTTTGGATTATCTATTGATTGTTAAATATTTAAAATGTCATAGCACTAAATGAATGCTATATTTCTAGATAGATGCTAGATGATTAATGATATTAAAATCTAACAATCTAGAAACTAATATATACCTAAGATCATACTACCTACAACAAGCTATATAACTCTTTACCTTTCGTCAAGACTCAAGTGTTGTAACAACTTGCAAATGAATGTCACAAACTAGTCTCGAGAGAAGGTGGCGACGATCGAATGCATTTATTTATATTTCTTGTTGTGACATTCTCATTCACACATGTCAATCTCTTGAGGTACATAAGATTTTAAGAAAAATATATATTATTCTTTATGTTTGAGTTTTCCTTATTTTAGTTTCCACTTTACTTCAAGACCCAATTTGCTCCTAAATTCCTCTAAATTTTTATTTTACAAAACTTCTTTCTCAAAGTCTCTAGACTTGTGTATTAAAAATTTCAAGAAGCCTTTATATAGGCTTAGTGATCCCGAATAACGTGGTGGTGAGGAATGCCTTTTGGTATCTAGGTGGTTGGGGGTTTGATCCTCCCCAACCGCCTACCGATTCACCTTTGTTATGTTCGGGATTAAAATCCCACATTTACCGATCGATTGGTTATTTAAAGCCTTAATAACACTTGAGCGCTCTGTATAACCAATGGCATGTGGCCATGCTTATCCCCTTTTTCCATGAGTAAATGTGGACTCAGTTGTTTTTTCAAGGCATTATGGCGGGATTTGAATGACACGTCAATGCATGTGCTATTTTTATTGTCCATGTAGGCATGAATGATGCAGAGACTTTGTTTGGGCTTCCTTTCGCGAGCTAACTTGTCAACTTGGCAGGTGGTATGAAAAATAGAACACGAGCTCGATCTCCAACTTGGTAATGGCTCTACTCGGTCATAGCTCGACTCAAAAATATGCTTGAAATTGTACGGCGGTCGGGTCCCCCTTCCAAATAAAAGTGGACCCCTTAGTTGACCACTTTTTGTACTCTCAAGCAACGAAGGTCGGTGTTTTGAGGCAACCCCATATTGTTTCTCTATGATGTTGATGACCCATTTTCCACTACACCCATGCCCTATCAATGTGTCGTTGTTTATGTTCTGGCTATGTCCTGTGAATATCCTGCCTCTGCTCAATCGTGCATCCGGGTGTACGACATCCGTTTTTGTGTTCCAATAGGATTTGGAAAGATCCCAATATGTACTTTAGTAAGGAGCGTGTTTAAGGATATCTTGGGAATGTTGACTCCCAATTTTGACCTCTGAATCAACTATGTTAACTAGTATCAATGTACTTGTAACACTAAGCTAACATAAAGCAACAGGGAAGGGAAGTGAACTAATATATACAAAATTAAAAAGAGAGTTAGAGAACTTATCTATAGGGTGGTTGTTGATGCATCTATCTCTCCAAAGAATCAACACACCGAGAGAGAATCGTTATTGGGTGGAGAAGGGGAACATCGTTCCTGTCCTAGACTCATTATAGATGACCCGTAATGCAAGCAATCCAACCAAGAAGAAGAGTGTCCAATCCAATCCAATTCAAATGCAAGATGAACCAAGGGATGAGCAAGCAGATGTGAAGTTTGTACAAAAGAGTAAAGTAGATATTAGTTCTTTTGATTTTGGATTGCTTTCTTATGAATGTAAGAGTGTGGTGTGTGTATATATATGACGCCATAGACCATGGGCTAGGGAAAAACCTAACACCGACACCATCACCCATGGGAAATGGCATCGGCCAAGGATGTCTAAATTTCATGCAAAGTAAAAAAGAGGTGTCATGGATCAAGAAAATGGATGAACAAGGTACCAAATGGTGAAATGCAAGCAAGGTGTCGAGTACAATGTGTATGAGACATAAAGGGACAAGGATAACTAAGGTTGGGACCACATGAGATACTATCTATGTGTATTGTCTCTAACCCATAATGATTATGTGAATAATCATACCCCATTCTCGGTAGGCCCCTTAAGGCACCCACTCAAGAAATAGATGCATCAGTGACCCTTATCTACACAAAGGAAATTGTTAGTAACATGTATGAAAGATGAAAAGTGAAAAATTAGGTGTATACATGGAATACACAGTTTTGCTTTAAATTTATTAGACCTAATTAAAATAGGTTCAGGAAAAAAAATTTAAAGGGCGTACGCACTTTTTCAAATGGCATATGCCCTTTAGGAAAATTGGACGGTGGCCATAAAATTAACCCCTTACTTTGTGAATCTACTCATCTTTGTTTGAAGTAATTGAGTAATCATTCAATTAATTTTGTAAAATTAAGGCCAATTGAGCCCCAAATAACATAGTTATAATTAGGTTCATAGGGATCAAAGTGGCCCAAATTACATATGTAATTAAACTAATCACATAACTAGTTAAATATATGATGAAGTTGGGCGAATCAATTCTAATTAACATCATTTAGTCACAATTTTAGGTTCATAAGGATAAAATTGTCCCAAATTATGTTTGTTATTGAATTGATCGAGTAATTAGTTTGATCAACAATTCAATTGTGGCCAAATAATACCCAAAACATGTTCATAGAAAAATTCATAATTCAATTTACTCAAGTACCTTTCATTATCTCTAGGAGATGTGAGGTTTGTAACATTTAACTTTAATGCATATAAACCTTCTACAAATATCAACAACCAATCTAAATGGCCCCAAAATTTATAAAAAAATATATGTTTTCCTGAAACATACACCAATTGCAAAATTTATGCCCTAAAATCCTTAGGTTCAATACGAAAATCTCAAAAATGAAGTACTTTCTAGATTATATTTTGAAAAGATATATTCTAGATTGTAACTCATGGGGTTCTCGAGACAACTTTCATAAGTTGTTCCTAATTTCCCTAATTTATTATATTTACTAAAATAAATTTAAACCATAAGAATATAAATTTCAACTTATACTTAAATATGGAGATATATCATATACATGCTTTATTTTTGGTGAGTCTTGAACTTAACAACTAAAACTATTATTTGAAACAAAGTATGTGTAATTTGAAATGGAATATACATTTTCATCTAAATCACATTTTCATGGGGAAATATCCACTTTTGGCTCTCCATCTTCCTACACTTACCCAAAGAATCCTCTCAACCCATGATTTGAATTACATTCTCCTTCAAAATATTCATCAATGGAGTTATTTCATTAGGGTTTTCATGTCACATTTCTTAAAATATACAATATAATCAACTCTGTCTTGAAAATCCTCTAAGAAGGTGTGTCAATTGTTATTTACTTCACATGCATTATCCAATAAAATGTTGAGTTGTGGAGCTCAATTACTTCAGTTTAGCATGCAATGTGAAACTTGCTAGAAAACACAGTAATTGTCATCGGTTAGGAGGGACCGGCATCGGTCACCTAGGACCGACATCAATCAGGCAAGGAGGAACCAACATCGGTTAGGGAGAACCGATGTCAATTACTTGTGTGTGGATGTTTTAATTAACTCTTGGGAATTAGATCTATTTTTAGCATTAAAGTATATCTATTGATTGTAATTGCATGACTAAGTGCCCTAAGTCTATAAATGACTATATAAGCATGAAATCTAGGGTTTAGAAGTAAGTATTAACAAGAATTAAGAAGAACTTGCAAAATTTGGTAAGAGAGATAATTCTTGGAGGAGAAGCAAAAGCTTGAGAGAAATAAAGTACTGTACATCTGAGAGGTGTGGAAGATTGTAAATCTTTGATTGTATATCTTGTCAAAGCTTTTGATAATAGATTGGCTTGTTTCTTGGTCGACGTAGGCCACATTGGGTGAACCACATTAAATCTGGTGTTGATTTATATCTCTTGTTTTGTATATTTCTTTTGGTAGAATATCTGCTTTTATTTGCATGTATGCTTAGATCTGATATATTATCTGTACAACCGGTGTGCTAACCCTAACAACTGGTATTAGAGATTTGTTTGAGGGTTTTGTGTGTTGACATATTTACTCATAAAGGGTTTTCTAATTGAGTGGGAGCTACAACAATGACAAAAGAAAACAAATACAAGGTAGAGAAATTTGACTGAGACGAAAAATTATCAATTATGGAAGATGTAGATTAAGGATTATCTGTATCAAAGAGATTTGTATTTACCGTTGGATGAGAATTCTAGACCTACGAAGATGATTGATGAAGAATGGAAGATTCTTGACAGAAAGGCTTTGGGATCTATAAGATTGAGCTCTGCAAAGCATCCATGGCTTCCAATATTACAGAAGCGGCTTCTAGGTAGAGTTAATGAAATCTCTTGCTAACTTATATGAAAAACCTAGTGCTTCAAATAAAGTTTATTTGATGAAGAAACTATTTAGTTATAAGATGCATGAAGGTGGATCTGCATCTAGTCATTTGAATGATTTCTGATCTATTGTAAATCAGTTAAAATCGGTTGATATACCGTTTGATGATGAAGTGAAAGCACTTTTATTCTTATGTTCTTTGCCTGATAGTTGGGATAACTTGGTAATGGTTGTTAGTAATACAACATCTGCTAATAATATTTTGAAGTTTGATGATGTGGTTAGTATAATATTAAATGAAGAAATTCGTAGGAAGATTACAGAGGAATCATCATCTGGGAATGCTTTGAATGTAGAAAGCAGGGTGGGAAGAAGGAGAGATCCAAGAATAAGAGTAATGGGAAATCAAAGTCAAGGGATAGCAGATCTAAATCCAGAAGTAAGGGAATTACTTGTTGGAAATGTGGAAAGAAAGTACATGCAAACAAATATTGTTGCGGGGTTCATTTTAAGAGACCTCTTGGAAATAGGAGGTGGAAAATACCTGGCGAATATCCCTAGAACCGGTTTCACTAAAAGGTGAACTTACCAATTTTTCAGAACTAATTTTTTCTAACTTTTTTAGTCAAAGAGACTGCAGAGTTACAGACACTTACGCGTGGTTGACGCGTCAACAAGGCTTGTTGACGTGTATCAATGAGCCTTGTTGGTGAGCGTCAACGAGCCTCATTGACGCATCAACAAGCCTTCAAACCCCGATTTTGTCCTATAAATACCCTCCTCGCCGGTCATTTTCACGTTTACACTTTTCGGCTCTCGAATTTTCTTGTATATAGGAATCCATTATCCAAGTTAGGTACAATCAAGCTCAAGGAAAACTACAATGGTAACTACAAGTGCATCCCAAGCTCAAGACAAAAATCAAGAGGAAAATCCAGTCAACCCACAAGCCCTATCCACGGGAAAGATACTCTACAGGAACCCTTTGTGCCCCCACATCTAGACTATTTTACAAATGACTTCAGAATACAAGGATTTGATCGATGCATGTGAGTTTGGTGGGCTCATTAAGATGCCCCATTTTGAAATAGACCAAGATATTTTAAACTACCTTCTCTCCTCGTACAATATAGAGGATGGCATGTTTAATGTTACTGTGGACAATGGCCGATTGTTTCAATTCGGTATTGACCCAGCTGATATTCATCAGTTTACAGGCCTCCCATTCAAAAATTTACCCATTATTACAACAAAGGCAACACTCGTCGAAGATGATAAGAAATATCTCGAATCGACTTTTGGTTTCCATGTTGATTGTAAGTGTAAATTGTTTTCATTCGTCATTTTGTATTCAGTTTTTTATTTTGATACAATTCAAATTTATATTAATTCCAATGGTTTTTTGGCATTTGTAGCTCATGTCAATAAATCCAGACGTGGTGTGGATACACAAGGAATTGCACACCACTTTCTTGCTACTATGATTTCCTTCTTTCAATCCAGAATAGTTTTGCAGGGTCGGCAAATAGATATACCAAACTGGGCCATTGCATACATTCTTGCAACTATCGCAAAGCAAAAATTTGATTGGTGCACCTTTTTATCAAAAAAATAAGAACTGACATTACAAATGCAAAGCTTTCAAAAAAACTAGTCATTTACTCCACAAACTATCTCCTTGGCCTTTATTATGAGGCTCTTTTAAATTTAAAAGACAAACCAATTCCCACTTGCACGGATGAGGCATTGATGAATTTGTCAATTCCATTTCAAGAACAATAGGTATAAACTATAAAGTTTGTATTTTGACATTAGACTGACAACATGTATTAACTATTTACTATTTACAGAGAAGATTTATGGAGGCCCTTCCCCAAAAAAAGGCGGCATCAAGAGGAAGAGGCCAACAACACGCTGAGGCATCGGGAGATTCACAATCTGAAATGGAAGCTCACTCATCTCTCGAACCGCC
Source organism: Taxus wallichiana var. yunnanensis (assembly GCA_018340775.1). NCBI lineage: Eukaryota > Viridiplantae > Streptophyta > Pinopsida > Cupressales > Taxaceae > Taxus > Taxus wallichiana. The sequence goes on from CM031240.1 coordinate 769,093,558, forward strand.
AACCGTTTGAATTCGTTAAACGCCAGAGAAGTAATACCCTTACATGTATTATTTACAAATTCCAAATTTGTATTTTCATTTTCCCATTTAAATTTTACCATATTGAATTGACATATAATCATATGTTGATGACATTACAGTACTTTGGACCATACGCGTGCTTCTCAAAGTCAACCATCTTCCCCAACTCACTCGGTTCGATCCGCATGCATTTGTGTCTTCTCAAAGAACCACCTCAAAGCAATCCCAAAGAACAATAGCTCAAAAAAACCACCAATTACTACTCCAACACGACCACCTCAAGCACCGCGACAAGCTACCCCTCAACAACAAGGTACAAGTTTTGAATAGTACTTTGTTTAATTTCATAGTTTTTGCATAGTTTTCTAGTTTTTCATATGATTTTTCTTGAACTTTTTAGCACATTGCAGTCCTCCTCCTTCTATACAAACAGCGGCACCACCCCCTCCTCCACCAATAATATTCAAAATGCCAACCAGAGGATCAGGAAAAAGAACATTGGTAAACACATGTCAATTCCTCCGGCCCCTAGTGGGACACTAAACATTGCCTCCTCGTTTCAATTCCAACCCTCTCACTTGGTGGCTTGCCCAAAGACACAATGAACATATCGGTTTTAAATAATATAAATTTAGATGAAGATTACTTGGGAATTGATAAAGAATGACCCAACAATATTTTTCAATACATGTGAGATGATTCACAACCGGCGTATACTTCTATTTCAACATAATTTACCATATTGAATTACATTTCACTTTAGATTTATTTGTTTGAATATTGATTTATTTTATCACAAACAGATTAGGCCACCCAAAGGTAGAAACAAGTAGCAATCGATCAACCCGAAAGCCCCCATACCTCTCCAACTGAGATCATCTTCTTCAAATACAGATGGTGAACAATTACTACCTTTTCCTTTAGAGAACTTAATTGGTTATGATTTTCAATCCCATGTCGATGAGTTTATTCTACCTCATATCAGTCAGCTCATAGAATGGGAGAGAAGGGATAAAGTACTTATCAATGAGATAATAATTCGTTATGAAAATTATTGGCAAAGGGATAGTTTATATGTTGCAGTCTAAAATCAACTTGTGAAGATGGATTCCTTACTTACCCAAGTAAGAATTGGGACTATCATGTATAACAACAACTATAAAAATGACATTTTGGATAAGACATTAAAAAATTGGAAAATATTAGTGCTAAGCCCCAGACATATTTTAACAAATGGTCTAAGGATGAAGATCTAGTAGCAAGAATGCAAATGCTGAGAGAGATAGAGCTGTCATAAGTATTATCACTTTCAAACAATATTTTTTGTTAATTTGAAGTTTTCTTATTTTAGTAATATGTTGAATTGACATCACTTTTTTGTGCAATTGAAATATGAAAATTTGAAGAGTCAAGCAAAGGTTTTCCAAGTTCACTTGGAAACCATGAAGAACAGTTTATCCGCAAGTGAAGAATTTGAAGGAAAATATTGTTTTGGTTAACAAACAAAACAATACACTGAAGTGGATAATTAAAGAGCATGGCTTCGACCCTAAAATTTTATTCAAAACCAAGGTAGCTGTTGATCCAAATTTGCTATCCCATGGAGATGCAACAAAGCAAGAAGAAAGAATTTTTAAAAATCTAGATAGTGTTGCGGAAGATCTCATAAGTTTTGGGATTATTTCTGTCATTGGGGAAAGGGGTACAGGGGAGAAGCCATTGGGGAAAGGAGTACAGGAGTGGAAAGGGGTATAGAAAATTGAGGGTTGAAAATTTTCATTATTGAGTGTGGAAACTTGAAAAATAGAATCTATATTTGAAAATTTGAAACATTGAATGTGATGGTCATGGCATTTGAATTTTATTATCTGGATTTGAAAGTTGAAACTTGAATTTGATAGCCTTTGAAAATTTGAAATACTATATAATCTTTAATTTTATAACTTCCTATATATTATGTATAGAATTTCTAGATTGTATATGGTGTTTATGTTTCTTCTCTACTTGTAATTATGATTACATTAGATGTGGATGATGACATTACAATAGAATCATAGTCTCATAGATATGGATTATCATGAATTGTATGTGGACATAGATTTAGCTTCAAGCATGATCATGGAATCTAGATGATGATAATGGATAATTGTTTTAAGAAAATTTGGAATGTAGTACGACAGACATTTAAACATTCTCAAAATCTTCTTCTCTATACTTGTAATGATATGATGACATTAGAATGGATATAGATGATGATGAATGATGATAATGGATAATTGTTTTAAAAATGGAATGTGTTAGGACAGAGACGTTTCTGCACATTTAAAATAGATAAATAATTGTTTTAATAATAATTGGAGTGTCAGGATTATGATAATGATATGATGAATTTAATAATAATTGGAGTGTCAGGATTATGATATGATATATATGGATGATGATGAATTTTATGTGGACGTAGATTTAGCTTCAAGCACGATCGTGGATGATGAATTGTATAATGGATCGTGGATTATGAATTGTATAATATGGAAAAATATTCCTCTTTGTAAAATTCGATTGTGTGATTTTATCCCACAAAGTTTTAAAAATATATCAAAGCATTTTACAAATATAAAAATAAATTAAACATAATTGTAAAAAATCAAGAAATGTCATATGATAGGGTTTAAGTTACCTCTAGTGTTTTAGATGGTTATGAAATCATCCTTCGTAGTGTGCTAGATCTTTGTTTTAAGAAAACTCAACACGAGAAATGGATTAGTAGATAGATGGGTGAGTTTCCTGACATTGTCAATCCCGAGAAGTACCAGCTTCCTCGGATGGATGTCAACCCACGTTTTAAAAAAAAATGAAATAATTGTATTTAAATAAATGTAAATATATATACATGTAACATCTTTAATGATAACAAGAGTTGAAACAAAATTTAAGGTGACAAACAATAAAAGTAAGGTGAAGGAGATACCTATTTAAAGTTGAAACAATCCATTATCAATAGCTTCTTCAAACTCGATGTTCTCTTCTATAGAGTGTGACGATGCGCCAATTCCACTCTCATCGTTGGGAACAGTTGTACTTGTAGTTGTATTATTCACACCTCTTCTTTCGCAAAGGGAATTCCAATGCGCAATTGCTCTATCGAAAGGAAAGGTTTCCATGGAGTAGTGAGATACATAACACCTCATGCAACTTTCTATATTTTTATCCAACCTGTTTCTCAGTTTTGATTTTATAAATGATAAATCACTAAAAACCCTTTCATCCTCCACAAACCCCAAAATCATTGTTTGGCATAACTCATATAATCTGAAATATTCACTAATGTCTTCTTGTAAGATATAACTTTGATAGATTCCTCGCCACATCCTCAGTAATACCACCACTTTGTAAGGTTCGTCTAAATTTTTATATTGGTTCCTCATTGTTGTTGTAAAATTTGTTGATTGAAACTTTAATAAATTAGCATTAAGTATACCTTTGATTTCCATACCCTTGAACTCTGAAGTCTTTGTGAAATGTTCCATTATTGCACCCATGGATTTATGGAAATGCTTTCTTACAAAGTCTGCACGACCACCTTCAGTATTCCAAAAATTAGGATTCATCACACCCATTGCTTCAAGAATTTTATCTTTGGAGAAACGTTCTCTAATTTATGATGATAAGGATTTTGAATTTTTTTAAGCTTTATTCTTGTTTTAACTATAACAGACTCAAAGAGATTACATGTCACGGAACATCTTCTCGTTCCGATCTTGTAATATCTTGACGTTTTTACAAAATGTGTAGTGGTATGTCCCTCCCATTAACAGTGATGCAGAGGTGATCATGGATATTAAATCTCAAATAGTTACTTGGGATTTTTAAGATCTAATAAAGCTTTCCAATTCTCAAAAATAGGTGTATCAAAACTATCTTGGGAACAATACAAGATATCAAGACTTTGACATACCATTTTTCTCATCCGTATAAAATCCACAATATAGATTAATCTCCCCTATGCATGCTTCATCAGTGTATTGATCTCCTGTAACATTGGAAGAATACCAACCAATGTAAGCAATGTCTCCAAATTAGTTAAATGAAACAACAAGTCCCTCACCCTATCAACTTCATGACGATATTTGTGCATGAAACCAACCAACGAAGGATACTCCTCACGAACTCTGCATGTAGGTTCATACAAAGAGATCCATCTCATCTCAACATCTTTCAAAAGTTTTTTTCCATCTGTAATTCCAATTGTGAATTTCTGGAACTCAAGAAATCACTTTGGGTTGCTTGCCATATAGGCATGAAGTTCTCTTATAAGGTCTTCTAATTTAGCAACATTTTCGTAGTTGCTTACCATTTTATACGCTAAATTCATTCTATGAGCCATATAGTGAATTGGTAGCATATATGGGGCCACTGTTGTTTGTAATCTAACACACAACTGCTTTGGTGACCCTACATGATAGATGCACCATCTTGCTCCAATGCATACCAACTTCGTAGCAATTTCATAATCAGTCATTCCAACAATATCTTTCAAATGAGAAACAACTATTTTATGTAGGTTTTCGGCATTACGATTTCAACCATTTTCATAACACCCAAAAAAAAGAGATGATGTGTCCTTATATGATTTTCTAAAGTATAGACATGGATACATACCCATGCAGTGTTGTCAAAATCAGTTGTCATTTCATTAATTGAAAGAGATATAAACTTTGATTTTTTTACATTCTCTTTCAAATCTTCCTTCTCTATCATCGAAAGGCATTTTGTCATTTCCCATCCACTACTTTCAGACCAATGAGACTGAGGTACATTCAGCATTCCATTATATTGATACAAAACTTTGAAATCAAGGAAATCAAAATCGTTTCTTCGTTTCTTTAGTAAGTGAAATAAAGTAGAGAACTATATGAGTTTTGCATGTAGATTTGTTTGATTCATCTTACCAATTTGTGATGTGATCGTTACTCCCTTTTCCACGAGATGTCTACATTTTTTTTGCTTTGCTTCATAATTTGTTACGTATTTAACATGCATGCATTCTTTTTCAATTTCCCACCTGTGTGTTTTGATTTTCTCGCCATCTACCCCTTCATCTCTCCATACGTCAAATATTATTTTCCACAATGTTTTTCTATAGTGTCCATCTTCATTTGCATTTTTGTTGCTTTCCCAATTTCCACGTACATATTGTACATGTACATTCAGATGGGATCTCTTCCAATTAGATGATGGTACAGGTTCGATAAACAGAAATTTAGTAGCCCAATCAAACTTGTTTCTCCTACCAATGGTCCACATATTCTTGTTCGTTTTCAATGTTTTACTTTTTTAGTAGAATTTTGAGCAATATCACAATCACCGGTTTCCTCTTTCGTGAACCAAAATTTGAATTTGATTTTTGTGTTCCATTTTGCTTGAGTATTTGTATGTGTGATATCTTGATGCACTCCTGGTTGCACCCCAATAAGAAGAATATCTTCAGGATCTAGCATCTCAACAGTTATATCTTCAAGATATGGCATATTATTGTAGGTGTCATTTGTTTGATATAAAATGCATGTCTACCTCAATATTACCTTCCACACATTATCAATGATTCGATTCTTTCTAATGGCTTTCCACTTATATGGTTGTTGGTAGTTGCAATATTTGTATCAGCAGAGTTTCCAAAATACTTGAACAGGACTTTTGAGATTTCTTAGTTACTTTTAGGGTCTTCGCATTCTGAGGACTAACACCTTTCATTATTCATCGAACAAAGTCCCGCATCATAAAAGAACCAAGTTATGTGTCAAAGACAAAATTCTTGTCACGCGTCTGCAATACCTCCTTTTCGTGCATCAACTATATCTCTCACATGCATCAACTAACCCCATGTCGCATGCTTCAACATCGCGTTGACTATCACTTCTGCATGCATGCCAACAATGCGTCCAACTATATCCCAGTCACGCGTCAACTATATCCCTATCGTATGCGCCGACAAACTAACCCCCTTATTGTGCGCTTTACAATACCTCCTTGTCCACGCGTCATCGCCTAACCCTTTCAATTCCGATGAATCAAGCATGTCAACAAATTCAATGGGTTTCAATTCAACAAATATCATCTATCGCCTAACTCTAAACTACTAATAGGCTAACAACAATCTCTGGTGCTTAGAGTATGCGAGTTCATGGTATTGGTAAGCTACTTTGGTGGTAGTACACATCTGGTCGTCAAATAGGACTTTATAGAGAGCAACAGACAGGGGACAAAAAGTCCCTCCTCTTTAATGGGAGAGGTTCCCTTATTCGGAAACGAACTTATTTACAAATATACAGAACATTATTTTATGGTTAAACTTGGATATTACGAAAGTGCTTTTCACCAGGATCATCAGCTACGCAAGGACTGAGGAAAAAGAATAAGAAGATGAGCGAGCAATGAACATTCTGAATTATAGATAGCGTGAATAATTCTTCGTGTATGCGAAGCTTCAAAAGATTTAAGACAAGATCATTTGAATGAGATTAAATTTAAAGACACAAAGTTCCATAAATAACCTTCTTCGGATTTATTAGTCAGGACACAAAGTTCCTTCTTGGTTTTAGTATAAGATCGTTTATTTGCAAAATTCCACAAAGATGCATGATCAGAGAGACCAAACGAGTTAAGAACAAAATGATCTTCACAATATTAAAGGAAAACACAGAGACAACAAGAATCAGATAGACAAAGAACGGAAAGCCCTTTTTGTATTGATTTCTTTTAAGGTCTATTTACACTTTCAGCAAATATCCAAGTTCTTCCTCCCGGAAAATGGCGTGGAAAGGCCATTATATAGATTACAAGTCAGTTACTCTTCGTAACCGTTTCTTTTAACTAAAGAGTAGTTAAGGACCGCCAATTGCAATGCCTTAACTAATTACAAGTAATACGAAAAGAAAGGGAAGAAGAGAAAAGAAAGGAGAAGGAGACAGGTGTCCAGTTCTGAGAAGGACCCACTGTCTTCAGAAACCGCCGCTTGAGTTTTCTTCCACGTCTCAGCCACGTCTTTGCCACGAGGGACACACCAGACGTTTCATCTTGAAGATGTCAGTGGATATCTTTGAAAACTGATGTAACCGACGTCTTGAAAGTTTCGCCCATAATCAATGAATCGCTTCTTTCGTTTCAATTTGATCTTCGATTGATAGATCGAGCAATGCAACTTAAATTTATTTATTTATTTGAAAAAATAGCATATTCGGTCGAAAGGAAAAACTAAGTGTGAATGATACTTGGTACGCTTTGGGGCCAAGAGACGCGAATATCACGCGGCTCGGGCGAAACAGGGAGAAGACGCACAAATGTATTGGGACAAATGGGACGAAAATGCGCGAAGGACGTGGTTCGGGTGTTTCGGCCGAAATTGGAACAGCGGGCCCGTTTGGACTTGGGACATTCGGGACAAAATGTTCCGAAGTACGCGACTCGATCGGCTCGGCCGAAATAGGGAAAGCTCGCACTTTTTTAAATGGGGCAGTTGGGACAAAATTGCGCGAAGGACGCGATCCGGGCGAACCGGCCGGAAATGGAACAGAGCAATTTGGAACTCGGGACAGAATCGGGTGAATCGGCCGAAAATGGAACAGCGGGCCCGTTTGGACTTGGGACATTCGGGACGAAAAGTTCAAAATCACGCGGTTCGGCTATGTTCGGGCGAAAAAATGGAACGACTCGCACTTTTTACTTGGGACATTCGGGACAGGGAAAGTGCGAAGTACTGCTAAGGAGATGATTCGGCCGAAATGGAGCAGTTTGCATTTTTGGCTTTGGGCACTTGGGACAAAAACTTCCGATAGGCCCGAAAATGGGACAAATTCGGAGGTTTCGGCCGATCGGAGAACAAACACTTTCGTACTTGGGACGAGATGGGACAAAAAGTTCCGACAGTCCGAAAATCACACAAAAATCGACCCAGAACACGATTTTTTCAATTCACGACTTAGGCACCTCGTAAAAAACACTTAAGACTCGAAATTTTGAAATTTTACTCTTATCGAGAGCGGGAATTTTGAGTGGACAACAAGATGCAACCGTAGTATACTACCCAAATCACCTAGATTTTTATAGGAGATGTTTTCAAATGTAGGCGAAGCCGACCCCAAAAATATATATATATTGTAAATTTTAGGTGAACAGGACACCAACCTGCTCCAAAAAAATCATCTTTTAAAATTTTCCTAAAATGAAATTTTTGCCATATTATGAATATTTGCCACTAAAATTATCTCTCGGATTATTGGTCAAAGGACAAAGAGAGCCAACAACTGATACAAAGGTAAAGAAAAAAATCTTGCTACATTAGAGGTAATGCAAGATGCTCTTATTCTTTCTTTATATAATAGAATTGAATCATAGGTTTTAGATTCAGGAGCTTCTTTCCATGCAACCCCTAATAAGGGTTATTTCGAAATTATTTTCGGGGTAATTTTGGGCATGTTTATTTGGGTGATGATGAACCTTGTAGAATTACTAGTAAAGGGAAGTTCATCTAAAAATGTAAAATGGAAATACATGGGTATTGAAAGATGTGAGACATGTGGCAAGCCTTAGGAGGAATCTTATTTTTGCAGGGTAACTAGGTGAATCTGGTTACATGGTTATTTTTACAAGAGACTCTTGGAAAGTCACCAAGGGTGCTCTTGTTGTGGCAAGAGGTAAGAAGGTAGGAACATTCTATTTATGTACCTATATTATTGATTCCTTTTCTGCATTATCTACTTCAGATTCAGATGCATGCATGTGGCATAACCGCCTAGGCCATATGAGTCAAAAAAGAATGTAGATCTTAAAGGCTAAGGGTAAGTTATCAGATTTGAAAGATTTAGATCTTGATTTATGTGAGCATTGTTTCTTTGGAAAGCAAAAGAGAGTGAAATTTCTCAAAGTTGGGGCAACTAAGAAGGAGTGAAAGTTGGAGCTTGTACACTCAGATGTGTGGAGACCACTCGGGTAGCTTCTCATGGTGGATCCCAGGTATTATGTTACTTTCATTAATGATGCTATAAGAAAGGTATGGGCTTATTCTATTAAATGTAAATATGATGTTTTTGAGACTTTTAAAAGATGGAAAGCCCTTGTTAAGAATGAATCAAATTCAAAGTTAAAGTGCCTTACATCCGATAATGGTGGTGAATGTTGTAGTAAGGTTTTCAATGATTATTTTTCAAAGAATATGATACATAGAGAAAGAACGGTTCCGAGAACACCATAGGAGAATGGTGTTGTAGAAAGAATGATCAGATAATCATGGAACGTGTTAGAAGTATGAGGATACATTCGGATCGCGCTTACGCTTTTGGGTAAAACAGTTGATACAATGGTTTATTTGATTAACTGTGGGCCTTCAAGTTCACTAGATGAAGGAATACCAGAGGAAGCTTGGACCGAAAAAAAAGGTAGATCTTTCTTTTCTTAAATTTTTTAGTTCAGAAGCTTTTGTGCATGTTGATAGGAAAAATAGGAAAAAGTTGGATGCAAAATCCAAGAGGTGCACTTTCATTGGTTATGGATCTGGTGATTTCGGTTTCCATTTTTGGGATTTAGAGAATTCTAAAATTATTAGGATTCGTGGTGTTGAATAGAATGAAAACATAGTATACAGGGATCAAATTTTGGTACCCAATGATGAACCGGTTGAGAATTTTATGAATGAAAATGAACTCTCAGATTTAAAAGTATTACCTACAGGGTTACATAGTAACCGGTGTCATTTTACCCATGACCGGGATCAGTTAGTAGTACCGGTATCAGTTACAGAAGATCCAAACTAACATCGGTTAGCAAAACCGATGTCGGTTACAAGTGACCAACGTCGGTCACTGTTAGATTTGGATACAAATGTCTAGGAGGTCCAGATTGAGCCTCTGGTACCCCAAACTCCTATGAGAAGGTCACAAAGGGTAAGTAAACCTCTATAGAAGATTTACATCTTCTCTATTTTATTTATTATTGACTAATAATGGTGAACCGAGAGATTTGAAGAAGCAATGTAGGATAAGACCCATGTCTAGTGGGAGCATGGCATGGATGAGGAGATGGACTCCTTGGAACATAACCAGACTTGGGATTTGGTTAAGTTTCCAGCATGTAAGAGGACATTGCAAAACAAGTGGGTTTACAGGATTAAGGAAGAAGAGGGTGGACAAAAAGATACAAGGCAAGGCTTGTAGTAAAAGGATTTACATAGAAAGTAGGTATTGACTTTGGTGAAATATTTTCTCCTGTTGTTAAAATGACTTCTATTTGTACTGTATTGAGTTTAGTTGCAATAGAAGATTTACATTTAGAGCAACTAGATGTGAAGACAACTTTCCTTCATGGTGATTTGGATGAAGATATTTATATGTAGTAGTCGCTTGGGTATGAAGTCAAGGGTAAGGATAAATTAGTGTGCAGGTTGAAAAAGAGCCTATATGGGCTCAAGCAAGCTCCAAGGCAATGGTACATGAGGTTTGATAGTTTTATGCATGAGCATAGTTACTTGAGATGTGAATCTGACCATTGTGTTTATTTCAAGAAGCTTGAAAATGGGAACTATATTGTTTTGTTACTGTATGTGAGTGATATGTTTATTGCAGGATCTAGTATGCAGGAGATTGGTGAAATTAAGGGAAAACTAGCTCACACATTTGCTATGAAGGATTTAGGAGCTGCAAAAATAATCCTTGGTATGCAAATACATAGAAACAGGAAAAAATGAGAAATTGTATTTGTCTTAGGAGGATTATATCTACAGGTGTTAGAAAGGTTCAAGATGCGAATGCAAAACTCGTGAGTACACCTATGGTGGACATCTCAAATTAAGTAAAAATCGTGTCCATCATCATATGAGGAGGTCAAATACATGACACAAGTGTCATATGCTTCAACAGTTGGGAGTCTCATGTATGTTATGGTTTGTACTAGACCAGACATTGCACATGAAGTGGGAGTTGTGAGTAGATATATGGCCAATCCAAGTAAAGAGCATTGGAAAGTAGTCCAATGGATACTCAGGTATTTGAAAGGGACATCTAGCATGTAGTTATGCTATGGAGGTTCGTATATTTCATTATGTGGCTATGTTGATTCGGATATGGCTGGAGATCTGGATGGTAGGAGGAGCACTACTGGATATATTTTCATAGTAGGTGGGATAGTAGTTAGCTGGATTTCAAGATTTCAAAGGTTGTGGCTTTGTCTACTACAGAGGCAGAGTATGTTGTAGCTACAAAGGCTAGCAAGGAGATGATATGGATGAGTAGGTTCATGGAAGAGTTGGGAAAGGAGAAAGATGATTGTAAATTGTTCAATGACAGTCAAAGTGCAATTCATTTGGCAAAGAACTCAGTGTTTCATTCGAGAACAAAACACATTCAGTTGAGGTATCACTTCATACGGCAGGTATTGGAGGATGGATAGTTGAATCTGGAAAAGATTCATATGAGTGAGAACCCTACGGATATGCTAACGAAGCCATTAACAAAGGAGAAGTTGGAGTTACACTCCACTTCTGTTGGTCTTCGAGTCTGAGACTTGAAGAGGAAGAAACAAAGCTAAGGAAGGATCCAATAATGATGTTGTACATGGGTATGGTGCAGTAATTAATCTCCAAGTGGGAGATTGTTGAGTTGTGGAGCTCAATTACTTCAGTTTAGCATGCAATGTGAAACTTGCTGGAAAACACAATAACATTGGTTAGGAGGGACCGCATCGGTCACCTAGGACCGACATCGATCAAGCAAGGAGGAACGGCATCGGTTAGGGCGAACCGACATTGGTTACTGTGTGAGGATGTTTTAATTAACTCTCAAGAATTAGATCTATTTTTAGCATTAAAGTATATCTATTGATTGTAATTGCATGGCTAAGTGCCCTAAGTCTATAAACAACTATATAAGCATGAAAGCTAGGGTTTAGAAGTAAGTATTAACAAGAATTAAGAAGAACTTGCAAAAGTTGGTAAGAGAGAGAATTCTTGGAGGAGAAGCAAAAGCTTGAGAGAAAGAAAGTATTGTACATCTGAGAGGTGTGGAAGATTGTAAATCTTCAATTGTATATCTTGTCAAAGCTTTGGATAATAGATTGGCTTGTTTCTTGGTGGACGTAGCCCACACTGGGTGAACCACGTTAAATCTGGTGTTGATTTATATCTCTTGTTTTGTATATTTCTTCTGGTAGAATATCTATTTTTATTTGCATGTATGCTTAGATCTCGATATAGTGTTTCATACAACTTGTGTGTTAACCCCAACACAAAATCCATTCACAACATTTTGATTGGCATGCATGACATTCAAATCACTTACAACATTAAGTATAAGCTATGAAAGGACAATAATTATCTTTTCATATTCCATTTTCTTTTTTTCAGAAAAAATATTAAATTATCTAAAATATTTTCAAAAAAATCAATAGATTATCGATTTGCTATAGTTGTTTTATAAATGCACTTTAAAATTTAGGCATCTTAAATGGCATAAAATTAAAACATGAAAATTCATAATTTACAAGTGCCTTTGGTCTAAAAGAAATTTTCAAAATAAAAATATTCTAAGGTTTGAAATATAAAAAGAGCTAGGGTTTTCATATCTAGCATAATTAACCTTGGAAAAATAGAATTTTAGCTATATATTATTGTATGATTAACATATAACCTTAATAGGGGTGTAGACACTCAAATTTGGTAATTCTACTCTTTGACACTGCTAGTCTTGACATTACTATTGCTCAAACAAGTGCACTTTACCCATTCTCATCTGATACATCTCTAGGTATTTTGTCTAGCTTCCTTGATCATACATTATCGATAGTTTTGAGAATTGAATTTATGAAATCCATCAAGAAACTCTTTTGGCTAGTTTCCAAACTTTACACGTCAGATTGTCTCTCTAGGGTCAAAATGTATAATAGAGACAGGAATGTCCATATAACGTTTATGACCCTAGTGTATAGTTTTTCCCTTGCTCACTTTGATCCCGAACTTTTAGTTGCACATTATTATTTGGGTCATTTACTCATTATCAATCGTCCTTTGCAACTTAAATCACCTTTGAAAGCATATATAAGCAAGTAAAACTCACCTCATTTAGTACCTATACTCTTATGGACTCCTATTGCAAAATCTAGCACAAAAGGCACCCAAAGCTCCCTACACTCCACAAATACCTCTACGTATTCATTAGAATACTACCATCTACAAGTCTAAAGCTTCCCACTAGGTCTAGGGACTACTTCCCACATTTGTAAGCACTCAAAGTCACTCACTCAAGTATATTTGCAAGAGAGAAAATTTAGTTAAAAATTTTCAAATGAAGGATGTCAAATCTAATTACACTACAACTAGATATCACATATTAGGTGGAGAACGACATGTAATTTTAGCCTCGTTGGATTAGTGCCAACGTCGGCGGTGTACGAGGTGCCCAGAACCCAACTAATGTTTATTTTACATGATTTATCATCCATCCCTAGGGTTTGAAATATTGAGAAAAGCAATCAAAGGCCCTCGCAGTGTGACTCATAGTGACCGACAAAGAGCAAAGAAGATATTTAGACAAGTAACAAACCCAGAAAGTTACAAATCATAGTCTAAGCACGGTCAAGACCATACGAGACATTCCTGCGCCTATTGTATGGTCCTACCCAAGAGAATCTTTAGGTCACAATGGTTAGTATCGAGGCACTCTCAGGTCTAGATCTCCTTGTTCCATCATTCAGATCACCTAAATAAGTCCAGAATCGTTTGTAATCAACTAAGTGCACTCAATCCCTTGTGTTTGTGAACTTGTATTGTATCGTGTACATTTGTTACAAGTATTAATGTGTTATTATGATATTGAATGGTTAATGTTAGAAGTTAATTAATCATAATAACCCCATGTAGCTTCTATTTCATTCCTTTTTGGTTATGTGTAAATCTTAATCAAAATCTAAAAAGGGTGAAAACAAGGGGTATAAGATCTAGAAAATGATCACCAAAATGAAATATAGATTAACATATTTCAATTAAATTTGTGATGTAAAAACCAATATTATTTAATTAATATTAAATAAATATAATTTAATAAATTAGTGTTAATTAATAATCCCAAAACTAACAAAAATGAGGTGATACATAAGGTTTAGAAGTGTATCTTGAATATCATGAGAGCAGACAACAATTATTAGGATCTAATATTAGAAATGTGTATACAAATGTAGGATAGAGATAACCTAGAAAATTTGAAATTTTGTGAGAAACTTTGTCATTTAGATGCTTTGGACAATATTACAAACCTATACAACTTTTTTGACTACTTTGTTCCCTCGTTGTGATCCTCAAAAAAGTGCTCAAAATTTCATGCTTTTGTTTTGATCATAGGTTCTAAAATGGAATTTTGCAATGTCATTCTATAATTAGACATCTTATATTTAGAAAATTGTATGGTAAACATATATTGTTTGGGGTATATGTTGCATGTTGGTTAGTTTTCAAGCACTATCTAATTATCACGACCATAGACAATAATACTATAAAAAAACAAAATATAACGTCTAGTTCAATTCACCATCAAACAAACCAATATAATATAATGTGTGACATCTTTCCAATGAATGCCCTAATAATTGCTTGTATCTAGAATGCTTCAACAAAATGCACAATAAACATTATCGATTCTCTACAATATTTGGAATATCTTTTTGTTTTTTGATTGAGTGTCTCTAACGGTGTCAAATTAGGCAATTTGGATTACATAATTTAATGACATTTTTACCTAAATTCCAGACTGGAAGAAACATATAAATTCAACAATACAAAATAAGCGAAGAAACTCACTTTTGGTGTGGATTTGGATTATCTATTGATTGTTAACTCCTTAAAATGCCATAGCCCTAAATGGATGCTAGATTTCTAGATAGATGCATGATGATTAAAGATATTAAAATCTAACAATCTAGAGACTAATATACACCTAAGAGCCTAGTGCCTACAACAAGCTATACAACTCTTTGCCTTTCGTCAAGTTATGTAATAACTTGCAAATGAATGCCACAAACTGATCTCGAGGAAGGTGGCGACGATCGTACACATTTATTTATATTTGCTGCTGCAACATTCTCATTCACACATGTCAATCTTGAGGTACCTAAGATTTTAAGAAAACTATATATTATTTTTTATGTTTGAGCTGTACTTTTAAGTATTTTAGTTTCCTAGGTTTTGATTCTCAAATCGCAGCGGATTTGCGATTAATGACGTTACTGCTTATAAAATGTCCGTCAAACTTGTTTCTCGCAATTGAATTTCGACTAGATTTTTCAAGCTTGCGGCGTAAGAAACTTTGATTTCGAAGATTTCCTGCACAGGACGGTTTGTTTTTTATGGTTTGTGTAAAAAGATGTAAAAAGTTTGGCTTGCAGGAGGCGTCGAATTGCTGATGAAGCGGTGAAAAAGTAAAATCCTTGGAGCGAGGCGTCGTATTAATTGTTATTATTGCTTTGGCAGGTGACTCGATAACAATAATAATGGTACAGATCTTGGCCGATCTTTTTTCGGTACTTCAAAGTTTAAGGTAATCTCTGGTGTTAAATTACGCCGGTAACGTTCCTGAATTTAATAGGGTTTGGAATATTGTTTATACGTATGTTTTCACTGTGTTGCAGCGTCTGGAAGAAGGAAAAGAGAATACTTGATTATAAAGGCAATTAGATCTGCTATATTTATGCCAAATCCTTCGGTCACAGCTTGTTTTACTTTGATGCTTTTGCACGCCAAAAATGATACTTTGTCGGTTGCTTTGAAAGCCGATAACAGTTATTCGGCTTTAAATGTGTGTTAAATACCGTCCGTTTGGAAAATCTGCTGATGCAGGAACACGCTCAAAAGCTCTGTTCAGGTTTCTGTTTTGCTGGCCAAAGGAAATGCCTCCGTTTCCCACGCTCTCGGATCTTCTTGAAGCTGCCAAAATGAAAGTTTTCTTTTCTCCTCCTCAGCAGCGGAGAAAGACATGGCAGCTTAATTCTTTCAATGCGAAATTTCCTGGCACAGATAATCATTTTAATCAACCAGGCAGGGGTCTGAACGTTCGGCTCTCTCAGGTTTCAAATGGCGGCAGATATGGAAAATCCATTCAACCGAAGCAAATTTTGCACAACAGTCACAGCAATGCGAGTACTGAATGCGATTTGGACGCCATGGTTCACGATTTCATTGAGAACAGGAGTGGAGACAATGATTTTGTCTATCACGAGCCTGAAAAAAAGAATTTAACTCTGCCGAGGAGAATCTAAAGGTATGGTTTCTGTTTTACGTCTTACGATTCTTTCGATAGGTTTTTACCTATAAAAATTTTCAGAAAGCAAAATTACTTCAGAACTACGGCTTTTAAGTTGATAATATCTGCTTGTACCTTGTAATTCTTAACTTAAGCTTTAACAATTTGGCAGTGTGTGTATTTTCTGGTGGATTCATTCATCTTGCATAGTTAATGTTTACTTTTCCGTCAAGGTAAAGATCCTGTTAAATCTGGGTTTCCCTTGCAAAAATTGGCTGCCTTAGTAATGAGGATGAATGTTTCTTTTGATAGCTCCTGTTTTTCTGCAGTGAAAGGTTCCATGATTACATTTCAAGTTAGTTATAGGAAAAAAAATAGAAACTTGTCCTTGAAAATTGGAACTCCAATTTTTGTGAGTTGAGTGGAAGAGGTCTTGCAAGTTTTTCCTACAATTTACGTTGTTCTTGCCTACCTGTCATGCGAAATGCATTCCAACCATTAATTTGTTATAAACCGTTTATCTCCTCATTGTTTTGCAAAAATCCTAAAATATCTCAACAGATGTGGACACAGGAGACCATACCTCTGTTAAAATGGTATAGAGTTTTCTTAATAATACCCCTTGAAAATTGCTAGGAACCGCGTCCATAAGATCATGCGGCATATCTCTGAAGTTTTCGAAATTGCTTTTAACACTTGCGGGAAAAAAATGTTTATGTTGCTTATCAAAACTTCCAGTTTTCAGAAATTTTTGGCTCCGGTCGGCGTCAACTGCCTGTATTTCCAGCTGGACATGAAACACAAGAAAAATAATCTCTTTTCTTGGACACTTGGATAGCCAGAAATTATCATTACATAGAATTTGGGACGTTCTAAGAAGGGAACTAGGATTTCTGAAAGCCTATGCGCCCTCTCTCCCAAATTCCCTCAAAAGCATTTATTTTAAAATATATATGATTTTTTTTTTTATAAAACAGCTTTGATTGAGAAGAAATGGAATTTTAAGAAAGAAAATCGCAAGTTCAAATCATAAAAATACAATATAGTACCTTAATTTTTTTTTATGGGTTTACATATGTTTGTTGATCATAAAAAATTCCAGGGCCGGTAGCCCGGTGCAGCGGTAAGGACTTGGCACTTACACTGTAACTGTTTAGATTCGAATCTCAAACCAGTCTCTCCGGTCATATTTGATAAGAAAAAATATGACGGTCATCTTTTGGTTAGACCGTCATATTTGATAAGAAAAAATATGATGCCTTAGTTGAAGAAGAGTTAGTTGAATGTAACATCTCTTTCGCGGGGAGGAGGAGTATCTTTCACTGGGAGGAGCTCACTGGGAGGAGCTTTACTCGGCTTTCTTTGGGAGGAGCTGCGGAGAAAATATGATGCTTTAGTTGAAGAAGAGTTAGTTGAATGTACATCTCTTTCGCGGGGAGGAGTTTTACTCGGTATCTTTCACTGGGAGGAGCTGCGGAGAAAATATGATGCTTTAGTTGAAGAAGAGTACTTAGTTGAATGTAACATCTCTTTCGCGGGGAGAAGTTTTACTCGGTATCTTTCACTGGGAGGAGTTTTACTCGGTATCTTTCACTGGGAGGAGAAGAAGAGTACTTAGTTGAATGTAACATCTCTTTCACGGGAGAAGTTTTACTCGGTATCTTTCACTCGGAGGAGTTTTACTCGGTATCTTTCACTGGGAGGAGCTTCGGAGACCAAGGCACGCAAATAATTGTACTATCAAACTTAAAACTAGAATTAAAGGGTGATTCTCAAAGACTGCACTTACTTGCCCCTGGGAGTTCTGAAGAAGGGACTCTTCCAGTTCAGAAAATCTCTTAAAATGTTTTCCAACCCAAAAAATATAAAAATTATTAAAAAAACAAGTTGGGTGCTTGGTTGGTAGTTCATGGGTCTTAGTTTTGATTTTAGTCCACTGCAGGGGAACCTGCGTGCTGCATAAAATAATCCCTTGTTTACAGGTAGAGTAGGTATTACGTTATAATCGACTTGCAATTTACACCAAAACTGATATAGTTTGCACGTTAACTATTTATATATTTAATAGTTTTGAATAGTAATTTATGTCAACTAAACAATTAACATCAATATATTGTTTTCTTCCTCAATAAATTACCTGTTTAGGTGAAAGTGTTAAGTACTATGTACAGTGATTTTAAAGAAATTTACAGTATTTCTTTTTCAATCCACTGTATCAAAGAGATTATCTTTCTAAATTTCTATACTTTTAAAAGCTTATTCCATCTCTAATTATTAAGGTAAACTTACAAAACGAAACAAAAAAACGTTAGATCTGGGGTTTTAATATTTGTTCTGTCCAAGTTCTTTTTTTTACAGGGATTGATTTTTTTTTTTTGGTAATTTTTGTGTATGCAGGCTCTGCTGTCGATGAGTTCAGAAGAGCGCGATCTGTATTGTGCAACGGCATCCATTATATCCAGCTTAAACGCCTCCTCGGTTGATTTGCCCGGCCATGGCAGCGGCTGCAACGCCACCTGCATACGACGTCTCTTAGTAAAGCATTTAAAGCTCGCAGGATACAATGCCGCTCTTTGCAAGGTTAAATGGCAGAGCATAGGCAAATTGCCAGGCGGCACTTATGAATACATTGACATCTTATTACAGTCGGATGATGTGGACAACCTCCAGCGTCTGATAATCGACATAGATTTTCAGTCGCAATTCAAAATAGCAAGGCCGGTGGCTCAGTATGAAGCGATTTTGAGCCTAATTCCTTCGATCTTTGTAGGTTCTGCAAGTAAATTAGAACAGGTTTTGCAGTTAATGTCGGATGCGGGAAAAAAATCGTTAAAGCAGAGCTCTTTGTTCGTTCCGCCATGGAGGACGTTGGAATACATACGCGCCAAATGGTTTTCAGCATACAGAAGAATTACATGCTCAGATGAATCGTCGGTCTCAGTCCAGAAGGACAATTGTGAATATTGTAGACAGCATTTGCAGCATCTCAAGATATTATTGTGCAGAGCTGCCGACGATTTGTAGTCTGGCATCAACTTATTTAGATAAGTTTCAGTAAGGGGTTTCGATCACGAGACCTCTGTTATTTTCTTTTTCCTTTGGTAAACAATTTTCATCCAAACCCTCTTGGCGATACCACAATTTTACTATGGTTCGTCTTGGATCATGTACATAACAACGCCTTTTGGCGTATCAAGCCATTATTCATGTTAAGATTTTTGTTTTTTTGCAAATTTGATGAAGATCTTCGAACTTTTTCCTGTGGAATGTTATAAAACATTTTTCCAAGTGTTGGGCCCTTCCAGTCCATCTTCTAATGAAACCCTTTTTGTTTTTTTTTCCTCAGGTACTGAAGTTCGAATTTTCTTGAATTACTTAAAAATACTGTTGTGTTTTCGCAGGCTTAATCGCCCTAGCATGGCGTTCCAAACTTTTTTTAATTGCACTAAATGGATTAGAACAAAACGTAACACAAATAAATGAACTCTAAATGGCATCTATAGCTGTATAGCAAACTTTTCACACATCTATTATTCAACATATTTTAAGTATAAATTAAACTCTAAATGGCATCTATAGTTGTATAGGAATTTTTACAAATATATTATTCGACATCTTTTAAATACTAGCAATCGCATGTGTTTCATGAGATGTGAACGCCGAACGGTATATGTTATTTGATTTAGAGGTATAGTTATTACTTTTGTACTTGATGTTGATAAGGGGTTCGATTGATGTTGTAATTGTAGAAATATAGTTGATCCACTTAATTTGAAGGTTGTTTCTACATTTCAAACTTGTTATAAATTCGTACATGATTACATGTGATACCGTTTTCGATAGTTAATTAATTTTATAGTTGATGTTGTTAGTTGTGCATCGGTTGTTCAGTTGGTGTTTTGTTGGAGAAACATTTATTATACAATTGATAATGTGTGTGATTGATAGTTGTAGTGTAGGACTTTAGTTGAAACATTACATTGAAATGTTGTATGTGTACATTTAATTATGTTACAGATTCGTACATTTAAAGTTGCATATCATATTTGAAAACATCAAATAAATGAAGGTATACGTACACATAATGAGACATGTATACATTTGCAGTATTTATATCATGAATGGTAGCCTTTAGTGGGCAATTTTAGTTTCAATAAACATGATTACATTTGATACCCCTTGAACGATTGTGTCGCTTTGGATAGAAGAAGTGTTGAGTATAGTAGTAGTGGAGGTGCTATCAAAGCAGAGGGTAGTATTTACGATGGGTTGAGTGATAGTAGTCTTGCTTCCTCGTTTCTTCTTGCTCCAAGTGTTGGTACATGCGCCATATTTGAGTATCTCTCGAATGAAAAAGCAAGTGAAATGCACAGATTTGCAAGCGAGGGAACTCTAGAGAAAGTTGTGAATGTCGACCACGTTGTTCAGTGGTTCCAATGTCGACGGTTGCTCTATGCAAAGTAAGTCCCTACAACTTGTGGATAGTTAATCCCCAGGCCATTTTAATCGGCAATTGTCTTCGATTCCCTCTCAAAATAGGGGGTATGGAAATATGTAAAGGGCTGGAGGGATTCTTGCAATGGTTCTTGTTGAGTCTTGCATTCGGGCTCGTGAGTCGAACTAACGTCTCAGCAAGTCCTATGTTTGCAGGTAGTGTGTAGAACATGCCACGGTCTATAGTTGTGCTTGTACATGTCCCAAGTGCCATTGATGTCATGTGGGGTTGAGCCAAATTCGACGCAATATTTCTGAAAGGCTTGTATAATAGGAGTTCTGACCAACATAAAAGGTCATATGACGTTGATTCTTGAGCAGGGACATCCACAAATCTCAGGTGGACCCGAACAATTGCTTGTGTTGGTCACTTTTTCCATTTATCACCTTTACGGTTCTTGTTATAGCTCCAATCTCGAGAAACTTGAATAAGTGGTAGGTGTTCCATGGTTGTTGGACGAACTTTATATGCATCCAAGAAAGTGGTTATTTGTTATGCATCGGCGTCACTTTCAACGACACGTCTCGAATCTTTTTTCCAACATTTAATGATACAAATGGATGGCTGCACATAACAAGTGGCATGTTTCTTGTGCGCTTATGTCATGTTCAACAATGCTTTCTATGAGCATTTTACGGATCGCGATATGTGTTGGAGAATTTGCGTCTGCGTCTCTTGAAAATTTGGATAGCATTTGGTGATATGTTTCTGAACGTTGCTCGGCTTTCGAAGCATATTTTGCAATATACTTAAGAACGGTATGGCGGGAAAGTATCGGTTGGCAATCGACATTTGCTCTCCATATGTATATCATTGTTCGATTGTGGATGTTCAATCTATCATCGTTTATGGAAGGGAGGTACTTTATTTTCCCATCACTTTCAATGTGCAAGGAAGAAGTAGGTTGTGTGGCCCGAGGAACGTTATACCCGCACCGTAGCCGTGATTGGTTTCTACACGTACATGTCTCGCTCTGAACATTTAGTGTGGCGCTGAACTCGATTAAGCAGTTCTTCAAGGTCTACATGCGGGGAGGTGGATAGAATTTGTGTTGTATCTAGCAAGCAAGGGTCATCTAGGAGTGACTTGCGAACAAAATCCAAGCGGTTGCAAGCCAGGCGGGGTTCCAGGTAGACACGAACTTATCAAAGTATTGTTTTGTTTGCCTCAATAATCACTGTTGTATCCTCCCAGTCCATTTCGTCAACTTTTGGCGCATTCTCGAGCCACAATAAACCGTGGACATGTGCAGAGCCTCTATGTTGCCATTCATACCTGCGAGACGAGGGAACATAAATATTAGATATGTAGTTTGGAAAAAACTTTGAAATAAGTAGATTTGATTACCTGTACCAAAAGTCTACTGCTCCAAGTTCCTTCTGCAATATTTCTTCCCAAAATATTGTGAATTTGTGATGCAAGTATGTTGATACTCAATGAGGGTTAAAGACAATGTTAAGTTTTCTCCAACATTGTGCGGCTCGAGGATCTGTTGGGCATTCACCAGGCATAATATTGTGGAGATCTGGCCATTTAGTGTCTGCAACGACTTAGAGTGAAGAATAAGGTTGGTGTCCCCAATTGTTCCACCATATCTGAAAGCTTGCTTCAACTTTTTTCTAGAATGAACGTGTCCCTCGAAGGCTTGATCCAAAGCGCATTAAGTTGTTTGGGAGGTTGTCTTTGGGGCATTCCAGTAGTTGTCTTTACAGACTCTCTAATTGTTGGAGGGATTCTATATTCGGTGTTTTGTTTCATAAAAACTGCTATCGTGGGTCAAGCCATACGTGTCGCATTATGAGGTTTAGAAGGAAGTAACGAAATCTTGGGTGGGAATCAAAACACCCATCATGGTAACGCATCAAATGAAGAGCGTATTCATGCATTGGAACTTCTTTAATAATGGGTTGTTGCCACATTGCTTTTCCTATCGAAATAAAGTTGGGAAAGCCATTGAGAATAGGTCTTCCGTATTGTATTCATTTATTGGCGAAATCCCAAGCTCTGGCCATGGCATGGTAAATGGAGTTTTACCATCGTGGTTGAGCAAGAACTATTCAATTTCATGTTCTTATGTCACCGTATGGTGAGGTGTTGACACGAAAGACAATGAGTGTTCATATGTTTCATCAAAGTGGGTGGGAACACCACTACCATGAGTTATAGAACAAGTTTGCCTTTGGGGCGCGTTCCATTGTGGCTATGTTGAGAGAGGAGGAAACATTTGATGACTTGGATGGTAGTGAGGAAGGGCGTTATCATCGATTAAGACATCTTTGTAATAGGCATCGTGTTGGATTTTATATTGCAAGGCCGCATGAAACACGAGATCTACCGACGTAGAAATCATAATTTTTAAATTAGATCCTTCCTTTGTATGAGAACTATGTCCAAATCTCCAAGACGACGGGGTAGGGTCTTCGCTATTGAAGTAATGTTTTGCGGGAAGCTTATGGTGTGTCCCGAGTAGTTGTATTGCCCACTCGCGTACTTGGGCGACTTTCATGAATGGATCGATTAACTCGTGCGATAAGTATCTCCTCGATTTGGGTTAAAGACACAAGAACGATAGGTTGTTTTTCAGGGTCCATGTTGTTCCATGAAGAGAAGCGGTGGCCTTGTTTTTCACTTTTGCATTTGTTACAGGAGGGAAAGCCTTCAAAGGAAATTGTTTTAATTCTTGGGTAATTTTCCAAGCAGATTGAGCAAGTTTGAATGGTCGCCAACAAATCTATTCTTTTGTGAAACTGACGTTGGGCTTCAATAGTCATCATCGAGGGCGGGAATATGGGAAATTTGTGTGTATTCATGGGTCAATTATCCTTATGCAACGGATCTTTTAAATATAATAGAAATTAAATTCTAAATTGTTTTAATAGGTAATACATTTTATTTTTAGTTAATAGCTCTTAACCAATTTATTTAGATAATTGATTTTTTAGGATTTTTATTTGTGTGTTTAGTTATCACTTGTTGATTTTATTTCTATCATATTTATTATTTCATTTTGTTACAAATAAAAATAAAATATAATATTTTTTTAATTATTGGTAAATAGTTTTTTGAAAGGGACTATACCCTTGTACAAAAGGCTCAAAAGCCAAGATTGAATCATGGAAGCCCAACAACAGAAAATAATCTGCTCAGAAAAGTACCAACACCCAGAACAATTCAGCAAAAAAATAGTTGAAAAACAACAACCAGTCTGCAACAGCACCGCAGCACCATGGCAGATCCAAAAACCACTTTGTTCGGTAAAGACAAGGGACAATGTAGAACAGCCGAACACCAAAAGAGAGACAAATCATCGAGGCGGAGAAGTGGCATTCTTTAAAATAAACTTTTTCTTTTTATGGATAGTTACCCAACCTGATGATGCCTCCACGAATGGAGGGTTAGAAAAAGGAGAATTTTCCATAGTTGCAATAGTTCCAACTGAAACAACATCATTGTTTTCATGAGATAATTTTTCCTTGCTGTCAACAACTAAATGAGATAAATTTGTTGCAATTTCCTTGCTGTTGGCAATAGGATTTTCCGATAAAGGGGTTTCAGGGACAAAGTCAGATTCAACCTCAGCATTTGAATTTGATTCAAGGTCCTCTTTTGCATCGAAAACCAAATGTTCCGGAGGGCATCCTTCCACCAACTATGTTTCTCATGCTGGTGCTTTGCCATCCCACAAGCAATAGAGGTATGACCTAAACAGAAACACCTTCTGCATCGAAATGGAAGACCTTCGTAATCTAAAGGTTGTGACCAAGTTCTGCTTTGCACCCTAAGATCAATGGTTGCAGGGAGGTTTTTAGCCGTGTCAAGTTCCACCAAGATCCGAGCATAGGTAGTGTGGGTGTAATCAAAAGTTTGAGAATCTATAAAAAGTGTAGTTCCCAAGGTGTTTCCAATAGATTTCAAACATTCACCACTCCAAAATTGGAGGGGTAAATGGGCCAGTCAGATCCAAACAGGTTTGCATGAAAAAGACTCAGTGAGCGGGTTAAAAGAGGGGAACCAGGGTTTAATGACCAGGTACTTAGATTGGCAAACCCAAAGCTTGGAAGCGATGGAGTTTTTATCAGCTATTGAAGAAAAATTCACAATGAAGATACCTTTAGCACATGGATATAAGTCTAACCTCCCAACGAGCAAAGGAGTCCAGTGCTTGGAAATCCATGTGTGTAGGTCAGGAAGGTTGGGCCAGAGTCCTCTCGAATCTGTAGATCAGAGCATGTTCCTGATAGTATTTTTCAGTTGTAATGACCTCCTCCCCAAATTTTATGCATGGGGTATTGTCTGCAGGCTTCATAGGAGAATCCTTGCCCCTTAATGCATCCTTGAATGAGATTACAGTGGGGCCGTGAATAGATGCGCCTTGGCTAGTCCCGTCAAGAGCATGGAGAACTCCCGATACAGGTGCCCCATCTCCACTAAAGGGATCCTGACCGGTGATTGTGCCGCCGTCCTCAGAGGATGTAAAAGTGAGATTAATCCAAGATAGGGTCGAGTCCTCGTGATTAACCTCCAAAGCCTTGCCGCCTCCAACTGCAGGTTGAAAGGGTCGCGTTGCAGCCTTACGTGTAGGAGACGAATTACGAGCCTGACCATCGCTAGGGGAGGAAGGAGATCCGCTACCCACCCTAGCCCTAGTGCAGCTTGTGAAACCCATACCCGCAGCCGCATTGTTTTCCCATCCAAGAGAAAAGTTGTCGCCATGGACGCGATTAGGGTTAGAGATGCATCGGGTAGCGACCATGGAGCAGTCGGGTAGCTATAAGTTACTAAGGCAATGATTTTAAAAACTAAGGAAATCTCTACCTTTAAAGTAAAAATGGTTTATCGTAATATACTTTTCCACAACAATTTGTTGTACCAGATAATTTTTGAAATTTGAAATAGTCAAGTAAGTGATTGAAATGAAATGAAATAGTTTTAACTATCCACAAGACAAAAATGTCTATGGAATCGGTGAAAATTCCAATTGCTTAAAAATTTGTGAGTTTAGTGTTATCTTTTTGAAGTATGCTCCTTGCTAATTTAAGTTAAGTTCTCTCCCAAACCTTTTCTTTTGCTTTCTTGGAATAGCTCTACCATGGATCCAACTCTCTAAAATTTGCTCATATTTGATGTTTGCGTACTTTGGACATTTGATGATGAGATTTTTCTCCATTTTGAGTACCTCTGTAGTGCATAAAACATGAGTCCTCTCTTCCCACGCTTTCTTAGGTGTTTTACATCTTCTTGTCTTATATCTTAGCATGTGGGAGATAGTCATTAATTGAGTAATGTTCATATTTTCTCTTCATTTAATTTCAGCCCCTATCTATGCTTTTTTATAATGTTCATATGTCGGAGTTAAACAAGTTGTAATATAGTGTTGATGTTTTTTATTTGTTTTCTTCCTCCACGTCACTATTCTAAATTTTATATTCACATGATTTTTATGTTTTTGTTAAGATTTGGGCATTTGTCAAGGTTGATATTATTCCATTTACGGTTTTACTTCATCCACATGTTCTTTCGTATGTGAAATTCTTTGTTTCTTGCATCCCTAGGCCACCCGTAGGTCTTTATGATTTCTATTTTTTCAAGTAAACATATAAGCCTAGACATCATGGTTGTCTCAAAAGAAAAGTATCTATTTCACTAAGGATAATTTCATATGGAATTAAAGTCTTGATTATGAAATCGTTTGCTACTAGCCAATTTTTTATTCTTTCTATTTGTCTCCATTTTGAACTTGCCATTGCACTAGCCCATATCTCATAACCATACATCACCTTAGGCGTGACAGTAACCCAAATAAGACATTGATGGTTTTGCAATCCCATAGCTCAACATTCTTACACCTATTTTGGAATGCATAAAAAGTTCTCCATATTCTTTGTCTTCTTTTCATTCTATGTGTATCCTAGTTGAGCTACTTGTGAAAATTGATGCCAATTTATATTTGTATTTTGACACCACTTCAAGAGACTCTCTTGCAAACTAAAATTCTAGATGTTGTTTCTTCCATTTCACTAAAAGAATCATAATTTTGGTTTTGTCAATGTTTTCCTACATCTCCGCATCTTTACAAAAAGAGCTCCACAAAATGAAGCTAATATCTTAAATCTTGGACTTTCTCGTCTATTAAAACTATGTCATCTATTTATAGGAGTTTCACCACATAATTAGCCAAGTCAAACGCTTTAAATGGAAGTGGGAAAGTCAAGGTGATTAACTTTTTCAAAAAGAGCTTCATACATTGTCTAAAATTGATTATTTTTTCAAGAAATAAAAAATTAGTAATCAATCAACGGCTAATTTTTGTAGTTTTGTATCGCCCTCCGAAAATTGCGGTCGTTGATGATGTGTCATACGAAAATTTTGATAATAAATTATGCTTTCAACGTAATAAGTGTAAGCCTTACTTACATGTTGTGATCTGATTGGCTACCCTACAACAATATTACGTCAAAATTAAATAACTAGTAAATAGTACTTATATAATAACTATTAAATGGTATTATGTCAATTATAGGGTAATGCATGATCAAGATCCATATCTACAACAATATTACGTCAAAATTAAATAACTAGTAAATAGTACTTATATAATAACTATTAGATGGTATTATGACAATTATAGGGTATTTCATGATCAAGATCCATATCTATTATTGGACCATGTTCAAATGAATGAGCGATTTGAAAAATCTCATAAAAAAGAAATGAAGGAACGATTTGAAAAATCTTCCTATTTAAACTTTGAATGAATAATTGTACTTGTCTATAGGGTCGAGAAAATGGTTTTACTATACTATATAATAAAAGTTGTCCATTAATTGCAATTTCATAATGTCTATTACTTCAACCATTTTTCTATAAATGTTAGTTCTTGTATTTAAATATGTTAACCATTGCTTAACAAATATATCGCATTTGGTCATCGATTGAGCACATCACGGGTTACTCAATTGACTTTACAAATTTTTGTTTGAAATTTATATCATAAAAATCAATTCTTGTAATCTTATTTCATAAATACTTAATTGTGTAAATAAATTTAAAAAAATTATATTATTTCTTTTCATAAGTTTATATCCCTTAAGTGTAATTATCGTTAAAATTATTCAAAATATTATAATTATATTTTCATGCCATTTTCATTATAAATGTTGTGCAGGTTTTCATCAAACCTATCTTCAAAAGACCCTCATAAACACAAATTATAATAATTATGATAGAGATTTTTATATTGCATATGAATTGTTATATACATATTATAATTTCAACAATTTTTTGAATAACTTTTACTATGTAAATATTCTTTTCACAAATTCTATTTTCTACAGATTCTGAAGAGGTAATCATGTTGCATTGATGCCCTTTTTTATTTTGTTATTATTAAATTGTGATTTTTTTCCTTCTTAGAAGATATTTAAGTACTTCAAAACTCATCGTAAACAAAATTTACTTATAAACTCTTCAAATTTCCTTTTATAGAAATTGTTAAACGATTAAGTAATGTGCCCTAGTTATATATTATGTTGAAACACTAAATTAAGTATCCCTTTTTTGCATTATATTGGCAACACGTCATATTTATGTCAAATTTACATCAATAATTATTTCAATAAAACAACAAAATTGAATGAAAATGTAAGATTGATCTATTTGATTGTGCATTTTGTATACCATGAAATATTGGGTTAATATTATAAAATCTAAAAAGGTTTAATTTGTTAACAATTTTTCGTTTTAAATAATATTAAAACAATTTAGTTGTTAATGATTAGTTATTATTATAAAACATTATCATCTAGGAAAACCATATGTTTTTTCTTCATAAATTTATATCTCTAAGTGTAATTAACAAACAAGCTATTCAAAATAATCAAATTACATTTTCATGCGATTTTTCAAAATCTTATGTAGTGATTTTAACATTTATGAAACATTCTCATATATGATTGTGGAATGATCAATTTGTTTACAATTATTGTGAATAGGGGTTAGAAATTCTTAAAAACAATGCTAATGGTTCACTTCTAACATAATTATATTCTCATTTATAACTTATTATATATTTTATGAGTTCACTCATTTACATACTTTTATTACAATTAGTTTGTTATTTTCATAAAATATCAACCAAAAAGATTTCATGTCATTTTTAGTAAAAATGTTGTGTAATCCATTATTATTCCTATCTGCAGAGGCCCCTTATAAACACTTCTTTTTAATAATTGTGATAGATATTTTTACATTGCACACAATTTTTATATACGTTATTACGCTTTCCAATTGAAAATGGTAGCGTATATATCTATATATTTACAAATTTTTGAATATT
Organism: Taxus wallichiana var. yunnanensis; assembly: GCA_018340775.1. Classification (NCBI taxonomy): domain Eukaryota; kingdom Viridiplantae; phylum Streptophyta; class Pinopsida; order Cupressales; family Taxaceae; genus Taxus; species Taxus wallichiana. The sequence continues at coordinate 769,122,680 of CM031240.1, forward strand.
TTTAGTTTTTATCGTACCCTTTGTTTTCTTTTCACAAACTCTATTATCTTCTACACTTATAAGGAATCATGTTGCGGTGCTTCCTTGTTTATTTTTAGTATTTCAAAACTCATCCTACACAAAATTTACTTCTAAACTCTTCAAATTGCCTTGTATCTAGAAATTGTTAAGTGATTAAGTAATGTTCTCTCGATTACGTATTAAGTTGAAATAGTAAATTGAGTTTCCCTATTTTGCATTATAAGTTTACAACAATAATTAATTCAATAAAAACAAAATTGAATGACATTAAAATTGACCTAATTGGTTGTGCATTTTGTATGTCATATAGTCTTTGGGTCAATATTTTAAGATCAAAAAATAAACATATTAAGATCTAAAAGGTCTAATATATTAAAAAAATTAAAAATAATATTAAAGAACTTGATTGATTAATGATTAATTATTTTTTTAAACTTACCATCTCCTACCTTAAATGAAAATGACATTGTTGAATGTTGTCATTGATGTCAAATCTTGATGATATGCATGAGGTCATTTGTACTTTCATGATGCGGAGATTATGACCGAGTCATTGATGTCAAAAGAGAAGTGCAATTATGTGTGAAGGTTGATTGGCAATGAGTGAGAGAGATAATTTGAAGACAATGTGAAGACAAAGGTTCTTGTGAAGATGTTCTTGAGAAGGTATGAGCATGGTAGCTTGGTGAGATGAGTACACACAGGTATGAGAGGTTGTACATTATGGTTTGAGCATGAGAACAAGGTTTAGAATGCATGAGTAGAGGTATGCAGGTCAGTTGAAGCAAGAAGACCAAGGTGTAAAAGAGAAAGATGGAGAAAAACATGGCCTAATGAGGTATGTGGATCAATTTCCAAGGCAAGACAGGGTTTAGAATGCATGAGTAGAGGTATGCAGGTCAGTTGAAGCAAGAAGACCAAGGTGTAGAAGAGTAAGATGAAGAAAAACATGGTCTAATGAGGTATGTGGATCGGTTTCCAAGGAAAGTATGGGAATGTAAGCATTGTAAAAGGTGTGAAAAGTTGTCCTAAGTTTGCTCACAAAGTTTAAGTCAGGGCTTGAAAGAAAAAACATGAAAAATGGTTTTTAGGTCTGCACTAGAACTATTTCTTGAGATCTGATTGTCCTAATGAGGCATGATGATCATTTTTGGGATGAGGAAGTAAATGCGAGCATGGATAGAGGTTTGGCATGTTGTTTCAGTTAGTTTGGCAAAGTTTCAAGTCCTAGTTTGCTTTCAAGAAAATGAGTTTTTGGTCCTACCAAGTTCTCAAGAATAGATAATCCCAACATGAGGTGAAATTTTTGATGCCCATTTCCACTTGTAACCTTGATTCATATTGTCATGGAAAATAACACAATAATTTCTCACACAATATAATATTTCAAACGTGCAAGTACATGGCTATTATATAGCCAAAAAAATAGCAAAAAAACCTCTAAAATAATAGGGAGGTGTTACAACTAATATCCTGAATAATATTCACGGGTATAACACTCCAACCACTAACCTATTTAATATTATACAACTAACCACCCAAACCTATATTAGTGAGTTGTTTATTAACAACTTCACTATTACAATAGTAATTACATTTCTACATTTACATAATTATTAACACCTCAAATATAATGTAAACATTAATTTCCTAACATTCCCCCTTAATGTTTACATGGTAGAAAAACATTCACACTTCCTCTTCATTTTGTCGCTCTTGCTTTCTCGTGATCTTGGTACAACACTCAAACTGAAGGTAGAATAAGGAACACATCAACTTCTTATCAACCATGCGTTGTCAGGAACACATCTGACCGACGAGGATGGGAACACGCTCAAGAATCATCTGCTTATCAACCAGTCACTCTAGGGAACACATCTAACCTAGCAATGTGGGAACTCAAGCAAGAACACATCTGAACAACCTTCAATGGTTTTCCAGAGGCTAACCACAAACCTAGGTATGAACAAGAACACATCTGACTGTTCAACCTCTTCAAGACTCATGATGTTTCATTTCACGTGTTCTATTTGTTCTTCACTATGTTATTACATTGGGGAATTATGTAGGAATACTCACATACACAAGTGAATAAGAACATACCACATTTGTTCTTATTTTTCACACCACGTTAAAATCCACACCAAACTGAAATGTTGAAATCAAACACATTGCACGCTAAAATAAGGCATACCATTTTAAAGCAAAAGAACGCATTTGCTACCAAATCAGTAAAGTGGCCCCGTCATTGGCAACTAACGAGAGGTCATTGGTTGTCCTCCAACCTCTGATGCCTCCGTCCTCCATCATGTTCATCTAATAGAGGTATTCATCTTCACTGAGATTTTCTGTGTGAGCAGTATTTTCTCCCTCTTCATTCTCCTCTTCTTCTTCAACAGCCATGGCATTGTCTTGTAGCTTCCCATCAAGTAAATCGTGTGCTCTTTTCTTTCAATTTGAAGACAAGTGACTAGATTGTTTGCAGTAGTAATAGGTGAGCCACTTCTTCGAATCTTTAGAAGATGACCCAGTCTGAAAGAAGATTTAGATCTTCTTTTATCTTGTTTCTTACCATACATTGCTTTTTCCTCTGGTTCCACAATCATGATTCTCTTTTCTTCATCTAGCAGAGAAGAAATAAGTTCTTCTAAACTCGGATTTATTTTACTCAATGTAAAGACCATGTTAGAATATCTTGGAGGCATATTATTAAGTAATATTGCTTTAGCATCGTCATCAAGAACATCTACTTTTATTCCACATAGTTGATTGCAAATAGAATGAAACTTACTGATATGCTCCACCATGTTCTCGCCTTCTTCCATCTTGACGCTAAACAATCTCTGCTTCAAAGATATCGCTGCGCTTTACATCTTTTTGATCCAAACAATTTTTTCAATGTCTCTCAAATTATATGAGAGAAATTTTTTAAGTCTATATAATGTAAATAAGCATCTGATAGACCCAATCCAATAATCATTGTAGCCTTTCGGTCTTTGCTCTCTCATTTTTCTGCTTCATCTGTATCTGTTGGTTTCTTCACTTTTCCATCAACAATATCCCACAAGTCTTTCTTGATAAAGAACAATTGGGTTCGTACTTTCCAAGTATGAAAATATTTTCCTTCAAATTTTTCAATGTGACTCAACTTATCTATAACAACTCTCCACAATTTTGACAAAAAATGATAATCAAATGGAAAACTCGCTGACTAGTGATAGATTTGAACAGCACACATTTGAGGTGGCATGCAAACGCTGGTCATGTTTAAAATAAACTTAGAATGGAAGATTTGTGTCCATAATATCATACACCAAGCAATGTTTCACATTCGATATCGATGTTATCACTGTCAAAATGTAGGCTGATTTTGATGAGCGTTCCATTCAATCACGCAGGTGGAAGAAACATGCTTCATATTGACATTGCAGAGGGCGGATCACGCATGGACTACTGTCGTTGACTTAGAGTAATTCGGAGCTAAATACAACTGTCAACCCGTCATTGAACGATTCGTTCTTTTCCTTGATGCAAGCACTAGAAAACTGCGTTGATGCAGATGATAACACCAAATACAATGCAAGCTTCAATGATGTCAATGTCACCAAAATTGCATGAATAGGTTTAATAACATCAATAAATCCAAAAAGAAAACAGAGGATCCAAATGACAAGCGAGAGCTTTCATGGATTGTCGTTGACTTGTAGAACCCTGCTGTTGAGTTGAGCCCTTGAATGGAGCAATCAGAACATTGGCTCCAAAAACATGATAGAAACTATATGATCAGGAAATAATAAATTTTGCAGACCCCCATAAGCCATTCGTGGCATTAATAATTAAAGCGTCAGTCTTCAATCATGGCGAACGTATACCATTTATACACTAACAAGAACTTCTTATCAGATGACTCTCATTATGCAAAGGATCATCTTGAGTTTGATTCAAACCGTCATGGAAAATACCAAAATAATTTCTCACACAATATAACATTTTATTCTATATTTTAAATATACAGTATATGGCTATTATATAGGTAAACAAATAGTAAAATAAACTACGAAATAATAGGGAGGTGTTAAAACTAATATCCCGAATAATATTCACAGGTACACTCCAACCACTAACCTATTTAATATTATATGACTAACCACCCAAACCTATATTAGTGAGTTGTTTATTAACAACTTCACTATTACAATTGTAATTACATTTCTAGATTTACATAATTACAAACACCTTAAATATAATGTAAACATTAATTTCCTAACATATCGGTTTCCAATGAAATTATGGACATGTAAGCATTTTCAAAGGTGTGATAAGTTATCCTAAGCGTGCTCACAAATTTTAAGTCGATGCTTGAAAGAAAAAACATGAAAAATGGTTTTTAGGTCTGCACCTAGACCTAGTTTTTGAGATTTGATTGTCCTAGCGAGGCATGATGATCATTTTTCAGGATGAGTATGCAAATGCAAGCATGGATAGAGGTTTAGCATGAAAAGTTTCAAGTCTTAGTTTATTTTCAATAAAATTAGTTTTTGGTGCTATCGTTCTCAAGAATAGAGAGTCCCAACATGAGGTGAAATTTTTATGCTCATTTCCACGTGTAATCTCTTCATGGGAACCTAAGATCCTTGGGAGAGATAGATGAGTGTTCTAGTAAGGATTTCTTGGCATTAATTTTAGAATTGAGGTCAAGAGCTTTATGAACAATCGTTAGCACCAAAACATGCATAAAACCCTCCTAAAACCCTAACATGAAGTTGATATGGAAGATCTTGCTCAAAAAAGCATAGAATAGATTGGTTTTCAACTTTGAGATTGGAGCATGTAGAGGACTCTCCTAGCTATCTTCAGGTGGCATTGGATTGTTAGATGAGTGTGTCGATCCTACAACAAAAAATTGTTTTCTGAAGAAGTTGTTTAGCATTCAAATTTTTCATAGGACAAAGACCCCAAATTTATGGTGGATAAATTATGGGACTCATGTTTCATGTCCATGAAGGTTTCTGGACAAGTTCTAGTGCTTAAGTGCTTCAAATTGGTGATCCAAGTCAGCTATTTGTTAACAGTCTTAATGAAGAAAACCAAGTTGACTTGAAGAAGAAATTTATGAGGTATTTGCATGTTATGATGATGAAAAAAGTGCATAGATTTGTTTTACATTACCTATATGTCACGTTCGTGCTTGTTAGAGTCTTTGGAATAGGTCATACATGTGTTGGAAGTCAAGTTACTCTTGACTAATTTTTAGGTGTATTGGCAATTTTGAGTGATGATGGAGCAGAGTTGTTTTTGCACCTTTATGCTCGATTTGAAGTGTTACAACTTACAATAATATGATTATGTTGATGATTTCATGGTATAGTTGTCTACGGGTTTCATTTGTCATGGTGGATTTGATCAAGGTTCTACAAGTTTCATCTTACAAGACATTTTTTAGCATATAGACCTTATAGGACACTCTAGTTCTTAAAGTGGTTTCATGGCATGAAATGAAGTTGCGAGAACTTTACAATCATGGTGGAGGTCTGTATAAGTATTTGAAAAATAACTTGAAAGGTTTTTCTATGATATTGAAGGATTTCTCTATGATGTATAAGTGTTGTGTGTCATTCATCCCTTCACTTTTCCTCTCATCATCCTTATATCTTCCTCTTTTTCCATCTTCTTCATTCCCTTTTTCTATCATCTTCACCCGACATCATCATCATCTTCCAATTATTGTTGGTCTTCCCTTAACATTCCTTAACTGGCATAGCCTCTACCATCCCCCATTTCCCTTATCACTTTTATCATTTTTCCTGTCATCCTTCCCCCTCATCTCTTTGCATCATGTCTTCTCCTTCTTGTTCATCCTTCCTCATTCCCTTCTTCTCCTATCATATTTTTCTTTTTCTTTTTTTTCAAACCCATCACATCCTCCCTATTCCCTTGTATTCTTCTCCTCCTACTTCCTTTTTTATTTCTTCTATTGTATCTTCCATATTCTTTAAGCTCTTCATTTTCCTCCTTTCATCCCTTTTTTCTCCCTTCATCTTCATCACCTCCCTCCCTTTATCTTTTCCGCTACCTTCATATTGCACATCTTTGTCCCTCTTCTATGCTTTCACCCTCTACTATGATATCTTCTCTCTTCTCCTATCATCCTTCTCTATTATTCTCTTCCTCCTCTTTCCTTCACATTGAAGACTGATTCAAACTCCTCCTTATTTGTAGATAGCATCTTCTCCATTCTATTACACCCCATCCTCGTACTCCTCTCTATGAATTTTCCATTTCTTCCTTTTGAGTGTGGTTTCATCTCTTCTATTATCGTTTGCCCTCTCGAGGGGACATCATCACATATATCCATCACCACATATTCCCAAGGAATTTTTTTCTTGGAGGATACCATAACGGTCATCAATTATCACCTTATATTCTTCCTAAAAGACATTTGTTCTACCTTTTGCTTTGCAAATGTAGATTGAATTCTTCCCCTATTCGCCAAGAAAAAGGACTGCTTTCTCTTTTCTTCATCTACTCATCTACCGTCAACAGAGAACCTTTCTTATGAAACATGTATTCAAAATCATATTTACCCCCTCTTGGGGCATTTTATCTCACACTTCTATCCAATCTACTCTTCATGTCCACCTTTGTGACCATACTCCCCCTTGGGGCATTTTATTTAAACATCCATCTTCCACTTTGTCTTCTTGGTTATTTTCGTGCCTTGTGTTGGGGCATCATTATTTTCATCCTCATCCCTTTTACAGACGCATAATTTTTCACTCGATTCCTCGCATATGAAGGATTTCACATACCTTTTGCATTTAGTTGTGCATACTTTGATGTTTTCCTATGACCCATTGGTCATCACAGTTTGCATCCATACAGCAGTGATTTTTTCCCACTCATTGGCCTGTAGAACATTGTCATCGTCTCCATTGAGACCGCCCTTTGTCCCCTACCCACGTGATATCGAGTCACCACCATGGTTTTTAATGTTATTGCGATCATTTTTTCTTGGGGCATCTTGCCTTGCATTATCATTTTTCTTTACCCAACCGATCTTTAACATCTATCTCTTTCAAACTTGTGATTGACTTCCTTTATGTTTTTGATCCCAAGTTTGAGGGGGAACACTCAATCAATCATATTTTCAATATTTTAGCATTTTTGTCTCGCGGCTTGGCCAATGCAACTAACTCATCAAAAAGGGGAAAATGTAGACACCAATTTTTGGTATCATACCTCCCCTTCACCCCACGTTTGCACTCCTTCATTAGGCTTACCCTTTCGAATCCCTTTTCCCCCTAAATTTGAATAAATCTCATTTCCCACCAAAAATACATATTCAATTAATCAATCTTAATTGGTTAATTGATCCCCTTTAAAATACCTAAACCTCGTTATATGCTAATATCCAAATATTCCAAATTAAGTCATATCACCCCACCTAATAATTAAATACTCCAAAATCATTCAAATCATGAACCCCACTCATGATTTAAATAATGCAAAATAATCCATATCAAATCCATTATTTCACCTAATCACTCAAATCATGTCCCCCCACTCACCTAATCAGGGTTACTTTGTCAAACCTCGATTACCTGATAACCCCTAAATTAACCCCATCTTCAGGCTATAAATACAGTGCCTTCCCCCTCTTTCAAACAAGTTAAGAGTGATAGAAAACCTCTGACATTATAGCCCCTCGCTTATCATAATATCATCACAGTGCCCTTGTGATGCCACTTGTATCACCATAATACCATCCTCATGCCCTTGTGGTTCTCTTAGTTTGGTTTTCTCTACATTTACTTGGATCAGATCAGCATATCCTTTATACATTGGCATCAAGTTCTATTATTTATCATTTTTGCATGTTATCCATCTATCTTTCATTTATATCATTTTATCTTATCAAACGGGGTTGGCATCCGCATAAGGAAGCTCGTGCTTCTTGGAACCGACTTCATCGGGCATCCCCGCATATACCATCTAATTTGTTTTCCTCTTAGTTGCCTCTATTTTGCAGGTCTATCCAGCTCGCAGCAAGGACTTTCGCTTTGTGCCCATCCATTTGCATCCATTAGCTCTACTGGTACCTTAAACCCTACATCTTTTAGGTTGTTTGATTTTCTTTGTTGTCTAGCTCACTAATCTAGACAAAGATGAACAAAAACTCAATCAAAATGAATCCACTATAGGCGGGGTATCTTTGTGAACCATTACTTAATTTGAGCTTTGCTCTTTCGTGGCCTCCTTTGTTTCCATCCACAATAATAACATTAGTCGGTGTGTTTCCCACAATCTTTTTTTGGTTCTATTTAACAAATAATTCAAATAGTTGATCGTGCTTCGTCGGTTTGCATATAGGATTCCATGTCTTTAAGAAAATCATGGATATCTTCACTTCAACTACAACCTAGTGGGGTTGGGTGTTTTCTATACTAAATTTTTAGATATTTTTGTTAGTATTTGAGGATAATTGGATGATATTATAATTGGATGAGCATTGAATCATACCACGATCTCACCCTCATAGTTCATATGAACCATGTGCCCAATTTTCACATGCCACACTAGTTATGTCGGACATTAATTGTTTATCGCCCCACTATAGTTCTCCTTCCTTTTTTGGCTCAAAATTCTCTATCCTTGTAGCTTGGAAATTATATATATGCTCCAAATCTTCGTAATCTTCTACAATCTCCACATATGGTGCAATTTTTAGGGTCCATTGGAAAGATGGTGCACTGGCCACCATTTTTGAAACTCGCATATCGTTTCTTAAATCGTATGTCAATATTATTGGCATAACACCAAGGTCTTCCAAGTAGTGCTGGAAAATTATTTGCTTCATCTAATTGTATGACTTTAAAATCCACCTGAGCTTTACCCCCATAATACTAATTATGGAATTTTTTATAACTCCTATAGGCACGATCCATATTTTATTATACATGAACAAAACATGTGGTATGCATGTACCAATGGTTGCCCCATCTTGTCCCAAGAATTTATTGTGAGTATTTTAACTTCCGCACTTGTGTCAACCAATATATCAAGAATGTTTAAGTCTTCTATATAGGCATCAACAATTATCTCTCTATCAAAACCTTCCATTTTTGTAGATTTCACATCCCGCCTTTCTTTCGTCCCTAATTGATTCTATAGTGCAATTTTTCTAAGCTTATAAAATAAACATTGACCTTGTAGGGGTAATATAACTTTTGTGCACAACAACCTACATACCTCTTAAAACTCATTTGTTTGATTTATTCATCCTTGAAATATTTTAATTTCTCTTTTTGTAGTTTTACCTCATATATGAGGAATTGTATTTCTCCTTGAAGTTATCTTATCAAGTCTTTCGCATCTTGAAGGACCTCCTTTTGTTGCTTGCCATCGATAGGGATTTTTGAATTTAATCTGTGGCATGCACTTTTTTGAAACGAATTTCTTGTGCATGTATAACAACACGTGTTGTTACTCATACTTTGGCATTTTTCTCCTTTATTGGTATAGGATTTTGTCTTATTTTCATGTTCGACAATGCACTTGATTTTAATCATTAATGTTCCCTTTTCACCTTTCTCTTTCATTATCTTATATAGGTCAGGGAAATCTTCCACCTTGTGCTCCTTTCAAAAATGTGTATAGATTAGGAAGGTTGGGAAATCATGTTCGTAATGATCTAGTGATCCAAACTTATAACAATTTCTAGGTCCATATCAGCCACCTCCGTGACCTCCTCATCCTCATCTAATTATTCCACGATCCGTATCCACCACATTCCATATTGGCATCTTCTACGATAGCTTCATCAAGTCCCAGTGATTTGGATTCATGGATTTGGTCAATAATGTGACACTCTAATGTATCATGAGTGTGTGCATCACATATATTGTAGTAAGTGACTACCTTTTCTTATTTGGAATGGTGGAGTAGGGGACAATTTCAAGCATCATGAATTCCTTCACATATCTCACATGCTTATAAGCATGGCCTTCAAAATTTTGTATGGGCATGTATTTTTGGTGTGGCCCTCCACCTCACAATCCGTGCATCAAATACCATTGTATATTTCTTTTTTGTAGTTTTACCTCATATATGAGGAATTGTATTTCTCCTTGAAGTTATCTTATCAAGTCTTTCGCATCTTGAAGGACCTCCTTTTGTTGCTTGCCATCAAGATAGGGATTTTTGAATTTAATCTGTGGCATGCACTTTTTTGAACGAATTTCTTGTGCATGTATAACAACACGTGTTGTTACTCATACTTTGGCATTTGGCTCCTCTATTGGTATGGATTTTGTCTTATTTTCATGTTCAACAATGCACTTTATTTTAATCATTAATGTTCCCTTTTCACCTTTCTCTTCCATTATCTTATATAGGTCGGAAATCTTCCACCTTATGCTCCTTTCAAAATGTGTATAGATTAGAAAGGTTGGGAAATCATGTTGGTAATGATCTAGTGATCCACACTTATAACAATTTCTAGGTGTATATCGGCCACCTCTGTGACCTCCTCATCCTCGTCCAATTATTCCACGACCGTATCCAACACGCTCCATAGTGGCATCTTCTACGATAGCTTCAAGTCCCAGTGATTTGGCTTCGTGGATTTGGTCAATAATGTGACACTCTAATGTATCATGAGTGTATGCATCACATGTATTGCGTAAAGTAAGTGACTACCTTTTCTTATTTGGAATGGTGGAGTAGGGGACAATTTCAAGCATCATGGATTCCTTCACATATCTCACATGCTATAAGTATGGCCTTCAATATTTTGTATGGGCATGTATTTTTGGTGTGGCCCTCCACCTCACAATCCGTGCATCAAATACCATTATATATTTCTCAAGTGTTGTTTTCATTAATTTTTCTAGTTGTTTTGTCATAAATGTGATTTTTGCCTCTATGAAAGGGCTTACACTTAGGTATCAAGACTTCCCATTTCTTCGAGTGTAAATATGCTTCTAATACTTCTCATGAATTTCTAAAAATCTTGTTTGACAATGTGTGTGCCTTAAGGGTAGTAAGATACCATTACAAACCATTGTGCATGTTGTGTAGGATGTATTTCATACGAGAGTTTGGAAATGATGGTTTTGAAACGTGCATCATAAGTGCATATACTCTTCGTGAGTTCTTGTTTGATCTCCTTGAGTGATGAAACACTTTGTCGCTCAAACTCTGGAATGTCAAATTCAAGTAAAAATGTCATTTTAAGTTTATCATAGTCTACCACTACTTGTAGTGGGTCGTGTTTTTGGTACTGGTATGGGTGCCTCCAAGCAATGTCATTGCAAACTAAGTTGTTTTCCGTTATGAAGAATTTATACCTTTTTCTCCCCATATAAGTTCACACTTAAGCACATGTTCTGCTACATTTTCAACCTTGTGATTCTCTAGAAAGTGTAAATAAATTATGTAAAATGTGTTTGGCGTTGTTACCTATTGTACATTATTCCCAACTCTACCTTGTATGTATTATGTTTGTGGAGCCTATTTTCATGTTAGAGTGTGGTACACCTTCTATGTGTTACACTGGGTATTTTTAAGGCAAATCCGCTCATCGGTGAGTAGGTCAAGGGGTTCGGGGCGAATCCCCAAGCAAATTTTCATGGGTGGTTTATTAACCCATGGGTAATGGGTAACCGTTATGGGCTATTTTTGGGCCCATGGTTTTTTCGGTACCCATTGTTTTGATACCCACGGTTTTTTGCCCATGGTTTTGATACCCACAATTTTTGCCCATGGTTTTGATACCCACGGTTTTGTATCAAATTGCTTAAGCAATTGTCTATTTATATGGTCTTATGCATATGATACATATACAAGAAAATGCATTGTAGATGTGCTTTGAATTCGGGTGTGAATTCTGAAGAGTTTGTTGAGCATAGCTCCAAATGGATCTGGGTATTGTATTGAGAGAGTGGAGGCTTGTAATAAAATCTGAACAAGTGATTCTTGGTGGACGTAGCCCAAATTGGGTGAACCAATTTAAATATTGTCTTTCTGTGTTGTGTTATTTATTCTGCACTTTTATTTGAGATCTGTAATATTTTCTGCATATTAGTTTCTACTGTTGTGATTCTGTAAGGGATTATTTCACATATTTTATCTCTTATTTCCTATCAATTGGTATCAGAGCCTAGTTTTGGTTTTTGAAGTGTTGAATCACAAGGAAAGTTTTATCTTGAGTGGGAGCTATGGCAGATGATGGAAGATCTAGGGTTGATAAATTCAACGGGCATAATTTCAGTCTTTGGAAGATGCAGATGGAATATTACCTTTATCAGAAGGATCTTTATACTTTGTTGTCTGAGAAGGTGAACAAACCCTCAAGTATGATAGATGTGGAATGGGATTTGTTGGATCGGAAGGCACTTGGAATGATCCGGTTGTGTCTTGCATCTTTGATATTATTTAATGTTTCAAAGGAAAAGACTACAAAAGATCTAATGGATGCATTAGGGAAGTTGTATGAAAAACCCTCTGCCTCTAACAAGATATTTTTAATGAAAAAGTTGTTTAATATGAAGATGTCTGAGAATAGTTCAGTAGCAGATCATTTAAATGATTTCAATATGGTTGTGAATATGCTAGCTTCGATTACAATAGAATTTGATGAAGAAGTTAGGGCTTTATTAATTATGTGCTCTTTACCTGAAAGTTGGAATAGCCTGGTAATGGCGGTAAGCAACTCGATTCCAGCTAACTCAAGTTGAAGTTTGAGGATGTTGTAGGGGTGATTCTAAGCGAGGAAATGCGAAGAAAAACTCAGGAATCTTCTACTTCAGGGAATGCTTTGACAGTGGAAACTAGAGGGAGACAGAAGAATAGAGGAAACCGTGGAAAATTGAAAGATCGGGCAAGGTCAAAATCCAAGAGCAAGATTGTATGTTGGAACTGTGGAAAGTCTGGGCATGCAAAGAAGGACTATTAGGAGCTTTGAGACAAGAAGAAACAACAGGAAGAAAACAAGGAGGCAAATGTGGCATCGGGTAATGTATGCTAGGATGCTTTGATTCTTTCTTTGCATAATGGGTTTTAGATTCAGGGGCTTCTTTTATGCTACTCCACATAGGCATTATTTTGTTGATTATGTTCAAGGGATTTTGGGCATGTTTTTCTTGGTGATGATGAGCCTTGCAGATAGTTAGAAAAGGTTCTGCTCAGTTAAGATGCAAAATGGGAATACATGGCTATTGAAGGATGTCGACATGTGCCTACATTAAGGAGAAATTTGATATCGGCGGGAAATTGGGAAGTGATGGTTGTATTGTGATATTTACAAATTGACTCTTGGAAGGTTACTAAGGGTGCTCTTATTGGAACCTTGTATCTATCCACCGATAGTACTAATGATTGTAATCTTGTGGCTTCGATGCATATACAACATTATGGCACTATAGGCTCACCATATGAGCCATAAGGGCATGGACATCATAAAGAAGAATTTTCCCGGATATACGTAAATAGGTTTGGATTTCTGTGAGAACTGCATATATGGGAAACAGAAGCGATTAAGGTTTATCAAGGTTGGACCTACGAAGAAAGAGAATAAGTTAGAGCTGGTACATTCTGTGTGTGGGGCCACTGTATCATCTCTTGGGGGTTCAAGTTATTATGTTACTTTTATTGATGATGCAACAAGGAAAGTTTGGGTTTATTGTATTAGAAACAAATCTGATGTATTTGATACTTTTGTTAAATGGAAAGCCTTGGTAGAGAATGAAACAAGTCTTAAATTAAAATGTCTTAGGTCAGATAATGGAGGGGAGTATTGCAGCAATGAATTTGATTATTATTATTCTAAGAATGGAATCCGCAGGAAAAAGATTTGGTTCGAGAACCCCACAAATGGGGTGTCAGAAAGGATGAACAGAACAATAATGGAACATGTTAGGAGCATGAGGATACATGCAGGATCGCCTCTTTATTTTTGGACAGAAGTAGTGAGCACAACTGTACTTAATAAACAGAGGACCCTTAAGTGCCTTGGATGGAGGCATACCCGAGGAGTCTGAGTACGGTAAGAAATTCGATCGCTCATTTCTTAGAGTCTTTGGATGTGAGGTGTTTGTTCATATTGACAAGGATGATAGGACCAAGTTAGAGGCTAAATCAGAAAAATGCACTTTTATTGGTTATGGTGGTGATGACTTTGGATTTAAATGTTGGAGTATTAAGGACAAGAAAATCATTCAGTCTAGGGATGTGGTTTTTAATGAGAAAGTCATGTATAAGCAACAGTTGCAGGAAAATAGGAGAGAATCCAAGAAAGAATATGCAGTGGCAGAGGATCTTTAGGATGGGATAATGACCCATGAATCAGTTCAAGAACCTACTCAACAGGAACCCCAAACTCCTACAGTGAGGAGGTCTTCTAGGGTAAGAAAAGAACCTGAACGTTTTTCTCCTTCTCTTTATTATTTATTACTCACTGATAGTGGAGAGCTAGAGAGCTTTGATGAAGCAATGCAGGTAGATACCAGTAAGAAGTGGGAGCAAGCCATGGATGAGGAGCATAAGTCTCTCATGGAGAACCAGACTTGGGATTTGGTGAAGCTACCGAAAGGCAAAAGAGCATTGTAGAACAAGTGGGTGTACAGAGTTAAAGACGAAGAAGGAGGAAAGAAAATATATAAGGCCCGATTGGTGGTCAAGGGGTTTGCATAAAAATAAGGTATAGATTTTGATGAGATCTTTTCTCCTGTAGTAAAAATGACTTCTATTAGAATTGTTCTTGGAATAGTGGCAGCAGAAGACTTGCACTTAGAACAGTTAGATGTAAAGACTGCATTTCTCCATGGTGATTTGGAGGAGCTATATATGCAAGCCAAGGATATGAAGTCAAAGGTAAAGAGGCGATGGTGTGCAAACTGAAGAAGATCTTGTATGGCCTAAAACAAGCTCCACGTCAATGGTATAAGAAGTTTGATAGCTTCATGATGGAGCAAGGTTATATCAGATGTCACTCTCGCCATTGCGTGTATACAAAGAAATTTGAGGATGGAAGTTATATTATATTGTGTTTGTATGTTGATGACATGTTGGTTTTAGGTAAAAACATGCAGGAAATAAAAGTACTCAAGAAACAGCTAAGTGAATCCTTTGATATGAAGGATTTGGGGGCTGCCAAAAATCCTTGGTATGGGGATAACTCGGGATAGGAAGGAACGGAAGTTTCACTTTATCTCGTAAAGAGTACATTAAGAAGGTATTAGATAGGTTTAACATGCAGGATGCTAAACCGGTTGGGACTCCTTTGGCAGGCCATTTTAAGTTATCAAAGGAGCAGTGTCCCAAGACAGAGCAGAAAGAAACCATATGTCCAAGGTACCTTACTCATCAGCGGTTGGTAGTTTGATGTATGTTATGGTATGCACTAGGCCTGATATTGCCCATGCAGTAGGAGCTATGAGTAGATTTATGAGTGATCCAGGTAAAGAGCATTGGCAAGCAGTAAAGTGGATCCTTCGGTATTTGAGAGGGACCATGGGGATAGTTTTATGCTACAATGGATCAGACACCACTTTACGTGGTTATGTAGATTCAGACATGGTGGAGATGTAGACAACAGGAGGAGCACGACCGGGTTATATTTACACTTTGTAGGTGGGACAGCAATAAGTCGGGATTTCACGACAACAGAAGGTGGCTTTGTCAACCACGGAGGCTAAGTATGTTGTTGCCATAGAGGAAAGCAAAGAGATGATTTGGTTATAACAATTGCTTGAGGAGTTAGGGCATAAGCAGGAGGAATGTAAGCTGCATAGTGATAGTTAGAGTGTTATACACCTAGCTAAGAACTCTGTTTTCCACTCCAGACGAAGCATATACAGTTGAGATATCACTTCATCAGGACATCTTTGGAGGAAGATAAGTTTAAGTTGAGAAGATTCATACCACCGAATCCTCGTAGCATGATGACCAAGGTGGTCACAAGGGATAAACTAAAGCTATGTTTAGCTTTGGTTGGCCTTCATGGATGATAGTGAAGGGTTGAGAAGCTTTCTCAGTGGAAATCAGTCTCCAAGTGGGAGATTTTTATGTTTGTGGAGCCTATTTTCATGTTAGAGTGTGGTACACCTTCTATGTGTTACACTCAGGTATTTTCACGGCGGTCCCACTTGCCAGTGAGCGGGTCAAGGGGGTTCGGTGGTTAAAGCCCCCGATCGATGGGGGTTTGGGGACGAAGCCCCCGAAGCAAATTTTCATGGGTGGTTTATCAACCCATGGGTAATGGGTAACCGTTATGGGTTGTTTTTGGGCCCATGGTTTTTTCAATACCCATTGTTTTGATACCCACGGTTTTTTGCCCATGGTTTTGATACCCACGATTTTTCCCATGGTTTTGATACCCACGGTTTTGTATCAAACTACTTAAGCAATTTTCTATTTATATGGTCTTATGCATATGATACATATACAAGCAAATGCATTGCAGATGTGCTTTGAATTCGGGTGTGAATTCTGTAGAGTTTGTTGAGCATAGCTCCAAACGGATCTAGGTATTGTATTGAGAGAGTGGAGGCTTGTAATAAAATCTGAGCAAGTGATTCTTGGTGGACGTAGCCCAAATTGGGTGAACCACGTTAAATACTATCTTTCTATGTTGTGTTATTTATTCTGCACTTTTATTTGAGATATGTAATATTTTCTGCATATTAGTTTCTACTATTGCAATTCTGTAAGGGATTATTCCGCATATTTTATCTCTTATTTCCTATCGGTATGGGGATAGTCATTGTGGGTGTCACGTTCCCACTCCCACTTCCACTTGTAATCAAGGAGTTAGCTCCCACGACTTGTTGTGTCGTTACATTTCCTTGTGCACCTACCATGACTAGTGTTGTTGTGTTTATAGTCATCATCTCGAATCATTGTGATTTTGGTATATTGGTTTTCAATGGTTTTCTCTTTGGTGTTAGTTGCAATGATTATATCACGTATTGTAAACTACTATCCAAATTTTCCTTCTCCTAGCTCATTTGACTTCTTTGTCGTTGTCGCTTTCTATTAAAACTTGTTATGTATATTAGTTGACCAAGTTACGGGAGTAGGCACGGTAGGTTGGATCAAGATACCATTCAATTTATATTTTCCTTCTTTATCCTCTCGATCTCATATACTCTCTTGATGCGTAACTATTCCTTCCTAGATCTCCTTGTCTTTGTTGCTCTCTCCCTGCCTTAACCAATTTTGTTGGTCATCATTTGCAGTTGTTGTAGTTGAGTCACGTAGACTTATTAGCTCTCTTTCAAATGCCTTGTGCATTTTCTCTTCAAATCGCCTCCTCCTAAGAGTGTGCTCATCTAGATAATCCATAACTTATCCTTGATATCTCTTTCTCCTTCTTATGTCATACACCACTCATGTTTTAGAATGTTTAGCCTTCTATTGGGAAGGTTTAATCCCCATATCAATCATCATTTTCTTAATTTCTAATGTTGGGTGTTGTAAGTATAATCCTTGTAGATTCCTAAGAAGGTATATTGCGCTTCGTTCGTCCAAGAAAATGTTAAAACTGAATATTCAAGAATATAGCCCCAAAGTGTGTCCTTCCACCAGTAGTCTACCACGCATGTCCAATTCATGTCGTATTATGCTAGTTTTTGTGTGCTCGAGGTCCACAGATGCTTCGACCCAAATTTCTTCTTTTTCCCAAACAATAAGAAACTAACCATGCATGTAGGTGTACCAAAAGCTCAAAGAAGAATTTCTCATATATTAAATCATAAATATTAGTCTCGAGCCACTTACTTGGAGAAAAATCCCTACAACTCAGATGATACTTTATGAAAGCATCCTCAACAATGTGTAGCCAGGCTTTGATGTTCTCCTATGTTAGACAATGCATCTTTTGTCCACTTCATCCTTGCATTTTAATGAAGGTCCTAGAAATGGAACCAAAATTTTGGAGTCTAGTAGTCCTTTTACTTATGCATGTGTCATTATTGTGTTAGTGGTGTGCATTTTTCCCCCCACCATCATACTGGCATAACACACTCGGTTAAACTAAGGTGCACTCACCAAAGTGTGAGGAGTTTCCAGGTTCCATCATAGTTTAGCAATAATGAAATGAATTAAATGAGTTGTTAATTTAGCAATTAGACATGTATTACTACTATGTTAACAACATAATGCAACCATGAATAGACCAAACATAATGCTCATATAATAACAATTGCGTGTAGTTACAAGTTTTGGCCAACTAGTACCCCAAAATCCAAATACAAGTCATTTGAACCTTAATCTTCTAACTCTATATGCACATAAATGCATACATACACATATATATACACACAAATGCCTACAACCTTTATTTAAATAAACCCCATTCATAGGTATTTTTAGTAGAGGGAACTTTTCCTATACTAGTCTTATAAGAACTAATAATAGAATTTGAGTTTACAACTCTAGTTAACTATTACATTCAGTCGGTAGCCAAAATTATCCTTTTACGCCTAATCCTGCTATGCATGCGCAGATCCTCCACATAATGCACTTCTTATTCTTGGCCTTATCTAATCCCTCTATCATATCCATGCATATTTTAAGGACTGAAGTTTAATTCCACTTCCGAAATCATGTTTATCCTTAACATTTGTTGCTCTACATGTCCTTTCTTTGATCTTATCTTGTATTGCATGATCCTCTTTGTTGTTTCTCATGTGTGCCTCTAGTTTCCTTCTTACACACATGCTTCCATTCTCTTTCTCTTGCATGGTTACCTCTTGTGTGCTCCCCTATCATGGTACAGGCACAAATTTACATAGACAAACACAACAAAGATCTTCTATTCAGCTTGTAATGAATTACATTCACAGGCTATTATATAGCCACAATATTAGATAAACTACTTCCTATAAAATAGGAAGTTGGAATAACAAATAACCCAACATAGATATACGGGTATAACAATACCAAACTTATTTACGTGAACTATTGTTGTTACACAACAATATCACTCCGGAATAACTACCAATAATAATAGGTTTATTATAATTAAACCTATATACCAACTAACCACATATGAGCAATTCACACATTATTACAAACTCACACAAATAATAATGTGAGCACTAACATATAGTTTCCTAACACCCTATTTATATCATATACACTCCTTTGTGTAATTCTCGCGCTTGCTCCTCCAAATAATGGTGAATCATGAATAAAGATTACCAAGTCCTCCAGGACTTAAAGAATAAACAATATGATAAACCATAGGCCCACCACTCTCAAGGATTAATTCATTCTTCGCGAATTTATCCAACTCTACATATTTGTGTATTTGAGTTTCCTTCGCAACTCCCTTTATATTTCCTTATTCTTTTAGCTATGGGGATAGAGATGTAATCTAATATGTCCGTAAGGGGTAGGGGGCTCTTTTAAGTAATCTATTATTTCCTCAACAATTTTTATCTTCTCTTCCCTTGATTCCTTCTCATATATAATGGCTACTACGTATAATCCACCCTTCGCCCTATGTTATTCTAGACGTGTACCTATTTGTTTCGATTTTCATCATCATTGTTCATGGGGTTAAATGGACTTCTAGATTCTTCTCTAGTTGAACTTTTTTATCCTCCTTATGGTCCTCCACCAATGATCTAATATTTGGTATCTAATAGAGGAATTGGATTTGACACTTTTTCATGTGTGTTTTTTCGTTTACTCACGTCCTCTTTTAGTGGCTTACTTAGGGAGACACCTTAAATCTTCCTTACTTGGTCTTTTGTTTCTTTTGCGGACTCACGCCGACAAATCGTGAACATCGGGGCCTTTCTCTTTTTAGATAGGAGTTTTTATTTATTTTGAAGTTGTGTTTCCTCCATTGTTTTTCCCGTATCAAAAATCAAACCTTAAATTGTTGTTGTTGGTCACCACGGTCCATCCCCAAACTTAAAATTCTTCCCCTATTTCTTCATTCTCTATTGTGGTATTCTCAATTCTTTCACCTTGTGTGTTTGACAAATCGTGCCATATCTCTTATGCATCATTTGAGTGTGAAAAGAGGGAGCCCTCAAGGTGGCCTCCAAATTCTTTCTAGGTTCCTTTTATGCTCTCATTAATGTTCGAAAACTTTAGTTTTGTGTTATCTACTAGAAACTTTCTTATAACCGCTACCACTTTGTCTACCTACTCATCTAAAACATCGGTTGGTAGTGACACTATTGTACTTATCCGCAGAATGAATGGGTGAATGTAAAGATTGTAAATATCCACCACGAATGCAATTTCATTGTCATACCGAGCCACCACCTACTCAGAAATATTTTTCTTTAACCCACTATCATACCTCTTATACTTTATCTCCATTATTGCAGGGATGTTATGACATCGATTTTTGACATGTTTTTCATATATTCTTTTATTTGGACTCATATTGGTTTATTCTCTATCAAAACTACTTGTCCTTCCTTTCGTGGCATTATTTTTATAAATTACATTGTTAGAAAAATAACAGGGAACCATAGTAGAAATCATGTTCACCTATCTTCACTTTGTATATATCATCATTGAATTCTTCAAGAAAAATCTCAGAGGTTTTATTGAATTCAGTCGCCACCATTTCATATGTAAATATAGCACTCCTGGGATGTGTGGCATTGTATCCGTTAGTGTGGTAGATTTTCCAATCAACTTCCTTAACTGTGTATCTTAATGTTGCATTTGGGATGCCATCTATTAATACTCATATTTTGTTGACAGCGGTCCCCAATAACCTTGCAACAGTCTTTCCTAAAACTTTTCATTTCTTGTCCAATTTATGTATATAATTCCCATATCTCATCAACCCTGTGACTTTTTTTATTACCTTCTTTCTTATTGTGTGTTGTCTAGATATAGCATTTCGTTATGTAGTCGGTTAAGCAATATTTTGTTTATTTTCGTTGCCAAAGAAAATAGGGAAAGTTGTGCCACACATCTAGCTTCATGCATGAAATCACCTTTGCATTAGTATTTTATTCTTCCCCTTTATTTATGGGTTCAATTTAACCAAATATCCTCTATTTATTTCCATTTTTTCATGGTCTATCTTTTTCCATGTAGAGTGAATGTATTGCTAAAAATCATAGTAATGGGAAATTTTGTATATGATGTGTGAAAATGTTCCTTCCGCATTGGGCACATACGCTTTTAGAATGTGTTGCCTCTACTTTGGTTGGTTCATTTCACTCTATGAGACTATCTTAGGTGTGACAATCTCTGACTCTAAGGTTTCAAAATGTCCTATTTTCTAGGTTTGTTTTTAGTTCTCTCATTTTTATCAAAAAAACATTTCTAAAAATTGAAGTCTTCCTTTTTAGATTTTAAAATTTTACCATAGATTTGTTACCTTTGATTAAAGTGGGTAAAAACCGATCTTTTAACATTTGATCCATATTTTATTTGTTGCATTTACTACAGCTTGTGTTTTTGTTTTCTATTTTTAAGTTTTAAAAGTAGGTCAGCATTGTACTTTACTTTTTCTATTAATAGATATTTTTTAATCAAAAACTTTTAGACCTTGTGTTGTAGTTGTCTTATCACCCATCATGTATATTCTCTGGGTAGTTTTTTGGGTTGATGTGTCACTCATAAGCATTAACAAATCAAGGAAAATTTCAAATGTGATTTAAAATTATGATTAAACTTTAAAGATTATCAATTCATTAAGTGGTTTATTTATTCGACTAGGAGATGATGGTTATGTAATTTTTAATTTAATTTCCATAAAAATTGTGGCATGGTTACATGGATAATTGGAAACTGATAAGACCATCATTTTCCCCATGGGAAGCTTGTAAAGGATTTCGGGAGTGAGGATTGGATATATGATTTAGGTTATGAAAAATCTAGTCACACTCACACCATATCACTTACAAGTTATAAGCCATGATGCACAAATAATAAAATGTTGTATTTTGAGACTTTATAAGTAGTTGGGTAAATGACTAGACATTATGTTCCACTTTCTATTTTACAAGTTATAGGAGAATCGGGATTTGGAAAATCTCGCAAATCAACTAAGTCTTGAAAATAGGTGAATCAAAATATAGTTTTAGAATGCAAAAATAATATATGGCTGAAGAAGATGGTGCAAATATTGAATTGAACTTGCATATTATAGAAAATTCAATTCAAGATTTGCACCATTTTCTTCATACATGAAATTTTTTTACATTTTGAATGTTTATTTTTATTCACTTTATTGTAAGACTAATTTGATTTGTGAGACATGTTATATCCCTCTCACACATTTGATACCTCTTATGCATTCCCTGTTGAACTAAGAACATAACGGTATCTATAGATTTTCCAAGTTGTTATTACTTTGTCTTCTATAGCAATAAAAATTTCTTACTTATTTCTTTTTAGTCTCATTTTTATTCCAATGAAAGAGAGAATTGAGACTAAGAGGATCCAACAAGATAAATTAGCATAGTAGTGCTAAAGAATCTCTTGAAAGTTGAATTAGGAGGTTGACTTTCTAAAAAGATGGCCATTTTTTAAATCAAAATTCACATTTGAATATCTCACATCAAAAAAGGGTTGGAAAGACTGCAAGATTGATAGAGAAACATTTATGTCGTAGAAAATTAATTAGAAAAGTAGTTTTTACTTTTCTACAAGTTGGATATCGATTACTAGATTATTTCTCATTTTGTCAATCAAAACTCTTTATTACCCATATTTCATATTGTGTACATTGTTTTGCTTTGAGACTTGCAAAGTTGAATCTTAAGCTTTTAGGATTTTACAAGGGTTAGGGACCTTTCAAAAACCCTCCTCTTAATAATATCAAATAAAAAATGTTCATTAATTCCTATTTGAACTGTTAAAGGAATAAATAGTGAAGATGAAATTTCTACATCACTTGTAAAATCAAATTATGCATAAACATTGGCTCCGTAAATCCAAGGATCTTAAGGACATTAATAAAGAGCATAACTTTAGTAAATTATACATGATACATAGGAAAGCATTTTAAATTTTTGATAAATGACTATTGTTGCCCACTACATGGAATTTTGGAAGCAACCACGAAATACTACATGTACGCAGAGAATAATGGGGAATGCATAAATATTATATGGACTTTTCCAAATATTACAATGTTACAACTTAGAATGTTACAAGTTTACAAATTACAATGTTACATAATTAAAATAAATAAATGCTTTTTTACAATATTACAATGTTACATAATGACAAAATATATTACTCATAATCCAAAGTTAACACTAAACTAGATATGTCTATAATGCACTTTATATCAATGCATCCACTAACCTAGTATCATAAATAAAAATAGAATAGACAACTAAAGGCTAAATTTTGAAAAGTGAAATTTGAAGACTGGAATAGAAAGGAGAGAAAGACACAACCAACACGATGGTTATTGAATCGACATGAGCCACGACACCTTGGAAGTATGTGAAATGAGTACTTATATGCTTCTCTAACAACTCAATGTTGAAACACTGAAAAATTGAAATTTAAAGAGTCAAAGTTGACATGGAGAGGACAATTGACAAAGACAATTTGCCAAAATAGTTTTAAAACTTAGAGAAATAAGGCTAGATTTACCATTTTATTTGTAACTATTTTTTATGTTTTTTATGTAACTATTTTATATTTTATGTTTTTTTCCATTTTGGCCACTAGATCATTGTTTGCCTTCACTAGATTCACCAGCAAATCAAATCATACTGCAACATGATTTGTCACCCTTTCTACAAGTTTTTTTTGTGGGTTCCTTAAAATTTTCCCTGTAGATAATTCTTTAACAAATATATCACTACCTAGAACCCTTTTCTCGGTCTCAAATGCACAACACAATACATCAATCTCCAAAGGATGATCCATGTTTATCAAACACATATAAAATATTCTCTTCCAATATATTTCATCATTACGAGGATTTAATTATTGTGTTCAAAGGCACATGATATGCAGTGACATAACCCACCTATGTAAAAATCTCAACATGTCAAGTGTAGATACAAAGCTTCATGGACATAACGCATAGACTTTTCCTTATTGTATAAAAAATTAGGAAAAATTATTATGAACCATCGAGAAATAAAGACAGTTAAATATCCAAAATCATGATATGCTTTTGACATGGAGAGAAAATATACATTGTTAACCTATCATCTTATGGCTACTCATTATCACATATATTTCCAAGTATGCATCTAAAGTTGAAATAAAATTGAAGAGTTGTGTTGATATGCTAACAAGGATATGTATAGATCAAAGATCACAACACCAAGCTTTGATGGAATATCACAAATTCATAATAGATATTTTATAAGAAGCAATATAGGAGCTTATGAAACATGTCATTTGCTACAAAATTTACCTCTTGTACTTTACGATGAGCGTCGTTGATACTCACACTTTAATTATTTCATGATTATCAATCCATGGTGGTGTCCATGGCTATTTGCAATAAAGAGAATGATTGAAACTATGTTAAGCATGTATTCACTATTGAATTCAATCAAATACTACTTCTAAATGCAATTAAGAAATGCCTTCTATTGATAAAATAGAGATTACTAAATTCACGAATTGAAATGCTAGAAGTGCTGAAATTTTCATAAATAAAAAATGATCCAAGTAATAGATATTCAAGTAAATAAATAATGCCCTTCACATTGGGGAAGAGTGGCCCTTACTCCTTCCCTCGATCCAGCTTTTGAATAGCAAAGTACACCACTCGAGTTAAGTTAGAATCATGCACTTTATTGAATGTAATAATTCCTTCAACAACAATCAACTAACTCCTTTACTAACTAACTCTGTAATTCTATTACAAATGCCCTTTTATACAAGATTAGTCCTCGTCACTCTAAAAGAGGATGGATTATTTGTAATGACTAACTACTAATTAACTAATAGATCTTAATGCCAACAACTGCATGATAAAGAGTTACAAATTTGAATGAACAAGTGCATGCCACACTTAGATTAGATTTTATCTTATTAACTCCAAGTGGAGTCCTTGATTAACTCTTAGATGAGATGATTTAGTAATTCTAGAGGATGTCAAAGATCATGCATTGAATCCCTTAAATCGGGTGACTATCGCTTATTTTGTTCAGTTTTCCCACGATTCCAGTTAATCGGATATTGAGTTGGACTTTCATAATCCACATAATTCACATGATGACTAGATAATAATCCGCGTCAATGCTCTTTTCATTAGGAAACTCATATGATGACTAAATCAAATCACCTAGTTGGCGTCTGAGACCTTTTCTTCCTTCATATGATTCTCATAAGACGAGTCATGTACTCCAAGGTGAGTCTTGTGCTCCAAAGTGATTTATGCGCTAATGTGTGGGCAAGTCCTATGCCAATGCTTAAGTGATTCATGTGTTCCATAGTGAGTCCTACACTAGTGTTTGGGTGAGTCCTATGCCAATGGGTGCATGAGTCCCGTTGGGCTATGTATGAGTCTTGTGTTGGGCTTAAGATATGTTCTTCAACCACATTGTTAACGCATATACAAATTTATTTAAACTCGTTTGAAAAATCATAGAAAAGATGAAAATAAAAAAGCCTATGCACAAAACTATCATTTAAAATATATAAAAGTATTAATTACAAAATTCTAATATTAATTTTATTACAAAATAATGACACAACAAAATTAGGGTGTACAAAGGATTTAGCAAGGCTCATCACTCCCCCACACTTAAGGATTAGTAGGCCCCCATGCTACAGATTTCTATTAAGAGCTTCTACAATTCGTGTACAATTATACTCATTTGTAAAAGTGATCCATGTTTCATCTTGTTCTACATTACAAAATCCTGCAAATTTAATAATTGTTTCACTCCACATTTTGTAGCTTGCAACAAGTTGATCTTGTGTGGTGTTCTATCTTAGCACATGGGCTAATATCAATGGTGGTCAAAATCTCATACCGATCCATTTCTCTTGCATTTCCAACATGATTTTTCATAGGTATTTTTCTCTTTTTAGTGACCATCGGAGGTTGGTTGGGGATATAACCTCCTTCTTCTTCCGAACTCTAGAAGTAATCCATACCGTAGTTGACAAGCAAGAAAATTCATGTTAAATTTTGGGAGTACATACTCCCTGAAGTCTGATACACAAGTTGAAATTTTCCTTGTATTTGTCCATAAGTTGTAAACAATAAACCTAGGACTTGATATCTTCTAAAGAATCTCAGTGGTGTTGGGAGATCATGTCTCATCAAGAGGTCTACATTAGTTTCTTCTCTCACATATTCTCCCCTATGATCATGCCAAATAGATTGATGTCTTAAAGTGGAAACAAAAGATCTCAATTGTACTTCTCCACATACAAGTTGATTGGTATTTCCACTTGCTTAGGGAGCATAAATTTGTGGACATAAAATTCACATAAAAAATTCTTACCAATTGTGTCAGTTTTTGCATAGGCTCCCATAAATTGCTTGTCATTTTCAAATTCTATAGATTTTGTGGAGCAGACTCTAAGCTTTCCATTTGAAGAATTGTTACAGCAGGAATAAGGCATAGAAATTAGAAGGTTCTATACAAGCAAGATCATAGTCATACAAATGACAGAGAACAAGAAAGTTATATTAAAGTACCTTCTTATCTTCATTTAATATTTTTTTCTCCTCTACTACTCCTCTGAGATCGTAACATTGCTTCATACATTTGACCATTTCTTTTAACACAATGATCTGGGGAAATACAAAGTTTGTTTAAATTATTTGATCAATGGTTTTCATAGACTCTGTTTTCTTCTTATTTCCATGTAAGATCACGATTTCGGTGGTCAATTCTTCATTTCTATACTATAGGCACTAAATTATTTGTTCTCTCTCCTCTATCTTGTGTTGTATTTGTTAGATGACTCCTTTCTCGCTCCAATGATTGTTGTAGGTGTTGAATTATTTGTTCCTTTTCTACCTCCAAGTAAGATAAGTTTTCTTCTTTTTTTTGTAAGATGAGTTGCAATTGGGAAATTCTTTCTTGAGTTTGTTGTAGCTCGTACTAAACTTGAGAAAGGGCTAATAGTTGGGAATAATGGTCTTAGAATTAACATGTGAGGTAGGCTCGCCTTCAAGCATAGGTGTTTTTCCCTTGTCGAATGGGTGACTCTTCAACAATGGTTGGTGTTTTATCAATGTCCAATTCAGAAATAGGACTTGGAGGGGTGTTGTTGTGCAAATGTGCGACAGGGAAATTGGAAATTTCCAAGCATGACAATTATACCCCTATGCCGAAATTTTCATGCTTTATCATTCCAAGGCAACCCCAGCTTTGTCCAGTCAATCCAAATTACCTCCCAACTAATGTTATATCATCCCCCTAGGTGATTTTAGGACTTAATTGAAAATGCAAATTTTGGGGAGTCACGAAGGAGGGCTGTCGTTGGCCTTCCCAGATCTGAATCGACCCTGAAGTAGAATAGAAGGGAAAAATTCAACATGGAGGTGATTGGAGGACCTTATAACATCATGGAAATGATATTGGAAGGTTTGGGGAAGTTTTGCAAGACTTGGAGTAGTCTGAGTTAAAAACAGGGTTCACAAGCCTAGGCGACACAGGCCTAAAATAGTTGTTGGGCTTCAGAAGAAGATTTCAGAGCTCCAGATGGAGTTGGAAGTAAAACAAAACATATTCAAAATAGGATTCCAATGCCTACATGATGGTAAAATAATATTTTTCACAACACCTTGGTGCATATGATTGACAGGCAGTTTTTCTCAAGCACAAGTGGAGTCCCAGATAAAAATCCAATTTTTTAGGGATCATATGGTCGAATTAAGACATGAGACCCACATAATTGGATTAAAAATGTCATTTCTAGTCATGATCATATAAAATTTCACCAATAAATTCCATCGGAATCTCAAGTTATCTTCATTCCAAGTTACCCTCTCAAAGGCAGTTCAGGACTTAGTCATTTTTTCGAGAGGACACGAGTCAACACCAGAAGCCTGGCAGGATTTCATGCCCCTGATGTCCTTGAGGTCAGGTACATCAGCCCTTGAAAAATCTACCCAGCCCCCATGTGACCTATGGGGCCCTCATATGACCTCCAAACTTGACAGATCAGCCCCTAAGTGCTTATTTGGAGCATGCCTTCCCTGCCAATGGATCGGGCGCCACGTGTTAGCTCCAGCACCACCGTGGAAACTGATGTCCCTTATACATGTGAGGTGGGGGCCATAATACCTTGAAAATTCTCCCATCCCCCATAGGAGTCTTCGACACTCACGCAGCTCGCCATAGTCATTTCCCCAGTGCTTATTTGGCACATGCATTCCCTACCGTCGAGATCGGCGCCACGTGTCATGCTCTTGACCACCGTGGAATTTGATGTCCCTTATGCACCTAAGTTGGGGGACATCAGACCTTGAAAAATGCACCCATCCCCCATAGGGAGTCATTTGGACACCCATGTGACCTCCTTTCAGCTCCCAGTGCTTTAAATCAGCTTTTTCCTCCTTCATTCCCTGTCGTTGGATCTAGTGCCACGTGTCACCGTCTTGCTCATTGTGGAAATTGATGTCCCTCACATCCCTAAGGTCAGGGACATCAAGCATGGAAAAATGCACCCAAGCCCTACCTATGCATATCTTTTTGAAATTTTTCCAAGTGTCACTTTTTCCCGCTTCTAACTTCTAACAGTTATATGTGCACTTCATTCCTCCATACTTCCTCTGCAACATTCTTCCATCACTCTACCATTGAAAATGCTCAGACCTGCTCAACCCAAGAATTGAAACACATTCCCCATAGCAATGTGCAGGTCTAAGAAGGAATCCTCATCAAACATAGAAGGGAAGCACGGAGCACAGAAGTAGAAAACGGAAAAAACTCCATAGCCATGAAATGAGAAGTTGAAGAAATCTCCCAAACAGATGCATGAAACAACAAGATATATTTTTCTGCTCATTCCTCTACCCAAGGCCATCAAGAAGACACCTTCAAACTCCCCCCATGTGTGACAGAGCATCCACAATGAAGAAATCTCCTTTCCGGCTCAACGAAGAAAGAAGTGGGATTTCTGTCAAACCGGTTGTCGAATCGAAGTAAGATTGCACGTGAAGCACCAAAAGAAAAAAATCCACATCAAAAATATAATTTTCTTTGCAAATAGAGGAGAAAACCAGACCTGCAATTTTGAGGTCCATTAATGGTTATCGTACCCAGAAGCACTGCCAAGTCTAAAAATTAAAACTTTAAAATCTCCTGGATTATTAAGCGGGCGGGCCGAAATTTAAAAGGGATGATATTGGGCAAAAACCATATCAAAAACTTTGTTCCACATCAATCTAACTCCCAAAGGCCAACTTTCTAAAAATAGCAGGTCTACTACATAGGAACTGCTATTTCGGAAAGTCATTAATAGAAGAACCTGCGAAGGAGATGAAGATATCGAGGTGCACTATAGCTGAGAATTCACCAAAATAGAAATTTTTGGCACTTACTAAAAATAGTAAGTGGGCCCTCGAGCACCTGCTAAAAATAGAAATTTGATCCAAAGAAGTGAGGAATGTAGGGAGAAAGGGGAATCAAGGTCACAACACTCAGCTAAGGATCGAGGGAGTTACTTTTTCACACTTACTAAAAATAGTAAGTTACACTTAAAGAGAATTTTTGGCACAATGGGATGTACTGAGGCTAATCATTCAGGGGGACATCATTGTTCAGAGCATCCTAGCCATTTTTCACAAGGAATTCGAGATCCACCTCGGGCCATTCAACTAGGTGAGCGTTCGGGAGCTAATTTGGAGGAGTTTCACAGTGTGCAAGGAGTTCAAAGATTCAGAGTTTCACTGCATTTGGATCTTTCCATCAACGAGGATCAATGAGACTTCATCGGGAGACATATCCTCTTCTTCTTCTCTCTCTCTTTCTCTCTCCTCTTCCCCCCAACTTTCTCTCACTTTCAAATTTTCTAATTCTTCATTAGGGTTTGCACTTTTTTATATACCTTTAATTCACTTAAAAGTGACTTTAGAAACATAATGTAAATTAAGTCACGTTGATATAATAAAAGGGACTTAAATATTTAAAGTGGAATATGAACAGTCTTAAGTCATATTAAGGTATTCGAAAGGTCATGAGGAAGATGAAGAGTCATATTCTATTCTATAAATTGTAAAGCCATTCCCATTTCAAAGGGTTGGTGATTGATCTTGTAAACTCAAGAGTATATTGCACCTTGAGAGAACAAAGGAGATAGCCATTTTCTTCTATTCCCCCTTCTCAATTTCTTCCATTTCTCCACTATGTACAACTTTTGTCTAAGCAATCAATACAAGAAGAAGGAGTTTCTAGCTTTCTTTGACTAAGGGGTTTCATGATACTTTGTGTTCATCAAATTCTATTTGGTCTTGTTGCTATTTGTAGGGTTGTTTCTTCTCATGAATGCATGTGTTGAAGTTTCTAACTAGTGCGTGAAGGAATCTGATTTTCTACCTGCAGCATTAGTTCTCTTACCTCTTTTCTCACTCCCCTTTCCCGCTCTACAGACGAAGACTTCCCTAGCAAGATATTGCTAGCTTTTTCGCAGGGTCAGTGGAGTGCCCCTGTTGGATCCTCGGTCGAAAGGCCACCACAGAAATCCACCTTTTCACGCGCATGCACATATGGAAGCTACCGGTTAAGTAGAGGGACTTAGATTCCTAGAGTGTTGGCAAGAAATCCACAAGTTTGTCCACCCGACAAATTTTCTCGCCAACAAGGGGATACATAGATCGGTGGAGAGGCAGGAGGTGTCCGGTGTAAGGATTGCATGTTAGTTATTGCCTCTTGTTCCTCCCGAGAAGGAACACTTTCAGTTTGATGCTTCTCTATGGTATGGGTTATTCCCGATGACCTAAGAAGTTTCCTTGATCTTTTTGAGATGTAGGGCCCTCTTTCTAGAACTATAGCAGGTTCAATGGCATATTTATTTTGGAATTTATTCCACTTTTTGAGCCCATGACATTTCTTAATGAAATGTTGCTTACAGATGAGATAAATGAGAACTTGTAATTTGAGATAAGAGGAACCCCAACGGAATTTCTTGCGGAAGAGGAAACAGAGTTAAATAAAAACTATGGAAGGTTAACCTTTTTGTGGCCTTTTACTTGACCATGGCGTAGGTGGATAAGGATTCTCAAGACCGTGCCTAAAATAACCTCATATTGAACTTCACATGTAAAATATTTGATAACCGATTTTGCTACATCTGCCCATGGCTCAGGGAAAGTACTTATTTTGACACCTTGGCCTTCCCTTTATTATCAATCACCAATTCCAATTTTTATTTCTTTCCAACAACAAAACATTTAATAATTTCATAGTAAGGGGTCCTAAAATTGACCACTTTTCCTTTGTTTGGAATACCAGAAATTTGACTGATTATGGAAGGTCTAAACAATATTTTGTTATGTTTTACTTTTAAGTGTCCTTTCACAATGTTTGCTGTAAATTATTTTGTCATACTAGGGTTGAATTCCTCATATGCAAGCATGAAATCCAACAATCATTCATTCTTCAAGATTGCTACTAGATTTTATATCTGAGAGCAATTCAACCGAACTTATTGGTTCATGAAGAAGCCTAATACCCATTATTGGTATGGAATAGAACAAGGAGTAGCGTAAGACTGAGAGGAACTAGAGCATAGGAATGGAGAAAGTGATAGTGCGTGAATGACAATTTTATTAGCATAGGAATGGAAATTTTGTTAGCGGAGAAGTGGAACTGCATTAACTCAAGAGTGGAATGACAATAATGAAAATGGGGAAAACATAAGTGAAAAATCTGCTTTATATCCACACACCACAAATTGGGTAAATTTCAACCAATTTTTATGGAAGTGGAGAATAAATTGGTATGTGGGAGAGATAAATTAGGGATGTGTGAAATATTTATTGGGATATGGAATGTGTGCGGAAGCATTAGAAATGGGGAGTCATCATTTCACACAAGAGTAATTATTAAATTTATAATTATATTTTTTTAATATTGAAAGGAGAGTAATGGCACATACCTTGTCAATCATCACTTTTCAAATCTATTAATCAGCAATGGATTCTCATTTTCTCTCTTTGCATGTTGTCATGACACAATTGTTGATGGCATGATTCTTAGGTGACCATCATTACTAGTTTTCAACCACCTGAATTTTATTTTCAATTTTTTTCTTTTTCCTTTTTTTTTTGGAAGGAATGGCCACCATTTATGGTTTTCAACCACTCCTTCATAGGAAGATGGCCACCATTGTTGGTTTTCAACCATCCCCTATTTATTCTTTTTATTGAGGATTAATTTAGCTTTGAGTTGTCTTGGATAGGAAAACCATGTCCAAGCAATTCAGAGCTTCATTCTCTTGTAGCATCTTTTTGAACTCTTCCTTTGATGTTGGCTTTTGATATAACCTCAATCTATAGCCATTAACCAGAATTACTCTTCTTTCACCATCAATTAGAATCATTTGTATGATCCCATTGTTGAAGACTTCATAAATTTGGTATGGACCCATCCATCTTGTTTGTAAATTCCCTTAGAAATCCTTGTACTTTGAATCAAATAAAAGATCTTAGTCCCCTTTTTGAAACTTATTTTGGTTGATATGACTGGCATGCCACAATTGTATTTGATGTTGGATTATTTATGTTTGGTGTAGTTCTTGTAACCTCATCTCATCTAATTCATTCAATCAAGAATTATTGCTTGTTGCACCTCGATAACTCAATTCCTACTACAACAGCTTGTTCTTAAAGTTTGAATTTCAAATTCTATGGGAAATATAGGTTTCTTTCCATATACCAACTCATAAGGAGTGAATCATATGGTTGTATTCTAAGTGGTGTTATAGGCCCATACTACTTCAAGTGGTTTTTAAACCCAGTTCTTCCTTGAGAGATCTACAGTCTTGGTTAGAATGTTCTTCAATTCCCTATTGGTGACCTCCACTTGGCCATTGGATTGAGGGTGATATGGGGATGATTTCTTATGCCTTAAATTATATTTTTCCACAAAATAATTGATTACACTTGACATGAGAGGTCCTTGGTTTGACCTTCCAGCCTACTTTAAAACTTGCATAGTCTATAAAACATAGTCTAGAACTAAGAATTACTCCTTTCCTTGATAAGTGGGTCAAGTGGTCTAATGAAATACAACTCCTACTTCTCAAATGGTTCTAGAACTACTTGAGACTGAAGTGACATCTATGTTTTAAGTGTTGGGTTTTCCATCCTTTAACATTAATCGCATTGTCATACATATTTTTTGACATCTTTATGCAAAGAAGGCCCATAGTAGCCAGTTCCCACAACTTTATGGATAGTTCTCTTTACTAAAGAGTGTCCCCCGATGGTTCATCATGACATGCTCAGTATGTCAGAGATCTTATCTTCAGCTACACACACCGTAATACGTGGTCAGGTACAGATTTGAAAAGCATTCCATTAACCCATGTATAAATCACACTTTATTTAATTAATTGTTTTCTTTTTTTATGTGTGAGGAAAGATGTGAACTTCCTTGTAGCTAAGTAGTTAGCCATGTCTACAAACCAAGGAGAGACAGTTGAGATTGCAAATAAATGTTCATCAAGAAAATCATCGACTTTCTCCCTTGTACCTGAAATGGTTAATCTTGAGAGAAAGTTAGCTACCACATTTGATTTCTCTGTTTATCAATAATCTTTATGTTAAATTCTTGCAATAACAAAAGCCACCTTATAATTCTACCATGCACCAAAGGTTTATTCATTATATACTTGATAGCAGAATGATCAGTATGAACAATTACTTCATATCATGTAATGTAATGGAAAACTTCTTAATTGCATAAATAACTATAAGAAACTCTTTCTATGTGGTAGTGTAATTCCTTTCAAAGATGGCATAGGTTTTTATTAATATACTAGATGGTATGCATTACCTCTTCTTCCTCTTGTTGTCCAAGCATAGCTCCTACTGCCTCATTAGAAGCATCAATTTGTATGTGATATGGAAGCTTCCAATTAGGACCTCTTAAAACCAGATTTTTTGTCAACTTATCCTTGATAATGTCAAAAGATTTTTGATGTGCCTTTGTC
Organism: Taxus wallichiana var. yunnanensis; assembly: GCA_018340775.1. Classification (NCBI taxonomy): domain Eukaryota; kingdom Viridiplantae; phylum Streptophyta; class Pinopsida; order Cupressales; family Taxaceae; genus Taxus; species Taxus wallichiana. The sequence goes on from CM031240.1 coordinate 769,156,790, forward strand.
CATTCAAATTCAGAATCTTTCATTAGAATGGAAACTAGAGGAGAAGCTACCTTATTGAAATCTGAAATGAATCTTCTATAATAGCCAGCATGTTCTAGAAAGCTTCTTACTTTAGTTTGATTCTTGGGGGATGGAAGTTGCACAATGATGTTAACCTTATCGGACCTACTTTGATTCCCTCAAATAAATCATGTTGTCCTAAGACTATACCTTGCTCCATCATGAATATACATTTCTCAAGGTTTAAAAATAACAGATGTTTCTCACACCTAGAGAGTGCCTTGTCTAAATTTTCAATTTCCTACTGAATATTGCCCCTTAAACAATAAAATCATCCATATAAACCTCCACAAAATAAAGAATGAGATCAGAAAAGATTGCTAGCATCGCTCTTTGAAAAGTAGCAGGAGCTTTACATAAGCCAAAGGGTAAGACCCTATAGGAAAATTTCCCCCATTGGCAGGTAAAATTAGTATTATCTTGGTCTTTAGGTGACATTTTTATCAGTACTCCACTTAAACCATCCAGAATGAAAAATATTTTTTTCTAGATGAATTATCCAGGACCTAGTCTATAAAAGGTAAAGGAAAATAGTCTTGATGTGTGGCCTTATTCAATTCCCTATAATCCACACAAACCCTCCATTTACCATTCTTCGTAGGCACTATAACTAATGGAAAACCCAATGGCTATATAAAATTGGATAGATAAATCCTACCCGAAGAAGTTTCTCAATCTCAGTTTTTACAATATCTCTTAAGGCAGGGTTTATCCTTATTTTTAGTTTCCTAATGGTGTGGAATCAGCTTGTGTAAATTTTGTGTATACATATATTGGGATGAATACCCTTCATGTCACCATATTCCCAAGAAAAATCTTGAGGATGTGAGCATATAAGCTTGAATAGGGTATTCTCCTCTTGACTAGTCAACCAGTTATTGAATGCCAATGTTTTCCTAAGAAAATGGATAGTTTTTTGTGTCAAGGTGGAGAGAGTTTACAACTGGGTATTCTCTCAGTAATGAATTTAAGGGGCACCTATGGGGAAGCAATATGTGGATCTTAGTAATGTTGTGAAAGACATTTTTAGTTAGATCTATGTTTCGTGAGAAAGGATAGATTATAGGTTGGATGTCTTCATCTATGATGTTTTCCTTTATCTCAATTAGTTGTGATTGTAATTCAAAAGGATCCCAATTTTGGATCTGTTCTAAATGTTCTTAAATTATAACCATCTCTAACGAGAAAACAAAATCCTCTCGCTTCCTCTGTATCATCCTTCCACCATTGTTTATCCTCAGTGGAAAAAGGTTTTACAACAGGTTAATGGATAATTTCTTTGAATCATGTCCATTTGTAATGATCATATTTCTTGTCCTACAATCAATAAGAGCTGCTACAAGTGGCTAACCAAGGGCATCCTAGAATCAAGGGATATCCAATTTTCTTATTCTTTTTTTTTATAACCATAAAATCTACTAAGTAATCCCATGCTTCAATTTTTATGGTTACATCCTCTATGATCCATTTTGGCTTGGCTATGGATTGGTCAACCATTTATAACACTATTTAAGTTGGATGTGGTTTAGGAAGAGCCAATATGGACAAGGTTTTAGTAGTCATCACGTTGATTGCAGCCCCTAAGTCACTTAGAAAATTTGGAATCTTCACATATCCAATATTCCCTTCTAATATGCTAGCCAATTTTCCATCAACATGGATTGTCCTGGGATGATTTATCCTTCTACCTAGAGTTTTAACACAAATTTATTTGATATTTTTATTCAACTTTGGGATATCTCTAGAGATCCTGTAACAGAGGAATTTCAATATTTAGTTTTTTTAATCCTTGAATTAGTTCTAACTTTGGTTTCTCTTGGATTACAATGTTGTATTTTTCAAAACAATTATATGGAAATGGCATAGTTGAGTTTGGTTCAGATGTTTGTTCAAGAAAATATTTGGTTTGTGTTTCCTTTTATTTTTCTTTGTCTTCAGGGAATTAATCTATAATTGGAGATGATGGTTTTGAAGTAACTTTCCCTAATCAGACAAGATATTTCTACAAATCCACGTAATTCATCAGTGGGGTTCTTGTCGATTCAATACCGTATGTTGGGTTACTCGCCTCACATTCTTTGGATTTTCCATTGTTTGCTTAAAAATTTTGGATGGGGTAGTAGTTCTAGGCCTAGTTAACAAATCTTTTTGTCCCTGGGATCTTCTTGGATTATAATACTATTGATCTCGATCCTTGGGGTGCATTCCACTGTTTTTAAAATTGAGGATTAAATTTTTGGAACTATGGAATGTTTGATTTTGGATTCCACGGTTGAGAATAATAGTTCATTTATGCATTCCACTCGAGGAATTCATTCCCGTGGGACTTCTTGTACCCAAGGTTGGGGGTATGACCATGGTATGTTTCACCGATTTGGAACCCATTATAATTTTGTAACAAAGGACTAGTTTTGATTTTCTTGAAAATTCCCTCCTTGCCTTTGAGCCACATAATTCAACTCAAATTCACTTTGTGTATTATGTTTTAAGTGATTCTTTAGCAAGGGAAACAATCCACATTGATCATTGGCATGCTTCGTATCACGCTCAAGGAAGATTATTTCTTGTCCAAGGGACAAATCCTTAAGCCCATGTTTGTTCCTACATCTTGGAAAATATATGAACAATGGCTATGTATTCCTAGCTTTCCCCTATCCATAGTTGTGTTAAGTTGAACTAAGAGATTTATTCTTAAATTTACAATTTATTCTCTTAGTTTAGATATGTCACCATTGGCCATTTTGCATTTCGCTTTGAAAGTTTGGGCAAGTCTCGGGAGTGATTTCTACATAGGTCAATTATATCGGTGAATTCGATTTGTTCATCTCTTTTCCCATTATATTAAAGGTTTCTTGTGTGTCTTCATCCAATCCTTTAAGGAATAGATTTTTAAGAAGAGTAATATCAAGACCAATATTACACACCTCCTGTGAAGGAAAAGGAATCGATCAAGATAGTCCTCAACACTCTCATCCTCCTTTTGTTGTATCCTAAAGAGTTATTCCTTTTTGTCCCTAACCCTACAATAATCTTGGTATTCATCCAAGAATATTGTTTCCATCTCCTCCCAAGTGTGGATAGAGTTGGATTTTAGGCCCATGAACCACCTCATGGTTGTGTCCTTTAAATTTGAAGGAAATAGCTTAAGCTTTTGGGTATCTGAGGTATAGTCATAGGTTTGGCACAACACTTTGAACTCAAATAGAAATTGGTCAGGATCTTCTGAGACTAGTCCCCTAAAGGTTGGTAAAATTGAAGGAGATATATTCTTCATGGGGTCTTGGTCATTAGGGTCTAGTTCTATGGGATAGGTGAATGTCCTTCCTAGTGGGGGGTTTCCATTATTTGCACCATTGGGGTTTTCTACTCCATCAACCATCCTTTCTTGTTGATCAAGTTTCTCCACATGTTGATTTTGAGGGGGTTTTGTAAATTGACTCTAATAAATCTACCTCTACGGTCTCTAGGTCTAAACATAAAATCCTACCATGCTTAAAAACAATTTCCTAACTATAAGTGTTTAACTAATTGCTTGTGTTCCACATACTCCAAAGCACATAAAAGAATCTTGTTGTCACTACAAGGTCTTTTATTTCAAAAAAAAGAGTTATGGAAAATATATTTTTAAATGGAAACTTACCATGATATCAGGAAGTACTCAAGTAATTACCTTTATCTTTACTAACACCTTCAAAATATTCCCCAACAACGACGTAAAAAAGTGACGAGCGTCGTTGATACTCATACTTAATTATTTCATGATTGACAATCTAAGGCAGTGCCCATGGCTATTTGCAACAAAGAAAATGATTGAGATTGTGCTAAGCATGTATTCACTATTGAATTCAATCAAATGCTACATCTAAATGAAATTAAGAAATGTCTTTTGATAAAACAGAGATTGCTAAATTCACGAATTGAAATGTTGGAAATGTTGGAATTTTCATAAATAAAAAAGTGTCAAATAATAGAGATTTGAGTAAATAAACAATTCTTTTCATGTTGGGGAGAAGTGGCCCTTGCTCCTTCCCTCTAATCCGGTTTGGAATTGCAAATTACACCAATTGATTTAACTCAAAATCATGCACTTTATTGAATGTAATAATTTCTTCAACTCGCAATCAACTCTCCGTCACTAACTAACTCTATAATTTTATTACAAATTCCCTTTATATAAGAGCATTCCTTGTCACTTTAAAAGAGGATGGATTATTTTCAATAACTAACTACTAATTAACTTAAAGATCTTAATGCCAACAATTGCATGATAAAGAGCTACAAATTTGAACGAACAAGTGCATGTTGCATTTAGATTAGATTTCATCTTATTAACTCCGAGTGGAGTCCTTAATTAACTCTCAGATGAGATGATTTATTAATTCCAGAGGATGTCAAAGATCATGCATTGAATCCCTTAAATCGGGTGACTACTAGTTGTTATGTTCATTTGTCCTACGTTTCCAGTCGAACTGGATGTTAAGTTGGACTTGCACACCGGATGAGTCATATGATGACTAGATAATAATCTGTGTCCAATGTTATTTTCATTAGGTAACTCATGTGATGACTAAATCAACTCACCTCCTTGTCGTTTGAGTCCTTTGCTTCCTTCATATGAGTCATGCGCTCTCATAGCGTGAGCCTTGAACTCTAAGACGGGTCCTGCGCTCTAAGAGGAGTCATGTGCTAATGCTTAAGTGAGTCTTACACTCCAAAGCAAGTCCCATGCTAATGCGTGGGTGAGTCGTGCGCCAATGCGTAATTAATTACTACGCTACAAAGCAAGTCATGCACTAGTGCAAGGGTGAGTCTTGCACCAATGCATGCATGAGTCCTACGTTGGACTATGTATGAGTCTTGCATTGGGCTTAAGATATGTTCTTTAACCACATTTTTAACGCATATATAAATTTATTTAGAGAGCTTTCTGACGATCCGTGAGAACGCGACAAACGGAGACATCGGGAGCTCTAGTTATTTCCAGTCAAAGTTTGGTCAACAGAAAGTCAACTCTAGTCAACAGGTCGATATTGGACCAATTGCACTACGACAAGTGGCAAAAAGGTGTTGGCAAAATTGGAGGGGTTTTAACCATTGGTCTTCGACAATCATAAAATGGAATAGCCCACAAAAAAGAGGCTCAACTTTTGTTACGGAGGGGAGCCCGACCGCCGTGAGGATGATTATATTATCGCCGATGTGGTGGGTCCTCAAACCACCACAAGTACGATTTTCCAATCACGGGTCGACAGTGGTCTTATTTTGTCATACTTCATGTGGGTCGAATTTCATATTACTTTGCAATTATTTTCCATACATTATTTCCAAATGCCATGCATATATATCAACCTCCACATATTAATGTTCAAACATTAATACAACCACCCATGTAAATCTGCCCCCACACATATGTCAAGCACCCACGTGGAGAGGAGGAGGAAGGGGCAGTTAAGCCTCAAGTGGTCCTTTGACCACTTTACATGCATGGAAAAGGCTTATTAAAGCCTAAAACATTATCCTCCCCACCTAATGTGGGATATTACCCATGTTTAATACATCCACATTCATGTGGAAGTTGGAGGATTATGTGGGATATAACCCACTTAAAAATACATGCCACCCAAATATGGGATTTTAGCCCATTTTTCATGCTACGGTGAGGCTAATATTAGCCTTAGATAAAATTTAAAGCATTATTTTAGGGCCCCATTTTTAATATAAATAGGGGACCCATTACATTGGAAAACACAACTTGGAATCTCAAAGCAAGAGCTTGAGGAATATTGCCTCAAAGCAATGGGAGCAATTTTTTTATAAGACATATTTAACAGGCTTATTATAAAGTTGTGAAGACCTATTTATTTAAACAGGCATTATTGTGACTAGGAGTTATTAATACTACCTAGTTGGCCCATAGTGCCACACCAAATTATTGTGAAGCCTGGAATATCGACCGGAGTGCCATAGGGCGTTACGAAGTGTCTGGAAGGTCGATCGAGATCTAGAGGATTCCGAATTGTGGAGCTTGTTCCATAGAGCTTGTCGAATTTGCCAGAAGGTGGAAGTCGGGTGCTATCTTTCACCCTTGTCATCTAAAGGTCTGGATATTCTTCTAAGCAAGTTATTAATAGTTTCCATTAGGTTTTCTTGTGAAAGTACTATTGTAACTTACAAGTTTTGACTAGTGGAACGGTTCGATAAGAACCCTGGAGACATAGGCAATTGTCGAACTCCGTAATCAATCATTGTGTAATTTGTCATTATATGCTTGCATTAATTTTAAATTGATTACTTAAAAGGAGAAAATTATCGGAAAATAAAATAAGCCTATAGGGGTCCAAGATCAAGTGAATAAAAACTTGATAATTTTCGGATCAAATATAGTGTGGATTATCTCTCTAAGGCACAAACAATGTAAATGTTGTGTGAAAAATCTTTATGCAGTGTAGTGGAATTCCTCTTGTGGCAAAGATGGTCGCCTCAAAATCAAAAGGTATGTTAATAACATGTGAACTTATACTTGAGATGGTGACATCGTAAATACTACACTCTACTTTGATAACACCTCCGCTACTACTTTACTCAACACTTCTATCCTAGACGGCCTTTCTGCTCAAGGGGTATCAAATGTACTCATGTTTACCGGAAATAAAATTAACCTCAAAAGGTTACCATTCATGATATAATTCTTCTCATGTTGAGTTGCATGAACTAAAAATAGAGAATTAGTGAGCTAAAATCAAATCCTGGGGTCTTGGCTTTTGACAGCTATTTTCTTTTCCAGGCCAATCGCTGAAGAATTTTAATCTTGCTAGAACTGTAGTTGACGGAGAAGATGAGTATTCTAGATAACATTCACAACTGTACAATTAACCATATGAATATGTACCTGAGGCAGGTTCTTCTTATTGGACCAACCGTTTCAAAGCCAAATCTCACTGACATGGCCAAAATCTTGTTCATGTCGGTCACAGGTTGCAGAGTAATTTAGATCTGCTTGGTATCAAGGTTGGGGATCAAGGAGACCTCCCTCCCTTGTTGGCTGAATGTATAGTGAGGCTCACGTTCCCAACAGAAGGAATCCATTGATAGTGTCAAACGTACTATGGAAAGGATGAAGGATAGAATCAATCAGTTAGAAGAAAGAAGCTATCATGTTCAAGCTCATATCAATCTCAATCCGAAACCAAATCAGTCTAAGATGCACATATGGATCGATACTCAAGTCCCTAATTTCACGTGTGTTTTAGTTTGTAAGCTTTTACGACTATGTATTTCTTTTTCATAGCATTTATGTAATGTCCCCAATGGACATATTTTTGCCCCTAGATGGATTTCAGGCAACCCCCAATCCTCATATCACAACTTATAACACAATTAAATTTACTTTTGCATATCTGAATGTATAAATGAAATTGTGACTAGGGTAGGATTAAATACCACCACAAATCAGCCCGTAAATCTATATCATTCCACTCAAATCTAGTACCACTAATTTATAAAGTCCAAATATGTATAAAATTATAGATTTCAGATGTAAACAAGGCTGCAATAAATTATTTACAAACCATGTCTGTAACATAACTTCAAAAATTCATATCTTTTGCTAGAGAAGTCCAAATGAGCTGAAACTTTGGATCTTGGGCCACAAAAATATTAAGAATAATATTCCAAAATTATTTTTTGAATAGCAAACACAAAACCCTAATTTTTCTTTAAAAATTAGGTCACCCACTTTCATTTAGGGCATCAAATCAGCTCCAAAAATTAAGAAAACAAACTACTTTGATTCCCAACATTCACCTCAAGATATAACAATACAAATCAGATTTTTAAGTACCTCCAAAGCACACAAATCAACCAACAAGTGGGTCGTTCCACTAGAGATTAATAGAAGAACAATTGTTGCAATATTTCTTTAAATCCTTACTACAAAAATCTATCAAAAACTCCTCCGAAATTAATCTCTACAAATCAACTCTGAATCAAATTCAATAATGACAAACTAGGGTGGATCTTTCACCACTGAAGAGTGCCCTACTAGCTAGGATGGATCTCTCACCACCAAAGCTAGGGTCCCTGAAAGATCTTACTCAACAAGGCTAAAGAAAATCTAAGTGTATATGCAAAAGCTATAAGCTTAAGACATAAATTAGAAAATATCAAATGGTTATGGAATATCTTCCCCTCAAGTCGACTTCTCCTTATAAAGGAAGAAGAGACCCAAAACAACCTCTACAATATCCAATTAGTTCACAAGGATTTTCCATATGCAAACATTTAATATTTTCCCATATTAAATGTTTTTCCCAACAACTCAAGTTTCCCTCCTAATGCAAGTCGCATTTTTCTAGGGAAATACATAGTAAAATGGGCGTTTATCCTTTCTATGTTCCCATTCCCTTTCTAAGGCAAGTCGTCTTTTCATCTAGGATGGATAACAATTTATACTTGGGCATTTTCCATCCTAGATTTAATAATTATTAATTCATATAAATTATTATAAGTGGTCTATATATTTTTTTATTTTATTAATGGCACTTTATAATCATTAAATATAACTTAAGTCACCCTTGTATTTTTCCTTTCGCCGCTTGGATTGACAAAATAGGCCAAACGCCTTCGAATGGGAAGGGGATATTACAATTTATTACTTGAAAATTTAAATATGTACTGGTAACTTTGCCTAAGAGAATAGACTGTTTGACTATGTGTCTGTCTGTATTTTTGTCCTGAATGGTCAATTTTTTCAAATTTTTGACCTCTAAGGATTTGTAATTTTCCCTTCATAATATAGTTTCACTTTTATCAAAAAAATTAAAATTAATATTTCATACTAACGGAAGATTGATAATTGTAGGGGAAATGTCATTGGAGGAAACACCAAAAACCAAGGACAAAAGGAATTCAAATGCAAAAGATGGAGAACGAGTCCTTACATTGTTGAACCTTTCACTGAAAGTCATCTTCGATTCTCCAAGCTCAACAGTACTATGGTATTTCCCTTGAGTTCTTCTAATGGCACACCTTTCTAATATAACTTTTAGTCTCCTATACAATGTAACTACTACTTTTGGAACTTGTAGATTTAGTTTGTAAATGTTTGGTAATTTGTAGTTTGTATGTTGCCATTCCAAGTATAATTCATAAAGTTCCCTTTATCACAGGATGAAAGTGAGCAGTCAACATACTTGGTATGAGTGTGAAAGCATTGATATTTCAGCATCTAATCCCTTTTATGAGGTCGCACACATTGACAAATATTATAGTCCTAGAAGATTGTGATTCAGACTGGGAACTTCTGTAGGATATGCATGTACTAGGACAATAACCGATATGAATAAAGGTAGTGTCTAATGTAATTGAGCATAATCATCGAGCCTGATTCATTTTGAGAGGCAGGTTTATTTGATTTCCTTCTTTCATAGAATGGTTACATTTGATCGGACGGTCGATTAAGTTAGAAAGTGTTTAACTTGTTTCTGTTGCTCTTACCAGATTCTTAAGTTAGAGGATAGTTATCCTAGGTGATTTGTCAATCACATTAAGCATGCATATATAATACACCCGTGGTCTAATGAATCTAGCAATATTATGTTATTGTTTTTACAGAATATGTCCTCAAACAATATTAAGGGAGAAATTCCGATAGAGCTGGGATATATTAGTTATTAGAAAATCAGAATTGTTAGTTATCTAGACACCATCTTTCATTGCATAGCATTTAGATGCAATAGCATGCACTAAGGGCTCGTGTGTGATGGATTTATGGAATATGATGTCCTCTAAGATTTTCTAAGATTGCATGTTGCTTCTTGAATTTTGGAACAATGCCTCTTGAATTTCATAAGCTTGGAAGCCTTACTTATTTGTAAGTTCTTTCAGATTATATTTTGTGTTGCTAATCAATCATGTATATGATGATTGTGGAAGGGTTATGTCAAGCACATTAAGCATGCATATATAATACACTCGTGGTCTAATGAATCTAGCAATATTATGTTATTGCTTTTATAGGAATTTGTCCTCAAACAATATTAAGGGAGAAATTCCGATAGAGCTGGGATATATTATAAATTTACATACATTGTGAGTCCGATATTTTTTATTTTTTGGTTATCCATCTATGTCATCCTCCATACAATTAAGCCAAGTTAAGCAACACTGGACATGGCCACTTAGAGTAGGACATATGTCTGAAAACTCCACTACATTAACAATGTAGGCTTGCTTCGTACTTGTACTATGGTGTCGTTTATTGTCCAGATATATTTCTCTGTGACCACCCTCATTTTTTATCAACCATGATGGACTGAGTCAATAATCCTTTTTATTTTCCACAATGGCAACCACTTTCTTTGGTACCCTCATGGAATTGCATACTCCATATGAGAGAACCCGACTTCGTGAGATGCAAAGGCAAGAGCTCGAGCAGGTATGCATTTTCTTTTTCAAATGGGTATGCTCATTACTGTGAAATTTTGATTTCAGGATTGTTGGGTATTCTGATTGATTTGGGTACAGTGTTTGTCTCTACAAATATCAATAGGATGTTTTTGTAAGGGAATTCAAGAAGATAGATTAAATTTTGAAATCAGGTTTGTTGGGTATTGTGAATGTTGTGAGCGCTTTGCTCTTTCAGGCTTTATGTTTTGTAATTTTTGTAGAATGGTTCTTTATGGATTTTTGGTAGATAGTTTTGAGGGTTTATTGGATGTTTCAACTTGTTATGGAGATTTCTGGTTAATTTTTGAAGAGAGTAAGTCTGATGATGTGAAATTACAGTAATCGGATTGTGCATTAGGGTTTAACATTAATGAAATGCATTATTGAGGGATTGTGTATTAGGGGTGTTTGGATAATAGAATGTATGCATTTTTCATAGAATATTTACCTTTAGTAGATTTGATGTGAAATTTTGGTCAGACCATTATGAAAAAGGTCAACAATCATCTAGCTTTGGTTGATGTTGGATGAGAGCAACCCTTTTTGAGCTATGCAAAATATTGTTGTAGTAAAATTAGAGTGGGACAATGTTGTGTCGGAAAAAATGCTCACCACGAGTTCTCTCTATCCCGGGGTCTGCTTTTCTCAACGGATGAGTCGATTTTCAAGTAAACAATGACCAATTTTTCCTTTAACAACCCAATTTTTTTTCATATTAATTCAGTCCACTCGAACCCTTAAAACAGATAAAAGTGTGCCCGAATTTCTTTTTGAAGGGGCAAAATTGGCTTTTGGGCATTTTGTTCCTTTTCCACTTGCCCAAGAAAAACTTAATTGTAGATATAATTACAGATAAATGACAAGAATAATATGCTTATTGAGTTTGTGTTCACTTTAAATGTCGTTCAAGGGGTATCAAATGTATTCATGTTTAGTGCAAATAAAATTGGCCACAAAAGGCTACCACTCATTATATAAAATCTGCAAATGTGTGGAAGTTTTCATGTATTCATGTTTAGTTCAAATAAAATAGTCCACAAAAGCTACCACTCATGATATAAGGTTTGCAAATGTATATGTACGAATTTGTAACAAATTTGAAATGTACAAATAGAACCTTTCAATGTAATGCTTCATCTATATTCGTACACTTATACTATCAATCACACCCCTTATCAACATCAACTACTTAAAGTAATTAACTATCCCTCTAAATCAAATAACATATATTGTTCGGCGTTCACATTGCAATGTACACATGCGATTGCTAGTATAGAAAGAGTTATGACGCGCCAATTCTCTAAATGATGAAATTTTGTCTCTAATGTAAGAATTTTCATCATGGACTTGAAATTTGACTAGCACTTGGTCAAGTCTCGTGTACATGCTTGATAACTTGTTCAACGAATGAAACTTACAAGTCATGTGAAAAGATTGCCAAGCGCTTAAAAGTGTGTTTTCTTGTTTTTTTGTCAGCTTAATGTGAAATGATCATCATCATATTTGAAGGATGTTTCAATAGTTTGAGTTCGATTTGAGAGATATTTCCTTAGTTTTTTTCATTTTTCTTTCGTGGTTTAGAAGTTTTTCTTCCATTTCATTCCCTTCTAAGGTTTTAAAGAAGTTAGTTTGTTTTGTTTTTTGTTTTTTTTTTTGGCTAAGGTTTGCATTTTGTAATGATTTGTGAGAATGTCATCCTCAAACAACAAGTCCTTACTTGGAAACATGGCACATTGAGTTCAATGCATGGAAGTGTGATATGCAATTATTGTGGTTTTGAGATGAGAGAAGACATTAATCGCCATAAGTATAACCTTACATGAGTCTTTCGTTGAGATGTGAAGCTGTGCGGTCAAGCGGAGAATAAAATGACGCAATACATAAATTTTCTTCTTGTTATCTATGCATAGGGAAAAAATAGAGAGGAAGAGTACAACGAAAGTAGTTGTCCTGAATTCCCCATGATTCAACTACTTAATTAGAAGACTCTTGTATTGGCCCAAAAATTTGGGGCACATCCAATGGAGAGAATTCAAGTTGATTGAAGTTGAAGAGCTTCTTTTTTTCTCACAACTCTTGATGTGTAATGTTTTCTTGAAGGTATTGTCCTGATTTCCAGTGAAGCGTCATGAAACGACGATGGTTACTACAAACATTTGGTATTGTAATAATATATCATTCAAAAAAACACATATTAAGAGGCATATGTACATGCATAGATTGTTGTCATGAAAGGAATCAAGGCACCAACTTGTGATTTTAGTGTGCCTTTATTGACGAAGTCAATAAAAATATAGAGGTGATAGTAAAAGATCAAAAAATTGGTGCAAAAATTTGGATGGGTAGATGGATGACAAGTATCCACATTGATCAACTTTATAGGGGATTTGATTAGTTCATTGATGTTTTGAAGCCCATTGACGCATTCTCGTGAAGTGAGGAACGCAGAGAACTCGTGTAATATTTTGGAGGAGGTGATCTTAAAAATGGGAATTCAAAATATTGTCCAAGTTATGACTCACAATGCAACAACATATGTAGCGCTAGGGAGACTTCTTGAGGAGAAGCACCCTTCCATTTTCTAAAGCTCTTGTCTTTGGCCGTTACATCAACATCCTACTTGAGGACATCGAAAAAATAAGAGGGGTGAAATACGTGATTGAAGAAGAAATGAATGTTACCAAATATATCTACAATCACTCGTGTGCTTAGCATGATGAGATAACACAAAAAAAAAGAGGCTTGTGCAATTGGAAGTGACACCATTCGCCACAAACTTCATCACGTTGGAATGGCACTAATGTCTCTCAAGTAGATGTTTGAACACTCGGTGGTTGGAGACCCTATACTCCAAGATGGTGGAAGAGTAAAAGGTCGTGAAGATAGTTTTTGATAGTGTTTGCAAAAACCATAGACGAGGTCCTTAAGGTAACTTGAGATTATGGAACTATAAAGTAATAAAGTCCATCACTTTGCAAGTTTGTAGAACTAATGAATTTTTTTAATTTTTGATCTTATTTTCATTTTTGTTATTTTTCAAATTTTTATTAATTTTAGATTTTCAAAATTCAAACTATTGTTTTAGGTGACAAAACCTTTGGTCAAAGTTCTATGTTTGGTTGATTGCAAGAAAAACCTAATGGGTAGGTTCTATGTTTGGTTGACCACAGTAAAAAACCAATGGGTTATCTCTATGAAGCCATGGACAAGAAAGGAGGTTATCAAACATTATTACGCGACAAATAAAAGAAAATATCAACCCATTTGGTGCATAATTTATTGGAAATAGATAAGACAACTCCACTAATACAACATACAATAACATACTACTTGAACCCCACTTTTTCACCCATCTTTCAATGTTGATGACGAAGTTATGAATGGTCTCAACACATGCATACAAAGGATGACACTCTAGGTAACCCTTAGGGACACTATTCTAGATAAGTTGAAAGTTTACAAGGGAACGATGGAGAGGCTCTTTTCTTCAGCTCTACGCATTTGAAGAAGAATGACCCAAAACCAAGTACAAAATTAGTCTTATACGTGTAGACTCCTTTAATAAATGCAAGTTCAATTTATTTACAAAGTTATAATGTCATATTGCATATTTGCGGTGGAAAGATTTTGGTACAAAAACACCAAATCTCCATAGGCTAGCCATTGGTAGTTTGTCCCATTGATGTAGTGCTTATGGGTATGAGTGCAATCGAGCTTATTTGAGAGCATTCACACAAAGAAGCAAAACAATTTGACCCATCGATGCCCCAATCACCTAGTCCTTGTGAAGTATAATATGTATACAATATGTCTTCATATCAAAATGGTGAAGGAGAGAGTCTCTTCTTGTGATTGACTTGAATGGCATCGATATATATTGACTAGATTGTTGAGGGTGTGGAGATTATATATACCAATGAGGAAATTACCGATTTTGAGAAGCATTAGAAAGGGCAGCAAAAGCGGAAGTAGCCGGGTAGTGGGTCTAGGAGATGACATACTTGCAATGAATTTGTTCTTGCAGAAAAATGTCTACATTCAAGTTTCAGGGTGATGTCAATGACAATGAGAAAGGGGAAGATGAAGTAGAAACATTTTTGAGGGATTTGGAATTTTCTTTGATGATGATCTATCACCACACATTATTATGATATGCATTGTACTCTTTTTGTCCAACTCTAACAGAAAATAGACCTATGTGTTCCCCAAATTCAGTTATCGAGCTTTGTACAAGGTTTTCACATGTTCTTTAGGTTTATTTAATGAATTTATTTACTTATTTTATTTGTTGAGTTCAAGCCCTAATATTTTGTGAAGTCGATGTTTTTGAACTGTGGTTTCACTGATGTATGCAATCAATGTAAACAATGAAGACTCAACTAGTTTCCTAAACATTAAAGTGTCCACATCAGTCTAAACATGTATAATATCAGTAATAAGTTGCATTTCCAAGTTGTAATAAGTGGCAATGCGATCAATAAAATAACGAAATACAACCTCTCGAATGCTCTTTCTCAACTGAAATCTGAACTATGAACAAGAGGTTTTTTATTTTTATTTTCAAGAGTTTTGGTAATGTATGCAAGAAAAAATATGCAACGAATGCTCAACTAGACGGCTAAAATCATATTTTTGAAGTTTCTAAAGGCTGAAATCTGTATTATCATGCACAAATCCAGTAAAGAGATATGTTCGCAATTTGTATTTTATGTTCGAACAAGAAATCAATGATATGCAATCCTTTCAATGTTCAAGAACCTTCTTTGGAAACAAAAATTGTCTTAAGAATGACAACAGCAATCAGTTTCCACTTACGATGTTGCAATGGCAAGAAGATGCAAAATTTATGATATGCAAATGCGAAGTGATGTTTTTGATGTTTCCAAATAGATTCCTAAAACTGAAATTAAAGGAAAACACAGCTCTGTGGCAATGATACGAAATGTGTTTTTGACTAAAAACTTAAGAGAAAACAAAGAATTTGATACAATGGAATATAAACGCACGTGAGATTAAAATGACACCTTTGACTGTCACCAAAACTGAATTAGACTAGTAACTAATAATAGCAGATCGGCTGCAAGAAGACAAAAATGTTGAAGGAATGAAGAGCAGTCTTGAACGCTCTGCAAAGCAAAATGATTCTCTTAAATGTTTGAAAGACTGAAACATGACCGAAAAATGAATTCGTATGTACGTGTGAACAATTGACCAGCAATGAAATCAAGCCGTGATGTGAAATATGCAACAATATGAATCTAGAATGATGTATGAAACAAGATTCAAATCTAACTGGGGTAAGATATGCATAGCTAAACCAATCATCTCTCAATCATAGAATTGCAACCAAAGTAATGTTGACAAACATTTAGCGTGCAAAGTAAAAAGAATGCCCACTCTAATTAATTGAAAATGCAAATGAAGAATGATGAATGATAGAAGATTGGTTACAAGAAGACAATGTCAAAATGGATGAAAAGCAAACTTGAACAGTAAGCTAAAAAGATGATTCTCACATGTTTGATAGATTGAAAATTGAATTCTAAGGTGCAAAGTAAAAATGCTGCCTACTCTAATTAAAATTGAAAATGCAATTGAAGAATGATTGAACTGTATGAGTTGATAAGAGAATATAGATATCTCCTATGTTGGGTAGTGCCCCAACCTCGCACACTATTTGTTTTCTCACCGCCGCCATGGATGCCTCCATATATTTTCCAGGCACTCTGATTTAGATCCTAACACCATTTGTCTAAAGGAATATCTTCAGAGTGATTTGAGCTTCTATCCCCCTCCGCCCGCCATTCCCCTACTTAATCATAAATAATCAGATGAGGTATTTTTATTTAACTGGCAAATTGGATACCATGCATGAATTACTGCTGAAATGACTAATCCCTGAGAACATGAGACTCGGACAAAGGATTCACTATGACGTCTAGTTTATATCCATTGAGCATATTATCTGTAAATATGCTTCTTCTTTCCTTCATAATGTCGATATGCTAATGTTACTAATCCAAATGGACCAGAAATTTGGCTTGCAAATGAGAGAGCAGATAATCAGATCTTAGCAGGTAAATCAAGTACACAACCAGAAAAACTCAGCAAATGCAAGTTGCAGAGACGAATGAAAACCAAAAAATTATTGCACGCCAATATGTTCCATATCCAGGAACAACCAAATTAAATAGGTGAAAACAATACATATCCTCACCCAAATAATAGGTGAGATTGTCTAATCTAAGAGATGAGATTATCTCCATAAATCAAGGAGTGGAGAGAATCTCTCAACAAGCTCCAAGAGAGTACGGGAGTAAAACAAACTCTCCCAAAACATCATGAAAATAATATATGCTACACATGAGCTTATTAAGTGTAATTAAAATACCTAGTTCACATGGACTCCAGTGTGAACGTGTTTACACCAACAGCAAATTCATCCACATAATATTGACAGTGACGCTGCATACGTACATAACTGGCAATGAAAACTAAAGAAAATATGTTGTATAATCCAAAAAGGACACATTGTAGGACCAGGAATATCAACGAAAAGAAATAGAAGAGCCTTGTGTATTCATTAAATAAATGGAAGAGAACTATTTTGACTATTTAAGACTCGCCATCTATAATGGCCAAGTGAAAATAAATAATCACATGAATTTTCTTCTTCTCTTGGTAAATAATTAATATACACAGTAACAAAGATTACATGAATTCGTTCATGATGAGCCAAGGAAGATAGAAGTGAAGCCCCAAAAGCCAAAGATCCGAGGCAAGCCCCACAATTGGGGGAGAGGATACATTTGTAATTCTAGAACACATCTCCATCCTTAAATTACCAAACCAAAAGTCACAAAGGTGACATCATAGAGACCAAGTGGACCTAAGCATTAGGGCAGGTATTTGGGCATTTCTATTTGTCAAATACAATAATCCCGGTTGCAGAGTAAATCCTTTTCCACAATCAATCTTGAGAAAAGCCTCTAGTTGAATGTGTGGAAGCTTGCCAGGATCACAATGCATCTCTTTGCTCCTATGCATGCCAAACGGATCTTGCCTTGATTGGCCTATACTGAAACCCCAACCTAAACCATCCTCGGAAAATTCTGAAAGGCCAAGAGCCCACTGTAAGGACCTTCCACCTGGTTCCTGCATCCAACCCAACCTTTCCATTTGTAACCACCCACCAATTCGCATGCCCTCACTGAACTCTGCATCTACTGAAAAAGCAACCGATTGTGTCGAGATCCCCTTGGAAGAGGAATCGACTGATGAGCCTGAATGCTGAGTAAAAGATGTATTAGATGAACTACCCAAGCTCTCGGAATATTTCAAGGGAATGTTGGAAAAAATAAGTGGGCCAATTTCACTCCACTGAAGAATCCTTGAGGATGGAAGGGGAGGACTAGGCCAATATCTATGTAAACCAGAACATGCAAATTTGATGCCTTCTGAAGGTTGGAACAATACTTGTCCAAGGGTACTCGAACAGAGAGGACTAACTTCAGCATCTGAAAAGCCATGCAATGAGCTGCTTGAGTGACCGCCCAGCCAGAAAGATACTTTCCTAAGGAACATGCAACATTTGGTCCCTTGATTGTAACTCCAAGGGCAGATCCTTGACAATATTGGAAAAGGTCTGGCCCAGAAGCGAAAAATCCTGTGAGAGCTTGGTCCTGCAAGAATGAAATATGTATTTATCAATGTCAAGAAGTATTATCGCCTTACGAAATGATTTGTACACTGTCATTTAATGAATTCTATTAACTATGAATATCAAGCATTCAAATAGGAAAATATATCTTCAGTGTCCTAAAATGAAATGGCATATCACTCTTGTATAGGGAAAAAAATACACCACCATTTTCAGTATTGGGGGAGGGGAGGAAGGAGGAAATTATCTTGGTTAAGCACATCAATTGAAACCCAAGAACTTATCTTATTTCCTACCTAGAGGCGCTCATTCTATAGTCAATTTTGACATGACATATTAGCACAACATGCAAGCAGAGTATTGAAAAGGGCATCATTCACAACACTTACAGGAACATAAGTTAGCAAAAAAGTAAAGAGGCAAACTCACCAAATCCTACCTAAAGGTGCTCATTCTATAGTCAATTTTGACATGACATATATTAGCACAACATGCAAGCAGAGTATTGAAAAGGGCATCACTCACAACATTTACAGGACCATAAGTTAGCAAAAAAAGTAAAGAGGCAAACTCACCAAATCAAACATTATATTAAAAATTTGATCTCAATGTTACTTGCAGGAGAAAACAAATATCTGGAGTACCATGTAACCTTTCAATATGTTAAGTGGAGTGACGGAGCAGTTAAAAGTCAACACTTGAAACTTCCCAGTTCACCAAATAATGTTTCCATGTAACTTGAATTGGACAAAACAAATATTACAGAAACTTATATACCCATTTTCATAGTCTACCACTCAACTCTCAAGGTTCAGTCCAACTAAATCACTTTCTGAAGATGAGCCAGACAATATTTCCTTAAATGCTGAACAAAAAGACAATTAATATTTCAAATAAAACTTGATTGGAGCTTTGTCCATATTAATTGTTAACAAAGGAGGGACCATGAAGTAAAAAATTCAGAATCTGTTACAAGCATATTAGGCAGGCAAATACAAGAAGAGAATGCCATCATCAGATAAATAAACAATGTGAAAGGGCGCATTCCTTCACAATAGTATTTTTAAAAGATCATAATAACTATGGATCAGTTACCATAATCGTCTAGTTAAATATTTATTGTGATCTGTGACTTAGTCCAATTGTCTAATGCAAATGACGAAAGAAGTCTCGCCCTCTAACATTATGGAAAGAACAACTCAATTCTAAAATTTAAGCTCGTCTAATGCTTCGCTTATATTCAAATTTTGTGAAAACATTTGAAGTAGAATCATAGCACTGCATTGTATAAAGCCTGCAATTTCCCTCTGTAGATAATCCATGGTTCAATTTTTCTCTGCAGCATTCACCGTTCACTAACATACCATGTAATGATTATTGTATGTCCCCACACATCATCTGTATTTGATGTCACCCTTATCAGATATCGGCATAATCCAGCTTGTCAACCTTTCAATGAATGCATGATGTAATGATAAGCATTTATAAGAAAATCAATCATAGTTCAAATTGCTTGGCACAGATAACAATAAAAATTGGACTAATATGAGGGTTTAGTTAATGTCATGTCACAATATAGCAGAACTTGTTTATGACACACTTATGTGGTTCAAATTATATCACTCTACATTGTCCGGGATATGTTCAACATGATAACCAATGAATAGTGTCCATCAGAGGGTCATGGTAAGATGAAAAAAAAAAAAAAAAAAGGCTACAAGCGCAGGCAACAACTTGATGTAGTAATAGCTTGAATCCAACCTCAATCAGTGGACAATAAAGGGAAATCAAATTCTCAAACAAAGGTGGAAATATCATTAGAATTAATATATAAATCTTTGAAATGGAGTATTTTGTCTAATTAGTAGTCGAGTTTGGTACTGCACAATTTAAGATTATACTGGGAAACACAAAAGGAATTAAGAAAGATATTACCAAATATTTAATAAGGGAAGAGATCAAGCACGGTGAGATAAATAATAGGACTCAACAAGGCCGACAAAAACAAGTTTAAATTTTGACCTTAATGAAATAATAGGACTCAACAAGGCCTACAAAAAGAAGTTTAAATTTTGACCTTAATGCAAGAGATCATCAACCTAATTTCCAAACATGTCAAAGAAATCGATACAAATTTCACTACCATTATCAACTTACCTCAGCAATATAAGATATTAACACAGTTACAACTGAAACATGTTGTGCAAGATTTTGTGACTCGTCAAACACCAAAGCCATCAAACCACCAAAATGGAAATCATCAAGGCAAAACCAATCTTCAGAAGTTCAATGTAGACCATTGTTGAAATACCAAACGATTGATTAGCAAGTTAAAATGTTTTCAAACTAATTCAGCAGGCCCAAAATGAACAAGGACTCCGATATAAAGTTAGTAATTTCTCTGGCTTTAACTCCAGCATACCCAATATCAGTACAAGCACAAGTACATGTACATTCAAAACCAACAATAAGTAGCTATGGATATTGCCATGACATTTGCAAGACAAACTGATATCCATAGCAGGTGCCAGAAGAGAGACGACCTCTTACAAAGTTAAATCATGACATCAACCAACTGGCCACCTTACTGGTTGATTGAAGTGTCAGATTCCCCATTAAAAGCCCTATTGTCCTCCAGGGACCTGAGTGTAGCTATTTGAATTCCTGTTGTGACTTGTTTTCCCAATTAACCTTCTGTAGCCAATCATATCCTACAGTTGATAGAATTAACATTATTTTCAAGGTATTTCTCACCGTCTTCTTGCATGAAAACTCCCCTTTAATGTAGGAAAAAATTGGTATGTAACAAGAATATGATATACCAAGATCAAAGACCACGAGGTCAGGCATTTAGTGGCATATTACTATGGAAAGAAAAGCACTACAATATATTTTCTTGTAGACATCCATAAAGTAAATGTTGATAGAACTGTTTGAATTGTGTGGTAGAATATTAAGGATGGATGATAAACAACTAGCAGGCTTCAAAATTCAAAATTGAAATCACAAGATAAGAATCCTATCAATGTCATGTCATCTAAAGAGACTGCAAATATAAGCTCCATACTTTATAATCGAACTATTTTATTCATTTCTCTCACAACTTGTAGATTATACCAATGGATGATAACTAAGACTAACCACACATGACTTCTTAAAGGTCTGCTGTTGACCATTTGAACGCGAAGCCAGCATGCGGCTTTGATTAAAGACATCCAAAACAAAAGGGTCACTTGGAGTGACATTTAATAGCATATAAAGTATTTCACTCAACTATAATAGTTGAATATACCAGCCCATTTCATCTTCAATCTCCTCAATTATCTAATCAATGCAGACCATTGATTTAAATATAAACATTGTTTTGGTAACCAACTATTTTCTGTTATTGTTAATCTCTTGTTGGCTTTTAATAGTGTCTTATCGACTCTTTTGTTATGTTTAGTTGTAGTTGACAGTTGTGTTTTAACCAAAAACCATTGGATCTTTGATTCTTTTGTCATATAAACAGAATGATTCATTTCAGGGGAAGGGCACTGATGTGACAGTTCCTCCCTGTACCAAGTGATTGTATTGAAGTTTGAACACTAGCTTATGCAATATATTTGTTATTCTCTTATGTTCTATGCTATGTTCTGATGTGTAGTTGTAATTCTGCAATAGTATTCTCTTGGTAGTGTAGCTTTTATAGCAAAAATTGGAGGCCTCCTCACCATTTGTTTCATCTACCTGTCATATGCAGCTGACCCCAAGGTTGTGCACACCAACACAAGACCTGGATTTTGTCTAAGTATGAATATTACATGGGGGAATGTGCCCAGAACTACAAGAAGCATATATGGATAGGTTGTGCAAAACAGACAAGGAAGGCAACAGACTTCAGTACAAGGCTGGGACTTCCACGCCAAGTTCGAACTTAGTATACAAGGGATCTGTGTGCAGATGGACAGCTAGCAGACCTTCAAGGCAGTTCAGTACAAAGGTGATATAGAGGAGTTTTGTAGGAAGAGCAAATGTTATGATTTAGGGAATCTGCAAGAGCTTTCTAGAAGAGATCTAACTGGATCCAATTGTCATGAGTAGGCCAGTAGGGTGCACCTATAAATAGACCCGTTGACCTCTCGTTTAACACACAAAAGATTGGAGGCGCATGAGGGACATGCAAATGCAGAGTTGGAGCTTAAAGATGGTTGCAGTGTTTTGGATGTATTAGTATTCATCTTGTTGAAGATATTGTGAGCTTGCCATATTGTTGACGGCCAAGAAGTGTGTATATGATGTAACCTTGATGAATGTTGAATATGTATGGTGATATAGAGGAGTTTTGTAGGAAGAGCAAATGTTATGATTTAGGGCTAAGTTGCCGAAACATTTTGGATACGGGAGCGGGAGTGGAATATCTGATACGCGGAAACAGCAAAAAAAAATTTGACCCCGGATACGGTAGTACAAAAACTATATAAAAATTAAAAAATATATAAATTTCAGCCTTCTAAATAGGAATTTAATTATTAACCACATATTATGCATATGAAAGACAAGTTATAAGCTAAATAAGTGAATAACCACAACAAACAAGCTAGGATACCGATAAAACTTAGAAACTTAAAAGCTTAGAAGTTAAATTAAAATATTTAAATCGAACACAATGTGAATGTCATGAATCTTATGATAAATTAAATTCAATCATAGATCAATATTCAAAGTTCAAACTATCTTTCATTGTCAATATTCATCATATTCCTTTTCATCAAGAGGATCGAGATCAGCTACATTATCATCATTATGTGGTTCATTAGAACCACATGGGCTCGAACCACTCGCACTAGGGTCACTGCCAGTTGCACCCCCTTGTGCATGTAGGTCTCGTGGTGCAACAGAACTCCCCTCATCATCATATGCTCCATGGTGGGAAATAGAAGCATTCAAGTCAACTATCTCTGGATCAATGTCCCAATGTTTTGTTGACCCTTCCTTGTACTCCAACTGCTTGTGAGATAAAAGGTGCAAGTTGGAATGTATGTATACCAAATCTTCAGCCCTTTTAACCCCCAACCTATTGTGTTTTTGTGAGTGAATGAAACTATATGTACTCCAGTTGCGCTCAGAGGAAGATGAACTTGCAACCTATTAAGGCAACCCAAACTTCAAAATCAATGCAAAGTTCAACTTCAAATTTAAATACTCAAACTTAAATTTTAAAAAACTAAAAGAAACGAGAATAAAAAAATTTAAAACTTACATGTGCTAAGACCTTGATTGCAAGAGGTTGCAAGTAAACCGATGAAGTACCATGGAGGTACCACCACATATGAGCATCCATCTTGTATTTGCTCCAAAGAGCGAGAAAGCTATGACCCGTTTCTGCTATGAAATTGCCAAACTCTACCATAACCTGGTCTTGGGCCTCAGGATCAGGGAAGAGCCTAGCCAATGCCACCATATATCCCTCATTGACTTCCGCATCCCTGTATGGTGCTACCCTCCCTAGCAAGGAAAGGATCTTTGTGCTATAAAATCTAGGAGTCAATGCAAAAGCCAATAGATGTAATGGGGTGGTCATTTTGTTCCACCGCTCAATGAGGATTGACTTCACTTGTTTGAAAAATATTTCCTCGGGATCTTGTTCTTTTGCATTTATGACGGCTTTTATCTTCTCAATCATTGAGTCGATGTCGTCATATATCTCTCCTAGACATGGTTGATCCGTGTCAGTAAACCGGATCATGCTCATAATGGGCTCCATAAAACTCAACAGATAATCCACTCTATCCCACCAAGGGTCCTCTAAGATCAGGTTCTTCACTTTTTGAGCCCGTTGAGTGTTTGATTGCCTCCATACAGACCAAAGATTGGATGTTACAATCCTCATGAGTGTCTCTTGCACCTTCACTAGTTGTCTCAAGGCGATTGTGTGTGATGCAAACCGAGTCTCAACAACCTAATAAGAATGAAGAACAAAAATTAAAAAATAAAATCAAAAGCTAAAAGAATACTAAAACTTATATTTAAATTTTAAATTAAAAAGAAAGAAAGAAAGCTTTTCCTTACCTTCAGTAGCTCCAACTGCGAGAATGATCTAAAAATGCCCTATGACATGTGGTGGTTGGTGACAAACATTTGGATCTCTTCAACTTCTGCATACACTTGTTGGATCCACTCTATTTTGTTTGCCATTTTCTTTAGCATTAAATTCAATGAATGCATGGCACATGGTGTCCAAAAAATATGCCCATACCGTGCCTCAACTAGCATCCCCGCTTTGCAATTTTGGCGTTGTCTGTTATGACTTGGACAACATTTTCAGCCCCACTGCCTCAATGGACTCAAAGAGAATGTTGGCTATGAATTGGGCATCCTTCACTTGCCCCTCACAATCAACCACTTTCAAAAACATTGCCCCCTTAGGGCATACTGCAATCACATTGATTAAAGGGCGGTTTCTTGCATCTTTCCATCCATCAGAAACAATGGACACACTTGTTTTGGTCCACGAGTCCCTAATTGGTTGCAAGGAGGTTTCTATATATTTTTTTGTTTATCCAAAAGGGTGGTGCGGATCTTCTCATATCCTGGTGATTTATACCCTTTTGGTGCCTCATTGATGGCTTTCACCATCTCATGCCAACAAGGAGATCTCACAACATTAAAAGAAAGGCCATTAGCATATACACACCTTACTGATGTGTTCATCTGCAATTTCCTGCTCTCATTACTCAAAGGCCTTTTCCAATGGCCCTTTCGTCTTACTTTTCTTTTGTGCGAGGGAAACATCCTCATCCATGGAGATAGGAGCCCTGAATGGATGTGGCATGGCCACATTAGGGATCCACTAGGTGATGGAGCGATCCGGAGGCCTCGTTGAACGCGATGAACCTCCTCTTTTGGCCAATGGATGACCCGCTCTCATAGCCACATTTGCTTCTACATCTTCTTGCTCTTTGATATATGCCAAAAATTTGCTTTTGGCAGCCCCGCATTATTCCTCCCCTTGCATACTCTTATACCATTACCCGTTATGGCACACAAGTGGCTTTTCACCCTATTGTAAGAGTCTTTGAATAGTCCATCACAATCATTGCATTTCCATTCAAAACAACCAGCACCTGAATGTGTTGAAGTATTGTTTCAAGCCTCTATAACGGTGAATTTGGATCAAAGTCCTTGGCCAAAGATTGCCCATAAGAAGCGAGAGAAATGTTGCCATTGTAGAAATACCTACAAGGTTCAAAAAAAAAAAAAAAAGAACTTAGAAAACAATGGCATGCAATTGCATTGTGATTGAACAATGAAAATTAAAAAAATTAAATAGAAAGAGCAAAAAAAAATGAACATAAGCAAAAAAATCAAAATGTAATGTGTGCAAGATTAAATAACAAAAAAAGAGAAACAAGGTTAGAAATTTAAAAAAATTACCTTCACTTAGTAAACCACAAATCCTTCACAAATCTTCCTCCTTTACAACTCCTCACACTCCTACAAGCTTAGCAATAGCTCCTCAAACCCTAGACAAGCACAATGCAATTTTGGAGAGCCAAAGGTAAGTTTCTTTGCTTTATGTTTTGTTTTTGAGTTGTTCTTTTGTTTTATTGCTTAGAGTTATGTTTTAGGGTGTAAATTAGATTAATATTTAATTTTTTAAGTAGTTAGGCTTTTAAAACATGAAAACAATTAAAAAAATTAATAAAAACATTTTTTGACGTGGGAGCAGGCAAGGAGCGGCGCGAAGCTGTGGAAACGGCCAGGTATGGCACAGCCATATCCGGCCATTTCCGCAGCCTGCCCACCGCTCCCGCTCCCGCTCCCGATGCCCTGATAATTGTTTCGGCTACGTAGATTCAGGAATCTGCAAGAGCTTTCTAGAAGAGATCTAACTAGATCCAATTGTCATGAGTAGGCCAATAGCATGCGCCTATAAATAGACCCGCTGACCTCTCGTTTAACACACAAAAGATTGGAGGCACATGAGGACATGCAAATGCACGAGTTGGAGCTTAAAGATAGTTGCGGGGTTTTGGATGTATTGGTATCCATCTTGTTGAAGATACTATGAGCTTGCCATATTGTTGATGGCCAAGAAGTGTGTATATGATGTTACCTTGATGAATGTTGAATATGTATGAATATATGAAATCATGGTGAATTATGAATGAGTATGAATTATGAATGAGTTATAGCTTACACTTTGCTTATAAAATTATATGGTTATTCCATGATGATGAAGTATGTTAGCTTTTGAACAAGAATGTATTATGTGTTTATGCACACTTTTAGTCTTTATTCAATCATTTCATCACAAGGGATTCATTAAGTTTACTTAGCTTTACATAGAAGCAAAAGTAGGGAAGACATATGCGTGTAAGTTTTTGGTTCCATTGTCGGGAACTTATTTGCAAGAATGATGAAGATTGTGGGGGTTAAATGGCATAGCACATCATGCTTTAGAACACATGTAAGCATTGTTTGGCCTTACAGGCATTGAAGTTTTCCATGGAAACGTCTGGTGGAGATCGGTGACCTAATAAAGGGCTACAAGAAGAGGTCTACATCAAGTCATATGAGGTGCTCTATGCAAAGCTCCCATCACATATTTGCGCATGGCTAGCCACAAACGATTTGGATCGAGAGAGGAATCTCGGGAGGAGATATGCCCAGTCCATGGTTCAGTTAGGAGGCTCAAGGAAGCTAACAAAATGTGAACTTGCATAGTGAGTGAAGTGGAGGCGAGGTACACTAAACAAATGATATCAATGTATACCCGCCTAGAGGAGACAAAGCTTCAATACCCGAGTGAACCTAGAGGATCTTTTATTGCTCAAATTCCCTTTTGATGAAGACATTGCTAGTAGATTGAGGTATTAAGACAATGATGATGGAAGGTTAAACCCTATGTCGTGCATAGGGTAGGTGGTTGTAGGTTAAGAGGGAGCAGAGGATTGTGCAAAAGTAGGGAACAAAGGCTATATATGTATGATGAAGGCATGGATACCGTGATTGATGTCAAGGACCTTGGGAGGAATGGGGAATCAGATCCAATGGATGACATGAGTAACCACGCAGGATCGGAAGATCAAGTTTGGTTCACACAGGGAGGTACATGCTCTGTGAAGAAGATGAGTTGTGTAGAGAGAAGAGTTCCGATTGTTTAAATTCGTTGAAATTCATTCAAATTCATTAAAATTCATTCGAATTTGTTAAATTTCATTGAAATTCACAAAAATTCATTAAAGTCCACTCTTTCTTTTTAGAGTATTAAATCTAAAATACAAGCATAGTACTTTTTGTAGTCGAATTTAATCACAAATTTTATGGCTGATTTTTGAAGTGACAATTTCTTAAGAATTTTACTCTCCACGAATTCGAAAGCAGCAACTTTGGGTATATGTGGATATTGGAGTCCACAAAGGGGTGAGGAAGAATGTGCATGTCCTGAAGAAAACTCTAGCCCTAACCTATAACAAGTCCATTCCCGCATAGCGCACAAGTTTTAAGGAAGTGTGTGTTTGGGAGAGCGAGGATGTAAGTTAAGTTAGCAAATTTTGTTGTGAAAAATGCAGAAATTTCCCCATACACGCCAATAAAAGTAATTGTAGAAAATAGTGCATCGAAGGTTAAGCACACACCTATGATGAGTTTGGAACCAAGCGGAGAGACTACGAGTGTCATTACTGGCAGTCAAAGTCCAATGGTAGATAGTACCAGTCCACTAGAGAACCCCACAATTGTCGCACAAGGAGGCTAGAATCAAGGAGGCACAGATCCGATGGCAATAGGAGGGAGAGGAACGTCAAGTGCATTAGGTGGAGGAACAACGTATGGAAGTAGTGCGCATGCACAATTACAGCATATGCCACAGAGAACATCTTCTACAAGATTTCTACAAAGCTGCTTAAGCATAGAGATATGAAAGATGCCTCGAAGCATGTCCATAAATGTGAGATTTGGAGAGCCAAGGGAGTCATGTCCCTAGAGAGGAAGGCAAGAAAAATTGCAACATCATTATTGGGTCATGCACATACCTGGTATAGGAAATTTGATCCTAACCAAGTGATGGTGGGCTTTGATACATTAAGAGCTACCTTTTTAAGGAATCCCACATCGTAGAGTTTGAGAAACAGAAAATCTTTGCACTCAAGGAGATCAATCATCCAACAAGATGTGTTGAAAAGGGTGCGCACCTGTGATGCACGTTTTAAAACATTTTTATTGAAGGTATCTATGACATTCACCCTTTGCAGCATGCACAAT
The DNA here is from genome assembly GCA_018340775.1 of Taxus wallichiana var. yunnanensis. Taxonomy (NCBI): domain Eukaryota; kingdom Viridiplantae; phylum Streptophyta; class Pinopsida; order Cupressales; family Taxaceae; genus Taxus; species Taxus wallichiana. The sequence goes on from CM031240.1 coordinate 769,185,204, forward strand.
GGTTTGTTGGATTACTACCTCCATTTCGAAGTCAGCTGGCAATGAACACCTTCATGGATGTGCTTGAGGCATTGGAGGCCACACTTAGGATTGAAGCAGCGGGAAACTGACACAGGGATAAGACCATTATGGGGGCTCAAATTACAAATATGACAGTGCAGCCACAGAAGTTGTGACTGCAAATAGTGCACACGGCACATAGAGGTTTGCGGTGCACTGATCATGAGACACAAGGCCATACGAAGAACAATTGCACAAGGAGTAGAGTGCAAGCAATCAGCATCATTTGTGAAGTTTGCCATGAGGAGCATGAGACAAGGAATTGTCCACTCCGTCAACGCGCAAAGCAAACTAAGATTGCATGCTTGTGTAAGTTGTGGGATTCAGATATGCATAACCTGGTGAATTGCCAAGTAATTTATGAAATGCGTGAAGCAAGAGAGCACGGTGTGAGACAAGCAAGCACAACTCCTATGTCACAAAACCAAGGAGGATACAGCAGAGGGAGATCCTACGGGAAAAGATAAAATGGACGAGATGGAGATCATTTCCAAGGATCATATTTGTAGTGTGAAGCAACAGATCACAATCAAAAGCAATGTCCAAAATTTCCCACGTGCGCATTGTAGAGGGAAACATAGGACGAATGAGTGTCCTAACCTTTGTTAGAGAATAATGCAAAGGGACAAAGTACAGAAGGGCATAGGAATGATTTGGGTTGTGCAACACAAGGAGAAAGTCATTAAGAAAAATGAGCTGAAGGTGACCTCGGTCCTAAATGTGAATGTAACTACAGAGTGGGATTGAAACTCAAGTAAGAAGGATGCCTATCCCACAAACGGAGAATGTAGTGCACAAAGCAGAGGTAATGGTTGTAAATTACCCTAATGCACCACTGCAAAAGTTGATCTTAGTCCAAATGAGATGATTCAAAATTTCCAAGGAAAAGTGCATGAGATGGAAGCCAAGATCAAATATATTCGAAGGAAAGGTTGCAGTGCTAAGGAGTTGGAAGCGCTATCTGAGATCTTTTCCTTTTTGAAGAATGAAGGTACATTACCTTTGTTGAAGACTGGCTTAAGTAAAGTATGGGGGAGGTGCCTAAGCAAGTCTAGAAATGCGCGGAGGAAATTCAGATTGCAAAGAATGCCACATATGACCACAAATTGACCATTGATGCAAAAATCAATGAGTGGTCTTTAAGCAATATCTTAGTGGATATGGGTGCATAAGTAAACATATTGACGAAGAATGTGTGGAGGAAAATGGGAAGTTATAGGTTACAACCTTCGTCAAAAGTATTATTCATGGTGAACAAAACTCGTTCAAAATCTATTGGAGTCTTGAAAGGCACTGAATTGGATATCATGGGAACAAAGTTCACAGCAAACTTTGAGGTGATAGAGTTGGCAGAGGCTAGCAACCATCCAACTTTGCTTGGATGGCCTTGGTGATATTAAAACCAAGCAGATATGCACTTTAAGCAATGCTATATAAGGTTTGAGAATGGGGAACAAAGAGTTGTTATTCCCCTTCATGGTGAGCATGGTTTTGTCTACCTTGAAAGCATAGACATGAAGACATAAACAACATCATGCGAGGAACGATTAATTGAATCCATGGGAAGATAGTAGATTGAGCTGAAAAGTGGAATGTCAGTGTCAAACACAGCCAAAAATACATGTGAATGATGGATTCAAAAGGCGTATGAGGTTACTAGTAGGAAGTGTGTAGGAGTAGCAGGAAGAAGGTTGGAACTGCATCAGTGCCAAGGCACAAGTATGAAGGGGCTACCTCAAACAAATAATCGCAAATTGGATAAGCCTCAAAACAAAGAAGAGATGACTTTGTACAAGGACGGAGGATCAAAGACCGAAGATTGAGTTGCCTAAGTGGGTGGAGAGCAATTTAGGTGTTCCTACGCTATGCAAGAATGATGTGCAAGTGTGGGCAGTATCTAGGACTCGTCTCCTAGAAAGGTCAAAAGTCAAGGGCTATTGTACGAGGAATGGGAGGAAGATAGCCTCGTCGGTTAGGTTGCCAAGTCAAACATCGCACATTACGCACATAGGAAGATACAAAACCCAGAGTCAAAAATGAAAAATCAGTGGACTCAAAGGGGCTGAAAAAGGCACAGAGTGCCTGTAATGAAATTACTTAGATAAATCTGAATATCAGCAGCAATATAACACCAAATAACACCAAAATGTAGAGAAATGATCACAAGATGCAAGTAGAATAACTTAGCCACTTCGAGGGGGCAACCTCCAAACCATACAATAAGACTCAAGTGCTCAATATGATGTTAATATCCTACTCTCTAACTCTATATATACCCTACTATACTATCCAAAGCCCTAAGGCCAACCCACTAAGCATATGAAAGCATAAATAAATATGATATGACATGATAAGAGATTATGTTAGCCATAGGTCGGCTATCCATATCCCGATATATGACCTAGGGTTAAGGGCGTAACATGCCCCTCCCCTTCAAAGCAACATTGTCCCCAATGTTGACAATTTTTGGAGGCTTTTTCACACAAGTGTAGTCCTCAATGTCGATGATCTCTAGATGTTGGTACAAGAAATATTCCTCCTCCCATGTTGCCACTACATTGTCTCAATTCTTCCACTTGATTAGATAATAATTACTCTCTTCTTCACACTCTTAATGTGCATCGAAGAATTTCCTCATGTTCCAAACTAATTTGGCCTTCTTTATCCAACATAGGTAACTCTATCTGGGCAAAACATTTTGTGCAATGACATTCCAAAATCCAAAAATGTGCCAAGTATGTGAAAGTGGAAAACTCTCTTTGAGATGAGAGAGCTTCAATTCTGCAAAAAAATTAATCTTCTTACCATCCACTTGAACTTCCTTTATATTATTTTTGATGGGTGCACTCTTCAAATGGTTCCCTCTTTAGAGCCACACTATCTGAACTCTTATCCTCTATTTTTCTTCAACTTGATCCTCTTCCTCTTCCTCTTCTTCTTCTTCCTCTGTCTTCCTCTTCCTCTCCTCCTTTTTTTCTTCTTCTTCTTCTCCCTCTTCTTCTTCTTCCTCTCTTCCTCTTCTCTCTTCCTCCTCCTCCTCCTCCTACTCTTCAAATGGAAATATTGAAGCTTCCCTCTTTAGAGCCACACTATCTAAACTCTTATCCTCTATTTTTTTCTTCAACTTGATCCTCTTCTTCTTCTTCTTCCTCTTTGTCTTCCTCTTCCTCTTCTCCTTCTCCTTCTCCTTCCTTTTCTTCTTCTTCTCCATCTTCTTCTCTCTTCTTCTTCCTCTTCTCCTCCTCCTCCTCCTCCTTCTACTCCTACTTCTTTATTATTCCACCTAGCCAAGAAAACTTGTTCCATTTCCTCCCAAGACCAATCTGAACACTCTTGATTCAATTGAGAGACCCACCTCTTTGCTAGACCATCAAGCCAAAATGAAAACCAAAACCATGTCCATGTAGATGAAAAATAAATCTTCTTAAATTCGACCCACCATTCTCTAGCATCCACCTCACCCTTTCCATAGAAAATCATCCCCATGATGCACAAAATTAGGGTTTCAAGAATAAACTCCTTTAATCAAGATTTAAGTGTCCAATTTATGAATTATTTTGGCCTTAATTCAGAAAATACAAAGAATAAACCCCCTTTTATTTTATTAGAGCTTTCCGAAAATGTAAATAACTTTGAAAATTTCCAAAAATTGTGGCTTGTGGAGCAAATTTAGGAAAAATCCTAAAATGGCGATAACTTTTGAAAAATGGATCAAAAAATCCTGAAATTTTCCAAGAATCTTACTTGATGTGTCTCCACTTTGCTGTAAAAAAATGGCTGAGAAATTCGTGAACCGTTCACAAGATATGGCTGAACCAAAAAATTAGGGTTTTTGACCTAATTTTGGTCAAGATCGCAACTCTGATACCACTTGTAATGAAATTACTTAGATCTGAATATCGTAGCAATATAACACCAAATACACCAAAATGTATAGAAAAGATCACAAGATGCAAGTAGAATAACTTAGCCACTTCGGGGGAAACCTCCAAACCATATAATAAGACTCAAGTGCTCAATATGATGATAATATCCTACTCTCTAACTCCTATATATACCCTACTATACTATCCAAAGCCCTAAGGCTGACCCACTAAGCATATGAAAGCATAAATAAATATGATATGACATGATAAGAGATTATGTTAGCCATATGTCGGTTATCCATATCCCGATATATGACCTAGGGTTAAGGGCGTAATAGTGCCACTTTGGAGAACTACTCCAATGAGGTGTAGATGGGGGTAGGATAAGGCTCTACTTCAAGTAGCCTAGCAACACAAGAGAGCCGTGAGAAAATTGTACCACCAAAAATATTTCTTGCTTTATGTATTTTGTTTTCATTAACATGTTCTTCGTTTTATGTTAATAAAAAAGCTTGGGTCCAAATGAAAAGCGGAAGTAACATTAGGTTACAACATTTTGATGGCATACATAAGATTACTAAGTACAAGCAAGTGAAACTACCAAGAAGCTGCAAGGTTCGAATAACCACAACAATTGAGAAGATAAATGTTGATTTGGAGAAATGCACAAAAGGACTTGCTGCATGTTTGGCTTAAGGGAAAGTTAAGATAGGTTGTTGAAAGAAAGATTGAGATTTTGCACTTTGAGGCGTAAAAAAGATTGTTTTCGAAAAGGGTAAAGTGCAAAGAAGGGTCCAAGGTAGAATGCACAATAAAGGTAAGAGAAGGAGACCTAAGAGAAAAATTAAGCACTAACACTCACATAAGAATGAAAGTGTGCAATGGGACGATGCACACCTTTGGGACGTCAACCTATATGACTACTTAAGGAAGAGATTCCGCAAGAAAAGTATGGTTCACAAGACTAGAGATGTGTTTGTGAAGGCACGCAAGTAGAGGATGTGAAAAAGAAGAGTGGCATGTGTGGCACAAGAATGGAACAGAAGAACGGGAGTAGGTTATGGTAAGGTGAAAGATAGCGAGAAAGGAAGACATCATGTTACCATTGGGTGAGCACACAAGCAAGTAGACAAATGGCAAAAGTGAGAAGAGTTAATCCACAAATTGCTATTAAAAGGAGGCGAGTGTGTTGAGGGAATTCATTTGCAAACTTGAAAATTTGAAGAGCTATTGTGCACGAAGAGCCAAGTGAGAAGAAATGGGTTTTGAGAAATCAGCAATGCGGTTTAGGGAATCATTATGTTGTGAGAAGCGGTTTGGAGTTGCAGGTTGAACCTAGGGCATGAAGAGACAACATGAGAGCCAAAGTATAAAGGACTGAGGCATCAAGTTGCACCTAGGCCACAAAGAGTTGTGGTGGAGGGAGAACTTTACAGTTGCAAATGGTTACGTGTGGAGGAAGTGTTTGAAGATGGTAAGAGAATTTTATACCTTATGGAACCAAGTGTGACTGACATGTGGACCTGCGATGAGGAAAAGGAAGCAAGTAGATGTATGCTCAACCTACATCACGCAAGAAGAGGAGAGAGCAAGGGCAAGCACAAGCGAGTGAAGAGGAAGAAGAGTTTGAACAGCAAAAATTATAGGAGGAAACTGCTTCAAAGAAGCTGAGCAAGAAAAACCAAGACCAAAAAGAAGATGATAACATTGGATATCGGATTGGACACGATATAACATGGGGAGCATTTAGTGACTTGTTCGAGGGACATGCACAATAGAAAACTTCAAACACAAGATGTTGGATTACACTGATGTATTGAAGATAGAAATGACAACAAAGTGGAAAGGATTGTCAACCAATAAGGAATACCTCGCACTAACAAGGGTGTTGCAACTCGGTGATTTTCCATATTTTGGAAAGTTAGATGCATTGATGCCGGTTATTTCACACACATGTGAAAGGAGACTTTAATTCACAACATGAAGGATGAAAATTAGTCCCACATGCATAAGCAAAATAACAGGGCTTGAAAGCAAAAGAGAAAACATGTGTGGCAATCGATGAACATTGATAGGATTGACGAGGTAAAAAAAAAAGCTTAACTTGTCTAAGGAAGCTACACAATGGCTTTGCGCAAGATCCAAAGCTCCATTGTAAGGGTTTGTGTGTTTGATCATCACAAAGTTGACCCTAGCAAAACCTTGGGGCTTGGAACCAAAGGAAATCATATATGTCACCTATCAAGTGGGAATGAAGGGTGTTAAGTGTAGCTATGCAGGTTATATCATGGACTAGATCAATATGGTAGTGGAAAAAGTGCATCAAGTAAAGTGTAACGATCAAATGGGGAATGATGCTCATCTTAATGTTGATTGAGAAAATGGGCACCCCAAAACAGAGCTCATTTTCGATGGTTCCATTCTTTGTGTCCTGCACAAAGAAGTATGAAGGGTATCAATATGAAACTCATATGATTCCAGTAAACACTATAATAATGCAATGGCAGCATCTGATAAGGAATGGAGAATACCACAAAGGATTTTGAAAGCATATCATGGGCATGCAAGGTTTCATGTGATGCTACATTATATTTTGGCAAACATTATGAATTTTTATTATTAATAAATAGTGGATGAAGTTGCCATATGTGGTGATAATGCAATATTCAAAGAATGCATTGGACAGAGTGAAGGTCAACCACAAGCAACATTGCATGTTGAGCAAGTAGATTAGGAGCTACACAATGCAAGAAATATAAGCGGTCAGGTAGCAAATGTATACATCTTATTTTTCTCTTACTAACGATTTCTCTTTTCTAGTTATTGGTGCATTAATTCCCTCAAGTGCATGTGACTTAATGGCCACACCGGGAAAGGGTTGGGATCAGTTCGTAACATCTTGTGACAGATTGGTGTGGCACTTGCCCTAGCTTTCTCTAAGCATGCCTTAGCCTTCCTACAACAACTTTACAACCACTGAATATCCTCAATACTAGCACCCTTAAATCACCTTCACACCTACTCCAAGTGTCTGCTCTACCCTTCCTCATGTCTCCTTTGCCTCAACTTTATGGACTATGTGGCCGACACCATTGATTGTAAGCGTCATTATTATCATTTCTCGGAGATATCATAGAATAATTTGCTACATTTGCGTTCATAAAACTGCTTTTAAAGATTAAGAGGTCTTATAGTTTAGTGGAGCTTATACTCGGGAGCTCTTAAAGGTTAAGCGATCTTAGGGTTTAGTGGTGTTTATACTAGATGTCGGTGTTGGGGCATTAGGTTACTATGAGCATCAAGAATAGGAGCTAAGCCGGGGAGACCTGCATTAATCTTTGGAGGCCCCAAATTTGGTCTACTTAGGTCTTCTACCATACCTCTTGTGATCCACTCATAACAATCACTCACAAGGTACTACAATCCAAGGAGAGGGATTTATGCACCTGAACAATGTCCACGTGAAGATAAGTATCTTTAAACTCTTTCCTTTATGTTGGTTGATTGATTATTTTAATGTATCATATATTAAATTACGATAGTGTAGCATATCTTTGTCTATTACATTATTATTCTCTTTATAGAACGTGGTTATTGTCTAATGGCACTACAAAATTAGTTTAGGATTAGCTCTTTCGTATTACCTTAGGTCTTACTTACAATTCTTAGGATCCTAGTAATACCCCATCCCTACATCTTAGATATAGGCGGGAACCTTATACCTTAGATATTGAATGTGAATTACTCTCTTCTAGATTTTATATGGGTTGTTTTTCTCTTCCTTCCATGCCCACCTTTGAGGGAAACAACTCACCGTGCACTTTTCCCAATCTCAACCTCAACCAACCATCCAATGTAACATGGTTGAAGATCCACAAGAGGATCTTCCCCATGATGGATACCTAGATTCTGGACAAAGATCCACGAGAGGATTTTCCTATCTTTGTCAAATATCCATAAAAGGATCTTCCCATAATTGACATGTATCTGAACAAAGATCCATATGATGATCTCATCTTTGACGAAGATCCAAATGATGATCTTCCCATCTTTGAAGAAGATCTAACGATGATCTTCCCACCCATTTCTATGATCTATTCCAAATTGAAGATGTCAATTTTTACTTGGATACTAGTAATAATTTTTATCTTTCAACCCTCTTGTCCACTCTTACAACAATTGGGTAATTCAATAAATTTCAAATTTTACCTCCCAACATCCATTCAAAAAACCAATCATAACCAACTTTTTTGGCCAATTAAACAAAATCAAATGCATTAGCCAACCTAACAAAATAAAACCCGATGTTGTTTTAGTAAAAACTAACATAGGCAACTTCATTGGTCAACCTAATGCAATAAAGGGCAAAGGCGTTCAAACAAAATTTGTCCCTGTTTCCACAACCTCACAAACAACTTTGGATACTATAATAACAGATTTCAAATAGATTCACAGAGTACACCACCATATTGATCAAATTTATGTGGATCTCGAACTCACGTCACCTACAATGGTCCATAATCTCATATTTCCTCACACTTGAGGGCATCTTTCAATGCTCATCCTTCTCATAGTTCAAACTTGGTGGCATCTTTCAATACCCATCCTCCTTGTAGTTCACACTTCGGGCATCTTTTGATGCCCCACCCTTCTCATAATTCACACTTTAGGGCATCTTCCTGTCAAAATTTTCATGTCATACCCTAGTGTCAAAAAAATTTCATGTCATACCTTTCCTGGCACTCCGATCATCCCATCCCTCAGTGTCAAGTCCATCTTGTCCCCGGTGGTTCATCTATGAAAGTCATCACCCCCTAGGTGATTTAGGAAAAGCAAAATCATTCAATGATGTTGGAGCAGCGGTTTTAAAGACAAGTTTTCAAGCATACTTAGAAAGGGCTTTCTTGACCTTTTTAAGTCAGTGCACCATCATCGGAGGGATACGGAACACTCATTTTCATTATGGAGGTGTATCTAGGAGCCAGGAACATCAAGGAACTAATTTAGGAAAATCTGGGAAGTTTCGGAGGTTTAGGAGCCAATTCACTAAAAGCGGGTTTTTGAGGTCGAAGGAGCTTGCACCGTAAAAGTACCCGATCTTCAAGGAGTGATTCCGGGAGCTCCGAAATGAGTTAAGAGCCAAACAAGATATCATTGGAAAGAACTTTTAGTCCCCTACATGGTGGAGAAAACAAATCATCTTCAAGCACCATGCATTTTTCAGGCCAACTCATTCTTTCCATGCACAACAAGCAATCCCGAGAAAAAAAGCTTTTTGAGGGTGTTGCAATCAGAATCAAGCCTTGGGACCCTCACCATTCTTCTCAAAAGGTCTTTTGCATGCAAAATCATATAAAGAAGCGCCAAAAACTCATCCGGGAGCTCAAGTTATGACCTTTCCAAGTCGGCTCTCAAGGTTAATCAAGTCTTGGGACTCTTCGATACTTAGCCAAATTTTCAAAGGAACACATGGCATCACCAGGTTACAACGCAATTTCATGTCCCTATTCCACCTTACCAAAGGGACATGAGCTGCACAAAATTACGCCCTCCCCCCATTTAGCCTTCTGGTTGCACATATGACCTTGCGCTCATCTTTTAACCCCTTTGATTGGTTTGAGTTGCTCCCCACCTAACCATGCATGTGCGCCACTTGTCAAACCAAGAGCAAGGCGCATTTTTATGTCCCTATTGCACCAAAACAAAGGGACATGAGGTGCTAAAAATGCGCCCCACCCTTGGCTTTCCTTCTGGACCCCCATGTGACCATTTTTCGGCCCCTAGGTGCTCCATTTTACCCCCTTCTCCACTTTCTTCAATGAATAATCACTAGCCACTTGTCATAATGTGGGCAAAGCGCATTTTTATGTCTCTATTACACCTTTCCAAAGGGACATGAGGTGCAAAAAATTGAGCCCCACCCTTTCCCTTCACTTTCCAAGCTATAAATACTAAAGGACTTAGCCATTTTTACATTCTCACCCCCACCCTCCGTATGTTGTCGGAATGCTCCCAAAATTTTCCTAGGACATCCGCCATTTTCATCCTCCAACAACATCTTCCATGCTTCCATGATCGAGAGATTAAAAACACAAAGAAATCCGATTTTTAAATGAATGAAAACAAAAAAATTTGCTTGAAAAAACCCCAAAGTCGATGAAGGAGATTCATTTGTTTCTCATAAACCGTCAAACGAATCAACGTGTTGTTTTTGCAAACATCTAGTTTCCCAGATGCCTTGAATCTCCCAATAAAATCTCTCGCATGCACGGGCCAGATTTGTTGCTCGAAGAAACCACAGTTTCCCACGGCAAAAATTTATAAATTTAAAATCTCTCAATCCAAAGAATCGGTTTGACTTGAAATTCGAGATGCACTTGTAGAGAAGAAACCCATATCGGAAAGTTTGTTTCGTTGCAAACCAAGGCCGTAAAACAAACTTTCCAAAAATAGTAAGCCTTCCTACACTAGCACTTGCTATTTTTGGTAAGTCATCACGAAAGCGATTCTGTGAAAAAGTGTGCACCAGGGGACATCCAAAAGATCGAATGATTGGTTAGTGCCAAAATGGTAAATTTTGCCACTTACTAAAAATAGTAACTTTCCTATACGGGCAATTGCCATTATTAGTAAGTCATCACAAAAACAGCATTTAGGCAGGAGCAAGTGTACACAAGGGTGAAACCAGTCCGGTCCTCTCATTAGAATATGCAACAGTGGGTGACAAAGTGATGTTACACACATGGACCTTGATGACCTCAAAGCATGCATGCTTGCTAATCCAAGGGGGCAGATTGAAAACAAAGTGTTTGAAAGAGGACTGTTCGTACAAGGTGGGCATCCCGTATCTATACAAAGTATCGAGTTGGTCTTGGCATGCTCACATCATTATGAACCTGAAACAAGGACTATTATGGTAGATAACTTGGCACAGCCATGGCAGAACTACCCCTAAGACTATTTCCATTGCAATGCAAATTCCCACCTAGAGTAACATGCTAGTCATATCAAAAGAAAGGGCAAAGTGAACGAGTGGAGCAACACAAAGTAATATCATTAAAATATAGCACTTTATATAGCATGTAAAACTGTTATGTAGTTGTGATACGGTTGGTAACCGTTCAACCGCATCTTGTAACCACCTCCATAATAAATTGGACCTGCCTGTGTCATTTGAGCAATGCAGTTTTGCCTTCTCTAATTCTTTCTTCTCTTTGCATATGCTAACATTGGTATCAGAGCATCCAAGGTTGCAGTTCGAGGAAGCCTTCAAGAGGCACAAACAAAAATTCGAGGAAGCCCTAACAGGCACGAATTTGGTAAATCGTGGGGTATTTGGAGAAAAATACCAGACGCGAGGGGCAGAGCAAAGAAAAACGAGGGCACACGTCCAGTGGAAGAGAGACGTCAAAGGCAAACAAGGGCAAAAACACAGTCGGTTTTGCACAAAAATCGTGGTTCGAATCCCAGAAGACGTGGTACGAAGGCAAAAGTCGTGGTTTGTAGAAAAAGCTTCAGTCGCAAATCCTGTCACAGGAAAAGGCAAAGTCATCGCAGAGAAAAATGTGAGCAGCTCGAAGGCAAAACCTGGTTCGAAGATTCGAAGACAATACAGTCGATTGAAGGACATACATTGCACAAGTTCGTGGCTGCGGAAATCGTGGAGCAGAAGTCGTGTGGGAGGAAAGAATGAAGTCGTGTGGGCAGAGGTAAAGTCTGGGAGCATAAGATTTATTAAACTATTTTTGTATAATTTTTCTCCCCTTGCCACGTATTGGCTGTTTGAATACTTTCCCTGCCAAGTATTTGCATGATTTTATTTGCTGGAAAAAGCAATATTATTTTATTAAGTGTGGGCAAAACTTTATTTTATTATTTCCGTTACTTTGGAATAATAAAATGGCAAATATTTCACACTTGTCTTTGTTGAGACACAAAAATTAATGGGCACTAATTTCAATGTTTGGAGTCATTAAATTTTAATCATCATGAAGTTTCGTGATTGTGATAAAATAATCACGGGTAGTGAAAGTCGACCAGCGACGAACTTCGAGGATTATGACAAACATCATAAGGAAGCGTTATTGCTTCTCAAGTTGTCGGTGTCGGATGATATGATACCGGAAGTGCGGAATGCTACTGTGGCAAGCACGTTGTGGGCCAATCTGAAGGGTAAATATCAGACATCAGAAAAGAGTCGGGTTTTATACCTAAAAAATATGCTCTTTTCCGTAAAATTACAAGAAGGTGGATCGTTGTCTGAGCACCTACTTTGGATGAAAGACCTCCGAGACCAATTATCTTCCATCAACAAAAAGGTGGACGACGATGATATGGTGGCTCGGTTTCGAATAGCTTACCTTCTTCGTATGAGTCATTTGTGGAGGCACTCCATTTAATGGTTGAAAGTCAAACACTCACGTTTGACAAGGTGAGTTCCCGCTGTTGCAAAAGGAGACAACTTCAGGCGAGAATCTAATTGTGACCATTCGTGAGAGTGCTCTTGTCACTCGGTCCAAAGGAAAGTGGAAACATCAATCTGTGAGTCTTCCACTCGATATCGTCACATGTTATTACAGTCACAAGGTTGCACACCTCAAGAAGGATTGCCGGAAGCGGAAGTATGATCTTTCGCAACAAAACAAAAAACCATGTGATGAGGAACATGTGGCAGCAGTTGTAGAAGAACGGGATTCGGATGACGGGCATGCTCTTTATTGTCTTACGACATCATGCTCGAATGACAGTGGTACCAGTTGTTGGATCATTGACTCTGGTGCGTCTGCACACTTTTCATGTCGTAGGACCGGTATGTTTCATTTATTGCAAATATCTGTTTTGAATCAGTAGTACTAGCTGATGGAGAATCACTTGCAGTAGAAGGGATAGGAGATATATGCATTGTATTGAATAATGCTCATAAATTGTTGGTACGGAATGTTAGATATGTACCTTCTTTACAAAAGAATCTTCTATCTATTTGTCAATTGACTGAAAATCCCAATATTTCTATGGATTTTTGTGGAAAGAAGTGTGTTGTCTCTGATGTCAAACAAAGATGGATAATTGCCCTTAGTATTGGGGAAGGTGGTTAGTATCAGCTTGTTGATCCGGCTGCGATCAACATGAATGCACGTGTGGAGGACAGCTCCACCATTCAGGATGTGCAGGAGGCTGCAATGCCTTGGGAGGAAGCCATTCCTCACAAATCTATTGACTTGGATACAGTCAACCTACATGCACCTATTGTGGAAGGAGTATCCACTATACCAATGTACGAGAGAGATGGATTTCCTCATTCTAAACAACAATTTGTTGTGGACGGAGACTCCACTATTCCAAATGCACTACCAGGTGCATGGTGAGATGGCATGCCTAGCCACTCACTCGAGAGGTCCTTGCTCGAAGGGCGATGCACGCAACAATTTGCTCATTGTGTTGTGAATTATCTTTCCCAACAGAGGGGGATTGATGAGCAAATAGATGAGGAGTTGATTCGCACTCTTACCACTGCTGAGACGGAGACCGCTACTAAGACGGAGATGGTTATTTCTCCTACTATTGCGGAGTTGGTTCTAACTCCTACTGCACAAATGGTCACATTTCTCTTATTGAGAAAGTTGGATGAGCACTACACGGTGTTGCAAGGACATGATCGAGGTGACTTCGATTGCAGGATAACTGAGTCTCTGTACAGACTCCAGCAGGCTACACAAGCCTGGAACATATTTTTCAATCCATCTCTCCGAGGTTCTAATTTCAGCACTCTGGAGATGGGGCTGACACTCTCAGCCATTGGTGATTCATCACTGGTCAATGAATCACGTAACAAAGAACCAATGGACCACTTGCCATATCCTTTGTTCATGGGACCAGATTTTTGTTTTGCGGTTCTTCTTCATTCGACAACCGCAACACAGTCATGGACTGCTGATTTTAAAGTACAACATATGGCACATGATCTATAGATGTAATGACTAAACATGGGATTTAGGAAAATTGTAAAATTTCGGGACAAACTTTGTCTTGTTTCCGGTTTAGTCATTAAGAGGGGCTGTTAAAATATAGCGCTTTATACAAAGATGTAAAATTGTTATGTAGTTGTGATACGGTTGGTAAGCAACCGAAGTGTAACCACCTCCTATAATAAATTGGACTTGCTGTGTCATTTGAGCAAAGTGCGCTTTTGCCTTCTCTAATTCTTTCTTCTCTTTGCATATGCTAACAATATCTGCAAGGCCTTGCACTAGGCTCATTGATGAAGTTGGAAAGAAAAACTTCCGAGAATGCCCACAAATCTTCCCGGAGCAAGTTTCACGAGGGATTTTCGGATGCGACCACCCTTCTTAACGGGGTGATGGGGAAAGCAAACACGAGAGATTTCCAAGAATGGATGGCACTTTTCATCCTAACAATCACCGAAGGAGATCAAAAGATAGATTGGGGCCAAATCATAAGCGACAACTTGCATCGTCAACTACTCCAAGTGCCTGTATCAAAGAAGTTCTCCATGACTTCTTACTTGGTGTATCTCCTCGCCAATTCATGACCATTCAAAGGGTTGGCCCTCGCTCAGAGCATCTCTTAAAAGCCCTTTGCATTTGAGAAGTTCCCTCAATTGGTGTTGAAAGAGAGCCATCGGTACTTCTCCCAAATAAACGATGTCTTCACAATGCCGGTCATCAAGACTCGGGCGGTAACCCGCATTCAAGGATGTCGCCCCAAGCGGCTTCTTTGATAAAAAGATATGGCTCATTTTTCATTCAGTTCCCCACATTCTCTTATATCCAAGTCTCGGCTTTGATCAAGCCCCACTAAGGTTACCTCGGTACCTTAGTGATCAGATAGTATTGTTCGAACTTTGCAGGCAGCTAGTACATGTGAACAATAGACTCAAGAACCGAAAGAAGAAACTTGTCTCTTTCCCCATCTCACTGGGAGTCTTCACGTGCAAGAATATCAATGATGCAACACACTTAGAGACGGCCTTTGCACACCTAAGTTTGCACTCATTCACCCCAGGCCAATTTTGACATTCGAATTGATCCAAACACATTCCATATCCCAGAGTTGCATCATGTTCCACAAATAGAAGACTATTGGGCCAACTGTGTAGATGACTTCAATGTGCGAAAGAGATCATATGAGAATGACAATTGGAGAAATGAAGAAATACAAGTTCCAGTGGTACGAAGAAGGTGTGCAAGATGATGGAACTGAACTATATGACCCAGTACAAGGCGGTGAAGGCTTCTCCTTTGCACAAGTGAATTGGAGTATCCACGAGTGCGGAGACATCACGAATGAACAAAGAAAGTGATCAAGAGAACAAAGGAGTGGTTCCAAAAGAAGAAAGTTGTTGTCTTTATGTCAAGAAGTTTCCCCGCATCTCAGAGACAGGCCTCGTATCATTCATCACAGAAAGTTGTGGAGGTCACTTCTAGTTCGGGCCATTCAGAAGGAAGTTCAAAGCAGAAGATCACAGAGTTGGGAGTCCCCTACTACGAAAGGACGCCAAGGAGACCAAAGTGGCAGAAGAACCCGTAGTAGAGGCACAGGTTGAAGAAGTTGAACTGGTCCAGATTCTAGTCCTTGAACCACCATAGGAGGCTCCACCCCCTGAGGTCATTCCCGCTCCTCCTACGTGGGAAATAACTCTTCCACTCGAGACGGAGACAACAGTGCGATTCTGCAGAGCCAGAAGAGGTGAAATGTTCCCTTGGATGAGGGAAATGACTTCAAAAGAAACTCGTACCATCCAACAAGTTACAATCCCGATATATCGGCAATAGCATCGTTGGCGAGGAGGAAGAAAAGGAGGAATTTGCTCATGCGGCCTCATTCTTCTACAAAGCGGCGAGGCAACAGTGAATAGTATATTGAATGGTCCAATCCAAAGTGATCAAACCAAAGTGGATGAAATGACGACGGTAATGCTTATGAAATGAGCACCATTCCATTGGGCCCGACCACTCATGAAGGAGACGAGCATATGTTTCAGTAATCTTCCACTTGACTTGTTGCGAGAAATCAAGAGTATAAGAAGAAGATTGAAGAATTGGAAGAGCACGTGCAAACGCTCTCTTCTTACATGCAACATCTTGTGGATTTGAATGCTTCATCAATCCAGATTGAGGAAGTAGCCCCAATAAGCAGCATTGATCCGGAATCCATTAGAAAGACTCAAGAGTTCACCATACAAGGACGAGCAAATAGTAAGTGGACGGGCACGATCTTGGAGAAAGGTAAAACATTGATCCCAGAGGTAATCTCACTTTTCAAATACATGTGCGCAACTGCGGAGAAAGCTCGGATGCTCAAAGAGAAGTTGGGAAAGGAAAAGGAGCATTGGGATCCAATTTTCCCATTGGTGGAGGAGATGGGGAACACTCGTTCCAAAGAATTGATAAGTAAGAAGGTCTTCAATGCCCCTTCAGAGGACTTGTCGCGTGTGTGGGCAAGGACTCTCATTGCAAGGTACGAAATAATCAATAGGGCCATCGGCAAGTTGGACTCGAATGAAGAGCGGGCCTACAAGCTACTGAGATTGTGTCAACCAAAGAATTTGGAAACTTGGAGTGCCCGTGATGGAGGAACGTATTACACCGCAGAGGAATTGTTGACTCCATTTGAGGAACAAGTTAAGAAAGCGATCAAAGATCCACTGTCATTCAATGAAGAAACCTTGGAGTCATTGTCCGAGATTCGAGCCACCATTGCATTGATTGCGGAGAAACATCAGTCATGGTTTGAGAAATGCAAAGATAACAACGATGCTACGGATGGTTGGACAGAGTCTTTGAGTTGCATGCGCATTCCTCACGCGGACAAAGTAGTAGTTGCAGCGGCACAATTCAGCAAAGAGTTCAAGGGAGTTGAGATTTTCCAACTGGAGTTGGTCAAAGAGCAGTCAAGTAGCGAGGCAGGATCAACGGGAGCGGCTTCTTCATCAGCATAATTTCTTCTATCTTCTTTCTCTCTCTTCTTTTTCGTCTCCCCTTTCTTTTTCTCTCTCCTCGTGTTCTAATTCTTCATTAGGGTTGCACTTTTTCATAATGCCTTATTTTTGTAATTAAAAAGTAACTTTAGGATTTTATTGTAATAAGTCACCTTTGTTTTATAAAAGGGACTTAAATATTCCTAGGAATGCGAAAAGTTTTAAGGCATATGAGAAGTCATTGGGGGGTAGGCAAAGAGTCATTTCTCTTCCTATAAATTGTAAAGGCCTCCATTTTCCAAAGGGCTGGTCATTTTTGTGAGTTCATGATAGAGAGATCCTTGTGAAGAAACAAAGAGATAGCTATTTTCCTCCACTTCTCATTTTCTACATTCTTCCACTCTTGCATGTACAATTTTGCTCAAGCTTGATAAAAAGAGGAGTTTCGCCTTTTTGATGAGGGGGTTTACTTGAAACTTTGTGCTCATTAAATCTTAATTGGTCTCGCTGCAATCGCTTAATTGTTTCTTCTAGAATTTACGTGTTGAAGTCTCTGATTAATGAATGTAGGACTCTGATTTTCTACCTACAGCATTAATCCCTCTCCCCTTTTTCTCACTCCCTTTCCCAAATTCTTGCAAAGTCTTCTCTAGCAAGCAATTGCTAACTTTGCCACAGGTTCAATGGAGTGCCCCTGTTGGATCCCCGGCCGCAAGGCCACCACAGAAACCCACTTTCACATGGGCATGTAAACACGGACCTACATCGTTCAAGTAAAGGGACTTAGATTCCCAGAGCGTTGGCAAGAAATCCACATATTTGTCTACCCGACAAATTTTCTCGCCAACATTTTCCTTCCTTCCCTCATTTCACAATTTGGGGTATCTACTGATGCCTATCCTTCCCTCATTTCACACTTTGGGGCATCTTTCGATACCTTTATTTGTTTCATTTTAATCTTATTATCATCTTATTCATACCATCCTCATGTCATTTCAAAATCTCGGACATCTTAAAATAAATGTTAGTGTATTTAATAACACATACACTTTGGAATGGTTTTAAGATGCACTTTGTAATATTAATTATAATGTGGATAGGCATAAATTTATGCATACTTATCCATGTCCTATTATTAGAAAAGATTATTAATTAACTTATACAATTAATAGGAAAGTTTTATATTAAAGAAAGTCTTATCTTTAAGAAGACTTGTTCTACATATAACTACTCTTTGAAACCTTGACCCTAGCCTCCTCTTCTTATCTATATAAAAGCATAGAGGACTGGTGGTAAAGCTACACTTTGTGGATGACAGTTATTGTTGTAACATTAATATTTTATCAAATATTTTTAATATAATATGGTATTCATTCTACCCAGATAAATCTATGTATTGTCTTTTGTTAAACTTTCATTGATTTATATCATGCATGCATGTGGGTATCTGTCCTACATACTGCTGCAATCCTGAAACTCGCCCAGAAATTTTGCATTGTTTCAGGGCTAATCAGATACTTCTCCTCTTGCATCGCATTTACGTGGAGTTTGAACAGATCTGATATTTTTATGCTCACAAGTATAACATTCAGTTTTACAGTTTTTTCTCAAATTTAAAATCTTGTTTTTTAGTGGCTTACTGCAACTACCCACATGTATGCTCTCACCTCACCCTTAGTGATTCTTGACGATCTGAAAGTGGTGAAAGTAGTGGGGTACTAAGGGTTTGAGGCTGGTTTTTGTAGAACTCCTCTAGGTTAGAACCATGTTCCGGAGGTTTAGAACTATCACACGAACTATCTTTTTGGTCTAAACACGTGAACACGTGGAGTGAGGTGATATGTGTTTCACCAATATTTAGTCCATTTATTTAGGAAGCCACCCAGCCATATGAAACTGTAATGCACTGGTAAGCTATTTTCTATGTACCTTCGAAACGGGATAGTGCACCTACGAGAAGGGTGGAATCTTTTGTAATAGTGCCCTCAAAGATTGGGTCATGTTCCTCATTTATGAACGGGATCGATATATCAGAGAACGTACAAATAAGACACCCTATCCTAGTTACTCCGGATCCGTTTTTGGGTGCATTTGACAGCCTTGTATACAGTTACATTGTTTCAGACCCATTTTTAGGTACCTCTAAAAGACCTACACACAATTAAAGTGTTTAAGACTTGTTTTGGGAGAATTTGACAAACCTGCATACAAAGTTATAGTGTTCGAGATCTGTTTTGGGTATATTTGGCAGACATGCACAGAGATTCACTATTCCAGAACACAGTAGTACAATGGAAAAGTTTGCTACCTTGGCAGAAAAGAAAATTCAAAATTGAAATACTTTTTGAACCGTACAGAATTCAGCAATTCTGATTGAAAAACGTCCCAATAAGAACCCAAGACAGCATTTCCATATAAAAAAATTGAATACAAATTTAAAAATGCAATAAAAACCAGGAAAAAAATCTCAACCTTTGGCGATTAGTTCGTTCTGATTCTCTCACCAAGCTTATCATTTTGAGATAAAACTATAGAGACATTTTTCAAGAAAATATTCCGCCCTTCAAGCATTTTAACCATTGCAATCCTCTAGTCAAGCTGATCCTTTTGACATATAACTCTAGACTTGATCAATAAAAAGGAATTGAAAAAAAAAAAAATACTTGCATTTTTTCAGTACTAGAAATGGGAGAGAAAACATTACTCCCACTAGTTCCAACTACCTTAACTGGAAAGAGTGCAATACCGATGTGGTCCTCAGTAAGAGACTATATCACATTGCAATGAGTGAAGAAACTGCTCATCTAAAAGTACTAGAAATGGCAGAGAAAACATTAGTCTCACAAGTTCCAATTATCTTACCTGGAAAGAGTACATTACCGATGTGCTCCTCAGTAAGAGACTTCATCACATTGCAATGAGTGAAGAAACTGTTCATTTAAACCTTATCAAACAATCCAAATGAAGAAAACATTGTAACGAAGCCAGAGGCTTCCAGGATAGTCACTATCCCCTTGATTGAAGTTTCACTTTTAGGGTATCATGGAATGTGGGAATTTTGGGAGATCTTCTCGAATCTCTTCAGGAAGCACTCTAAATTGAGAGCATGTCAGCTGGAAAATGAGCTTGTAGCTCTTAGTCCAGAAACCTATCTTCGGATTGAGGATTTCATCACTCAAGTCAAGTGCTTGCGACTTATGTTTGTTGAGAAAAGTGGTACCAAAAGTGATGACCAAATCATAATGAGTATGTTGTCATAATTGGGTTGTCCCTATTCAATCTTTGTCTCAACCAGCATATATGGCATATATGAGCAACTTCACATAAAACAAGAAAAACTAATTTTTAATATATTTTTATTGACATCTGGCCTCGAGGAACTAAGCAGCAAGCAATAGCTGTCAACAACATTAATGCTAAGTCACAACCTAGCTCCAACAAGGGGAAAGGCCTCGAAAAAAAAAAATCAAAGCAAAGTACCAACCTATGGGCAATCAATCAGATCAGCCCAATCCTTCCATCTGACAAGAGAAGGAAAAAGAGAAAAGGACTGCAAAATTTGATAGTCTTGCAACTATTGTAATATTCCAAGCCGTGATGAATCATTGTGTTTCAAGAAAATGGCATGATTGGAAACAGAAATGAAAAGATGAAGTTCTCTGAATACAAGGCAGGAAATGCTCTTTCTGCAACAACTCGTGAATCACCAGTAACTGAACAGATTTTGGATTTAGGGGCCTCTCGCCATATGGCCAATCAGGGTTCTCTATTTTAAACTCCCAAAGAAAGCCACATAATAGAAATTATGTGGGCAACTTAGTCCTCTAATTGTTGAAGACAAAGGATCCACTGAGATCGAGAACGGCATTTTCAACAAAGTTCTCCATGTTATAGATTTGTCTATGAGCTTATCATCCATATATGAGATCACTATTTCTGTTAAGGTCAAAATTGTTGAGTTTACACCCAATGATGTCATCAGACATGCAAAAGACTAGTCTCCTATGTAGCTACTGTCAAGATTGATTATTAGGCCAAATTGTAGAAGTTCAATGGCTTTGTGTTTGATTGACCTTCACAAGTCATGACTGCACATGAAAATGACTTGAGGAAACTATGGAAGAAACATTTGGTCACCTGAATTATCGCTCATTGCAAAATCTCAACAAGCACAACATGGCTCTTGGGCTACCAAAGGTTTCTTTCATATATGAAGTTTGTCCAACTACGCATTTGGAATGCAACACAAGGATCCTTTTCCGAAATGCAAATCCTAGAGAGCAAATGACAAATTGCAATTAGTTCACAATGTCCTTGTGTCACTCCCCAATGTTTCTTTTCAGAAACATAAACATGTGCTTACATTCATTGATGATTTCTCTCACAGAAATAGGGTGTACTATTTGAGAAAGAAAAATGAAGTTTTTATAACTTCCAGATTTCAAATCCCTTGTTGAAAACTTGTCAAAGAGGAAGATACAACATATATGCAAACATAATGAAGGAGAGTGTGTCAGCAACCGAATGATCAGCATCTGTGAATAGGCAGTTATCCAACTCCAGCATACCGTGCCCTACATCCTTCAACAAAATCGTGTAGCTGAATGCAAAATCCATACACTAAAGGAAATGGTCAGTTGCATGGTGCATTCCAAACACTTGCCTCCTCATTTTAGGGCAAAGGCAATTCAGCGTGTGAATTACATTGAGAATTGCACTCCCCATTCAGTAGTGCAAGACGTGAATCTTTAAGAAAAATGGTCTAGTGTAAAGCTGGATGTTTTGGATTTCAGGGTTCTTGAATGTAATGCGTGAGCGCATACCCAGTTGATAAGCACAAAGCTATGGATGGGAAGGGTCATCCTCATATCTTTGATGTCTATTGTGAAGATATGAAGGCATATATGCCTTCTTGTCCTAGGCACCACTCAAGTGCTTTACCATCGGAATGTGTAGTTTGATGAACAATACCAAGATTACAAGCCAACGTCTTCTAATCCTCCTCCAATGGTTTCTATCAATCCAAACACAAATTTGTATTTCTCTTGTGAAGAAGAGGACAATTTGGATGACTTCAATTATGAGCATCGTTCCAATTCAAATCATCACAGGGGTGACATCCAGTTCCTTCAAAGCCAACAATTCCACCGCTAAAACCAACAGTAGTTAAGAATGCTCCTATAGAACAAACAAAGTCACATCTAAAATGGATCCACGCTGTTTGAGATGAGGTCAATGCATTGGCATCAAATCCTAATGATCTCCGAGAGGACTAGATCCCAACATCAATTTTGTGTTACACACTTGGCACAATTGGCAATGAGTCAGGATCTAGGGACTTACAATGAGGCTTGTGGGCATCCTAAACTGTGGGTGGTTATGGCAGAAGAACTTCATTCCTTGAAAATAGTAACACTTGGGACTCAATTCCCCTTACAAGAGGAAGAAAATAGCGAGGTGCAAATGGGTGTATCGCACTAAGTATGCAGCATATGGGCACTTTGCCCGTACAAAGCGGCGACTCGTTGCAAAAGGTTTTTCACAAGTTAAAGGTATTGATCACCATGAAACTTTTCTTCAAATTACCGAGATGAAATTTATCAAGCTTGTACTCTCATTAGCTCTAAAACAAGGATGCAAAGTCCATCACATGTACATAAAAAAATGCTTTCTTGCATGGTGATTTGCGAGAAGAAATCTGCATGTCACAACCTTCACAATGGGTCACTATGGAAAGCTCCAATTATGTGTATAAACTAAAAAGGTCCTTGTACAGCTTGAAACAGACTCCTCGAGATTGCAACAAAAAGATCAACATGTTTCTTATCAATTTTGGGTTTACACAGAGTCACTGTGACTCCACAGTCTACACCAAGAAAGTAGACAAGAAACTCTCAATTCTAGTCCTCTATGTGGATGACTTGATTATTACAGGGAGTTCCAACAAATAAACCCATGGTGTGAAGTTACAGTTAATGAAGCACACTTTAAAATTAACGACTTGGGCATGTTACATTTTTTCCTTGGTCTTCAAATCTCACAATCTAAGGGATATTTATTACTCAGTCCAAGTATGTTCAAGACATACTTCACCTCTTCAACATGGAAGATAGTAAGACCACCCTGGTTCCTTTTCAACCTAGGGTCAAAATTTCTGCCAAGTGTTCTTCTCCTTCAATAAATGACACACTTTATAGGCAATTGGTGGGAAGCCATTTCTATTTGGCTCATACTTGTGCTGATCTATCTTTTGTTGTTGGCCTAGTGTAATGCTATTAGCAGCACCCCACAAGAGCCATTGGCAAACAACCAAGTGCATTTGAAGTATCTTGGCGGTACTCCTGATTTGTCTTTTGTTGTTGGCCTGGTGTTGCGCTACTATCAGGACCCCCAAGAGAGCCACTGGCAAACAACCAACCATACTTTGAGGTGTATTCGCAGTACTATTAGTTATGGGAACGAGCCTTCATCAAGTGGCCAAGCTTTGGTTCCCAGTTACAACTCAGGTAGTAAAACAAAAGTTGTAGACTACACTGATAGTGATTGGATACGTGATCCTAATGATCGCAAGTCAACAATAAGATACATTTATCATCTTGGAGCAGGTCTCGTGACTTGATCTTGCAAGAAGCAGTCCACTATTTCTTTGTCTACTACAAAGACCGATTATATTGGACATCTTGTTGCTGGACATGAATCAACTTGGATTCAGCACGTGTTTCTAAGCTTGAATTTCTGCAAAGGCTCAACCCACAACACTTTGGTGCGACAATTAGAGTGCAATCCACAATTCTCGCAACCCAATGGAACACCAACATACCAAACATATTGAGATACATATGCATTACATTCAACAACTCATATGGGACAAGGTCGTTCACCTCAAATTTTGTCAAACTGAAAATCAAGTATAGATATCTTCATAAAGCCCTTGCTCGAGTAGAGATTTGTTCAGCTCACACAACTTTTGGGAGTGAAAGGAGGTGTCATCAAGGGGGGATATTTATACGATTTATCCATCCTTACCTCTACAAAGTACATATTAAGGAGTATCGAGTGTATTTAATATCATATACACTTTTGTATGGTTTTAAGATGCAATTTATAATATTAATTATAAATATGGATAGTCATATATTCATGCCCTATTAATAGAGAGGATGATTAATGAAGTTGTTAATTAGCTTCCGTTATTAATAAGAAAGCCTTATCTTTAAAAAGACTTATTCTACAAGTAACTACTCTCCAAAACCCTAAACCTAACCCTAGCCTCTTCTTCTTATCTATATAAGAACATAGAGGGCTAGTGGTAAAGGTACACCATGGATGAGAGTTACTATCATGATGTTGGTATTTTTCCAAAGATTCTTTAATATAATGTGGTATTAATTCTACCCAACAAAATCTATGTATTGTCTTTTGCTACGTATTAATTGATTTATATCATGCATGCATATGGATGTTTGTCTTAGGTATTGCAGAAAATATAGAACCTATTCAGGTATTTTACACTATTCTCATTCTTCCTCAAGCTTATAGGCATCTTACGATGCCTTCCATCTCCCAACATGTCACATTCAAACCAAAATCTTATCGCCATTATATCCAAACAAATACAACTTCAGAAAAATTCAAGAAACTGATAATCTCGGTTCATGAAAAAAGTACCACACTTGGCATTTCATCTTTACCTTTTTGTACATACTTATGATTTTATGTATTAACATGGCACTAATGCTCTAGTGTTTCCTCTTATAGTACTCACTTCGTAGTTTTCTAAGCTTCTTATTTTCACACTTCACCCTATTTTTCCACTTCTTAGTTTTTACCTCACTTCACTGATTTTACCTACTATCATATCTCGTACCTCTTTGCTCTTTAGACCTATTGGATTTCACCGGCTCTTATCCTAATTTACACCTCTAAGTTTTATACGCTTCATAACTTTGACAATTATACATCTACACCTCTCGATTTTATACACCTCATGGTTTTTACTTACTTTTACTCTCTATTTTACACCTCGGAGACAGACAAGATCCGCCAGGCATCAGAGGGATAATATTGTATCCAGACAGCGGCATAATAGGCAGACTCTCTCTTTGGCTGGTCGGCATTCTATCCTTAGCTTCTTCCAGTCAGCCTTGGATGTTAGGAGAGTTGGATCTTCCATCCCCTGATGGGCTTTCCTCTTTTCTTCTCCTTGATCATCTTTCCCCCTTTCTTCCTCTCTCTTGTTTTTCCACCCCCTTTTGGGTGCATGTGATTTCTTCTTCTTGTTGGCCACCTCTTCTAGGTTTTGTATTTCATCTTTCTCAGGGAACTCTTTGGTTTTCCCGCCTTGTATCGGTGCCCACTGTTTTTCTCTAGTCCCTTTGACCTACTTTTGTGATCATTTGTTGGACATTAATATATTTATCTTATCTTATCTTATCTATTCTTTACCTTACACCTCTTGGTTATTATCTCCTATAGTACGCCTCCAGGCTCTCAATTTATGAGTTGCCTTGTAACGACTGAGGGTGGAGAAACACAAAAGTTTGATAAAACTATGTAGATAAGTACCAAAGGTTGAAGAGCAACCAAGCCAACAAGTTCCGCGTAGAATCCTAAGGACCAAGAAAGAAGGGTCACACACAAAAGAGAAAGTGGGGTTGTGCGAAAGGAAGGGTTGCGTGCATAGAAAGAGAAGAGTCCATAAGGAGAGAAGACAAATGTAGATCCTAGCGTCGTTCGAGAGGTCACGGGGGACAACGGTGGACAACGCCATTAATGCATAAGATGGAGGCCAAAATGGAGGAAAGAAGCAAGAGGATGTCAGCACAAAAGATGGGGAAGGTTCGGTGGACTCATGATAGGGGTAGCGAATTAGAGATCACGGTTGGAGCATTCAGGATCCGATCACATGAGGTGCACACTAGCGCAAAATTGGAGACAAACATGAGGTTGAGTGATCCAAGCTTGTATACCACCGAACAAGGAGCACTTGCTTTGGTAAGATTTGACTCGAAGATATTGAAGCGTGCAATTCAATCAGAGAGAGACAAAGAGAAAACAAGAAAAGTGGCTATGCAAAAAAGGAAAAATTGGCAAAGGCATTTGAACTGTGTGCTAGAGTTGGAGACTCAAGCTAATTGAAAAAAAGGCCAAACATTTGGGGAAACACAAATACAAACAATCTAGAGCCCATGTATAATTCAATGCTAACAGTAAGGCAGCTACTCGTGAACAAGCAATGGCAACAATTGACTAAAGAGGAACTCTGCGCAGAGATGGAGGAGACTAAGGAATGTGTGAAGACCACACAAAAAGAGTTAGCAAACTAACTAACACGCTCTCGAGATGAGGCCAAGTCGGTGAACCATATTTCTAAGGGTTTCAATACAAGGGACTTTTTGTGGATGAGCGAATGAAAGAGGATGAGGCCATCTATGATGAGATGTCTGCACATGTATTCAATGAGAAGAATAAGCTTTAACACCATAAGAGAATGGATGAAACAGAAACATTCAAGACAAGGATGACACAAAAGCACACCAGGATAGAGTTGCCCTTTATTAGCTTCGAAGGAATACCATGGAAAAAATGGTTGTGAGCAAAGAATAGTTACTGCGAAGGCAAAAACAAGGTTATTACAATTAGGTATGAATATAGTCTGACAGAGTTAACAAACCTTGAACATCTGATCATAGCTACGTGGGAGAAAAAGTGCTAGTCATAAAGGTTGAGAATTGCACTCAGTTTGATTAAGAACTATAAGTTGTGGTTTCAGAAGTATAGATTGTGTTAGACATTGAGAAAGCAACCATTGTTGATAGAACGAGAGTGTTTGAGGACAGACAACATATTTAGTATGAGGGAAGGTTGACCCCAAGGTTGCGCACACCAGGGCAAAGACCTAAATTTTGTTTAAGTATGAAAATTGCACAGAGGTAGTGAGCACAGAACTAGGAGAAGCCTATATGGTGAGGTTGTACAAAACAGACAAAGAAAGGGAATTCTACGCAAGGCAAGGGCTTCCGTGCAAGGAAAGGACTTCCGCATATAGTTAGTATCATAGTTACCTAAGACTCCAGGACACGGGGCGGCGGGACATGGGTACAGAGTTTCCGGGACAGCAAAAAAATTCCCAAATTTTGGGACGGCAGGGGGACGGCTATTAAAATAATATATAAAATTATAAATATTACAAATATATAGATGAATTTTAGAAATTTTATGAATAACAGTTCATTTTTTATATATCAGTCCACCATGTGCATACAGTCCACGTCGAGACATCCATATAAATATATGTTACAAAGATACAGTTACAAAGATATGTGTTCATATAATTTTTAATATTAATGTGTAATATGTATGTTGTTGGTATTCATAGTATGTTGTGACAGTCCACCATGTGCATTTGTGCTCAAAATTTTCTGTATTCATATATCACAGTCCACCGGTAATGTTTTTAAATAGAAAACAACAAAGAAATTAATTTAAAAAAATTAAAAAAGTGAAAATAGTTATTATTTTAAAGAAAAGTGTTGTTGACGTCGGGGACGTCTGGACGTCCCCAGGACGTTTCTCAGCAGTCCCGGGACGTCCAGACGTCCCCAACGCCCCCTCCCATCCCAAACGTCCCCAGGACATTTCCTGCATCTGTCAAACATCCCCGGGACGTTTCCCTTGCAAGTTGGAAGTTCAGAAACGTGGAGGAAACATTTCCTCAAGTTTCCGAGTCCCCGGAACGTCCGGGACCCTGGGATTTGGGGGACGCATCCCGCGTAACTATGGTTAGTATACAATGGAACTATGTGTACACAGACAAGTGGCAGACTTTCAAGGCAGTTGAGCGCACAAATGTTCGAAGCAGCTTTGAAGGAAGAGCACATGGTATGATCTAGGGATTCTCCTATAGCTTTCAAGAAGATATCCACGTCTAGGTGTCATAAGCAAGCCAGTGGGGAGCAACTCTGAGTAGAGCCCTTGACCTCTCATTTGACACATGGAAAATTAAACAGACATGAGAGACATGCAACCTATTGTATGTTCCCTCTATAGACCGTATGCTCCCCCTTTGCACCCTCACCGTACTCTTCACAAGTAGAGTCATACACTTGCAAGCAGAACTGTGTACCGTAAGCCCCAACAGTAAAGTCCCCACCATACGACAACCATCTTCATCATCAAATGCCCTCTCTGGATGCTGTACATCCCAAATCCAAGTGCAAGTGGTTTCTACACAGTATGGCTGTCGGGTTTGTCATGTGTGACTCTATTACAGTGTTTTACCACTGCGACAGTGTCATACTGTTGCTACATTTTTGCTACAGTTACGTGCAGTCTGCTACACTGACCATAAGGTTATCTACAGTACATAAATGGCCAGTTATCTAAATGGTCAGCTACAATAAATGTACAGTTAGCTAAATTGGTTGCTACCATACATGTATGATATGCTACTATAGTGATTGTAAGGCTGCCAGACTTATTTATTATTTTGATAAATTTCAACGTCCTGAAGAAAAAACAGTTATCAGATTCATGGATTTTCAAAATTTTATAAAATCACAATTTTCGCACCAGTATTTTCAGGAAGGGTCTCTGGAAGTTACAGCAGCAGCAACCCCTCCAGGAATGTCTTTGGCTTTCCTCTTGAACCTTATTCTTTATTATTTTGTATATGGGTGTTGTCGAAGGGGCTCTAACTTATTTTTAACGAGGGGATAATTAGATAATGGAATTGAATACAAGCATTTATTTGGAAGCCAACTTTGTTATGTTATTATTCTCGTCAACTTTAGGAAGTGTCTTAATGACTCTTTATTTAGACACCGTTGTAGTTGACAGTTGTGTTTGAACCAACAATCATTGGGTCTTGTGGCATATAAATAGAATGATTCGTGTTGGGGAAGGGCATTGATATGACAGGCCCTCCCTGTACTAAGCAACAGTATTAAACACTACTTTATGCAATAAAGTTGTTATTCTCTTAAGTTTTGTTGTGCCATGTTCTATCATGTATTTATAATTCTGTAATAGTATTCTCTTGACAGTGAAGCTTTTATAGCAGATAATCAGGGATTTGCAAGTCTATTTTATAGTGTCCTCCCTGATAAAGATGCACCCAAATGTTATCTATTAATCCAGAATCTGTACCTCAATGAAATTCAAGCCTCTAAAAATTAAAAAGGAGAACAAAATAAAATCGGGTGCTACAACAAAGAGTTTCCAAAATCTTTGTCACTACTCAAAACAACTATCAGATTTACAGTTTTCAAGGGTACAAAATGGCAAATAAAATAAAATATATATAACTTAGACTTTGTCTACTGTTTTCAACTTCTTTGCAGCTAAGTTGAGAGGAAGTAATAAGAACAGATATGAAATTTTTGTTATATTCAAAATTAAAATACTCAGCCAAAAGTTGGAAACAGCCACAAAGAGAAGTAAGAAAAATCAATTTTTGATGGATAATTATGGCATACTACAATTGCTGAGCATAAAAATTAAAAATGTTTTATTTCTCAACTATCTATGCATCTCTGGATATTAATCCAGGGCAAGTCAAAATCTCGCAAGTGGGCATCCAAATTGTGCTAGCTAAGAAGGAAGAACAAATAAACTCTCCCTTTTTACACAGCTATAGGAGAAAGAACAGAATATGCTGAACTGAAGTTAACTAATGAAAACTACTAGATATTTTTTGGCCATTTATATTTTAAATGCTGGGCACCGGTTTCATCTAGATAAATTAAATGCGCTTCTTCTCATTCTAATGGAATGAAGAAACAGGACAAGTAGATGAAATATCAGAAACCTAATGCAATGTATATCCTTATCTTGAATTACCTGCAATGGATTAAGAATTGTGGTTGTATCCTTCCCCTTTGCTCCTAGTGGAACAACAGACAATGACAAGTAATCATTGATATTTGCAGAATAAAGAATTTTTCCTAAAGTGAGCATACCCCAAGAACATCACCATTGCTTATGCAGCTTTGACCTGCAATGCATTCTGTTACAAGGAGGTCTCTCTCTCTGAAAAATGTCTCAAAAGTAAATTTCACTTCAGTTCCAGTCTTCATCCTTGCTTGCTCCACTAAAGAATGGAATTCATGACTGCTCCCATTTTGCATAATTAGGAAAGCTCCACCTACCTGTACTTCACCTTTAAGTTGGGTTTTAGCTCCTCTTATTGAACTTCCCCGAGTACTAGATAAATAATGAGTGAACTGTTTCTCAAGCATCTCTAATTTGCCCCTCATTTTCATCAGGTCTGCAAAAGCTTCGCGTTGCAGCCTCTTTAAAATTTCTATCTGCAAGAAAATAAGTTTTGTAAGAAGCTTGGCAAAAATTAACCTTGGAAAATCAAATTATATTTACAATAATCCACTGTGACTCATCCTACGAGAATAATATATCATACACGAATGTTATTCAGCAATTAATAATTATGCAGCCTGACAAGATATAAGAGATCAGAACAGGACCTTGCTTTGTGTTGTATAAATTTGTGACTGTAGCTTGTCTTATGCTAAGTATAAATCTTTGCTATATGAAGAGATATTTTGCATTTTAGGGAACTACACTGCCAAACCCGTTTTCCAGTTCCGTTGAAAGCAAACTTCTCTCAATGAATTAAATTTATGACACCAGTATCCTTTGCCATCATGATTTTGAAACACTGTCCACATGAATGAAGGCTTCCTTATTTTCCCAAGTTAATTTCAACATTAGGAGTTTTGGAAGCTTGAGAATGCAACAAGAAGAGAGCAACACATAGAAATAGAATGACTGCACTCTGTATTGTATCAGAATATAAATTATTAAATGCCAAATGGTTACTGATGGTCCCAAATTTGAACTATCAAGAGAGGAATCTAGACTAAACTTATATTTCCAACTGATCATACACCCTTTTATTTGATCTGCAAAAGAAAAGAGCATTTATACTAATACAAAGAAATAAAATGTATAGAAATTTTGAACTGTGGAGTCTGATAAAGCACCCTACAAAATGTGATAAATTGCATTCTTGATATACATTTAAGAGCTGGATGGGCATAATATTGCAGTAAAACAAGGTGCAGCCATTTGCAGAACAGTATCTGGTAACTTTCCTGAATAAAATATTACAGGATCGCTTTCCTGAACTTTAAGATCAACCAAGGAAGCTGTGGGCAAAACCTCCAAAAAAATTGCTGCATGCACCAATATTTACTATAAGCTTCGTGTATGGTATAAAATTTATTGGCATAGATAAACCATTTATGAGAATTTATGCATATAAAAATGGCCATTGGTAGTTCACAGGGCCTTGGATTAGGATGCTGCAGAATAAGACTACGATGACTGAGATAAGTTTCACATGGGGGCTGTGCCCATGGTAGAAGAACCTGATTGGTTGCCCTGAAGGGATCTTATTCGGTTTCTCATGTTTCATACTTTATAGACCCTCGGGTCGTATATATTTTGTGAACTCATTGCAATATTAAAAAAATGTGGGTCCAGCAAACAGATAAAAAAATCTCTTGGGGCTATCTTGAGTTTATGCAATCAAGACCCATGACCAAGACAAAAACTAAATAACCGAGTTTCCCAAGCAATAGGGCTTGTAACAACTAAAAACAACCCTCAATATCATTCAGTTTTCTGATTTCTGATTTGCATCATGGCTTCTAATCCTCATGAGATCCGTCTAACAAGTACCAATTACTACTCTTGGAAATCCTCTATTGGAGAGCCTGCATTGGAGGAAAGGCTTATGCTGGATAGCTATAGGGACAGATCCAGCGCCACTAGAACCCCTGAAGAGATCCAGGTGCCTCAACAAGTGTGACAAAGCTCTAGGAATTATTGGCATGTCATAGTATGAAGACTTGTAGTTCCATCTTCAAGATGGCCATAGTCCACAAGACGCATGGTCTATTGGAGCTAGAAATGAATCTCTACATATACAAGCCTCCAAATAGGTACATGGTTGACGGCTGTTCTAAAGCCAACAAACAAATATGATAGACAGCAATGCTGTTGTGCCGATAAGCAAGAGGTCATTACTACATAATGCAATAAATAAGCTAAGGCCTAGAAATAAGTCTCTACCATGTCAACCTCTAAGTAGAGAAGTGGGTCGAAGGCCTCTCTTGAGCCAGCACTCAAAGGCATAGTAAGAAAGGCTATGGTAAATAGGTCAAAGACCATGGTAATACGCAAGGGCCATGTTAACAACCACGAATTATAGCATAATCAAATGAAGCATTCAACATGCATAATCAGATCGTGCACAAAATAAAGGAGAGTTAGGGAAAAGGGTATTAACCTTGAGTCAACTTGTTGGCACATTAATCTCCCCTTTTGTTGGCACATTAATCCGCCCTTTGGAATGAGCACTTTGTGAGAAATGGTTGTAGGTGGAGTCAAGAAGGATAGAAGAAACCCTAGATAGACCACAGTTGGAAACTCCAAAGACTTTCTATACTTCGCTAGTGAATCTCCTATTTTTGAATCTCCAAGGCCTTTATTGCAACTTGACTTTCTTTGGTGAAGCTCCTTTACCCTATTCCTCTTAAATAAACCTGAGGAATCTTGATTCGCAAACACATTCAAAGCAGATGTTGCTTTCTTGTTTGGAAATGAGTCAATGGCTAAAAGTGACCCTATAGATGGTATAGCTCAGATTACTAGGCCACATTTCTGTATAGCTGACATCACTGACCAAGCTTATGCCGAAGGATATATTTTTGAACAATCAGACACAAACTAGTATGTGTAGGGGAGGGGAAGGGGAGGTTAAGGAGGGAGGGAGGAAAACAAAGGAGATGGGGTGAATGTCGTAAGAGGGTAGTAAACAAGTACCCATGACACAAATCATGGCATGAGCGGTTTTGCAATTTGAACTACTCCCCACCTTCAACAGCTTTCAGCACAATTTGTTTATTGACCATTCTCCAGGTCCTAGCTAAGTTCGTGTCTACCGAGGGATTGTTTTTGGAAAACACCATAGAAACAAATCTGACACATGCAAGAGTTACCCAGTGGAGGTAACTTTGCATTTGGATTTGGTGATTTGAGTGGTCCTTTATCCACTCCTTCCTTTTCTAAAGCAAAATATATTCAGATATTCATTGATGATTTTTCAAGGCAGACTTAGGTATATTTTCTCAGTGACAAAAAGTGAAGTGTTCCAACAATTTTGTTGCACTCAAAGCTCTTAGATGAAATGCAATATGGGCATCAAATTCAGGGGCTTCACATATATATTGGAGGAGAGTATATCAATAAGCAATTTTCAGTCCTTGCACAACTAATGGCATTCAGATGCAGCATATTATGCTTTATACACTACAGCAGAATGGTGTTGCTGACGGAAGAACCACAGTTTGAATGTGATGGCCAATTGTATAATCCAATCCAAAATTTTGGCTCCTCAATTATAGGTTGGAGAAGTCAATTGTGCCAGCTATACTCTAAATTGCACTCCTGCCAAGGCAATGCAACATCACACTGTAAGAGGCTTGGAGAAAATACAAAACAGATGTAAGCAACCAGGATTCGGTTGTGGCGCTTGGACTCATATTCTAGATGAAAAGCAAAAAGTGCCTAAGAACCAAACTTGTATCTTTGTCAATTATCATGAAGATGTTAAAGCCTACCACCTACTCGTACCTTGAACAAATGAGATGCTATTCAGGAGAGAGATTC
The DNA here is from genome assembly GCA_018340775.1 of Taxus wallichiana var. yunnanensis. Classification (NCBI taxonomy): domain Eukaryota; kingdom Viridiplantae; phylum Streptophyta; class Pinopsida; order Cupressales; family Taxaceae; genus Taxus; species Taxus wallichiana. Next base: position 769,218,759 of record CM031240.1, read on the forward strand.
ATTTTCATGAGAATTATTTGGCTTCTTAGCAAAATTTCTCTTCTTTGCCAATAAATCCTTTTACTTCACCAAGACTTGTTTCTTTGTTGCCCAATCTGGAAGGCGACATTTAGATGATGAGAGTGAGGAGGCCACCTAATCTTCATCTCCAGATGTGCCTCTTGAACCTGCTCCTGCATCTGCACCTCATGTCATTCAAAGTGGGATAAGAAGGCAAGAGAAGATGTTGGCACTGCAATTGGACACCCCATGTTTCACACAAGACATGTTCCTAGTTACAAGAAGCCACTTTGGTTCTTTTAGCTAAAGCTAAGAACCAAAGGCTCTAGATCTTGAAACTTATAAAAGAAGCAAATGGTAATCCAAGGTGGGAAGAAGCTATGAGTACTAAAGGAGATTTTACCCCTCCACCCAAAGGGAGAAAATGGGTTCAATGCAAGTCAGAGTTTACGCCAAACTTTTTAGCAAATGCAAAAAGTTATGCTATGGCTATAGCACAACAAATCCTTCTCTAAATTTGAGGTACTCATTAGTTTGGCATCGAGTATTTTTCAAGAGGGATTACTTCAAATGCAGCAGCATATTCATGATTAAAAAGTTTTGAACCAGATAGTAGACATCTCCACAAAATCCTTGACAAGGCCGAGATTCATCATATGGGGCCTTTGTTAGGAGTGAAGAAATAGTACTTCCTCCTTACCTCTTTTTCAGGCCAATTTTAAAGAGAATTGTTAGTGTAATTAATTATTTACTTTTAAATATTTTAAGACATTGTGCGATTTGTAATTTTAAATTGAAAATAAGGCAAGTTTGTCCTTTTCTTTTTCCAAGTTGATTGTAAGCTTAACTTGAAGAATCTTTTAAAGCTTTCTCTATTGTTCTATTGCTTTCTTGTTTTTATTCTTAAATTGGGCCTCTCAACTTCTTTATAAGGAGATGGGATTTTTGGTTTTGAATAAACAAGTTAGTGAGACAAATTGAACTGCCTTCAAAGTTCTAGATGCGATTTTGCTCGGTCCAATTTTGTACCAATATTATCTTTGATTTTATGTGAGCTTGCTCAAGTAGGTTGCAATTTTATGATCTTAAGACTTTTGTTTAAACGTTCTCTCTATAAAAATGATTAAACAAAAGCTTAGGATTAAAAATGGGTAACCCTATTGATTTTTAAAATGGTTACTTTCTCACATTGCAATAGAGTATCTATTTATAATCAGGAAAATAGAACAATCGCAAAATCCGTCTAACTCATAAAATAGCCTGGCACTAGTGCAACCACCTAAAAACATACTAACAAATAATTTCGGAGGTGTCTCGAAGAGATGTGTTCCCCATTTTATTTATTAACTATGATCTTTATTTAGATCAAACCAAACAAACCCCTAATCCAAAGGGGACAAAAGATGCATGCTAGAGTAAAATCACTACCTAATGAAGCCAATGCAACTTGCAAACTCTACCGTGTACTCTAATCAACTTGTGTCAACACATCTCTGCTTCCCTCTCAGCTGACCTCATGTGCCTGTTGATGCAGCTACGGTTAGCGTTCCTACCGAAAGGATGCTGCAATGTCCCTTTTTAGGGGGACTCAGGAAATGACCAAAAGCTCACAAATCAGATTATAGAACTGCTGTTATAACCCTGCAAAACTGTAATTTAAACCCTTCCTAGGGCAGTGACTTCCCTAGAGGAGTTAAACCCCTCAAAGATGGGTCAAACCTTGCAAAAATCCTTCAAATCTTATGCCAAAATTAGTAGAAAACCCTTAGCAACACATTCAGCTGTTAAAAATCAGAATTGAGTGTGAAAATAATTAATTACGGAACCCTAACCATAAACATCATCAAGCTTGGAAAAAATAGTAGAACACCTCCAAAATTCACCAAACTCAAGATCTTGGCCTTAAAAATATAGAGAACAAGATAGTAATTTCAGATTTGCCAAATTAACATCACACATACCAATTTACCACTCCCAAGTGGGTCGCTCCACTCCAAACAATTATATTATTGAATCAAAGAGACCAATCATGCAAGAAAATGACACTTTATTGCCTTTCAAATCAACTTGCATACACAAAACCTTATGAAGGGTTTTCGTCCTCCACAAAGCCCTCAACCAAGGGTTTTTCGTCCTTGGACAAGGTCCTCAACTCAAGGGGTTTCGTCCTTGAGAGAGATAGTAAAAGGGCTACACTAGCCAACTTCCACCAAAATATGAATAATCACCAAAAAGCATAAATCTATAATGCCCAAGCGACCTCCTTAAATAGCCACAAGCTGATTACAACATAAAATAGATGGCCAACCCCTTAAGGTAAGTGCTTTTAAATATTCAAAAGGTATTTGGAACCTACATGCTCATAATACATTTATTACCTAACTACTTAAGTTCCTCTATTGGAGCGCTAGGCTTCTCGATAGGATACATGCTAATAAATGAAAACAACTACCTAATCAATAATATAATGTTATTCGAGATCTTCCCCTTGCTTTGCTCCTTAGACCCACGGGAGAGAATGGGTTAAGATCTTAGAAAATCAACCTCCAAAAGGGATATGACAGATGCCTTAGATCGCGTGTTGTATTATAGAATCACGCAACAAAATGCACTCAACATCAGCACTTTCAGCAACCATATATCGTATTCAACAACATGAAAGTTACATAGGCTTGAGACTAATCGTCAATGAGACAAACTGACCTTACACCCACATGAATACACGTAGGCTTACAACAACTCAACAACTGCAGTGGCCCGGATGATTCAATCCCTCGAGACCTACACACAAATCTCTACATGTAGTACTCCTTGCTGACCACAATCTAGACTCTAAAGTCTCTCCAACTATAATCAAATGCCTTTCACAAGTGTAGTGATGTGTTTATATAGACACACTATCAACTACTTGCATTGTTGCCTACAAACTACAAGCTACTCATATGATATTAAATGCGTCCCGATCCTATGCAGAATAGGGCCTAATAGTTCATAAAGACAACTCAATGCAATTGATCCACCAAATGGTTGCAATTATGGGTTAAGTGAAATCCATATTGACTCTTCCTCAAACAATGTTGTATATACGGCTCCTAAGATTACGCACACCACTTGTGTTCTTGCACATTAGGCCGAGCACTAGCTTCCAAGTGAATTCTTCCACTCTTAAGGCAAGTCGCAAGACGTTGGGCTCGAGCAGATGCGCGAACACTCTTTAAAGACAATCATCGTCATGCTCCTACACTATTACTTGATCCAGAAAGACCCACAAGACACTCTTGTGCACACTTATGAAGAAACCCGACATACACAACCATTATACGCATGGCAACACCTTGCATGGCATATTTTACAAACGCATGAGCGCATTGACCAACCAAGTGCAAAAGAGCAATAAGACTCTAGAACGATCACGAGTTGTGCAAAACATTACAAGGCGTATGCGCAAAACAAGACTTGCATTACATTGGCATGCCACAAAGATAGACACAAAACAAACTTACGAACGAGACAAATGAATCGAATTTGTGCATTGCTTGACTTAGCTAATTTATATTTTTAGGTGATGCAAGATTGCAAGCAAACCCAAAAGCTCATACATCGCCTGTGCCTACTACAGTCCTACAGCCTCCTAACCTAACACAAATATGATGGCGAGTGTTCAACACACACCATCATCCCCTGATCCCTATACTTGTATCTCATTTGTATAGAACATCCATGGAATGCTCCAACCACAACGATCACTATTAGCTACTCTAAATTTGTACATGTAGTATAAAACATCTATGGGATGCTCCCACTACCCTAACCATTGTCTACGATGGTGCATTGCATTGCTCAACACCACTCTCAACCCGACAAAATACCTACTTTAGTCCTACTCAGTGCGGAACCATCAATACCAACATCTCTAATGTTGATTTATAACACCTAGACCTATCGACAAAAGACAAGAAGTCCATGCAGCTCCATATCATCAACCTACTCCATATGGTGACAATCTCAAACTAAACCAATAAAGAAACTATCTCCTAGAAAAAATTGGAACAAAACCAACAGAGCCAAAACTAAAAGGCAAAGTTCCACTAAATCATCATACCTGTCCTCAAACTAGTAGTGAAATCAACGGGATTTTGCAAGACTTTCAAAAGATGGTTTCATGGTCATGTTCACTGGACCACAAGTTTCCATGAAATGAGATGCTTCTTGAACATAAGAATCTCTATCAAAATGTATGATAGGTTCCTTTCCACTTAAGGGATTTGGATTCATTTCCAATCATTTTCTAAAGATCATTTAAATAAAAGGTATTGATATTCTCCATAGTTTCCTCTTGAGACCAAACTTATTAAATAAAAACTATCACAAAAATGAAGTATCCTACCGAAATTTGGCCTTTACCCTCAAATAGTCCCTTTTTACAAACCTTATCATTCCATTTAATATCAAAGAAAATATTTTCTTCTTATGTCTCTTGTTTAATTTTCCTCTTCAACTACTTCCCAAAAACAATATCCCTCCTTATAAAAAGATTCTTCCAAAAACACTCAAAGCGATAGAGAGAGATAGGAATCTATGGCCTCTACATTGGAAATCCTTCTAACAAAATATGTTCTCCAACTCCCCTATGCAACAATAGGGTATATAATTTCCATAACTTTTATATAGCTTGCATTTTCTTACGAATACTCCCTTTGTAAATTTGCACTTTGAGCAAAACAAGAGAGAGGAGGGATTGAATGAATAAATGAAAGATTTTAATAACGCCACGAGACCAAACAGTCTATGGGTCCAAGAGCCGCAAAAAAATCTCTCCAAATAAAAAAAAAACATCAGGTCACAAAGGCTGCCTGCTGATATTGCAAAAAGTTAACTCCTTTCTCGATGTCAGCTCTTCTACTATGTATCTTGATTAAAAAACTTGATATTTTGATTAGCCTTTCCTCTTGAAACAGGTCCGTTAACTTGTCAACGCTTAAACTGTCCCTGTAGCTGCTCCGAATGTCATTATAAGCTGCACACTCCATAATGAAGTGCCATTCTGTCTCCACTACCCCCTTGACACAGATAATGAAGTGTCATTCTGTCTCCATAATGATTTGACCATACAACCTCTAGGTTGAGTGCTTTAATATGACTTTTATAAGTTTTCTTTAAAAATTGACACTTTCGCAGTCTATAAATTTGTGGGAAATATATTTGGTAAACTGTGTAGATTTTTATTTTGTAACTTTGCTTGCATTCCTTCTATGTAGTTGTTTGAATTATGCAGCATAAAAATAAATTATGTCTTTTTCGATTTAGCACAAGAAAAAAAAGAAACCCAACTATGCATTGGCGAAATAGCAAAAAAAAACATGATCCATAAATTTGTCGGTTTGCAAATTAATCATACAAAATTATTCATGCCCAAATGTGCAAAAGAATTGTCACTCACGCTGCTTGATTTCAAGCTATTTTCAATCCCTGTACATTTCTCAAAACCCGTACTGTAGCATCACATTTCAAGATCTCTTCACCTTTCCAGTAATAAAAATTGCACTGAAAGCACAGTTCTCAATCAAAAGATATGTCCAAAATATGGACATGTATCCAGGGTATTTTAATGGCAGAAATGAAAGTGATTCTCATGATCTAGTGCTCCTGAAAAACAAAAGCTTAGTAATAAAATGGAAACCTTATTAATTTTTAAAATGGTTACATTTTCACATTGTAATAGAGCATATATTTATACTCAAGCAAATAGAATAATCATGAGATCCTTCTAACTCTCGAAATAACCTGGTGGTTGTAATACCGTGCAACCAACTAGCAAGATGCTAACTGATAATTATGGGGGTGTCTCAAAGAGATGCATGCCCTATTTTATTTATTAACTATAACTTTTATTTGGATCAACCCTAACAGAAGAGGGAAAAAATCCATGGTTTTGTATGAAACATAATAAAAATACAAGCCACGCATTCATATAGCGGAGGAGCTAGTGTGTCAACAAGGACAAGGAATTAAATGTCCTTTTTGCAAGCTTCCAAGATACAATATAGTAGCACGAGTTAGGAACTTTGGTGGTATTTGCTTGTTGGTGGGAAAAGGAGCATATATAAATTTGTGATAAGAATCCCAAGTCAAAGAAGACTTCCTTGGTTAAACAATATCATGTGATTGATAAAATCACATTTATCTGTGGAATATCTGATCACTCTTATTCGCAACTGTTTTAAGCAGTCCATGCAACTTCCATAGACACGGTTTTAAAATGATATCAATAGAAATGAAGTGAGTGGAATTATTTAATCAGTCAACAACCCAAAGATGCAAATCCTAAGGAAACGTGCAATGAACTCCATGATGATGGATTCCTTTTTTTAATGGGGGCAGGAAATGACTGAAGTAATAACTTTTTCCTATAAAGTTTTCCACTATCATTTAACGTTGATCACAAGCTGATTTGATTTGTAGGCTTTCCTAATTTTTGCATTAGTTTTGAAGAACCCAATCTGTCCAGATGATGGAGAAGAGAGGATTTCAGTCACCGCCTTCAAACCTAGGTTTTGATTTGGTAATTAGAACCTTTCATTCATGTTGATAAATGAGTCCCTAAAGTGAAAGGAATATTTATTGCCTGAAAATCATCACTCTAATACCTTTTCTATGAAGCAAACTAAAATTAGTAAATTCTGGTAACAAGATGGTGGGAAAATATATAAAACTATTTTTGAAAACAAGATTGTCAGAAATATGTGCAAAACAAATTATGGAAAATAGTACAATAAAATTTTGTTCTACTGCAACTAGTGCATCGAAACACCAAAGCTCGCAGGTGAGTCACTCCCCAATATGAAGGAAAATCAACCTCTAGTGTATTAGATGCTTGCACTCGGCTAAGTCACGCAATCTATATAATGGAAAAAATGCTTAATACCATAAATTTTTACCATACTTATAAATAAGGAAACCATCTCCTATATTTAGACACACTCCTAGAGAAAGAATTCCTTATAAGCTAACCAAAAAAAAAAAAAGCGTTGTTTATCCTTGCAAAACAATCTTTAGCCTCGTAAGTTTGAATTATTTTATTTATCTTATTCTTCTAAAACCATCTTTGTCCTTTGCATAGACTTATGTGCTTTTGAAATATCCCTTGCTGGGATCTTACAACAAAATGGACAAAATACAGAAATTTGCAGCAAATGCTAAATCTGATTTTTATGCAGAAAATTACAGCTAGGGCAGCGAACAGTAAAATATGAATAACTCTCACAATATCCGTTCAAAACACTTGAAATTTTAAATGGAACTAGATAATAATATAAAGAACACAAGGGAAATATTTTTGGAATTTTTCAGTCAATATAACGCTGCCAGAAATTTACAGCGTGCCTAAAATAGCCGGAAAACTTCAAAAATTAATATCTTTCCGAATACAAGTGCAAAAATGATGAAACTCGGGAAATAACATATATAAATATAGAAGATAACTTTCCAACCTTCAGATCTGAAAACGGCCAACTGGAAACCCTAGAAATTAGGGCTGCAATTTCCCAAACAAGTCGCCCCCTTTGGTAAATGGCCAAAACCCTTGTGAAACCCTCTGTAGATGATGCCGAATCCTTCCTCTATGGCTGCCGTAGGTCTGATCCGAAAACCAGCTGAAAATCTCCACAAAAACTCTCAAAAACCCTCAAACCCTAATTCTGAAAATCCTGAAAATACCTCTATAAAACAGCCCTGAAATCCACTCCAAATGACAAGCTAGGGTAGATCTTTCACTACCGAAGAATGCCCTGCTAGCTAGGGTTGGATCTTTCACCACCGAAGCTAGGGTTCCTGTGGGATCTTACTCCACAAGCTAAATAGTTGCAAACAGCAGTTGCACATGAAAAGAGAATAAGTGTATGCATGAATAAATATCCTTTCACCCCTCTTCTCCTTTTATAACCTTTTCCATGTCAAAGAAACCCTAAAACCCCCAAGGCGCACTTTCTCATAAAGAGGGCCCAATTAAAAATAACTTAAAGTTGTTTTTTCCATTCCTAGGCGCCTTGGCCCAAAAAGTGATCCCAATGAAGAAATATAACATTTAATGCCATACATATCCCCTCAAGTCGCCAAAAAGGTACTTTAAGTGGCCCCAACGAAGAAACATAACATTAAATGCCAAAAGTGTCCACTTAAGTGATCCCAACGACAAAATAGAACACAAAGGGCCCATTAGACCCTCCCAACGCCCAAAATATAACAAAAACATAGTAGGAAATCAGACAACCATCCCCAATAACCTCCAAAGTCGTTAGTCCCTTGGGAATGACCAGGGCTAAGACCAAAATAGGGCCGTTAGGCTAACTGCTCGGAATTGGGGACATTACATTTTCTCTCTATCCTCCAAGAATAAAATTTTGCTCTACTCTCTTCGTATTTTTATGAAATGAAACTATGTTTTATCTTATTTTATCTTCCCAAAACAAACTTAATCTTCACTCGCATTCTCTTATATCAAGAATCCTTCTATGTGAAATGTACCGGGCTCGTTAGATTGCAGATGAAAAGTCTCGCAATGAATCAACGCCTTCAAGACATTAGGGAAACTTCAAGGGATCCTTAGTTGCTAATTGTTTCACATGGTTCAACAGATATCAACCATTGAATTCTCTCATTAATATATCATTTTTTAGCCCGTGAGGGGGTACATTTTTTCAAATTACGTGACACTACACGAAAACCAAGGATGGTGCATATTTAGCAGCCCTCTTCAACAAGGTAATTAAACAAGTTCATCAAATTAATGTTGTTTAAATTGTAATAAATAGTGTATGCACTTTATTTTACTTACTAATGATTTGTTTTGTGGGACTTGTTGGTGCATTGATCTCCATGTGTGTACGTCCTAAGGAGTTCAGTTGGGATCAAGGTGGGAAGACTTGTAGCATGTTCTGAGAGATCGTTGTGGCATTTCCCTTCCTACCACCACCTTATACCACCTTACATCACCTTCACAGCAGCTTCAACTTCTTTCTTAGGTTCCCAATGACCTCATTCTTTCCCCTTCCTCTATTTGCTTGCACTTAGCCAACACCATCAGCCCTACCTATGACGTCTTGTGAATCCCTTGTTTTAGCCAATATCATTAGCCGAGTTGTTGGCATCAACTAAAACTAAGTTGTGACTTCTAGAATGTAAGATGTATTTATAGGTTTACCTCTTGTCATTTCTCAATATGTTATCAAACAATTTGCTCTACTTGCACTCATGACTTTGCCTTAGAAAGAAGATGACTTAGGATTTAGAGGAGAGCTAACATTGAGGATGGCAAGTTGAATCATTGGGTCGTTGAAGATACCAAGAATAAGAATTGAACCCATAAGATCTATGTCTTGGGCTATTGAAGATACCAAGAATAAGAGCTGAACCAATAAGGTGTACATTGGTCTTTGGAGTCCCCAACTTGAGGTTTACTTAGGTCTTCTACCTATCCATCTTGGCTTCACCCACAACAATCTCTCACAAGGTGTTATAAGCCAAAGGGGGACGTTAATGCACAAACAAGTCAATCGCAGTAAGTATACTTAACCCTAACCTCATTCTTTTGTACTTTGGTTGATGATTGTTCTTTGTATCACGTATTAAATAGGATTAACTATCATATTTCTATTTTTATGTTCTTATCATTTACTATTACAACTTTTACCTTTGCTTAATGACACTCCTTATATAACCCTTATAGCTTAGATAGCTCTTGTTGACCACCTAATAGCACTCTTTTACCTACAACTCTTGTTGATCGCCTAATGGCACTTTTTACCTATGGCTCTTGTTTTTGCCTAGTGGCACCCCAAATCAAGTAAGGTCCTACACCTTATATCCTCTTTTACCTATAGCTCTTGCTTTTGCCTAGCAACACCCCAAATCAAGTGAGGTCCTACACCTTATATTGTTAGTGATTGTGTGAAAAATCTCATTCTAGATCCATTACAACCTCTTATGCATGTGGCCCTTGTCTATAGCCCCGAACAACTTTGTGGACCAGCAATTTGTGTGTATGTTCGGCCATTGGCTCTAGAATGATCTTCTACCCCATCTTAATTTAAAGGATCCTTCATATGTCATTCTTGGATTACGTACGATAGTGCAGCCAATAATATTCTTGCATGGGGTATGATTGAGCACAAGTACCGAGGCATATTTTAGATCCGTTGTGTAATTCATTGCAGGTGACCTCTTATTCAAAGGTATTATAACAATATTGCATAGCTTGCACATAAAAGGCTCGAGATTTGGTGTATGTCCACTTGAATCTTTACCATTTATCTTAATAGCAAGTAAAATATTATACTAGATGAACAAAGATGTGGGATGCGAGTACACATGCAAGTGATAATGAGCTGCCTTTGGAGGTGTCGTAAGAAAATGTGAAAGACAGCAACATCCACAAACAGCCCTAGTCATAAAAATGTCAATCCCAATCACGTTGGTGGCTCTCGGGCATTCACTCCGGATGATCCAAAAATTGATCATTTGGATGAATATTGAGTCTAGATTCCATTTGTAGGATATGTCACCGCATTCGAATTCATGAAGGATAAAATTCGTAAAATATATTCGTTACTAAAAATACCAGAGATAAAATTTGTGATTAAATTCGACTAATAAAAATATACTTGTATTTTGAAAATATAAATATAAATATATAAAATGCAAATCTAATATAAATATATTATAAAATATAAATATATAATTAAAATGTAAAATATAAATATTATTTATAAAACGTAAATATAATAAAAATATAAAAAATAAAAGCTAAACTAAAAAGTAATTATAAAAAGCAAATCATATTTTTTCTAAGATCACTTAAGAGTTTTAAAACTATACATGCTAAGATATTCTAATAGGTTATATTAAAAAAACATTTCAAGACATCTCCCCCGACCACGTAGCTTATGGCACTTTGGAAGGCAACAAAATAGATCATGTCTAAAGCATTTGTAAATGTCTACATCCATTAGCTTGAAACCTTGAATAATCCTTGTCTTGCAAGAAACGTGGCATGGCTTTTAAACGCGTTAGGGCACATTAGCTCCTAGTCATGATATAACTCATTGCTCGAACTTCAAACACTGCAGCTATGTCAAAACGTGCTCAAGATCAACATATTTTGGAGTTTTTAACATGGTTTTGGTAGAGGGGAATTAAAATCGCGAATTTGGACGAATTTCCTACGTCGGCTTGATATTCGACGAATTTTTGATTTTTTGCCCTTAAAATCTGCAAATGTGGTGACTATGTTTTTAGGCTTGTGAGCTATAATGTTTATATTTTAACACTGAGCTTATTTTAAAATGATTCCTAATATTGAGGATGGCTCATTTTTTGTTGTTAATCTTGAACCTGTTCACAAATGTTTGAGTAATTTAGATTTGTTTTAACAACTTTTTAATATGTAGATATAAAATACATAAAAAAGGCGATTGAACTTACGAAAATGGCCGGACCTAAGCCCACTCTTACTTGTCATCATGGGGGAACCTAAAGATAGAGGTCCAGAATAACCATATGATGGACCCAAGCCCACTCCCACATTCTTTATGAGCTCTAACCTAATATTTACCAAAACATTTTTTCCCAAGGGTTTACGGTGTACCCACACTCAAATCCCACCACTAGAATAAGGAGGCTTGTTACTCAAGAGGACATGCAGCACAGTTGTTGCGCATTGATTATGAGGCACAATCAAGCTTGACCCATGTTTACAAATTTTAAGCATGTGGTTCAAACTTACCACACACTATGTTAAAGCAGCCATAATTTCCTCCAACGTTTACCAAACAAAACACGACATACATATTAAATACCCTTAAAATGTTTGTCAAACTGTTGAACCAAGTCAGTGTGGTTGTGTTCCTTATTTCCCTTTTCTTGTAGTATGGCCTCAAAGTAAATACCTTACAACAAGATTTAGTAGACACTCGAATGAAAACATTTGGAACCAATAACTGGTCAAAAACATAAAAACTAATATAAGTGTGAAGTATTTTGTGAGAATTATCCTCAATTGCATTCCATTAAATCCCTAAGGTAGGCAAGAAGTATCATCGTCCCATGGTTAATTGAAAGAAGTTTCCGCTGTACCTTCTGTTCAAGGGACTTTTGAAGTTTATACCTATGGCCGTCCAAAGAGTTGTGGTAAAGGGGTGTATTTGAATAAGAGTAACACAGTTTTGAATTTCCACTCTGCAATGAGATTGGCGACACACCTTGGCAAGGGTTGTGGAGCATTGAAACGAAATGGTTTAGATTATGTCCACGAGAACAAAAAGTCAATTGAAATCCAGATAAGATTGATACAATTTCAAACTGTCGCACCCTAATAAGGTGGTCCACACATGTGACAAAGATTGTGGAGTACTGAAATTATAATATGAGTTAGTGAGGATGAGGAGTGTTAAAATATGAGTTAGCAAGGTAGTGGGGCATTAGAAAATGTGTAAATGAGAGTGTTTGAGTATTAAAAACGGAAATACATTTAGAGTGTGTAGCCCGTGTTCAATCCCAAGCTGCAATAGAGTGACTCGCAATCTCCATGTCAAGATATTAATGATAGTGATGTTATGATATTAATGAGATAAGTGGGGTTTTTTCTCTTTGTATTACTTTTCTTTGCACTTGTTGAGTGAATGGGTAATTGGTCTGAAACAAAAAGAGGCCCTTTTTTTGTTAATTTGCAAAGACCTCCTAGAAATCAAACCTACGCTTCTACCACTGAATTACCAGCATTCTGTAGTTACCAATTACTTTCATTTTCATTCAACAGTTTAGGGTTGCTAGGATGAAAGAACAGCAAGCAACAAGAACCATTTGTTACTTTAGAAATAATTACTTACAGCTTCTAAATGTGGTCCTGGAGGACGCCAGATGAGCTGTGTAGCCTTTTGGCGTAGGTTGTCCAAGAAGCCTCCACAGGGCAAAAATTTCCCTTTCCATTTGTTGTTGCTGTTGGTCATGATAATTTTACTGGTATTTTGTTATTGGATTGCCCTGCGCTCTTTACCCCGATAGACGTTTGTTTTACGATGAAACAAGGTAAGCTACAACAGCAGTATAAGAATTTAAGTATTACCCCACGGCCAATAAAAAATCTATCTTTTATTTTCGACTGACGATAGAACTTTTACAGTATATATGCTTTTCCGCTTAAAAAATGATAATATTGTATACAGAGTTTCTTTTCTCCGCAAGCGACTGGTTAGCTTTTTCGGCCTCACTCTCGAGCAGCTACGTCTGTTGCCTAAATTTCGTCCATCGGCCATGAAGAATTCTGTGTCTCCTTCGTACGACGGCTCCCCACACCGTCATTTGATGGACGGGCTAATCGAGGGTTCGAATCACACCCCGGACTCTGCTTCTCCATATTTCACGAAGACCGTGTTGTTTCCGCCGACTTCCACGCTGGTCGGGCCCTCTCGCTCTCCGCCGCCATAGTCGCGACCTCTCTCCCAACGGTAGTTACCTGGCTGAATTCTTTGAACTCTCCTAATTCCGTTTCCGTCATGCAGCCCTCTCAAAGCGTTTCAGAAGCCCATTCTGTCACCGTTATAATTGAGTTTCAGATCCTATTTAGGGTTACACTAAATATCCACTGATCTTCTTAACATTAGGTATGGAGGATATTTTCGCTGACATTCGAAGAGAGAATTCAAACAGAATAAGGAAGCAATCCCCCTCTTTCTTAGCAGTGCTGCAGAATAATTTTAGGAGTTTTTTAAACATGTGTGGTCATATGATATACTCAAAAGGATTTTGAGAGTAGCTGCATTTTTATTTTTTATTTTTGGAGATATGTGTAAAATTGTTATATTTTAATTTATAATAAAAAATTGAATAATTGACATTTGGCTATTGAATAATTGACATTTGGCAATATATCTTGCTAAACTATAGAAGCAGGTGTAGGAAACTTCCAGTCCCTCTTTTCTTTCCTCCATTTAAATTCTCCTTCTAAAAAAATTCTACTCTTTATTTTAAGTAAAAGACTCTTTAACTTTTTTGGTTTGCATAAATTTAATTGTTCATGGGGTCACCTGCTAAACAAAAATAGGATCAACAACCCCCTTCATGGGACCCATGCCTAAGAAGGTTTTTTTCTTTCTTTATTAAGAGACTTTTTGAAGACTAGTTGCAATGATCATGTCCTATTCACAAAGCTATCACAATTGGAAAACCCATACGGAAGGAAAGAAAAGACATTAGTGTTATTTTGCTTAATATAGAAGATAAGGGGTAGGATACTAAGGAACCAAAAGTTTTTTTAAGGGTACACAATTTGATATAGATGATGATTTAACACCTAGGAAATAAGAAGAGAGAAGGAAATAATAGGAGAAAGTGGAGGCAACAAGGAGACCAGAGAAATAGGCATGGTTATACAATCAAAAGTTCAATTCAATTATTGAATGACACATAAGAAATAGGGATTCAGGGCCCCTGGGAGCATTTAGCCTTGGTTAAAGTACACATATAGTGTTGAAAGAGAAAGGGATAGAAGTTTGTTCTTGCTTGTAGACTTGATCTTATGAGCTAGATGGAATTAAATGAAGGATTCGGGTGTCATGTCGCCGAACTAGGGATTTAAGCATCCTTGCGCTAAACTTTGGATTTAGGCGTCATGTCACCGCTAAAGGAAAGTGTATTGGGAGAGTTGTTTGTTTTTCCCTCCAACCATTAATGCTTCCCTGCAGATAAGTGCCACTACAAATGATCACAAACCTATTTTGTAACTTGTCAGAGTGACACATTATTTTAGGCATATCGTTGTCCTCCGTATACCCTAAGTGTCATTCCCTTATTTAGTTCCTACTTTGGTTCCTAAGTAAGTAGTTAGTTCATGTTAGTGACTGATTAAAATCAAAGATGATTGTGTAAGCTGTTGAAACTGTAGAATATTGTAATTGTGCACTTATTGAAACGCTTTGTAATTATTTTTGCACGAGGGATAGGAGCGCCCATGTGAGACAACGACACTGAGTGTTCCTGTTTTTATAAGCGCTTCATCCAAGATGTGAATTTTGGCCAAGTCTATTTCTAGCCTGATTACGTAACGGTTTATATTCTAATCATGTTGTCTATGTTTTTGTAGCTTGCTTTTTGCAAGTTTGTTGGGAGGGTGAAAAAGGTTTACCCAATGTTTGCCCCACTCGTTTGGGTTGCGTGAGATGAACAAAAGTGAACGAGCACAAACGAGGAAGGTTGAAATTGATGTCCACATTTGATATGGGAATCCCACAAAGGGGGTAGGGGTTACGCATGGTAGTTACCATGGCGCAAGCAAAACAATGAGAAAATGCTAACATACAAGTATTAGTGACAAACAAGCAATGCACACAGAAATAGCAACTAGGAAAGAGTATATAGGAAAACAACAAACAAGGACACAACGAGTAGTTGGTTGCATACATTGGACACCACTCGGATGTCACAAGACAATCAAAGCCGTCAAGGCTTGTGCAAACAAGGTATCAAGCAAACATAGGGCATAGCCCGCAAAAATGACAAACAAAGTATAAGCAAATCAGATAACCATGATTGGAAGGAGTCCTACAAGGAAAATGTTACACATGAAGCACCCATTAGCATGTTAGGAAAGATAAATAGTATGTGATTGTATTCACTAAATCATGCACTTATTATTTACATCTAGCCTGCTCTAAATATGTCATTTATATGCATGATTTCTAAGCAAGAGAATTACTCATTAACACCTCTTTACTTTGTTTTGACATTGCTTTTATCATTTTCATCTTTATTGTTTGTTGTTTCTAATTGAAAACTTACCGTTTTGTATAGCATCCAACATCCTACTCAGCTATGCTTTCACCGCCTTGACCTTTTAAGCACCCAATACAAGATCGTCCATTAGGGACAAGAGCTCCCAAGTCTTTATTATCCCCTCTAAGCGCCTCTGTCATCCTTATCTCTTTTTTTGATCTTTCGAATGTTACTTCTTTCTTGTTTTCTTTTATCACCCTTTGTCATCCTTTCACTTGTTAATGATGAAACTTAAGCAAGCGAATCATATATATACATGTCTTATTTAACCTCATTAAGGGGCAAGCGTTTTAAGAGACACGCGCTATTACAGGGAGCTAATATTTTTTATCTAATACACCAAGGACTGCATTTGGGACTACATATTTCATTGTATAGAAGAGTTTATTCTAAAATCCATACCACACATTTGCATTGGGACAAAGTAGTTATAGCTGTTATTATTCTTTGTGTGACTAGTACTAGGGCATCATAGCTCAAGGGAGATTATTTCAATCACACACACACACACACACACACACACACACACACACACACACTACATTACATTCGATCGGAAATGTAGTGCGGTTCTCGCTAACAATCACATCGGGTGACCACTTTGAGGTCAATCTGACTCAAGCATATGTATATTTTTATTCATCTAATGTGCACTTGAGTATTGTGTAAGTAGTTAGGGTTTATTTTGTAGAGTACAGTGCGACATAAGAGAGGTGTAGCGAACTTGACGTGACCTATAGCGAACAAGTGACGTAGAAAGAATTAGATCCTGAGTATTTTTGGAGACACCAACGCCCATAATATATCTCTACCGCTGGCGGCTGTCTCTATTAAATGAAGTTTTGTCATGTTAGTTTCCATGTCACGGTTGGACACGAGCTTACATAGTCTAGGATCGGTTGTTCCAAATTATTCACTAGCCCAGAATCGGTCCCAAACCCATAGTTCTGAAAATGAGTCATTCTCTAAACCCTATATATCACTCTTGTTTGCATTTACATGGCTTGATCTTGCTTATATATTGTTTTATCTATCTTATCAACAATGTCCTTATCTTAGATTTAATTTTATTAAATTGGTGACAATGTAATATTTGAATATTAAAATGTGAAATATTGTTATCATAAAACACGATAATAAGTGAGAAAAGGTAGATGCCCCAAGGATCCTCGGTGGGACTAGTAATGGACATGACAAAACATCATATAACGTGTAACAACCTGTAAGTGACCTACATTAACCTCAAGTTATCATGTGAACATGCATATGTGTATGGTAAATCATATTATGAACCATAATAATGTGATAACCAAAGGTGTAACATATAATAGTATAAGGAAGCAAGAGTACATCCATTCAAGATATGAGAAAACATGTTTTTTGACATTTGATTGCCAATTTATGAAAGAAAGCAACGAGAAGGGAGGAATAAGGATGCCCCCGAGTGGTTGTGTGTAAAGTGAGGTCCATGTGAAGAATGCCCTCATCATTAAAATATGAACCAAGAACAAAATTCCACCATCGGGTAGTGTGGGGGAATTTGGATGCCCCAAATATGAATATCAAGATGATCTATGCAATGAGAGTAGTAGGTAAGGGCCCACGATCTGCTAAAGAAGATGAACTTATGCTGAACATGAGGTAAGGACCTAGATTCGTGTGAAAGTACATGTATCATAACATGTGGAGTATGATTGTGTCATGCATGTGGAGAAACTAAAATAGGTAGAACATTGGTAAACACAAGGGTTGTCATAGAATAATGTCAACATGGCGAAAAGAAAACCCTATACAATTAAAAATCCAAACTAGATGAGTAGGAAGTGTATAATCAATAAGAATGTACCCTTTGGGAGAAAATAGAATAGGTATAACATTGGGCATGTTGGCAATAGTGGAAAAATTAAATGCAAACATAAGGGTCAATACGTGAGTTAAAGGATGTGTAATATATGTAATGTTAGGAGGCTCATCAATATCAATGTCAAGCAATGGAGGGAGAGATATAAGACTCATCAAAAGTAATAGGTGCAATTTGGGAAGATCATAAACAATAAAGTAGTATGAATTGCCCCCATGACCATAAACGAAATGTGGAAAGAGGGGAATTGATTTCCCCTATGGATGTAATAAGATAAGGTGCAACCATAGTAAATGAATCATGCATAGAATCTCAAAAATTGAAAGCATTAGGAATCATTGTCAAATCAACATATGATGCTCTAACTTGTGATGAGGAAGGTGCAAAGAGAGATGTAACATTAGAAGCACTAAGCATATGATCAATAAAAGTGCATCGAGTGATACATAATGGGAGGAGTATCATGGGTGCCAATAGAAAATTGATCTTGTAAATTAGTAGCACCAGGGTGCATCCCAAGAATAGAAGGATGTGTTATGTAGGCAATCTCATCAAGCATCATGTATGAGGGGAATATCACAAGGAGTAGCAACACAAGGTGTAATCTATTGTAGTTGTATCCATGGAAAAAGGTGTAAACGAGGCATGGGTTGAAATAATTGTATGCATAGTATGTAACCAAGGATGGCCGAGAAGGATAGTACTAAGGACATCATGAGGCATAACATGACATAGAATATCAAGAGTGCAAGATCCCATGGTAAGGGGAAGAGAAATTGTGCCCAATAGTTGTTTAGGTGTATCATCAAAGCCACGATGGATTGAGATGAGTAGCAAAAAGTCCTATTTGATAGAGAAAGGTCAAAGTTCATGTATTAAGACCAAATCCAATATCAACTAGGACACACTTATTAAGGATATTATGAAGTTGAACTTGGATATAGAATAGGGAGGCACTGGAATCAAAGGTATGGGAAGCCATGAAAGATCTGATAATAGGCATTTAAGGAATGGGTTCACCAAATGATTTAATGAAATTAAATCTAATAGAAACGACATTGTTGATCGAAATAAAATATTAAATAAGCAAGATCAAGTAAAGGAAAATTAAGTAATAGTGATAGAAAGGGTTTATATAATCACTCGGTTGGTTTTCATACTACCCCAATCAATAATTGAGCATGATGACAAATAGTAAAACCAATCTGCGACATCCTGTAATGTTTCCACGAATAGTCGCACTACAACATCTTCATGTTGTACCCCAAGAATGCCATAGGTTATGATGAAAGTTGTGATATGATCATATGGTCGTTGCTTTCCATCTCCATCGACCCTTTTCAAAGTTCATGAAGTGGAGGATTCAAAGCTAACAAACCAGTGTTTTGTCCCCATGGTACAGTGCTTGTGTTGCCATTTCTTCCTCTTCTCTTTCTTCTTTTGGTTCTTCCTCTCTTTCTTCTTCTTCTTATGAGAATTCAGAGTTCAATGATGGGTGAAAGATAGGAGAATCGTGAGGATTCGTAGGAGGAGTATCGGTAGGAGTTTGGATAGGATTTCCAATGGTACCACTTGATGAATCAAATGGAGATGAAGCTTGAGAGAAGTAATATGGATTATCTTTGACTTGTTCTTGCTGATTTTGCAAAGCCTCAAAAGTAGGGTCAATAATTCCTCTCAATCTATTCAATCTGGTATATCTTCTTTCACCATTTTAGGGAAAGTTTGGATTCAACTAAAGGAAGATTTATGTTCACTTTTTTTCTAGGATTTTGGAATTTCAATTTTTGTTTTTTTTGTATATATATATATGGATTTTGTGGAATCAGTATTAGGTGTAGATGTGCTTTAAATCTACCCCACGGTGAGCACTAAAAGTTGTTGGCAAAAGAAATTTTCATGGGAAAATTGGAGTTTTCTCACCAACATTGTGAGGGACTATATTCATCTGCTTGAAATGGACTTATTGAAAATAGATAAATATTTACTCTATTCTAATTGTTAGGGGGAAACCTTTCGACTGGGATCGCCTGAGGGTACCTCCTAAACACGTGGCAAAGTGCTTGTAGATACAACGAGGAAGAAAGATCTTAAGGAAGAGAGGTGTGAAAAGAATAACAATGAGAGTTTTGCACAATAAAAAATAGAAGATTTCATTGCCTCGAAACCAGAATATACCCATAATTTCAATGAGAAAACACCATTCACACAGAACAAGGAACAACACATAAGAAGCAAAAAGTCTTATTGCATTATATTCAACAAGTACATGCTTGTGGAGTATAGTTGAGATGGAGAGGAATGCATTAGACTAGGAAATGGAAGAAATCAGCTATCTTGCTTCTAGAGAGAAAATGAGAGCTAGAAAACAACAATAACCATCCTTTGAAGTGAGGAGGCTCTCCCAATTTATAGCTTTACAATTCAATTCTTCATCTACCCCCATGCGGCTCTTCATATTCCTATTCCACTTGTGACTTTTCAATTACCCTTAGAAGGGACAATAAGTACCTCTCTTATAATTTGAAATAGTACTTTTACATTTCTACAAACATTTGATTATCACTTAAATAAATAGGACAAAATCAATGATTGCATTCATGAAGATTTGGGAAAGGGAGAGAAGAGGAGAAAGAATTAAGAGAGGGGATAAAGGATGCTCCAAAGCACAAACAAAGGTGCCTCCACCTTCGATGGAGATCACCGTCGATGATGATGAAGATGGAATCTTGATCTATGATGACCCTCTGCTGACATTGTGATTCTCCACCAACAAAGATTGATCCTTTGAAACTTTTCCCTTTCGAGGCCTAACCAAAATGATGTGTCATTCTACTCATCAAAAGGAAAAGTGGTGAGAATTTGAACATTGAAGACAATGAAGGATGATTTTCCTCACTTGAACAAGCAATCAAACCTTTGAAACAACTGCAATGCCTCAAAACTACCAAATTCTTGATGCACTTGAGGCCATTGCCTACACAATCAAACTTGGTATTCTCGACCCTTAGGAAATGCAAAGGCAAGTCATGAAATGAGGCGAAGAACATTATGATCACGTGATGAATGAAGATGAGAGATTAGATGGAATATGATTTTATCCCTTGATCAACTCATCTGATGAAGCGAGAAGAACACTGAAACCAAAATGCACCATTGTGACCAAAATTGGGGACTGAGAGAGTTCCTCTTTTGTTTGAGACACAATGCCATTATTAACCCCTTTTCAAGCATGAGTTTTTCCTTAGTGAAGGTTGGTATTAGTTAGGTATGCATAGGAAGAAACCCCATGACCATTTTGAGCATTTTTCGGACACTTACTATTTTTAGTAAGTTCTTCACAAGTGACTAGTTTTAGCAATTTTGTCGAATTGTCACTTTTGAGCATTTTTCTTCTTGGGAATAAACTGAGTGACTTGAATCCATTCATACTTCAGACTTACTATTCTTATTAAGTGTCTTGAATAGGGACTTATTAAAAATATACATTGGCCATGGAGTGTCGGATCGGAGTGAAAATGGTTTCCAAATTTCTCCTTCATATTGGGATGCTTTGCTCTAATTTTCAGGGGTTTCTCTCATTTGGATCTCTATGAAAACGACAAGTAAACTTGCGGGTCTATGTTTTCTTCTTTAGACATGGAAAAATCCAAAAGATATATTCATTGATTTCTTAAAGCACACTCAAATTCATGAGGTAAGCAAGTTCTCATTAGAAAGTTGATTTTCTGTAGATCTTTGTCTCCGATTTTGAGGCAATTTGGATCGCTACAACTCTGTAGATCTAAGGAGACATTTTTCATGGATGAAAATTTTGATAGGATATAAAAATGAATGAGATCATGAATTTGGGAAATTAATAATTCATCATAAAAATTTTCTCATGAGGAATCCATAGTCCAAGTTTCAGAGCCATCGGAGGTGAGGTTTGTAAACAATGAGCAAAAAGGTGTTTTGGCCATGACGATTACTTGGTTCTTCTTGAAAACTAGAAAAAAATGTAGGGTGGTGATAAAACATGGAAAAACATGAAAAAATTATAATTGTTGAGCCATATTGCTTTTTAAACTCACCCCTTCATGTTTTCCCTCCCATTTGCTTGTTTTTGAATTCAAATCTTGACCATAGTTGACTAACCATGGTAGGGATGGAGTTAAAACTTTCCAAATGGGTTTCAGATGTCCCCCTATCCATTGCCACATTTAGTAAGGAATAAAGGAACGTCATGGGTGTAAAAATGTTCCATGGGTTTTTAATCATGAAATGGGGGCGCGGGGTTTGAGTTGTGAAGTTGAGAGAAGATGTCTAGTGAGCAAGTTGAAGGTCTTAAATGACCAAACCGATCTTCCCCTTCATGGGCATGCTTACAAAATGGGTATCAAACCCCCTCATGTCACTTACCAAATTTAGTAAGGGACAAAGGGGACAAAGGGATGACAGGGGTTTTAAAATGTGAGATGGGTAGCCTCATCATGAGGAAGGGGCCAACTTTGAAAGGTGAGGTTGAAAACATGTACTAATCACCCAATTTGTGATTTAAGAGAAGAAAACTATCTATCCTCCATGGTGGTGCAATTTTGTGTCCCCCATATCCCTTTGTAAATGATAAAAGGGACATCAACCCCTCATAAGTACACATAGGGTATGTCCATCACGAGGAAGGGGCCAATTTTGAGTTTTGAGTAGAAGAGACCTTTATAACATCTCAAGTGACAATTTAAGTGACGCAACCTCAAGACATGAATTGTGTATCAAGGTGGCACATTTTTGTGTCCCCCATATACCCTTTAAATTTTTTCAAAGGGATGTAATGGGTGTCAAACTACACATTTGCTAGTTTTAGAAGTTTGCCTTCACCAAACACTGCCCGAAATAGCCATTCGAGTCCATTTTCTCACCACTGGAGCTAGGAATAGACTTCCAAAGGAAAAATATATATTATTTTGAGTGGGAAACACTCAAGGAATCCATTTACACAATTTTCAAGGCCTATTTTTGCCTCTTTTTTTGAAATTCAGGGACCCTTTTCAAATCTGGTCATGGGTGGTTTTGGAAGGTCCAATCACATCGAAGGAAAATTTGCATTTTTGTCCAACTTAATACATGGATCATGTACGGGGTTCATTTTTTATGATTTGGATTTTGAATCGGTTCCAACTCTCCTCGTAACTCCCATAATCCTTAGATGAGTCTTCATTAGGATCGAGGTCTTCCCTGCGTTGTCGGACTAAAATATGAAAATATGCTCCTTAGAATCTCTTGAAACCTTTTGCACTATGAAGTAGTAAATATTATATTTTTGATGAGTATCTGGTTGCTTTTCAAGATCATCTCGAGGCTCCTAATACATCTATAACAAGCCAACTAGCTTTTTCACTACTTGCATTTCTTTATACCATGTTACAACTAGCCCATTGTTATATAACTTATTCCTAAACCTGAATTTTCTTGTAGAACTTTCCTAAACTACCTAAGATGATTACATAGCTCGGTCACACACCTTTGTTGGGGTTAACAACACACCGATTGTACAGATAATATATCAAATCTAAACATATATGCAAATAAAAGCGGATATTCTAGCGAAGAAATACGCAAAACATGAGATATAAATCAACACCATATTTAACGTGGTTCACCCATTAAAGGCTACTTATACTAAGAAACAAGCCAATCTATTATCCAATGTTTTGACAATATATACAATTGAATATTTACAATCTTCACACCTCTCGGATGTCACAATACTTTCTTTCTTTCAATTTTTGCTTCTTCTCCAATAATTATCTCTCTCACCAACTTTTGCAAGTTCTTCTTAATTATTACTTCTAAACCCTATATTTCATGCTTATATAGGCGTATATAAACTTAGGGCACTTAGCCATGCAATTACAATCAATAGATCTACTTTAATTCTAAAAATAAATCTAATTCTTGAGAGTTAATTAAAACATCCACGAATAGGTAACCGATGTCGGTTCCTCCTTTGCGACCGATGTTGGTCCTAGGTGACCAATGCAAGTCCCTCCTAACCATATGCGGTTCTTGTTTTTTCCAATAAGTTTTACATTACATGCTAATATGAAGTAATTGAGCTCCATAACTCAACAATCTCCCACTTGGAGATTAATTACTGCACCATACCTGTACAACATCATTCTTGGATCCTTCCTTAGCTTTGTTTCTTCCTCTTTAAATCTCAAACTCGAATACCAATAGAAGTGGAGTGTAGCTCCAACTTCTCCTTTGCTAATGATTTCGTTAGCATATCTGTAGGATTCTTACTCGTATGAATCTTTTCCAAATTCAACTGTCCATCCTCCAATACCTACCGTATGAAGTGATACCTCAAATGAATGTGTTTCGTTCTTGAATGAAACACTGAGTTCTTTGCTAAATGAATTGCACTCTGACTATTACTAAACAATTTACAATCATCTTGCTCCTTTCCCAACTCTTTTATGAACCTACTCATCCATATCATCTCCTTGCTAGCCTCTGTAGTTGCAACATACTTTGCCTCTGTAGTAGACAAAGCCACAACCTTCTGCAATCTTGAAATCCAACTAACTGTCAGTCCCACCTACTATGAAAATATATCTAGTAGTGCTCCTCCTACCATCCAAATCTCCAACCATATCCGAATCAACATAGCCACATAATGAAATATCCAAACCTCCATAGCATAACTACATGCTAGATGTCCCTTTCAAATACCTAAGTATCCATTGGACTGCTTTCCAATGCTCTTTACTTGGATTGGCCATATATCTACTCACAACTCCCACTACTTGTGCAATGTCTAGTCTGGTACAAACCATAGCATACATGAGACTCCCAACTGCTGAAGCATATGACACTCGTGTCATGTATTTGACCTCCTCTTGTGATGAAATACGTTAATCTTTGCTTAATTTAAAGTGTCCACCATTAATGTACTAATAGGTTTTGCATTCTACATCTTGAACCTTTCTAACACCTTGTAGATATAATTCTCTTGAGACAAATACCATTTATTGTTCTTCTGTCTATGTGTATTTGCATGTTAAAGATTTCTTTTTGCAAATCATAAATCCTTCATAGAAAATGCGTGACTTGGCTTTCCCTTAAGCTCAAAAATGTCATGCATACTAGATCCTGAATAAGCATATCATCCACATATAGTAACAAAATAATATAGCTCTCATTTTCAAGCTTCTTGAAATAAACACAATGGTCGACTCAAATCTCAAGTAACCATGTTCATGCATAAAATTATCAAACCTAATGTACTATTTCCTTGGAGCTTGTTTGAGCCCATATATGCTCTTTTTCAACTTGCACACTAATTTCTCCTTACCCTTGACTTTATACCCAAGTGGTTGTTGCATATAAATCTCTGCATCCAAATCACCATAAAGGAAATACATCTTCACATCTAGTTACTTTAAATGCAAATCCTTTATTGCAACTAAACTCAATAGAGTAGGAATAGAAGTCATCTTAACAACGGAGAAAATATTTCACCAACGTCAATACCTACTTGTCGTGCAAATCCTTTTACTACAGGCATGTCCTTGTACCTTTTCCATTCACCTCTTCTTCCTTGATCTAAAACCCATTTGTTCTACAATGTCCTCGTACATGATGGCAACATAACCAAATTCTAAGCCTAGTTTTGTTCCAAGAAGTCCATCTCGTCATTCATGCCATGCTCCCACCGAATGTGAGTCTCATCATGCATTACTTCTTCAAAAATTTATAGTTCACCATTATCAGTCAATGATAGATAAAATAGAGAAGGTGTAAATCTTTCTGGAGGTTTACTTACCCTTTGTGACCTTCTCACAGGAGTTCGGGGTACCAGAGGCTCAATCTGGACCTCCTAAACATTTGTATCCAAATCTATTAGTGACCGATGATGGTCACCTATAACCAACGTTGGTTCTACTAACCGATGTTGGCTTAGATCTTTATAGAATCGATACGGGTTCTACTAACCGATGTCGGTCGGGGGTAAATTGACACCGATTCTTGTGTGTAACCCTTTAGGTATTACTTTTAAATCAAAGAGTTTATTTTCATTCATAAACTTCTCAATCGGTTCATCCTTGGGTACCAAAATTTGATCCCTGTACATTCTCTTTTCATTCCATTCAACATCACAAATCCTAATAATTTTAGAATTCTTTAAATCTAAAAAACGGAATCCAATATGCACAAAAGCTTTAGAACAAAAACTTTAAGAAAAGAAAGATCTACCTCTTTTCCGATCCAAGCTTCCTCTAGTATTCCTCCATCTAGTGAACTTGAAGGCCCATAGTTAATCAAATAAACTGTTGTATCAATTACTTTTGCCCAAAATTGCAAGGGCAATCCAGAATGTATCCTTATACTTCTAGCACGTTCCATGATTGTCCTGTCCATTCTCTCTGCAACACCATTCTCTTGTGGCATTCTTGGAACCATTCTTTCTCCACATATCCCATTCACTGAACAATAATCATTGAAATATTTTCTACAGTATTCACCACCGTTGTCAGATCTAAGGCACTTTAACTTTGAATTAGATTCATTCTCAACTAGGGCTTTCCATCTTTTAAGAGTTTCAAAACATCAGATTTACGTTTAATACAATAAACACATACCTTCCTTATAACATCATCAATGAAAGTAACATAATACTTGAGATCCTCCATGAGAAGCTACACAGCCGTCCCCACACATATGAGTGTACAAGCTCCAATTTTTGCTCCTTCTTAATTGCTCCAACTTTGTGAAATTTCACTCTCTTTTTCTTTCCAAAGATACAATGCTCACAAAAATCAAGATCTAAATCTTTCAAATGTGATAACTTACCCTTAGCCTTTAAAATTTGTATTCCTTTTTGACTCATATGGCCCAACCGATTATGTCACGTGCATGCATCCGAATCAAGTAGATAATGCGAAAAATGAATTAGTAACACGGGTAGATAAATAAAATGTTCCTACCTTCTTACCTCTTACCAACAAAGCACCCTTGGTGACTTTTCAAGAGTCTCTGTAAAAGTAACCACACAACCAACTTCACCTAGTTGCCCTACGAAATAAGATTCCTCCCGAGGTTTGGCACATGCCTCACATATTTCAATACCTATGTATTTCCATTCTACAATTTTAGATGAACTTCCTCTTTATCGGTAATACTACAAGGTTCGTCATCACCCAAATAAACATGCCCAAAATTACCATGTACATAATTTCTAAAATAACCCTTATTAGGGGTTGCGTGGAAAGAAGCTCCTGAATCTAAAATCCATGATTCAATTCTATTGTCCAAAGAAATAATAAGAGCATCTTGCATTACTTTTGTCGCAGAAGATTTGCTTCTTTACCTTTGTTTGGTTGTTGGTTGTCTTTATCATTTGACCAATAATCTTGCTTTACATGTCCTTTCTTTCTACATTTCCAACCAAGAATTCCTTACCTCTGGATTTAGATCTGCTATCCCTTGACTTTGATTTTTGAGTGCTCTTACTCTTGGATCTCTCCTTCGCCTGCCTACCCTGCTTTCTACATTCAAAGCATTCCCGGATAATGATTCATATGTACTCTTCTGTGAATTTCTTCATTCAAGATTATAATAACCACATCATCAAACTTCAAAATATTATTAGCAGATGTTGTATTACTAACAACCGTTATCAAGTTATCTCAACTATGAGGCAAAGAACATAACAATAAAAGTGCTTTCACTTCATCATCAAACGATATATCAACTAATTTTAACTAATTTATAATAGATATGAAATAATTCAAATGACTAGATGCAAATCCACCTTCATGCATCTTATAACTAAATAGTTTCTTCATCAAATACACTTTGTTTGAAGCACTTTGGGTTTTTCATATAAATTAGCAAGAGATTTCATTAACCCTAATGTAGAAGTCGCTTCTATAATATTGGAAGCCACGGATCTTTGTCAGGCTCAATCTTATAGATCTCAAACTTTTTTCAAGAATCTTCTATTTTTCATCAGTCATCTTCATAGGTCTAGACTTCTCATCCAACAAGTAAATGCAAATCTCTTTGATACAAATAATCCTCAATCTGCATCTTCCATAATTAATAATTTTGGTCGTCAAACTTCTTTACCTTATATTTGTTTTTCTCTTGCCATTGATGTAGATCCCACTCAATTGGAAAACCCTCTGTGAGTAAATGCATGCCGACACACAAAACCCTCAAACAAAGCTCTAATACCAGTTGTTGGGGTTAACACACCGATTGTACATATAATATATCATATTTAAGCATACATGCAAATAAAAGTGGATATTCTAACAGAATAAATACACAAAACAAGAGATATAAATCAACACTAGATTTAACGTGGTTCACCCAGTGTGGGCTACTTCTACTAATAAACAAGTCAATCTATTATCCAAAGCTTTGGCAAGATATACAATTGAAGATTTACAATCTTCCACATCTCTCGGATGTACGATGCTTTATTTCTTTCAAGTTTTTGCTTCTTCTCCAAGAATTCTCCCTCTCACCAACTTTTGCAAGTTCTTCTTAATTCTTACTTCTAAACCCTATATTTCATGCTTATATAAGCATATTTAAACTTAGGGCACTTAGCCATGCAATTACAATCAATAGATCAACTTTAATTCTAAAAATAGATCTAATTCCCAAGAGTCAATTAAAACATCCACACACAGTAACCAATGTTGGTTTGCCCGAACCGATGCCAATTCCTCCTTGCACTCGACCGATCTTTAGTCTGGTGACCAATGTCGGTCCCTCCTAACCGATGATGGTTCTTGTTTTTCCAAAAGTTTTACATTGCATGCTAATTTGAAGTAATTAAGCTCCAAAACTCAACAAACACTTTTTGGGTGTTGTAAATTTTACGTGTACGCTTCATTAGGAGTGTTCACCGTGTAAAAAGCTCGAAAATATGCCTTTTTAGGCCTCTGGGAGCAATTCCTTTTGAATGGTTCTGAATGAATCCATGAATCATCTCCTGCACATGAAACACACTTTAAAATCACATTAGCACATTCCTCCTGAGGGTAACACAATGACTGAGTTGGTCGTGGGACAAGTTTACATTGACCAAGAGAAGGATTTTCAAATGTGGCTTAAGTTGTCATGGTAAATTTGTTGAATTTTTCATGCTATACATTTAGCATGACAACATTCTCTAATGTTAGTATATAATATGGCACCATGAATCATTCTCTAGTCTCTTATTCTACGGTTGATATCTTCGCTAACATTATTTTTACCATCAATGTTGATCCTATCCAGGTGAAGGTTCCAATAACAACCCCGATGTACACTCTCGTGATATTTATGAATACGAGGTATAAGAGCCTAATGTTTCCTACAAGATAATCCCATTCATATTAATATCCTTCTTTATACTTCAATATATTAGCTTAAACATGCTTTACTCTCTCATATTGAGACATTTGTTATTCCCACATTTACGGTAGGTACGTCGTCGAGGAACCTAATCCTATCATGCCTAATGTTCATATACCTCTTCCTGCAACTACTATTGCTGCTACACATCATACATCCACTCCTCATGGTTTGCACACTTTGCTTGATTAGCACACAAGCCATTGAAACCCTTGTTCACACATTATAAGATCAAATCTTACAATTATAACAAGATGCATCTACTTCTACTCATGATATGGATTCTACTCAGTTACTTCACAATCCACTTGCACCCGAAGTAGTTTCTTACTCTTTTCCCATTGGTTTTGTTGCTCCTAAACTCCATACTTGCGATAACAAAGAAGACCCTAACAAGAATCTTCGCTCCTTCCATGTGGATTGTTTTGATTATTCCTCTCATGACATCTTTCTCACCAAGCTCTTTCCTATGAGTCTTAAGGATTTTTCATTGCAATGGTTCTATGATCTCCCCACACATTATGTGCACTCTTTTACCATTTTGGAAAATCAATTTCAGTGTAATTCTCTACTAACATTAGAGATAAAGTTTCATATATGTAACCATCTAAATTACGGTAAGGATCTAACGAACCTATCAACAATTATGTCTTATAATACAAGACCATGCTTACCAAAATGAGCAATATATTAGCTAACAATGAACTACAAGATCTATTCACACAAATCTTGTTTCCTCCTTTACAAGAATCGGTCCTATTTAACAATTTTTGATCTTTTGACCATCTATGTCATACGCTCAAGGAGCATGAAGCTAAGTTATTATATATGAATAAAATCAAGTATGTTATGAGTGATTTTATTACACCTAATGCTAAGTTTCCAAGTAAATCCACATTCAAAGGAAAGACTAATGATGTTAAGGTTGCTTATAAGGACATTGTCAATGTTGTTTCTCAACCAACTAAGTTATAAATCCAACCTATGTGACAGATGTAGTTTACTCCTTACCCTATACCCCACACATTGTATTGAAATAATTACTTGAGTGTAATCTTGTGTCTCTCCCTCCACCATTTGAGGTTGATACAAGCAAGCCTCAAAGTAAGAATTTTTATGCTAATGTTTATTGTGACTATCATCGATGTATTGGTGACTTCACCGAAGCAGACATCTTAAGCTTCATCGTATCATTCAAGATCTCATAGGCTCGCATGCCATCGAATGGGATGAACTCGTGAAACCTTCCAATTCAACCAATGATGATGTCAAACTAAAAATCTTTAATGATCCATCTCCTAACCATCAAAATGACATATCTACTTCGAATTGCATAATACTTATCATTCAATGCTACCACTTCCCTCTAATGATCATCCCTTGGATGTAATGATTGGCATAACACTCATGCATGATCTTCGACATTACTCGTTGCTTTCAAGTGAATATAAACGACGCACCCATCTCTAATACTTTATATATTCCTATATGTATTAATCAAGTACATATACATGGTGTTTTATTTGACCTACAAAAAAATATAATGTATGCACTCTCACACTATTTCAATCTCTTGACATTTCTACACAAAATCTTACATTTGAAACTAATCCTCGATATCAACGTAATGCTCTAGCCATGACTATTGGTTCTAACACTACTCTAACTTCATTATTGGTTTCCGATACTCTTAGTTATGGTGCCTTATATTTAGGTTTGTCTTGGCTACGTTCTCTTAGGGATATTTCTTTTATCATCCACCAATGTATCAACTTTATCCATAAATATCAAGTTGTCACCATTAGAGATATGAGGCTCCTTCCCCTAGTCTCAAGGCTAACCATTCCTCGTAGTTTCTATTCTCATACCTAGTAAATCTCTCGATATGTTTTTAGTTTTACACAACGTCCCTTGCAGTCTTGTCCTCCTAGGTTTCTCCCTAGGTTTGTGGTTCTACACACTACTTCTCACAGCTATAATTATCTTAGGTCATCCGAGAGGCCTCTTGTTGCACACACTACCTCTCATGACTCTATCTCTCCTAGGTCTCATGATATGCCTTTGGTTCACACACTATTTTTTGTGCCTCTTCTCCTCGCGAGGTTATATATAAGTCCTTCAATTGCACAATTTTTTCTCCCATTTCCCAAAGGACCTCTAGTCCCCATGGTATGTCTAGGACTACTCATTCTTCCAACCCTCCACACAGTCTTGTACTTCATCCACTCCCCATACATCTTCTTCGTCCATTGGACCCTATTTTGTAACCATTACCACAAATGTAGCTCTTACATTTGAGTCACCTCCTTTTACACAATCGCGGCCTAATCCTCCACCCCCTTCACCAATTACTCCACCTCCTTTGAGTTTTGATTGGATAGCTCATTGTTACCCCTCCTTCATCTACATAGCTCAACACTTCCAACATAGAAAAACATTCATATAATTTCAAAATACAAAAACATTCATATATTTGTAAAAATATAAGACTTATACACTTCACTTGAGTTGTTAGAACTTACATTATACATGTTGTTTGTCACTTTGGTTTATTATATAGCATACTTCTTTACTCTTTACAAACACGTGTCCATGCGGTATTTTCACTTGATGCAAAACATATACAAAGTGGTACACGATGATAGGTGTTGATTGACCCTTCATCCATACCTCCTATACATCTAGGGGCATCTAGTTTACACTACATTTAAGTGTTATTTTTAGATTATAATGCCTTTCTACCTCCTCGTCACATTGTGCACATGTTATATTTTGAGTTAACGAGATTAACATGTACATGTCTTATGTAGAGTTGACATCACTTGTTTCACATATTTTCACCCATTTGGCTGTTATATCATATTATCATGTTTTGGTACTCTTATTTCTTCCATACCTACTTATGTGTGTGTGTGTGTGTGCTATTGCTTGCTTGTTTAATTGCTTGTGGCTTATGTGCATTGATTTTCTTATGACACTATAGGTATTCCATATTTGTGGCTCTATGCCTATCTTGTTTGTTCTTGCTTTCTCTTATTTGTAGGCCTACGAACCTTGATTATCTTACAACATCGTGGGTGTCTCGTGTTTACTGCTTCACACCTTTTTATGTGACATTGTTTTCAAACTTGTTACATCTAAATTCAATATTTTTGTAATTGTATTCTCCTACATACATGTGGACTATTGTTGTTATCATATATATGGTTTTTATCTATTACTATCATTGTTTTTATTATGTGCCAAGGTTTCCACCATGCACAAACACCATCCTTTTACAAGTACATGTTTTTAAGGTGGCCACCTCTTCAACATTCTACACTCTCTTATAGTTTCTCATACATCTAGTGCATGGGTATACATCTTTTCTTTTGAGAAAAGTTATCAACTTGGTTTTCGCATATGCTTGATAAGAGGGGGTATTCATTTGGGTATATTCTATACTTTGATAGACACAAGGAGAATTATGGGGTGACATATAGGTACAAATAGGGTATAGGTACTCAAAAATATAATCAAACACATAAATTTATAAAAAGATACACATGTTTAAAAATGCACACTTTGGTCAAGAACATATGTATTGTCCTGACCCTCTCACACGTTTTTGACTAGGGAACAGTTACATCAATTTTCTTAGCAGTTTCATATTTTCACCTGTAGTTGCAAGTTTTTGACGTACTTTTCAATCTAGTTCACTCATTTCGAGAATATTTATAACGAGAATTAAGTACTTCACTCCTTCACCGTGACATTCAATCTATACTACGCTTTCGGGAATCTTTGGGGCATGAGTATCCTTCATCCATTTACATTTCATTATAATTTCTATTTAGTCAGGTGGCACATGGGAAGGTCATGGGGGAACTTGTTTTCTTTTCTATTGCACATCCTTATTGACATAATCGAGCCTAGATCCGTCTACAATTATGTGGTCCCCGAGGTTATAAAAGGTATCAAAATAACTAAGTTCTTCATAGGAAAACTTTCCTTTCCACTTGAACTAGAAGGGAAGATATCAAAGTTGTTGAATAACTTTGATACCCACTCTTCTTCCTCGGTGGGTTGTTTTTGGCGCTACATTCTTCTTCTCTCCTTGGAATTCCATGTTGGTTTGCATACACCTAACACTTTGGGTTCTCCTCGACACAATAAGGGACTGATCACCCTAATTGTTTAAAAATTTTAGCAATACAAATCTTCAAGCACAAGTAAAGCATGAGAGTTTCTCCTTCCACACAAAACCGAGTGTATTCATTCATTTTTTACATCTCTTTCATTCCATTTTTATGCAAATGTAAATATTTTGTGTTACAATTTACATTTGATTTAAATTCCATTTCTTTATCATGGGCATCGACTACACTTTATGTTGCATGTTTCATCGTGGAACATGCCAACACTAAGCACTACGAGATTGTACAAAAAAACTTCGAGTGAAGACAAAGTGTCTACACACTCATGTATCTTTTCCTTTAAACATGTAATTTTATTTCATACTTAAAGGGGGGGTAAATGTAAACACTCAAATTTGGTAATTCACTCTTTGACACTACTAGTTTTAACAATGCACTCTTGCTAATATAAATACAACCATCTCATTCCCACTTTCAGCGCATTATGAGGTCTCTTATTTATATATTGTTTATCCCGACATACTAACATGTCATCAAATTCGAGAACAAAATTCATAAAATCCATATACAAACATCAATTGACAAGTTGCAAACTTCAAATTGCATGTTTTCCATCGTTAGGCAAGGTCGTACAGTTTGGTCATGATATTATATTCAATCCTAACCAACTTGTACTCATCTTAGATTGACATGTTATCCAAAATGCTTTCAAATTAATATCCTTTTTGGGTCTTATAATCCCTTTGGGTCATCCTTTCTTAGAAAATTAACCTATAAAACCCTATATAAGCAAGTAAACACTACCTCATTTTCCAACATGGAAATCCCATGACACTACATTAATACACTCACTTCTAACACTTGCAAAAAGACACAAAGGCTCCCAAAATCTTACACTAGCACATCTACAAATCACTTGGGAATAAATCACTATAATTCAAGCTTCTTACCAAGTCAAGGAGTCAACCCATCTCATCTACAAACACTTGAACATCCTTTCCCTGGGTATTTTAGTAAGGCCCATCTCAACTCAAGCATTGTCCAAGAAGGTTGTCAAATCTAATTGCATTTGTTCAAATATCACATGCTAGATGGAGAAGGACGTGTGATTTGAGGCATCTTTGGAGTAGTGCCAATGTTAGCGGTGCATGAGGGTGCCCACAACCCAACTAATGTACGTGTTTTACAGGACTTCCCGTCCATGGATAGGGTTTGATATCATGTTTAGAATATTTAGAGTGCTTGACAACATGACCGATAAATAGGGTTTGAATATAATAAATAGTTTCAAAAAAGTGACAATGTTGAGAAGTTATAGAGCCATAATCCAAGTAGGTCCAAGATGTCTGAAAAGAGTGAAGACCATACAAATGGTCTTGGAAGAATTATACACTCCTCCATATTTGTTTCCAAATCATAGTGTTTGGAATGAAGCATCATCGGGTTAAATTATGTATGTCTCGGTAGGGAATCCTCCCATAACATCCCGAATCATCTATAATAAACTAAGTGCACTCATCTCCTTGTGTTTTCAATTTTGTATCTTGTTTAACATATCAATTATAAGCATTGATGTATTATTTTGATATTGGTAATTAATGTTGGAAGTTAATTAATCAAAATAATCACATGTTCTTAACCCTTACATCATTTAGTGCACCTAATTCACTAATTCTTATATTTCACATAAATCTAATCAGGGTGTAAATAGCTCCATCACTCGCTACTCTTATCTCCCACCTGGGGGGTATAAATCACTCGGAATATCAACTTTAAGCAAGTGAGGTCAAATGATTTATGAATGAGTTGATTTAATAAGGATCTTTGAACAAAGATATTGTGCTTCCAACAACACATTATTGGCTATGAGAAGTCGGTGAGTAAATATTTTATCAAAGTGGAAATGTTAATGGATTTGGAATCTAATAGGTGAGTTTTAACGACAAATCAATATAGAAGATTAGTTTTTCCTTGCACTAAGACAAGGGGCAATTATTATTATGTCTATGGGAATTATGGGTTGGCTAAGCCGTGCTTAGAAAGGCATGCACTCAAATTACTTCTTTCACATGGGATATTGGCTGACCCAAGAATTATCAATTTCCATTATGGATTGTTTCTTTCTATTGTTTCACCATTCAGTCAATTAAGCACTAAAATTTTCATTTTTGATACTTAGACCATTTGTGAATAAGGGTAATTTAGGTCCATAGTTAATCCTATGCACTACAAGAACTTTCATGCAAGAATCTTTGGTTGCATGAAGCTAGAGACTAACTTTGTAAATTGCTCGAGTCTAAGTTGACAGAATCCAAATAATAATGGAAAATACACAACTATTTCATAACTTAGGGCATGCATATGTTTTCTCATCACATATGCCTCACCTTCTACAAAAGGCTATTATTAGAGGGAAATCCAATGATATCTTCAACATATGTTGTGACTATAAGACACCTAAAATGGTATACATATCGATGCGTTCTCAAACAATGTTATCTTAAATCAAACTATTATGTCAAAGACATTGCTCCCAATGTCTTTTCCATTGCTAGTATCAAGACCCTTGATCATTAAGAAATATGACACTCCAACCTTGGAAAATAGAACCATATGATTGTGCTTACATTTTTGAGATAATACCAAATGCAACTTCTAGATTTGGTTCATGCGATTATGGATTGGGTGCTTTTGAATCTCAAATCCCCTTTGCCACACTTAATAAAACTAGTTTGTATAGACAATATTTGAATTTACGAGATGTTATTATCTTGATTTTATTTTGTTTTTTCATTATGATGAAATAAGTGTCGAGTTCATGTATGTGTTTTGTGAATAATTTAAGGATATCTTTAAGCGTTGTTCATTCATTTGGACTTTAAGAGTCTATATGTTCTCTCTTGGATGTTCATATTAGGTACCTTTTATTCTTTCATTTTCTTGTCTCGTATTATGTCCATGAGAGTTCCATTTACATTTCCTTTCAGGTGAATCATAACCTTATAATGTCAATGTTTTAATTAGAAATTATAATATTGTTCGGATGGCTTATAGGGACTTCTTGATTGTGTTTAGTATTATTTTCTCGCCATTTGTATCATCAACACATAAAGGTGGTTCAAGTATAACCTCTTATTATATAATCAAGGAAATACTTGGGTAAGAGATAATTGTTTACTTGATTGTTGTTAAAATTTCAGCCTTGATTGTTGTTAAACTACATTTTTTCTTTTATAGCGATGACATTTTCCATTATTAGAGTTTCTTTCACAAATACTCCCACAATTTTGTTCGGTCTAGTTTCTCTTGTCAAATTTGGTCTATGGAATTTTGTCTCATATTTACTAATTTTATTCATACTCTAGTGAATCTATTAGGAATGTAAATCAATTCCTTTAACAACATATCATAATGTATCTTCGTAATTTCCATATTTTTGAGGCATCGAGTCTTGTTTCGCCTTTTTCCCAACTCCATGTAATCCATTTTGTAATATCTAATTCATTTTTAAATAGAAGTTAAAATCAATCACCTTGATCTAAATAGTTCTTCTTTCCTCCATTAAACTAGTTTACCTATATTTTTAGGGTTTTGGAACAAGTTATGCGCAACCATGAAAATCATTAAAAGGGTTTTTTTGTTAGTTTTTTTAGTTCTTAATATCCTATTAAACATGTATCTAAAATGTGGAAGCATACACGAGGCACCCAAATTCTTTTCCAAAACTCCTTAGAGATGTTATCTCATGGAATTAAATGGTTTAAATATCGAAGGCACAAGAGCTATTTGACAAAATGCTTTGTAGAAATGTGGTCTCGCAAATTGTTATGATGGCGGGGTATACACAAAATGGGTTTGTTGAAAAGGCCTTATAAAACCTCAAGAAAATGAAATTAGAAGGTGTAAATCCAAACTCCACAACCATTTCTAAGATACTCTCGACATGTGCTAAAATGAGAGCTTTAGAGTAGGGTGTGGAAAATCAATAAATTTAATTCAAAAATAGCCCCACATGGGTAAGCCGGCTTAGTTCGCGGTAACATAAAATAAACCCCAATATAATGTGATCATTTTTTCAATAGGGATGGTACTTTAATAAAGGGGCCCTCTAGTTTCAAATCATTCAATCCTAAAAAACGTCTCTTTACATATGTCTTACTACCCATATTAGATATGCCTCTTAAATGCATCTTAGAATTACTTCTACAACTTTGAAAAACCTCATACTTTGTTATTGGTGTAACCATTACACTCATTTTAGGTACAAGTGCTAGTTATGGTTATGATAAACATTGTATCGAGATGATGCCAAAATAGCTACATCATATTTTATGATTTGATTTAATAACTTACAATTATTGTGTACAATATGTAAATGACATCTATTGGGTTGAATCTTGAATGAGGGTTTATACCTGGGGGACTAGTTTTGGAACTTAAACACATTAGTACGGGAGCGATAAACACTCTTAAGACACATACTCACTTTAGTAGGCCCTCACCATAACAAGTGAGTCATTGCGTACACACACAAAATAGTTATGCACGACACAAGTCTCTCATTCATATATATTTTCCATTATAAAATATAACAAGGGGTTCCTATTATAAATAGCTACGAAGTTTGTTTTACAATAAATAAGTAGTCGTGAAAAAAATGAAAGATAAGATCATCTCCTAATTATGTGCGCTCTCAAATTATACGTGCACACAGGGTTAACACTTCAACAATATAAAAATAAAACTCCCAAATTAAATCTTACCTCTCATGAGAGTGTGAACAAGTCTTAAATCAAGCTAGTTAGGAAATACCCTAAAAATGCCTATTGTTAATGTGATCATTCTAACACCCTCCTTTAAACGCAAAATCGAGGAGAGAGAAAAAGAGGAAAACCGGAGAGACAGATGGGTCCTAAGAACTAGGCCTCGATCATGTACCCATTTGCAAATACACAAAGTAATACTAGGTGTCCCTATGGTCACCAATCCATCTTATCGGGAGTAGATGAACGTTGAGTCAATGTAATCACCGAATCTATTAGGAACTAATGCTTTGTCTGAGGCTCACTCAAAATAAACATTGATCAAACACTTGGGAAAAAGGAGTCAACTATGGATGAAATGGGTCACCATGAGCTTACCCAAAAGCTAATGGTAAAAACTAAAGGGGAGACAATTATTTAAAGTTGGAAGGCATTCCAAGAAGCATGACTTAAGAAAACTCAACATAATGTTGAAGTCGGTGCATTAGATAGAACAAGGGTTGTCTAACACAAATGCACTTGATGGACTCAAAAGTCATAAAATATCCGGTGAGAACTTGTGGTCTTACACTCTTTGAAGAGCTAAAAGTGGTGGAGATGACAAACTTATAAATATTACTTCTAAATGTTATTGTGTCTCAATCTACTATTGTTGAAGGAAGAGTTGATACGTATTGGGGATGTCGAATTACAAAATTTAGTCAATAAATTTCTCCTAACTATTTTTTTTTGTAGATAGAAATCCACTTAAAGTCAATTTTGCACTAGTGGTTTAGATCCACTATTTGATAAGGAAAAACGACACTATATTTCACAAGAATATCCCAATTCAAGTAGACTGGTGGTGGTGTCGATAGTGTAACAATTCACCAAACTAAATTCAATCAATTTTCAAAGATGCGGTGTGTCAAATGTCAAAAATTAATTGCGAAGAAAAGGGACACTAAACCCTAATATACATGATCAATATTAGATGAAATGACACTAGAAGATTTGTATGAGTAGAGGAAGCCTATTACTCAAACATGGACAAGATGACATTGTACTCACTAGACTAACTTCTTATAAAAATAAGATTGCCAACTATCAAATAAGAGTCCAAGATACAAATATAGATACAAAATATCTCTCACGATAGATATGATAATGATAGAAGAGTCAAATAACTTAATTAGAGAAGAAATTTTTCAACATGGACCACACAAGCATGAGGGTAAGTTATGGTTAAATAATAAAAACCTTAATTATTCTATATACTTAACATCTCCTAGTATGAGACCTCACTGCTGCTAGCCCTCATTTAGATGCCTCTCTCGCTAGCTCTCTACCCATAACGGTGGTTGTTCATGACTCTATTAGCTTGAACACTTAAGTTGATTATCCATAAACCATTAACACTAGCTCTCCCAATTCATTTGAGTCATGTTATGATTATGTTATTTTTTAGTACAAGACTAGTGATGTTGATTGGGCTAGTGATTCTAATAATGGCCCTCCATTTAATTGTCATCTTGACAAGTTTTCGATTCTAATAATGAAACACTTATTAATGGCATAATATTTATTGAATATGCAAGTGATTCCTTTTTTGTTGTTGTTTTTTCATATGACTAGGTCTATCTTCCATTAAACAAGTTATTTAAGGGGTGTTTCTTACATTTCTAATAGTGAAACAAATATGGATACGTAAACACTCAAATTTTGTAACTTATCCTTTAGAGCACATCTCTCCAACTCTTTCTTGAATTACTCATCTCCAATCCTTGCTATGTCACTAACTCAACAAAATATTTAACAAACATGGTAATTCCAAATTTTGATTTTACTTCACAAGCTTCTTGTCCAAAACCATACAATTTGTTCGGATAAGTTATAGAACCTAGATAAAAATGTACTATCTTGGCCCTTTGCATCTCCTAACTCTATTTTCCATTCGATTATCTTAATTACATTGTTTTGTTTTCTTAGGGTCGACGTTATTTGTTAGCATATGGATTTACACGTATGCAAATGATATGCAACAATGTGGGAATGAATTCCCTTCTCAACGAAGGTGAGGCAATTTGCCTTGATTGAAAACCAAAACTATATTTACATATATACATTTAAAATTGAATGTGGGGGTGTTTTGCAACATCAATGGAAAGAAACATTAATGAAGGAGATGGAATGGAATGAAGGAAAGGAATGGATGGAAGGAACATGCAATAGTTAGGTAAAAGCGAGAGCCTAATATTGTATGGAGAAGAATAATAAATAACTAACACAAATAAAACGGAGTTTGCATCAACTAAACGAAAATGTGTAAAAGGGAACACACGTGAGCAAGTAGATAATCAAAGCTTGATCGGTGTTAACTATAACAACATATTCGTAGCATTGATAATAAGATCCAAGATAATATTTACATGCAAGATTCAAATAGTAACATCTAATGAACATAACAACATCAAATGCTATAAGAGACAATGAATGGGACACAAAGTTCATATTTCATTAACTCCAAAATGTCTTCTCAAAAGAACACAAAGTTTCTTTCTTTGAAATAAAGCTTGCATACGAAAGTATTTTCTTCTCCTCTCTCAAAGTCACCCTTACAAATGAGCCCCTGACTTTCTTCTATAACCCAAAAATTGGTTACGAAGTAGTTAGGGTTTACATGCACATTAAATAGGGCATCTTAAGTGACTTTGAATTTCTCAACCAGTTTTATTAAAAGCAACTAAAAATAGAAATCACTTAAGTTATCCAAAGTTTGGGTAAGTGCGTGAAGTTGGGGACAAAAGGGGGTCATAAGTGGACGTCATATTGTAAATAACAACATAATATCAACTTGTAGGGATTATTAGCAATACATACACTCAAAATTAGAAACATTTATATTAATATGAATTGTATCATCTGGAATCTAGTTTCTAAAATACTATTTTTTAAAAATGGACAAGATTAGCTATATTAAACATTCAAAATTCAATGACTTGGCATTTTTTTAAAAACACCTATAAAATTATAGTCCGTTTGCCCACGATTTGGATGAACACAAATTGATATATATTTTTCTCCTTTGGTGAGAAGTTAGATGCCACTGTATACATCTTGGGATGGATTTTATTTTTATTTTTTGAGTAATATTTTATTTTTTATGATTTTTTCCGTGAAAGTGGTATGAAAGCATAAAGAAAACATAGCACTTTCCGTTTGCCCGCCATAACTTCATCAAACAATATTGAAATCAATTTTATTTTTTTGAACATGTATATAATTTCACCATGGTTGGGATAGTATAAGTTTGATCACATTCGATAAGTGAAACAAAATTTACAATCTTAAACCTAGACATAAACATTCACGGGAAAAAGTGTCTTAAAGACCTCTTATTAGTAAAAAATTATAAAATGATATTTATCCTATTCTATTCACTTTAAAATCAGTATTTATACAAAGCTAACTTCAGAGGTCTCCCTACGCAATGGTACCATCTTTATGACATATTTTTACTTTTTGGCATGGTTCAAGTCTGTGGAAGACTAAATTTGATGTTTTGCTATTTTTAATGTAAAATTCGAGGATTTGATGTCCACTTAATTGTCCCCCAACTTGGTGCACTTACCGTTTCCCAAAAGTGAGTTCAATAATAACACCATTTTAAAATACCACTTTTAAAACATACGACAAAAATTAGTGTCTTATCCATTGAAATGGGGTTTCTTTATCTCAATTGTATGAGAAATGGATTCTCCCACTTTGTTAGATACCACAAAAACTATCTCTTCGTCTCATTAGTGAAATTAAGATCCGCCACCTTCGCCAATTGAAAGGATTTGAACCTTCCCAATGTTTCGAACATCTTTTCTTCTTCGGAGGTTGATTTGGTTGAAGAATAGCCTTAAAAATGCATGCGATTCCAAGATCCTACTTGACATATCATTCAAATTGACCATATTTGATTGAATATTCTCAAACAAGTTCTTTCATTTGATGCAACATTCCATTGAAGTTGAAGAGAAATTGATGGCAAGAGCATACATGTCTTTGAACAATTGTGAAAATTGCTCCTCCACATGTTCTGATGAATAGCTTTGATTTTGCTCAATTACAAGTGTGATGCCCGCTAAAACCACCACTTGAGACCCAAGAACAACTTAGGTTTAGATAAAAAAATTATGTATTTTTTTTTTAAAAGCATGACCACTACCAAGCTTTAAGCAACAATTGTCACAACAAAGATTCAAAGTCAATTATAATTAATAAATAAATTTTTCCCATTATAACAAATATTAAATCCACATCACAAAATTAATGAGTGTAATTAATCCAATATAGTTAAATTTCTCTTAGGTGTTAATTTAATAAATAATTAAATTAACACTATATTTAAATGTT
Source organism: Taxus wallichiana var. yunnanensis (assembly GCA_018340775.1). NCBI lineage: Eukaryota > Viridiplantae > Streptophyta > Pinopsida > Cupressales > Taxaceae > Taxus > Taxus wallichiana. The sequence continues at coordinate 769,261,121 of CM031240.1, forward strand.
CCTTAATTAATTTTAGAGGGTCAAAGGGGCCAAAACAATTAAATGCCCAAGGTATTTAATTTTACTAGGTCTAAACAATAACCAAGGTCCTATTTACATGGGTTAAAAAAATTCTCTTATCCCCTAGCGTGACCCTTCAAAAAGGTCAACCCATGCTCTAGAGTTACTCATGTAAGTTAAAAAGGGGTAATTTCCCACTTACCCACTCTCAGACTCATCTTTGCACTTCAACCTGATTTTTCACATATTTAATGCACTTAAGGTTTCTAGAAAACATTTCCATTAGATAGGAAATTTCTTCCCCTTTCCAATGATATAAAGAAGTCCTCCTAACTCTTCATATTTCTTAAGTTACAGGCCGACGGACTTGGGAGGATTTTTTCCCAAAGGCGGGCCAACGGGGAGACTTAAGATTTTTCACCCTTTTTCAAAAAGGTAGAGTTTGAAGGTGCAGGCCCGCGAACCCACGGAAGTATATTTTTTTTCAAAAGCGAAGGATGCGGGGTTGCGGGGCCGTGGAGGAACTTGTGACTTTTTGCATTCTTGCAAAAAGTACCCTAAGTAATTTTCGGGCCCATGGATCCGATTTGCAAAAATTTCCTCTTTTTTGACAATTAGTTTTTTTAAACCAACCGAAGTAAAAACTTCAGAAGGCCATAACTTTTGACTAGAAGCTTAGATTTGGGCAAATGAGGACTTTTTGGAAAGGGCTAGAACTCCACTTTGCATGGGAAACTTCAAAATTCATTTTCATCAAACTTAGATGGGTGAATTTTAAGAAAACGTCTTTCCTGCCATAAAAATATGAACTGAACTTTTTCAACTGCCAAAATTGGTCTAATTCGCTATTCTTTCTCCTTCAACACCCCAAATAGGCATGGAGAAACGTACTTGAAAGATTTCTAATGGATTGCAAGGATTAATTGATTACTGTTGAGATTTCAATACAAATTTCTTTTCTTTTCTGTGAAATGGCATTATTATGCCTCTTGCCCGATTACTAGAGTTCTGAATAAATTACTAGGGCAATGCAATTGTTTTATGATGTGCTTTATTCATCCTTAGTTCATTCCAAGGTTTCATTTTGTCTTTCAAGTTGTAGAGTACTCTGTATATTTTCTAATATTTATTTGCAGGCTTTACAAAGAATCCAAATGGAAAAACATACTTAAGCCCGAATTGATCTACTTTTCGTTATCATACTTTAGATATTTAAGTTCATTCCATTCCAATTTTACAATGCTTAACTTTACTTCAATCCATGCGTGAAAACCCAAAATATAGTTCTACTTTCAAAACATGCATTTCAAATGAAACAAAGAATGTAATATTTCTTCATACGTTTTTTTAAAAAAAAAATTTCAAACAAGATTTCACAATATATTTCAAACACAGATTTCAAATGAAAACCATACCATTTGTGGTAATTAAAACAACTTCTATTGAACTCCAATAATTCTTTTACAACTTCCTTTTCGTTCATCAAATACAACTTACAGAATATACATCTCTCACATTCAAATGTAGGTTCCATTTCCAAAACAGAGCAACTTTCCACCACAAATAATGTTACAATGCCATCCACTTGAAGTGGGAAATTTCACAATAAGGAACCCAAGGAGAAACTACAAAATTTGTCTTCATCCTTAGCTCCAGAACAACAACAAGAAGATCCACCATATATCTTTTGATCACAACAAAAAAGGAGGAGAGGCAACACTCTCCACCCAACCAAGAATTCCAATGAAGAGGATAAGTCATCCTCCTCATTGGCCCCCGAGCCCCAACCACAAAGCAATAAGAAATGTATTTCAACTCATGGCAACAAACTGGATTCCACAACACAAAAATAGTTTGCACAAATAGAACACAGTCCAAATACATACTGCAGTTTACAACCACATGAAGAACAACAACCAATACTCTGGTTTCATCATGCATAAGCCAAAGGAGCAAGACCTATGGGGGAAGCTGCTTATACATCCCAATGGGGAACGAGTGTTCACCTTAAAATAACACACACACACACACACACACACACACACACACACACACATATCTATCATTTCAAAACCCCTACTCGCCCTTATGCCTCCCCAAGTACCCATTATACCTCCCGTTCTCTTATGCCTCCTCACACTCTTATGGCACCCCATAACGAGTAAAGAAATGCAAGCTATTTCTTTTACAAGGTGGAACCCAATCCCAAACTCCCTCCACAATAACACTTATACCTCCCCCAAAACTCTTATGCCTCCCCACAAGAGATCCCCATAGTCTTCTCCTACACCATACCTAGGCAATCTACCCAACTAGCCAACAACATACCAAAATATTCAAGCATTCACATATGCATAAAAAAAGGAGAACATTATAAAGAGCCAAGCTCCTACCTCTCCATGGTAGAGTTTGCTCCAAAGGTTCAACAAACTTTTTCCAATCCAAACAGTCCAAAATCTCTAACAATCCACAAGCATTCAACAAAATCTCTAACTCTCTTCCAAATTACAAGAGCTCCAAACCAAAATAAGTAACCAAAAATGAAGTCACCAAATGAAGTAACCCCCAAAACAACAAAAGAATTCGAATAAATAGAAAAGGGAGGGAGGAGGATGAGGTGGCTCCATGTAGGATGCCACATCACTCATCCTCCACTCCACCTCACAAGTCAACTTCAAACTCCAAAGCACAATTAAAAAGGTGGGTGAATGAATGACATTTTACTTACACACACACAATCCAAGTCCACACCCCAAGGACCAAAATTAATTTCATGCAAGAAGGTGCAATAAAAACTTACAACTTGTCTTCTCAAAATGCATAATAAGGCCTAATTTTGACTCCCCAACCCATAGGTAGGGTTGGTGTAACAATTTAAGAGGTGTGGGACAAGTTTAACTTGTCCCACAAGCCTCCAAAATCAGCCCCTAAGGACAGATCCGAATTTCAAAAGGAAGGTGGAGTGTTTCACACTCAAAGCTACTTACACATTACTTACAACACATAATCCAAGAGCCATCAACTCTAATAAATGCATTCTTTTGACCCATTTTAATTTATTTAACAACATGATTACTCACTAATCTAGACACAAATAAAATAAATAATAAAGGGGAAAATACATCACTAAAATCCACATACTAAATTTAAACAAAGGAACTAAATAAAAGAATACACATAACCCCTTGGTCACATTCGAAGGTGATTCCCCCATGGGGACCCCTAACATCAATTCAAACACACACACATAACAAATACACGTTGTCATGGTGACCCTTGTTGAATTCATCTAGGATTCCAATGTGGTTGGTCTCCAATCCCCCGATGTTTGTTGTGACATGTTTACCTGCAAAACACAAATACCTCCTTCGGCCTTGTGGCTGCATCAAATCATCCAAAATATCCAAAATCTCGGTATATATATATATATCCATATATATATATATATATATATATATATATATATATATATATCCAAACATCATCAAGCAAGTAACGACATCATTTACAATTTCCTCAATAACCATATGATCATAAAATTAGTTCAATTTTCTAGGTTTACTCAATATGACAACATATCACATGTACGAAAAACATATATAACCATGCCAAGCATTGTATCAACATCAATATAAAATGTCTCTAATAATCCACATGCATCATATATGAATCAAATCAACCACAGTCCATGATCTCTAATGTCTAACATCATACCAACTCGAAAGCTACAATAATGTCCATAAGTATAGTCGACAGTATCATAATCAATAACAAAAGGTGTCGAAGGGAAGTGGGCACTACAACAAGACAACAAGAATCTCACTATGAACTCCTGAATCAAGGTGAGTAAAGTGAAGGATTCATTGCATATGCTCTTATAATGAATCATAAAATCCTTGAGAAGTGTCTTTTCTTGATTTGAGATGCGGACACCAAAGAAAGCATGTCCCTCGACATTTGAATTCAAAAATTCCTTCAATGGTTAAAGTTAAAGATTCTATACTTGTCATCTCTTGTAGACTATGCAATATCTCATCCAATTTTGATATGTTAGAAACAAAAGTTTCTTTGAAAGAAAGAATTGGATCAAGATATGTACTAATATCTTCATGGATCTTAACTACTGCTTTGATCGTCTCTTTACCAAAAACAAGAATCTCTAAAATCTAATATTTAGTGACATGGTCCAATGTGTTTATTTCTTTTGAAAAATTGAGAGTTTCTTCATCAGGGGCAGCCACTACATTAGGTACTAGGAAAGTGGATGATATGGGATTTATCAAATGTTGAACATAATCCACCAATTGATTCTTTTTAGCCTTGACCTGAGAGTTTTGAGACTTATATTTCTCAAGCCTCTTTAACACGATATCTATTGAATCTCAAACCATCGCCATGTCACTTTCCAATGTGGACTTCCCAAGTCCAAGTCTAGAAACTTCATAATCAACACATGTCATGGCCTCATGTTCCTTTTCAACTTGTGGGATGGCAAGATCCGCAAATATGTTTCCGTCACCATCCACCATTATTCGAGGGAAAACTTTAGGTTTCTTGGGAATGACGTCATTCGAAAGCTTGAAAAGTGCATCGAAGTAAATTTCAATTGGCTTGACAACCCTCTTCCTTTTCTTGATTTCACAATCAACCTAAAAAGGAGTATCCTTCATCACTTCTGCATATAGAAGCCTAGAATCCGAAGCAACATTCCCGTTGTTCTCAACATCATTAGATTCTACAAAAATCCTTTCCACGACCTCGACTTCTGGAGAAATAACATCGATATCTACCTCTTGAACATTAGGGAGATTTTGAGAAATCTCTTCGTGAACTATACATTCAGAAGTGTTCGATATCTGAACTACTTGCACTTGAGTGGACTCTTGTGCAAAACATGACTAAGGATTGTTTGTTATGAGCTTCGAGAACTATCGTGATGTGAGTAGAAGAATCTCTACTTGAAGTGTAAAATTCCGATACATGCCCTCTTCCTTCACTAGGGTTAGGACCCTTAGATTTTTCTCCCTTGTGACACTTTCTTTGGTGAAGTGGATTTTGGCAACCACTCCTTTCTTGCTTGATGCATATGACTAGATGGCACGGAGGTTGATTGAGAAGAAGCTTTGGTTGATCCGAAGACTTCTCGGGTTGACAATTTTTGTAATCCGAGGCGTGATCTTGGATTGATGGAAACTTTGCAAGTTCTTTTTCATACAAGGATATGCTTCTTTCAAGAATCGGTTGATTCTTGTGATCAAGAGAAAATTCATCACTTTTGGTCCAATCAATTCATGGCAACGGAGTAAAAGCAATTGCATCATACGAGGAATCAAAAACATCTTCATCATCATCCACCAATGAATCTGGAGGGTTTTGATGCGAAAGGCCTTGAATCGAGCAAGGGTTAGGAGGAAAAATCCCACCTTCTCACTTCATGTTCGTCTGAATAGGTAGCCCATAAATCTTCCATGGTAGGGTTGTGTTGATATTTTACTGCGATAATCTTCTACATATATCCATCGATATCAAACTGGAATCTCTTCACATATGGATGAATAGTGATGAGGGAAAACTTGTGCACCTAAAATATTTGGACATTGGTATGTCCCCAATTTGGATTGGGAAATGACCTCTTGAACGATGCTTGTCACTCGAAGATAGTGAACTTGGAATAGTTATTATGCGAAAGCTCCATTAATGCCCACTTTTCACCGACTTACTTAGGAAGTTTTCATGGACTACCCGCAAAGCCACTCACGTGAATATAGGAAAAGGTTGAAAATTGAATAAACCATGTTCCCCATTGGTAAATGACATCCATGACCTCTTTGGAGAATCTTTCCTCTTGTATTATGATTCGGTTTCAAATCACGCGAAAGCTAAATGCATCGTTAACTCTTCTGAAAAGATGAGAGTTATTTTTGAAACTTAGCTGCAAATAATAATGGAAGACATTATTTGATGGACCCATGACTCCCTTCATTTCAAGCCCCAAAAATAGCTTTCTTCTAGCCACTGCATAAGTCAGGTATGATGTCATGTAGAAACATCCAATCATCTTCACTTCAATCAATTGTTTGTGAAGAGTATCACTAATGATGGTGGCCCAATCCACAAACTCTCTCTTGGAAAGGATGATACAGATAAATTGATACATCCATGGGTGGAAAATCCTAGTAGAGGGTAGACCAAGACTTAACTCAGGAGAGTGATCATGTTCCCGATTTTCTCCATGAACTCAACGTGGTACATTTCCTTAGGAAACCAGTCAACTCGAGGCTTATTGGTCACTAACTAGTTATTATTAACCATCTTGCTCCATATGAGGGGTTCTTCATCCCAAAATTCTTGTGTTGAATGTCGAGTGATGTCAGCATTCTTAGGGAAGTCATGTATGTTGAGCAATTCCTTAATGTGCTTTGGTGTGATTAAGAGGAAAAGATCACGATTACATTTACAAATTCCTTGTCTCTCGGGATCATAATGCTCTACGCAGGCGATAATTAGCGTCGGGCCTTGCACCGAGACTGGAAATGCCACTGCTTTGGGTAGACTGCTATGGTAGATCCTATCCGAGAATATGGCTTTGCCTTTAGCTTTCACCCGATCACAAAACTGTTGCACATTGATGTGACCGAGATTTGTATCGGTGATATTGTCGTATACAGACTTGATAGAACTGAGAGGGATGATTCCTTGGAATTCGTACTTGAGCGCAGACTTATTTGATTTCTCCACTGGCTTCCTCGATTTTCCTCTGATTTATTGTATTTTTCGCCATTATGAATTTTACAAAAAAATGACTTAGGCATGCAAAACAATGTAAACGGTGTTGGGTCTCAGTCTCAAACCACCGTTAATGCAAGAGGAATATAGCTCATTTTAATTATTATTATTATTAATACTTTTTAAAAATAATAATAATAATTCATCTCGGGTTACAATTAAAAAAAAAAACTAACATGAGCAAAATATCGAGACTAAGCTCGAATTACAATCATATCGAGACTAAGCTCGAGTTCCAAATCTGTAATAACAACAATATTTATTTTTTAATTAAAATCTCCCGATTTTAATGACTTCACACAGGATTAATTTTAATATATTTTTTATTAAATTCTCCCGTGAAGTTTATTCACCAAAAGCCTTTGTGCGAGCAACGTCTGGTTTCAACTTTGCATGAAACTTGGACTCTTTACCAACAACGTTGGCTCTTATTTCCTTAGTCTTCTTATTAATTGTCTGAGATGTGACACTTCCTTTCCTCTCAGGCATGCATGGTGAAGACTCGACTTTGTAGCAGGCATGCATGGACTCCTATGTTCTGCTACTATGTGGTTATTCTTCTCTAATGTGGGCTCCTTGACTTGCGTGAGTAGGAAATTGTTGTTTGCCTAAAATCTTCAACGTGGAAATTCAAAACTGCAGCATTGAAACCTTTTTTATTCTTACCAACAACGTTGGCTTTTCTTCTTTGTAAATTATTTCAACGTGGATGATATTTCTCTTGCATGTGTTGGACTTTATTAACAACCTCTCCTTCTTTGCAGATGCGTATGGCTTTGGCTTTGACTACCTGGTGAATGCGTGAGCCTATGGATTTTGGATCTGTGTGGTATTCCTTTTATTTTTCCTTTACATATGAGCTTTGCTAATGGATTGCCTTCTATTTTTAAAATCTACGTGGATCTTGCTTACCTTATCTCCCTTTGCGTGGCCTTTTGCTTGCCAAGGTTCTTGCGTGGAAATACTGCCTCTCTTTGCTAATGTGTGGGTTAGTTTCCTGGGCGTGTGGTCTTGTCTTCTTTACCCTGCGTGGACAATTGCTTGATTTTGGGTATTCTTTCCTCCTTCCACAATAGTCTAAACTTCCTTTGGCGTGGGTGGTTATTACGATGAAGCGTGGACAACTTCCTCCTCTTTACTCTGAATTTTTAACAATGCGTGAATGTATTTCTTTGGATAAGTGCGTGATAAAATTCTCTAAATGCGTGGAATCTCCTTTGTGTTTAGGTGCAACATGATTGTCTTTATTTGCTTTTTCTTTGTATTGAAATGCAAAAAAAAAAATAACTTTTAGCAATAAGTACGAGTAAATCTATGGAAACTTTCTTCATTGAAAACTCAATTACTCTCATTCCCCTAAAAGAAATAAGAAACAAAACTTCTTCCAACTAGTTTCATGGGAAAATGGTTACAGAATTAAAGAAGCTTCCCCGTAACCATTTCCCCTTCCCCGTTGAAATAATTGACTCCTCTTCCTTCGGGTAGTGGCATTAATTGCTAGGGAAAAAGGAAAAATATCAGTCATTTGTCACAAAAAATAGCAAGTAGGTTGGAAATCCCATCCTATTTCCCCATGTGGGAGATCGAGAGATTTTTTGCCCGTTTGCCAACAACCGGTGGTTGACAATCAAGTAGAAGAAATCCTACAAATGAGGAAATAAGAAGAATTTGCTAGGAAAGGGAAATCCGGGTATGGGAAGCCAATTTGGCATCCCCGACAATTGGAAGTGGAAGCTTAATTTTCCCACAATAAAGAAAAACTTGTCAATTGATTTTTAATAAATATTATATTAATATTTATTTAATTAAAAACCCAAAATCAATAAAATTGATTTTATCAAATAAAGGGTAATAAATTAATTAAATATTAATTAATTAATTATTAACGCAGATTTATGACTTGTGGGAGGAGATCTTGCAAAAATTAATGAAACGAAGACCAAAACAATCACAAGAATGAGATGATCGCGATAGGGATGATAAAAATGCGAGAACAATACTTTTGAAAAAAATTCAAATTTTTCATGCTTATTAATTTTGCAAAGTCAAAATTAGCTGATAACAATTTGGTTGGATAAGTTATACAACCTAAATCAAATTATACTAACTTGGCCCTTTGCATCTCCTAACTCTATTTTCTATTTGATTATTTCACTTACATTGTTTTGTTTTCCTAGGGTCGACCTTGTCATAGTATTTCACCTACAAAAGACTATATAAGCAAGTTAATATCACTTTATTACTTACATGACACTTTCATGAGCTCCTATTGCAAATATCAATCCAAAAGCACTTAAGGCTCTCCTAAATCTTCATAAATAAATTGAAGTCACTTAGAATAACTACCACTATAGATCCGAAGCACTTAACTCGGTAAAAGAGTTTAACTTGCTCCATCTCTAAGCATGCAAAGGTCTTAGAGATAGATTTTAACAAGAGCAAAGTCTGCACGCACGCATGGAAATGATTTTCTTTTTATTTGTGTGGCCTGTGATGCCTGGAGAGCTCTGTTGAAGGCATGGAAACTGGTTTACTCTGCGTGGAAGTGCTCTAGTTTGGCGTGAATGCTTCAACCGCCCGTAAAAAATGTGTGACAATCTCACAGGTTATTTATGCATGAATTTTTATTCCTCTTGTTTCCTATGCGTTGAATTTCTCCTCCTCCTCACGCGTGGACGTCTTATATTGGCTTAGTTTTATTTTCTTTTAAAGCCGATGACATGGGCAAACGTATACTTTTTTCTTGGCATGTGGAGACTACCGCAAAAATGTGTGGATATCTCCCGATGGCTTTCTTCTTCTTGCAAATGCATAGAACTCCTTGGAGTGGTTTTTGCTTGTATTATGCAAACATGGGCTGCCTTTGGAGGAGTGCGTGGGTTCCTTCCTCCAACACGTGGGTCTTCTTCTCCAACGCGGGCTATGTTCTTTGCTAGGTGTTGAAAACTAATCCTTGGCTTTTGTTGTCGTTCCTTTGTTGAAACGTGGATCCTCTTCTTTTCTTGGTGTGGGTGGCTTCATTTGGACCAATGTGTGGTCTCTTGGATTGTTCTTTACCTCTTATACGTGGCTTTGCCTATTTTGGGTGATATGGATATCCTTTACTACCTTTTAGGTTGGGTAATGCATATGATCTTTCTCCTTTGTCGTGAATGGCTCGCATGCTTGGAAATGGTTGGATTTGCTTTTGGAGTTTTCCTTAGTCTGCGCGTGGGAACCTCTCGGTTGAAACGCGACACTTCCTTTTCTCTTTTGCATGCGTGGTGATTTGCCCAAGTAAATGTGCGGGGAATAAAGGCAAAGTATGTGTGGACTGCAATTTTATTTGTCTTCTTTGGCAACTTCTTACAAGATATGCGTTGGAAATTCCCTTTCTCTAGCACGTGGAATGCAAATTTTCAACAAAACCAGAGTGGAAAACTCAAAACATTCTTTGTTTAAACCTGCCTGGACACTGCTGCATGTATTGAAGTTTCCTTATTCTTCCTGGCAAACCCATGTAGAATCTCTCCTCTCCCACGAGAATGCACTGCCTCTTCTTTAGGTGTGTGGATCTACAACTTCAATCACCTTGCATTGAAACCTTATTTACTTCAGGTGTATTGCTTGAGGGATGTGATAAAAATATTTCTCCTGAACATTCCTTCAAAAGAAATATAGAAGAAGTTGAAAACAAAAATCTTGAAAGCTTCTTCGCACAACTTTTTCCAACAGAGTTTAACAGAGGAAAAATTAAGAGGATTAAAAAAGCTTCCACGTAACCGCTTCTTTCTTCCCGTTGAAATAACCAACTTCCCTTTCTTCGGGTAGTGGGCATTAATTGCCAAGAAGTATGGGAAATATCTTAATCATTCGCCCGTGGCAACAACAAAGTAGATGACAATTCTTATCTTATTTCCCCATGTGGAAGATTGAGAGATTTTTTTGCCAGGTTGCCAACCATTTGGGTTGTGAATCAAGACGAAAATTCCACAAGTGGGAAAAAATAAGAATTTGCCAGGAAAGGGGAAATCAGGTGGAGAAAGCCAATTTTGCATTCCCGACAATTGGAAGTGGAATTTTATTTTCCCTCGACAATAAAGAAAAACTTGTCGATTGATTTTTAATAAATATTATATTAATATTTATTTAATTTAAAAACCCCAAAAATTAATAAAATTAATTTTATTAAATAAATGGGTAATTAATTAATTAAATTAATTAGTAATGCAGTTTGCGACTTGGCGGGCGGAGTTTCACCCGAAATGGACGAAATGAAGACCAAAATGATCAAAAGAATAAGACGATGACAACGAGAGTGATAAAACACGCAAAAAAATACTTTCGATTTTTTAAAAATTTTCATGCTTATTAATTTTGCGAAGTCAAAATTAAGTGATAACACATTCTCTCCGATATAGTTTACAACTCATATGCAATTGCTAGTTGACACTCGTAACATACGCCTTGAAACACCTACAAATGAAAAAAAAACCCTGTCACAAATACCACCATAAATACCTTTATTTGAATATGAACCAATAATTGGGAACTACAAAGACATCCCAAAAATACCCTAAATTCATTACGTCCAACACGTGCTTAAATATCTAAATATCTTCATACATACAAAATGTATTGTACAGGAAACGCTCAAGAGGAAAACCCTTACATTTACAACCCTCCCCGATTCCTTTTGGCATATTTCTCGAATATTTAGTTTGAGAGGAATTTACACATATTCCTGATAAATCCTTGTTAAATCCTCGCAGGCGCAGGTATTCTCCCTTCAAACTTGTTTGATCCTCCACAGTTTCATTATTATAAATTTCTGTAACTTTTTTGGCGCAAGTTTTTTTCTGTTTCATTATTTTTGGTTTCTTTTGCTCCTTTTATACTTGTACGAAACCATGGTTCACAGAATTAAAAACTGCATAAGAATTTCTTCTTAACTGGTAAACTTCTTCTTTTGAAAATACGTTGGGCATAGAAGACTGAGGACTATCTTGGATATGAATTATTCTTCCCGGTTGAATCCAGAAAATCACCTATCAATTATGCACTGCGAGCGCAATCTAAGAATCTTAGGAACTGTTCATTAAAATTTACTCGGGATTCGCACCTGGCGTCAACTAAGTCATACCTAGAATTGGATGCACTCAGGTGCGGTATTTTACTCAAAATTACTCAATTTCTCTCGTATAATATAAAAAAAGGCTTTTACACTGCCCTCATAAACAAAAACTCAAACCAGACAAAATTACATCGGGCATGGTTCAAAAGCGAGTGAGTGGTCCAGGGGTAGATGTCTTAGGCCAAACTGCAGCAGACCTGGTCTGAAACAGTGAGTATACTTAAACTGTTAAACCATTCAAGTTTGTAGTGCATCCATATTGGACCGCACTCAACCATAGAGATAAGAGTAAGACAGAATTAAAGCAGGTAGAAATCAACCAAAAGTGGTGAATGTAAGTGCTATGTAACCCTACCAATACCAAAGAAATTGGTCAAATGATCTGATATTTCTCACGCAGCATAATATTCCTTCCCTTGGCCATCTTTAGCTAGATATTATTAAAATTTATTTTGGTAATTTTAAATTTGAACTTATAGCTTCGCTATGAAGGCCCTGTTGATTTATCATTTGAACTCATTGCACTTGATTTTTCCTAATTTTTGGTTGAAATCAAGTGTGATTTTTTTAATCGCAGTTTTGTTCCATTGGCAATGTTTGTGATTAGATTCCACCTGCTTGGCAATGTAAAATATTTCCCTGAAGTGTTTTCTTGCAACTGTGGAATGATCTGGAGGCTTCTGTGATTTGGGCTCAAAATACAAATTTAAGATCCCATCCATAATGCCCCATTTCTGTTACACTGATTTCGATCCTCAAAACTGTTGTTATCCATGTGATCTATTTAATTTAGAAGCTATTTACTTTAGCGGCATATCTCTATGATGGAATTTCGTTCCACATTAGCACTCCGCTCCTTCAAATTCTGCTTTCCAATTGTGAAGCAAAAAACTAAAGCTATACAGAAAACAAACTGCCAAGCATAGAATATTTGGCCTAAAAGCTACATCGTAGGGGTGTTTCTAATGTTAAAATTGACCTGGGATTTGCACCCAACCTCATCCCATAATTACCTACCTTCTAATTACCCAATGGACTACGTGGTCAGTGTAAGCCCGGTAGGATTTGAATTTGGGTCATTATCATGGCAGATGCTCTCATCTTATAACTTGACTATGGCCCCTTGGATGTAATTGATGGCCTCATTTTTTTGTTTGGTAAATTTTGGACGAGGTTTTGGATTGCCCTTAACGTGGTGTGCGTGGTGTGGGGTAAGCTTTGGCTGCATTCTCAAGGTTCGTAAACACGGGTCACCCTTGACTGTACCCCATGATGATTGCACCCAACCTTGTCAAATGTCTACTAGAGTTGTGGGTTGCCTTATTGCTGTTAGGGGTTGAACCTGGGGCATGCACTTACAAGTGCTTCGGATTGCGATTACCCGACAACCTCTTGGATATAATTTGTGTCCTTTTAAATACAATGTTTAAGTACTTTTTGGAAGCATGATGGTTTGGTCATCAGATCAGTATATCTTATCTTCTTGGTTGGTTAAGTTTTTAGCCGGAAGACAATATTTGCGTTACCAGAGGTATGTGGGTACCATTGGCATTGAGATCTGAGTATAGAGGGCTTCAAAGGGCATTTTTGTTTGTATGTTTCAATTATGCGTTTTGACAATTTTAACATATGTCATCTGAAAATTTAAATTCGGTGAATATTTTTGTCTTTCATCAATTAAATGTATAAATAGCTGATATTGTTCTAACACATAAACCTTGGTTGCAGTTGGTTTATTAATGTTATTTTATATCTATAGTCGCTGCTTCTTGTTTGTATGGGTAACTGTAGTTGTTGCCAGTTATTCGGTATTGTCTTTATGGAAAGTTGCCTTCGGATTTTGATTAAGCTTTTAGCAGGACGACAACATTTGCTTACCAGAGGTATGTGGGTACCATTGGCATTGAAATTTGATGATAGAGCGCTTCAAGGGCATTTTTGTTTGTATGTTTCATTTATGCATTTTGAGAAAATGTTAGCATACATCAATCAAAAATTTAAATTTAGCGAATATTTTTGTCTTTCATCAAAGAAAAATATACATAGCTAATATTGTTCTAACGCGTAAACCTTGGTTGAAGTTGGTTTATTAATGCTATTTTTATCTATAGCAGCTGCTTCTTGTTTGGATGGGTAACTGTAGTTGTTACCGGTTATTCGGCATTGTATTTATGGAAAGTTGCCTTAGGATTTTCATTGCCATGTTATTGAAGAGCAGAGCTGCATTAATGAGATAGGGGCTGACAGACACAGGCCCCTTGGATTGATGACAATCTTCTATTCTCATATGTATATTTATGTGCCTTGGAGCATTAGAGCATTTTTAATTCTTACTCCTTTTTCCCACATTTTCTTTTTAAAATTTCCACATCATCCTTAGGTGTATTCTCTAAAGTCAAACTTTCTTACATCCATTTATATTAGTCTATTAGATAATTCAACATCAATAATTAGATAGACATTTTCAACATTTGAATTTTTTTGAACTATGTCACATCAGATAGAATGGTTGAGGCATTTTCACAGCAAAATGGTCTACAGTTGAGTTACAGTTAATTTTTTATTACATCAGTTTGATAAGCTATAAAATATTTTGAAGGAAGTATAAACATGTACTTTTTGCTTCTTGCCATGCCGAATTACGTTGGAAGAAATGTGTTTATGCATTAGTCATTTTGGATCAAACTCATTTGCGGGTACCCATTCATATAGGATTGCCTTGAAGTTAACTTTTGAATTGTCTCAAACTTCATGGCCCCAAGGTAATTGAACTTTATCTGCATAGTTATAATCTCTCGAACTGCTTTCATAGCTATTGACTGAAATATTATTTTTTGGAATACAGTTGTTTTTGCAGGCTTGTGATATTCCCTGCATCTAATATTTTCAAGAGGTTTTTTCATGAACTAGTTTTATGCCTGGCATGAGATTTTGTTGTTTAAAAGCACACTGTTCATGGTCTCCTGGCTCTTTAAATAAGTAGCTGGGATCAGCTTCTCAACATCAGCACAATAGAGTCAGACATGCCAACGGATTTTCCGCTCATTCCACTACATAAATCTTCTTTATCTTCAGGTTAAGATTATTGGCAAATGGCATCCAGGCAGATAGATTTTTATCGGAGACTGATTGCAAGAAAACCCCTGCAATCATCAGAGGATGCTGCTCTTTCACTCCGCATATTCTCTCACTGGTCTTCAGATGAAACTGACATTCTGCATTCAACAAAATCGCCCTCATTGCAACCACTTGACAAGCTGCCTGTTGAGCACGATTGCCAGATTGTTGCTAATGATAATGTCAAGGAGAACTATCAGAAACCAAAAACATCTTGTACGGGTCCACTAAATTGTGGGCATCAATATCTGACAGGACTGTTTTCAGAGATGCTTCTACACTTAGTGCTGCAAGAGCTATCAGTGGAAAGCCGGTTCTACCTTCAGGAGTTCGATGGATATCTATCTCCACCACGACTTGTTCCCCTGCAACAGCAACTCAACATGTTCCTAACAATGAAGAGGAACAGAGAGAAAATAAGGTCTTAGAACAAAGGAAAATTGAAGCATCTCCAGAAGAATGTGACCAAGCTGTAGCAGGATTGAGCTCGGTGAAAGCCAAGGCAAAACAAGCTCAGGAACTCCTCAAGAAGGATGAAAGCATCGTGAAAAAGTTCTGGGCCACGTTGATTGGAATTGGACCTGCACTAACGGCAGTGGCATCAATGAGCAGGCAAGCTTTGTCGTTAAAATTGGGCTTGGAGCTTATGCATCCATATAACATGCAAAGAATCTGCCAAATATTTAGTAAGGGGAGGGAGGTTAAAAAACAGAGTAGAAATGTTGAGGGATATTTTGGATTCTGAAGAAAGTCTTCCCCAGATGCCATTTCTTCCAGTTCCCTTGAATCAAAGTTTCTTCAATATAGGATGACCATCTAGAATACTAATTCTTGTTATTTTGTTTGTTATGCTGGTTTTCTGATTAAATACCTTATAAATATGTTGTGCTGATATTTTTTTGATTAACAAACAGGGAGGATTGGGCCAGGAAACTGAGTCAATGGAAAGGTCATTTCTTTGAAGCCTTGCAACACTATTGGATAGGAACTAAACTTCTTTGGGTCGATGTAAGGATATCCTTCAGGCTTCTATTGAAGCTTGCAAGTGGAAAGAGTCTTTCACGAAGAGAGAGGCAGCAACTAACTAGAACAACAGCAGATATTTTCAGGCTTGTGCCATTTGCAGTGTTCATTATAGTTCCATTCATGGAGTTCTTGCTACCAGTTTTTCTCAAATTATTTCCCAACATGCTGCCATCCACTTTCCAGGATAAAATGAAAGAAGAGGTACACTCTACTAATAGTTCTTGGTATTGCTAGTAAAAATATACATTTATGAAATCTCATAGCAAATATTTATCGCAGTAATATCCAGTGAATCTGTAATGTCCCTTTCTAGGGCTGAACTACACAAACAAGGAATCCACACAAACCCCAAGTGAAGTAAACTCAGATTTTTATACCAGCAACTGAAAATAAACCAACAATGTACAACAGTCTGATTTTTATGGACAGCAGCTTGCAAAGAGTAGTATTTCAACCCAAAATCACCATAGAAATCATCTACAACATATACAAACACTTTAGCAATATTCTAGGGAAATTTCCACCATGAAACTCAAGCTGGAATTTAAATAATGAACAACAGAAGTACAGCTAATAGAAGTGGCCGGAAATGAGGTCTCCAAACCCCAACAATTAACAAATATGCAATATATCAGCCTTATAAAATATGAGAAGTCCAAATATCAACTTGGAATGTTAATTCGTGCCCTAGAAGACACCCAATCACACTCCTATACAAGTCGCTCCCTAGGAGAGGGGCTCCAAACAATGCCAAAACCCTTGATATGTCTTCTTCTTGATGCCCTAGCTGCAAACCAACAAGATAGTCTTCAAAGAATGTCTTCAACACCACCAAATTGGAGGGTTTCCGTCCTCCAATCTTCAACAAGGAAGGTTTTCGTCTCCCTTGCTTGCCACACTAATGGATTGTCGCCCTTTAGTGGAATTGGATTAGAGCACCACTCTAGAACCAAAGTAGATAAAAGTATATATGCCAAAAAGATGCACAAATAGAGCCTATGCGACCCCTTTTATAGCTTAGTGGTGGCGCCAAAAGCCTTAGAGGAGAATTCCCCCCAAGACTGACCTCTTTAAAAGCTTGTCTTAATTTCTAATTTCACTTTTGGGAGCTCTCCAACCCAGCCGACCTGCCTTAGAGGGGAAAACACAAAATAAAAGCTTAAATGTGAATAAAGAAAACTGAAATATAGCTCAAGTTCTTCCCTTGTTCAACTTCTTCTTGCCCATGGAAAGGAAGATGAGCAAGAAGCCTTCAATTTAATTATTTCAAAAGGGGACATTACAAAATCCATAGAACAACTTTCCTGCTCAAGCTGGATAAATATTTAAATATGGTAACTTAATTGTCTAAAATCCATAATCTTGCTAGTTTACTAACGGACCTGAACTGTGAAAGAGATAAACTAGAATGGGAGCTATTCAATTAAAGAAGATTATTTGGTATCTTTAGTACTAATATTTCACAAATGTTTGGACATTGGATTGCTTCGAGATCTAGATACATACAAATATTACAACATAAGGGGTAAAAATGCTACATTTATATTGACCAAGGAGCAGGTATATTGGGAAAAAATTAAAGATTTTTGTTGGTGGTAATAGGGCTTCAAGTTATTTGTTGAAATATGACATTGACCTTGTGGAAGAAAGACGAGAGAGATCATTATTGACAACCCAAAATAATTAAGATATTATCAGGTCAACAAAGATCGAATAGAGAGGAAATGTAGAATATAAAATATTGAAAGGTTATTGCATTTAGTTTTAATGTATGAGAGAAGTGTAGCTGCCTAAGTTATGTTAATGAATAATGAGAAATAAAATGCAATTCGATAGTAATGCAATTTATTAATAACATAATGTGTAAATTAAAATTGGTAGAATACACTAAAATTATCCTTTAATGTCATTATACTACCACCTTTTTGGGTGGGTTTAGTAAGTACTATAGTTTGTATAACAAAAACAAGTCTTTATTCAAGCCTTGATTTCTCCTAGTGCCCAACTACATGAGATTGTACCAGTGTTTTAAAAACCATTCCGGTTCTAGTTCGGTTCAATCGGTTCAACCAGTTCATTAAAAAAATTTGCAAACCGTTAGAAAAACCGAACCAATGATTGGTTCTGTACGGAACTGGACGTTTTAGTACCGACCAGGCCCGATTCGACCTTGGTTGATCCCCGAACTAGTTCAAGGGAAGGTTTTTCCTTAAATTTTTTTCCCAATTTTAGCCTTTAAGTTACCTTTTCCAACCATAACCCTAAAATGATGTTATATAAACTCCGTTTGGAGCAACGACTAAATGATCTCGTCTTCGTGCAATACAACCTTTGACTAAGGCGCAACCAATTATTGAATAGGATACCTGATACAAATCCCATTGTCTTGGATGATATTGATCCAAGGGTAGAGGAGAGTCGCTTAGCAAAGTTTGATCCCGATGACTTGGGGTGGATGGCTTTGGATGATGAACCACTAGTAGCACCAGACATGGCAAACACTAGCCGTGCTACTACAACTATTACAAATGTCACTGAGGAGTCCGATGTGTCTTAGCCAAATGAACATGATGACATTGATAAGGATGAGGATCCCATTCTTAGCAATGATGTTGAGTTTGATGATTAATATCAAACATGTAGTTGCTTGTAGCAAATTGTTTGTTGGACTCTATTGGTAATTTAAAACCTCATTGTTTATGTATTTTGTTTCGGATATGTATTGCACTCAGTGCCGTTTTACTATATTTACCCTTACATGGTATATACATGAGCAAACTTTGCATATTTTGTCTCTAATTGTTTGTAATCATGGTTTGGAATCTTTAAAATTTCTTGTTTTCATTAAAATTGTAATATTTTATGTATTTTTAGTAAACCGGTTCATAATTTTTAAATCAGATCTGTTCGATCCAGTCAATTCGGTTCGGTTCCGGTTTGACCCTCGGCCGGTTCCGAGTCCGGTTCCGATTTTTAAAACATTGATTATACCACATGGCACAATCCCAACTTCTTGCCTTAACCAATTCTTGCGTGAGATTGGGGCCTATGGGATCCGGGTTTTGTCTCCATTCTCTTCCATTATTCTCTCTTTTCCCATTCAAAATTATCCCAGCATTGGTGCTATACCAAAAATAGGACATCTTTCCTTTTTTATTATATTTGCTTCTATCTATACGCATACACACATGGATGGAAAAGTTGTATTAATTTTGCAAAATCTAAAGCCTCAAACGTTGATCTTGTTATGCGGTGCGAGTTTGAATTTGCCTCCAAAACTAAATTTGAGTTACATCAAAACTCTATAGAAAGAGCTAATAGAAGTAATTGATTTAGTGGCCCTATAGGTCATGTAAAGAAGCTGAAGTAACTGTTTCTCGAAGGTAGAGCACTAAACACCTTTGATCTTAACAGAAAGGTAGCAGGACCCTCGAGTCTCGTCTGAAAAACAATAAATACTTTGGTAGTTTTGAGACTGCCATGCTTGGCTAAATGTAACAGTTTTCTTTTTATTATGTAGCCAACTTGGGTGTACATGTTTCATACAATTTTAGTCATTTTCTTTTTGTTTTTTCCCCTAAGTTTTGATTATTGTAAGTCATGTTTTTTTTTTTGTTTTATATAAGCACGGTGAATAATTTTTCCATTTCACAAAGCATGTAACGAAAACATCTCTAATGGGGGCACAATCGCGACCCCAACCCCATATCGGGCAAGGTAACATTGTCCAAGCTTGCTTCCATTGCGTGAGGAAGTCTAAACTCAATCTACATAACCAATGTACATTATATGTAGACGACAATACATAAAGTGTTGTCTAATGGAAAGCAGATACTTTTGTATGAGGTGTATTGAAATTCAGATGGGTAGGGTTTATATAATGGAATAAAAGATGCGGCGACAAGGTGAGGCATGAAGATAGAAAGGAAAAATGAACACCCAAGTGTGTAGAAAATTAGGGCATTGGAAACTCAATATAGTATACATAATTTCTAAGTTTGCCGACATTTTTTTGATACAAATACTTGATACACTAATTTTTGTGCTCTAGATACGGTGGTGCAAAAAATGTTAAAAATATATAAGTTCTAGCCTAATAAATAGGAATTAACCATAATATGCACATAAAAAAGCACAAAACATCACCGATAATTTATTATGTCGAGAGACATAACCTCAATAACAATAAGAGGGAAAAGTTTTGATGTCGTGCTCGTGAAGAAAAAACCTAGTTCGACATTACTTTAGAACATCTATTAAGATATAATTTATAAGCCGACTAATTATTTCAAAATTATGGTGATTACAATGGTGTCTTAATAGTTATAAAAGACCTAATTGTACATAAATTGTGTTCTTAGTCTCACAACATTATGCTGGGGCTTGCACATAAAAGAGAAGTGTTTTCAAGAGATAATTTTGAGGGAAACAATCATACAAAGGAAAAGGCCATCCACCGTCTAATCTCATCTTGATTCTAGTTTCAAATTTTTGGTGAATAGAGGTAGAGAAAGTGAATTTAACTGCTTGAATCTGACAGGTCTTAAGACTTTTTGCCAAGGAACAATTGTTTATGAAAAGGAAATTCCATCCACCTCCGATCTCAAATATACAGAGTTGGAGCCTGACAGCGATTGAAAATAATAAAGGATTCAACTGCCTTATTGAATCTCTCTTTGGGGTAGTAAATCTCGAGGGAAGATACAAGTTCGCATGGGAGCAATTCTAAAAGGAATCTAATTACTATAGGTTCCAATGCCTTTTATCGGGAACTAAATATCAATCTTCAACGTTGTGGAGTAGAGGTAAATTGGGCACTTTTAGGAGTGAGGAGCAAATATGTTAGTCTTGGATGATAAAGGGAGGACATTATATCTTAAGAGGAGGAGATCTGCATTTTAAACTATGGCCTTAATTTGAGGATGGAGGAGTTCCTTATTTAATCCAGTTCATTTGTTTGTATTTATACAATGATTTAGGGATCTCAAGGTGGTGCCATGCTTATAACTTAAGTATTTAATATTACAATTTAGAATTTTATTTTGAGGAGCTAGTCCAAATGGAGAATACCTGCCCAATTTGTGTTGTGCTTCTAGATTGGTATGCTCTCATGATAATGCATATTTTTATACTACTCTTCCTCGACTCATATTTAGTTGCTAATACATAATTAAAGACCTTGGTTAATAATTGTGTATAATGTGTATTGGCCCAAAATGTTTCAAATATTTTGAATATATTACTGTATTTTAAGTCTCACATCCAATCATATATACTTTTATATCCAATTATTGCCTATCAAATTTATATATGCCGGTATAAATAACATGTAGTTTGTACTTTAAATATTTAAATGCTTTTCATAAATGTCCCATAATATTCTTAGACACATTATTTAGAATAATATCTAAGATAACATGTTATATTTCATAAAGTGTAGTGTACTTGTAATATAATAATATATCATGCTATCGTGGCCTAATTAGATTTATATCATGCTATATAGTGCCTCATTAGATTTGAGCATATTGTATCACTAATATTATTCTTTAATAGTATACTGCCAACTAGCATACCTATCATAAATAAATATATGTAAAAGACTCCAATAGATATCATTCTTGAGGCATATATATTGAATTTGAGACATAAGTGGAAGAAGTGCCTTAGGAATGATATATCTTGATGTCTTTGACATAGAGTTTAAGATAGGCATGCTAGTATAATGCCAACAGAATGCTAAATGATAAGTTGCAAATGTCATTATAAAAACTAAGTTTTATAATTACATCAAAATTTGTATTCAATATTCGTCATATTCATCCTCTTCATTAAGGGCATCAACATCAACATCAACATCAGCATCAACACCACCAACATCAGCATCAACACCAACATCAACATGTGGCTCATTAGAACCACATGGACGCCAAGCACTCCCATTACCATCCCATGCGAGTCTTGCCATGCCAAAGAAGTATCCAACAATGACAGGTGGGAAACAAGATCATCTACATCAAGTTTCTCTTCGTCTACATTCCAATGCTTTGACACCCCTTCCTTGTACTCTGGCTGCTTGTGGGATATAAGACACAAATTGGAAATTATATACACAAAGTCCTCGGCTTTTCTGCTGCTAGCTTGTTGCACTTTCGTGAGTGGATGAAGTTGTATGCTTCATGCGAGTGGATGAAGTTGCATATACTCTATTTGCATTGAGAGAAAGATGAACTCACAACCTAAGTTGATGCAAAGTTAAAATTTATAAAGGTAAAAACTTGAAACCTAAATTTTCAAAAAGTTCAAACAAAAAGAAAAGAGGTAAAACATAAAAATCTTACATATGGCAAGACTTTGATTGCAATAGGGTGTAGGTACACGGATCCTTGTCCATATAGGTGTAAACATTTGACCGAGTTATGCAAATCAAAACACACCGGAAATATTATATTGTACTCTCTATCAAAATCCTCCGTGACATATAAATATATAGGAAAGACTTCTTATATTTATGGAGATCATATCTCCTCATATAGCTCACAAACAATATCCCAAACCACTAACTATTTGTAATAGATATATTGTTATATATATATATTACTTAACCAACTAACCAATAATGTTTACCATACGGTAAAGCCAATAAGTATTTACCACATTGTAAGTAATATTTAATCTACGGTAAATACCCAATACCCATGTGAACACTAATTTTCCTAACATTCCCCCACTTGAGTGTGAACATGGGGCAAGGAGCACTCAAATAGAATCGTATGCCATCGCATACTTTTAGGTCTGCATACTTCGGTTGGATCTTGCTGCACATGATCACCTACATACGAGAACTCATCTCGCTTTCACTTCCAATTGAACGTATTCACTAGCCGACCATCTTCCAACGAAGTACGATAATATGAGGATCACCGCAGCTAGTTGCCCTCCTATACAATCTGTTTTTGTGAACTGCACCTTCCACGCCATATCACAACACATCCAAGAGTTCCAAGTGAACAAGCACAAACTTCTACTCTTATTCAAACACACTATTGAAAATAAAATTGCCAATACTGCAGATGTGCAGCCCGTTGTTAGCAGCTAATGAGAGGTCGCCGAATGACTTCTAACCTCTTGTGCCTCCTGTCTCCATTAGACGTGCTGCTTACTCAGCGAATACGATCATGAAGCACATTGGTTTACACATTGTTCTTATTCTTATCTCCTTCTCTCAATGTGAAACACTTTATTTCATTTGATGTCGGGTTACACCGAAAATGCATCCAGGAGAAATATGGGCATTTTTATTTATTTATTATTTTTGAACTTTTTACATGACACTGACTCTATTGACTAGACAATTGCAACTTTGATGACACTAAACGAGACGACACAAATATGCTTTTGACACTTGACACATAAATAACCACTTCAACGATAAAAACTTTAACTTAGACAAAACTAGTTAACAAATACTTGACTCTAGAAATTTTTGACACTTGAATGCTAAAAATGACTATAACAAGATTCATATGACAATTTTTTTTGTTTGTTTTAAATATATAAAATGGACGTAATCTAACAACAATAACGATTATACTAAGAAAAAGACTAATGATTGAAATATTTCAAAAGTAATGTTATAAGATTACTTTTAAAATACATCTTTTAATTGACGACTATTTAAAATTCGTCAAGGGCAAAATTACAAACACCCTATAGCTGCACGTTATAGAATTTTACATGAGTATCTCTATGCATACGGATCTGATAAATTCTACTCAATGTTTTTTCCTAGCATACAAGTCCAGAAATGCCATTAATAATAGCCCAGCCGACTACAAATCACCAAAAACTCCTGTGTTGTATTTTTCACTTTTAGCATAAACTATGATGCGGGTTTAACTGAAATTTTGACTGTATTTTCCTCAAACATTCAGCATCAAACCCATTAAAAATCACAGATACTCGGATCATAAAATTAAAGTTACAACTTGTTCTTTACACTGGATTATTCAACTTTTCAGATTTTATAAAAGTTCTACAAGCTACAAACATTCTCAAGGGCAATAAAGAATAGCGACTGCCCCTTTAAAACTCACAACTCCATGTTGCAGCCTGCTCTGATACCAAATGTAAACATTTGGACAGAGTTATGCAAATTAAAACACACCATAATAATATTAAATTGTATTCTATATCAAAATTCTTTGTGACATACAAATAAATAGGAAAGACTTCCTATATTTATGGAGATCATATCTTCTCATATAGCTCACACAAACAATGTTCCCAACCACTAACTATTCGTAATATATATTGTTATATATATTACTTAACCAACTAACCAATAATGTTTACCACACGGTAAACTCAATAACTATTTACCACACCGTAAGTAATATTTACTCTATGGTAAATACCCAACACCCATGTGAACACTAATTTTCCTAACAATAGGTGCCACCCCATATGAGCATCCTTTTTGTATTTGTCTTGAAGAGCGTTAAGGCTATACGACGTGTGGACACTATGAAATTTCCAAACTTGGTTGGAACCATCTCTTCTAGCTAAGGATTGGGGAAGAGCCTAGAGAATGCCAAATTGAATCCTCATTGATTTCAACATTCCCATATGGTGGCACCCTCTTTGGCAAAGAAAAGATCTGTGTTGCAGATTCTAAGAGTCAATGGAGAGGCAAGGAGATGCAACGAAGTGGTCATTTTGTTTCACTAATCAATGCGGATTGATTGTACTTGTTTGAAAAATTCTTCCTCTAGATCATTGTGTTGTTGCCATTATATCTCTTTTCCTATGACGAATCAATGAGGATTGATTGTACTTGTTTGAAAAATGCTTCCTCGGGATCATTGAGCCATTGCCACCATATATCTCTTCCAAACACAATTGATCCATTCAGTATAGCAGATCGCACTATGCACGGGCTTGTTGAAACTTAATAAGTATTCTACTTGAGCCCACCAATTGTCATCTATTATCATCATCTTTATTTTTTGGGTCTGCTTGGTGTTGCATTGTCTCCATACAGGCCAAAGGCGACTGATGCCCATGGTGCTAAGTGCCTCTTGCACCATCATAGGTCTTCTCAACACAAGTGTGTGACTAGTCTTAGCAACCTAGTAGGAAATTTAAAAAAAATAACGTTTGAAAGCTTCAAAAGCTATAAGTAGTTGCTAGATTAAACATTAAAATATAAGAATTACATCATAAATAAAAGAAAGATTGTTTCTACTAAAATTAGCAGCTCTAAGTGCAAGAACGATGTGAAGATGGTTTGCAACATGTGATGGTTTGTTACAAACAATTGGATTCCTGCTGCCTCAACATACTTCATCCACTTGATTTTGTTGCCCAACTTTTGCAACATTAAGTTGAGTGAGTTGACAATGCAAGGTGTCCAAAAAATGTGTCCATACTTCGTCTCCACAAACATTCCCGAGACTTAATAATTTTTAGCGTTGTCTGCATATTACTTGGACAACATTATGAGGCCACACTGTCTTAGTGGCTTCAAGTGGATGTTGCCGATGAATTGGCATCCTTCACATGCCCTTGACAACCAAAATGTAATGTCCCTTTTTGGGACAAAAACCGAAGATATGGGTTTGGCCACAAACCCCAAGGATCAGATCTGAAAATACACCACACCACAAATGAAATATAATCTGATTTTTATGACAGCAGTTCCCACAATAATATAAACCCTAGCAGCGAACTAAAAAGGGGTTTAAATGCACCATAAAACCATGCACAAAAGCTGAAAACACTTGTAAATAATTATTTCATGTACGGCAATATTTATCCATTCAATTTGCAACACATAAATGGAGAAAACCAAAGATAACACATTGCTGTAATTAAATTTGGAACAACAACAAGGCAGCCACATGCAAGGGCTGAAAACCCTAGATGAACTCCAAAATCACAAAACTATGGATTCCAACCTTATAAATTATTCCAAATCTGATTATGAAAGAAAAACTGAATTCCGTGCCCTAGAAGGCACTAAATCACACTCTAATACAAGTCGCTCCAACTAGGAGAGGCTTAACAATGCATGCAAATGATTGTAGATGACTTCCTTTAACCTTCAATGCCCAAATCTGCAAAATGGTCTTCAATATGACTTCACTTCAATCAAGGATGGAGGGTTTCCGTCCCCAACCAGCCACAAGAAGGGTTTTTCGTCCTTCTTGGAAAGAGCCACACAATTGGATTTTCGCCAAAAGTGGAGAGAACTAAGAGCAAACAGCCCAAAGATCACTTTAGAATAAATTTGCCAAAAGTAGATGTCCACAAATGAAGCCATAACACTCCTTAAATACCCCAACCTTGGCGCCAAAGGCCAAAAAGGCAAGGCCGACCCCTTTAAGCCTTAATTAGTCTTTATTTTTTACTTTAAAATCCTCCAAGCTAGCCGACCTGCTAAAAAGAAGAAAACACTAAAAAGAAATTTTAAAAATTAGAAAAGAAAGATGCAATGAGAGTTCAATTCCTTCCCCAACTCATCCCACTTCGTTGCCATGAAAAGGGAATGACAAGAAGTCCAAAATCAGGTTCTCAAGTCGAAAAAGGGGACATTACACAAAAACAGTAAAAAACCTTGCCCTTTGGGGCATACTGCAACCAGATTGATTAAAGACTGATTTCTTGCATCTTTTCAGCCATTGAAAATGATGCACACTTGTGTTTTGGCCTCAGTAAATCCCTAATTGGATGCAATTGTATCTCTACATGTTTTTTCTTTACCAATAGGGTGGTGCGGAGGTGTTTCAACCTAGGATTCCCTACTTGGCTGCATTTTTTCCTCTATATGTTTCTTCTTCACCAATAGGTTGGTGCGAGCTTCTCGTATAATCGGCTCTTCGTACTCTTTTGGGGCGTCGTTGATCACTCGCACCATGTCTTGCCAATATGACGACCTACCAAAATTGAAGGATAAACCATTTATAAATGTGCATTACATGATGTGCTCATCCACGATATCCTTGTTCTCATTTTCAAATGACCTTTCAATTGGCCTAGGACTCGTCCTCTTGCATAAAATAGGGAATCCTTGCTTACACGGATGTGGAGGATGTCGTAATAAATGGATGTCTCGTTGTCACAATTGGGGAATTGCTATGAGATGGGAGAACTAGTGGCTTCTTTGATGAAGATCCTTTTGTTGCCAAAGGATGATCCAATTTCAAGACATGGGCTGCATCTGCTTCTTTTTGCTCCTTGATGTACTCAATATTTTTTGATGTTGGCACTTGTACACCATCTCCCCTTGCAAGTTCTAATTCCCTAATTAGGTATTGCACACAATTGGGCTTAGGCCAAGTGTATGAACTTTTGAATTTGCCATCACAATCATGGCATTGCCAAAGAAAACACCGACCTCTTGGAAGTTGCTGTAATATTGTGACGTCTTCAAAGTGGTCAAGGTGGATTGATTTTAAATTAGGGATGGTCTTAAATTAAGGTTGGTCTACGAGCAAGAACTTGTTGGCATTGTATTTATAGTCCCTTTAGTTGCGTTTGCAAGTTTAGAAACCAACACCATAAGGGATTAAACAACAAACCCGAGGGCATAACATGTATGTAGTTGACAACATATAGTTTTAAAATGAAAATAGGAATAACGAAAGCACGAAGATTAAACACCAAAAAAATAATAGAAATTAAAAACTTTAACTTTCAATGCAAGAATCCTTCAATTTTTAAGCTCCTCAATCACCTTGGTAGTGAATGGGCACTTGTGCTAGTGTAAGAATATGATGACAATGGTGCTTGATGAAGTATCAAACCTAAATGAGCAAAGAGAGGTAAGTATGCAATTAGAGGAATGAGAGGTAAGTGTTTTGCTTTTGTGTTGTCTTTTTGAGTTTTTAGGATTTGCATTGTGTTTTTCATTTTTTTTTGTCATTTTATGTTTTAATGTAGATAAAAATAAAGTAAAAACTTGTTTTTGCCCTGAATACGTCTGTAGATGTATGGTGGTATCTGTACAGTCCAAGACAATTAAAAACTTGTTTTTTTGCCCCGGATGCATCTGTAGATATATGTGTGGTGGAATTTGTACACTCCAAGACATATCTTGATCATATTTGAAGCGATTACATATTGGACCTGTTTTTCTGCCTGTAATGTGCCTTATTGGTTTCCTAGCATGATTTTTTACTTAATGAAAAGTATTTAGGTATTGCTGGCTCTTAATTGGTTTATGGAAATACTGTGTTAGAATCACCATATGTGATCAATTGCTCTTTGGAACACTGCCATCATTATAACTCTCATTTTTTTGGATTGTTGAAAGATAATTAATCAAGGATTGTTCGTGTGAGGCCATGGTTGGAATAAATCCATTTTCTGTATTTTTTTGAAACATTTGTAGCTCACTTTTGATGGCAAAGACCTGCTAGAAAAATATTCCCAAAAACAACTTAATTCCATAGTTTTGATTTGGTTTTGATATATTTGAGCTTTTCCACGAATTTACACATTTCATGTCCCCGAAAATAGCTAGCTTCAATCCGTCAACTACTTATATTTTCATTGATTGTGGGATGCGATAACCACATTCTTTAAAACTTGACATGAGCCTTTTGGGGGAACTTACTTGTGGAGAAGATGGTGAGAAGGATTAGGCAATGGTCTAAAAGGGAGTCAAACCTTGTCGTGAGTTGTGCTTGTGTTGTGATTCACTAGTTGGAGACAACAATTCTTTCAATTTTTCTGCTATATAGTGAATTCCTTTTTGCATGTTACTCAATGTGTGAATACTCGCTCAAAATCAAGATCCAACATGGAAGTGCTAGCTTGCTGACTTGTCGAGGGTTTTAGTAGTCTTATGATTGAATCCTATGTCTCCTTTATTTATTCTCCAAGCTCTGTTTCCGTATTAAAGCCCCCATGATTATAAAGATTCGGAGGGTTTAATTGTCCTAGGTTGTTGGGTACACCCTTGCATGGCCAAGGTGTGGGTTTAGTATGTAGTAGGGACAAGTACGTGCCTTGGTACATGGGGGACGTTTTGGGTAAGGGATTCAAGTACTAGGTTTATCTCGTTGTCCCGGGTCACTGGGTACACTTGCGGGGCTAGGATTTGGGTTTAGTATGTACTAGGGACATGTGTGTGCCGTTGTACACGTGGGATGTTCGTGTATGAGAATCACTACCCGAGTATGTTTGTGACGTGCTTGAGTATCGATTCTTGTACACTGAATGCCCCCAAAAACATTTTTTTGGTTAAAAAAGTCAAGTATGACTTTTTAAACCTAAAAAACTAACACTAACCCTAAAACACTCGCAAACTCTTTTTAAACAACACATTTACCTCACATTTACATACTTATTTTTCCTTGTAATTTGCTGTCTTATCTTTCCTTGGACATTTGCTCTCTCATATTTAGATTCACATGGTCAATCTAGCGGGAGTGACATAACTACTCTTTGTGGTTCTAATGAACTACATGATGGTTTTGATGATGCTCTTGTTGAATACATTGGAGAGTATTATGATTATGAAAATATGATTATTCCGATTTATCTTGATTTTTGTGTATACATTGTAACATTTGCACAATGTACTTATTCTAAGTTTGACCGATGAATATCATGACATTTGGCATTGAATTATCATTATGTTTTGTGGTTTTTTAAATTATTTTTGTTTACTCTAAAGATTCCCCTGGAGGTTCGTCCAAAAAAGCTCTAAGTTTGCTAGTTATAAAACCCTTTGAAAAAATTGAAGAAGAATGACCTGAAAAGGAAAAGGAAAGCCAAAAGAAAAAAGGAATTGTAGACAACTTCTTAAAACGATTCAAGGAAGAGGAAGAGGAAGAAGCGAGATAGAGGCGGTAGATTGTTGGGAGGGCGAGGAGAGGCTCTCGACCACTAGGTGAGGTGGCTATAGAGATTAGATATAGTCGGCGGGCACCCTATATGTATAGATGACAACTAGAGACTAAACTACATACATGATCCGAGAGTTTGGGCTGATTGACTAGCTTTACAAGTTTTATCTAATAGATCCGCGATATAACTGGGACGCCGTTTGAAATACCAAATATGAACAACGGGGCATGCCAGTTTAATGTATCCCATTCGATATCTTCGAATTCGAGAATCCACAACAAGTTCAACTCCACATTGGGCACAAAAATTGGATTTGTGGTCTTCCTTTTCATTATCGATGACTCGAGATTTTCCACAAGCACAAACTCCCCTTTTCTTAGGCCCAAAGAAATCCTAGAATAGCCTATCCAAATGTTTGTATTGCTAGGTCCTTAGCTTATAAGCCAACTTTATTGCGATTTCGGGTTCACTTAAATATAAGTATCAATCCCGGCCGAGATTATTGCTCATTATCTCTCTTGGGATTTTGATTTTGGGCTATTTCAAGAGAGAGAAATAGCGAAGTTGTAACGTGTCATCAACATGAGTCAACATGAGTTGATGTAAGGGAATTTAGAGATCTTTTTTTTTAGATCTATGTTCTATCGAGATAGGGCAATTTTCTTTGTTATTCAAATCATGGGTCTTCTTTCGGTGTTGTTATTTCCCCTACTATAGCCGCACTGTCTGCTATAATTTGTCCCCTCTTTACATATTCCCCTTGACGAACTCGGGGTTTTTGATGTATACAAGTATTACTATTAGAACGTTGATATACAATCAATTCTGTTCCTATAGTGTCTTGGTGGATTGGAAACCAAGAATGTTCAATAGAAAAACATTTCAAATAATGATTCGATCTTCCTATGGAATTTCTATATAAATATGCTCGGATCGTGCCTTTCTTTCCGCTTTCAGTTTCTGTACCAATCGGATTAGGATCCTTATTTTTTCCTACGGGCATAAAGAAATAATCCATTTCATGAATGTTTGGAATCCATATGACACAAGGAGACATTAATTTTGCCAATTGAAGTGCAAACACAAATTGCGTGTATCTGCTCCCAAAAAACTCTCGAGATACATCATTTTCATCTCGTTGATAATATGAGTTTTTCGGTTTTTGTTCATAATACGGTTTATCATATATGTCGTCTGGCCTTGACCAACCCATAGACACAAAGATATCTTTATGCTCAAGGGATTTATATTATTTGATTAATTTGCTTATTTAGCTATATGTTTTTATATATTTAATATTTTATATATTTTTGTACAGCATACACAAGCCCCGAAAAATTACCTTACTAGCGTACAAGGTTTCCATCCCAGTACTGGCTGCCTAGTTATCCAATCTGTAAGCTTCTCTAATAGTAGGATCTTGTGGTTCATGTTAGGGTGAATATAAATATTGACGATCCCGAACTGAAATTTGAATAGTTTAAACATGAAAACAATGGAAAAGCTCTAAGCATAAGATTGGATGAAGTGTATTGCATACCTCACAAGATAGTTGTGGATATTTTTGAATGTGGCTGTACAACTAAGTGTGTGTGTGCTTCCCGCTTGTGTATTTGGGTTCTTCGGAGGCTCTAGATCTGTGAGTTTTTTTAATGGAGAACCATATCAATTCCTTCAAAGTGAATTTTTGTCTTGAAGAAATCAATATTTTTGGGAACACATCCAAACCCCTGATATTCCATGGGAGGATCCGCATTAAATGGTAGGAGTTGGGGTGGAATTTTCCTCGAGAGCCTCTGAACTGGTAGAGACATTGATGTCCATGATTGACAATTCATTTTCTTCTGTGTTGAGAATAGGATCTTTGCCTTCCTTGATGGGCTTTGAGTTAGTAAGGATCTTGATGTTCATGATTGACATTTTGGATTCTTCTAATTTGAGAGTGGTAGCCTTGCCGTCATCCACTGTGCCTTCAGGGGATGCTTTCCTTTTTCTTGGTAGTTGCAATGGAAATAGCTTTGGGCTCCCAACACCTTAGATGGGTAGTGATTAAATCTGATTGAGGACGATTTATGTCTATTCTATCAGCGTGTATAGAGTGAAGCCTTGAGGCGCTAGTATTAGAGGGGAAGGTAATTGATTGTTGTAGTTTACCTTTTTGCTTCCTGTTTTGTCTTTCAGGATCTGGCGACTCTTTCTTGGATTGTTGGCTGGAGAGCCTAGTGCTTTGATCCATCTTTATGCCCTACCCTGTTTCTGCTAGTGACTCAAATGGATTAGCATGTACTATTTGATTTGTTCTTTGGGGTGATCCTCTTCCTTTCTTGGACGGGCATTGTGAAATTTTGTTCTTTGCTTGAATCTTGGCTACTGCAGACTGAAAAGTGCTTGTTGGTCTTTATTGCAAATGATCTCTTTGTTGCAGATCTTGTTCATGTGTCTCCAAAGCTTTCTTTGCAGACTGATTGAAGTTGTAATTTGGATCTAGTTGTTGATATTTTCATTGAGAAGGGAAAAACAGGGAGATAACCATGTTAGTGACATATCCTACACCTGGACGGGATATTTTCATAGTCAATAGGTTGTTCCCATTTGGTACCTCCCACGTCTCAATTTAGCCTATCCGGTAGGGGCTTGTCAAGGTCGAGATTAACACAGATGTGTATATAGTGTAGAACTCCGGGGTTCTTAGTGAAATTAAAGGATATATTATATTCCCCATTAGCTTTCTGATCTTCTTGACAAGCATTTCCTGCCAGCATTCACTGGGGAGAACAGGCAGCCTTACCCAAACTGGGACAGTGATGGGCGTCACTGCAAAGATCTTCTGTAGGGTAAAATATTAAAGCCCCGTGTTTCATGAAGAAACCGCATTTCTTAAGGAATCAAGGACCTCCTCCAAAGACCCTTCCCTTTCCTTTCTTGTCGATTAGAGAAAACGGCCATAAAATATCCTTTGGTCATCATGCGTACCTTCACCGATCCAATGGGTTTCTAGTTATCACGAGTTCAGATCCGGAGGGCCTCTGGTCTAGGAAAAGTGATCTAGGAAAAGTGATCTGTAAACTTCAAGATCTTCCTACTTAAACATTTCCAGAATCACAAACTGCTGTTCCTCTTCAAGTTTTTTACTTGAAATGACAAAATGTTATCTTAGTGAACTAGAAGTAGTGTATTTAGTCGATGGAAGTGAGTTATAGAACTGCAATAAGAATGGAAATAACAGCATACGGAAATGCAAATGATACAGCAATTGAACACAAGATTGATCCTTGGGAAACCCCAGTGCGGGAGTGAAAACCTATGGGGAATAGCAATTGCTCAGTTCCTAGTTTACTTATGGCCAAAGTATTAAGTTACCAAGAAGTCTGAAACAAATGTGGACTTAGCTATCCTGCTCCTAAGCTCTTCCTCGTTGTGCTTCAACAAAAATCAACAATTCTTCCTTATACAACTAACTACACACTTATGCAAGTTCTCTGATCACCTATGCCTTTCTCTTGAACCAATTTACTATTTATAATGCTTGGACATGCTCTTGTGCACTTGAGAATGTTAGGAATTAGTTGTTAATGCTCACATTTATGAGCCTATATGTTTGTATGGAAAAATATATTTGTGATTCATTATTGTTTGTAAGGGATAGTGAGATATATATTAGTATCAAGGCTTGAGGTACGCAGTCGAGGAGTTGAGAACATCGACATTGATGCCCCATAAATCCCATCTGGATCTATTAATTGTTTAAGTTGTTTAAACATATCACGTCTCTCGTATATTGGAGTGTTCTTAGGGATGTATGAGAGAAATTAGGAAGGAGAGAATATAGGTTGTTAAACAACCCGCCTAGATTATAGTTAGAGGTTTGTGGAGATAAAATGTCTTTTACATATATGTAAAGCATATTATTGAATATCATGATGTTTTGACCCCAATTTTGAGCTTTGCTCTTGATGAAATTTAACATTTGGTATCAAAGTAGGTGCCTTGAGGACCTCTTTGAAATAACGAGGCGAACAATGGCTATGCAGTGAGGTCTATGTCCAAACCCCATTGTTTGTTAGTCCTCCATTTTGTTATTGTCTTTGTCTTTGTTTTTGCCATTGGATTAACAATGCAAACCATGTGCAACTCCGATTGTTATTTATTTATTCATAGTTTAGGTTATGTTTCTTGGAATAGTTTGTTTTGCAGCATATTGGAGTAGATCGGACTTCACCATTGAGTCCAAAATGACTGAAAACATTAGGATTGATTGTAAACAGTATATTTTTGTTTCAGTCAAATCTGGTATGTTTTGGGTTTTGCAGGTTTTCTACAAATCCATACAAAAGAGTAATGTGGCAGTTTTCAGCCTATTAGCAGTGTATTTGGCACTCTTGCATAGATTCTATTGCAAGATTGTACAAGGTATAGTGTTTTTGGACAAGGCCATACATCCTTTGGCCATACATTCTTCAGGTTATACAACTTTTGTGTTTACATTTAGGGTATGGAAGATTTGTGGGTATGGAAGATTTGTTTGGGATCAGACTTTGCATGTTTGGCTGTATATCAAGTTTGACATCAAATTGGTTGTAGAGATTGATGAGTTGCATCAGGTCTAGCGAGTTGTTTTACCTTGGCACTTCCAAGCATGGGGTTTCCCCACATGATATCCCGCATCCCGACTTGGATCGATCTTTTTGGTGAACACCACTGACAACTCAATGGCCTTCCAAGTGACTTGGCGTTGTTTAGATCCGAGTTCCCCATAACACAATTGGCAAGCATATTGGTGGATCGGTCTATATAGACCCTTGCAACCTAGTCTCCTTGGTGTGACGAACACTGTGGACTACGGATCCGGCCTTGATCTCGGCCTATGAGTTACTTAGCTCAATTCGCGACCTTGACACTAGAGAGTCAAAGACCCTAACTTCTATATTCGATCGTAGATCGCAATCTGCTCAACAAATCCTCTATTTGACAAGTTCCAAAATGATTTGGCTCCACTTCTTACATTGGTGAGTCCTCCATCGAGATCACAAGAGTTCCTGTGTGCTTAAGTTGGCTTGTAGGGAAAATTGTTCCCAAATTTGGCTTTGAACTCTAACTCGTCGTGAATAGACCTCTTGTCTCCCCTAAACTAATTGCATCGAGCTACTCCTTGAGCTCTCCAACATTGGCCTAGGCAACATGTAGTTTTTTCATCCTTACTCGATTCGACTTGGCGGATCCACGAGCTGCCACCATCGTCTTCAAGCCTAAACGCGTTGTGGTATTGTTCCTTCTTACTTGCAGATCCTCGTAACTTGCTTGGCGAGTTCTCTCTGCAGATTAACTCGACCCTACTCACTGATCACTCCCTCTCGGCGGTGCATCAATACCATTGCCTCAACGAAACACAACTCATAATGGAAAACATTAAACCCAACTCAACATGGCAAGCAAAGACCCGACGAGCCACGATCCCTAAGCGAGACTCCTCGAGCCCCTTATTGAGCCGGGTAAGGCTTTATATTTTTTTAATTCAAAAGCTAACAATTTTAAAAAGTTAAATATATATTTTGTCGTATACATCTTTAGTAGGCTATATAGCTCGATCGACTATATAACTTTTGCTAAGACCTTGAATTGGAGGAATTCTAGGGTTTGACATCCCTTAATGCCCCCACACACAAAAAAAAAAAATAAAAAATTCAATAAGTTAAAATTTTGCTCAAAATTTACTTTTTTGAGAATTTTTAAAAATAAAGGGTGATTTTTTTGAAGTGGGTAAATATATTTTTAAAGGTGGGCCACTTTATTAGAGGAGTATCCTTTTTTTTTTAAAGGGGATATAATTATGTTTTAGAAAATTTTGCAAAAGGGCGAGAAAATTGTAAACGAATGCATTATCGGTGAAACCAACTATGAGAAGATAAGACTTATGTATAAGGTGCCTAACTACAAGTTGGTTGTAAACAATTGTAACTACATCAACCGTTTTGTAACTATTTCTTTTATAGTTAATAGACGGACACGAGTCTCAAATGTGTGCAATCCGACTTCTCTTTATTTCTTCCTTGTATACATCTTCTGACATTGGTATCAGAGCATGATGCAAGTGAGGAAAGAGAAGGGTAGAAAATCCGCCACATTAGGGCATGAAATCTGAAGCATAAAGAGAAAAAAACACATTTTCATTTTTTTTTGGGCATCTCAAAGGCACAATTGAGGCTGAATCGTTTTTTTTTTCTCAAAGAAATGTCACATTTTAAAGAGGAAATTGACAACACAGTCGCGGAAGGATCACGTTTTTAGAGGGCACAATACAAATGCGCCATAATATACGATTTCGCAAATCGCAATTTTGGAAGTCGTGAAAGGTCCATAACGAAAATACCATACTTAGAGGAGAATTTCGAAGGGTTTCAAATCGTTTTATACAGACAAAAATACGATTGTAGTCACGAAAATATAAATACTGATTCGCATCACACGGTTCGTGAATCAATACGAAGCTCCATTTTCCGCCATTCAATCAGTAGTTCGACGCTAAGGGAAAAATACAAAGCACAAGGCATACACCTAGAAGAATATAAAATCAAAGGAAATATAACATTTTCAAATCATAATTCAAAAATCACGAACTAGGGCACGTGTTTAGTTTAGACAGTTTGTAGAAAAAGGACACTCTTGGAAATTGGTATTTTATTTATTTCCAAAATACACGATTATATTTATTCTATTTTATTACAATGGAAATGCCCATAAAAAAATATTCGGTCTAAATTTTCATACATGGAGAGTGAAAATACAAATGCAACTTATGAATAAAAATTTGTGGGGCATTGTAAACGGAAAGAGACAACACCTACCGATGCATCGAAATTGTTAAAATGGCAAAGCAGAGATGATAAAGCAAAAGCTATTATTGGCCTTGCTCACTCGACTCGAACTTCATCATGTAGACCTAGATAAATCATCGAAGGAAATTTGGGATACTCTAAATAAATTATTTGGAGTGAAAGCAATCAATGCCAATTTTTCTCTAAAACTTTAGTTATATAGGTTCAAAATGGATGGAGTCTCTATGTCAAGCCACATCAATAATCTAAGGTCCCTGATCAGACAACTAACAAAATTCAAAGCTGCGATTGAGGATGAGGATGCCAAAGCTATCCTATTAAATAGTTTGTCTTCAAAATACAACAATGTAGTTTTTACCCTCAGTCAAATTCCATCTCAATCTGTGGATGATATGATAACAACTCTTCTAGCTGAGGAAAAATGAACTACAGAGGATGCAGAAGGTCATTCCCAGCAAGAAACTGCATTCTATTCTAGAACCATAAAATATCGTAGAAGATATGTCGGAGATTGAATGCCATTATTGTATGAAAAGAGGTCACACAACATGGGATTGTCGTGTTCGAGCCAATGATGTGCACAGATAAAGATAAGTCGGAGATTGAATGTCATTATTGTAAGAAAAGAGGTCACACAATGTGGGATTGTCGTGTCTGAGCCAATGACGTGCTCAAGGGTAAAGTCATATTAAATACAACCAATATAGCCATGGTTGAAGACCCACCGGATGCGAGAGGTAGAGAGGACAGTGACGAATACGCAATATAAAGATGCTCTAAACTCTTAAGGCAAGAAAGGATACAAAGTAGTTGAAGCTCGGTATGGATGGTTGCGCGAGATAGTTCGGGAGACTGTGGATCTTGGGAACTATACCCTCACGAGGGTCATGAGACAACTTGCTGGAGCTTGTGGATGGCTTAGTAAGGATGGTTGTCCAATAATTCGAGAGATCTGTGATTCGGGAGTTCGGGAGGTGGAATCCGGAACTCGGGAATTCAGCTCGAGAGCTACACCTTTACGAAGGTCACCAAACAACTTGATGGAGCCCTACCTTATCATAGCATTGCTTTCAAAGTGAAAGTGTCTGAAGATTGCGTAGTTATGTTTTGTTAGATTGTTTGTTTTTTTGCTTTATGTAGAATAAGTCTTAAGAGGGGGTATGAGAATATAAGACTTATTTATAAGGTGCCTAACTACAAGTTGGTTGTAACCGGTTGTAACTACATCAACCGTTTTGTAACTATTTCTTTTATAATAAATAGATGGACACACAGTCTCAAATGTGTGCAATCGACTTCTCTTTATTTCTTCCTTGTATACATCTTCTAACACCAACATCCAAAATATTTTGCATTGTGAGGGGGGAAATGTAACACAATGCTCAACTTATGCCTCGAAGCCAAATCAAGGACGAACACACGGGCAACAAAAAGATCAAGGGCAACCATCATGTCTGCAGTTCTAGAGTGTGGTGATTTCTCCCATGTTCGCACCAAGGGGGAATGATAGGAATCGATTGTTAGTGCTCACATTTATGAGCCTATTTGTTTGTATGGATAAATATATTTGTGAGTCATTATTTGTATGGAATAGTGAGTTAGATATATTAGTGTGAGTGAGTTGTTTAAGTTGTTTAAACAACTCACGTCTCATGTATATTGGAGTGGTCTTAGGGATGTATGAGAGGAATTAGGAAGGAGAGAATATAGGTTGTTGAACAACCCGCCTAGATTAGAGTTAAAGATTTGTGGAGATAAAATAGGTCTTGTATATATATGTAAAACATTTATTGAATATCATGATGTTTTGACCTCCATTTTGAGATTTTCTCTTGTCGAAAATAACCTGAGAATCCCAATAGTTATGTCCATTATTGGACATTTGCATCTTGCTTGGGCATAACTGTTAGTGTACACTTGACCGGTGGTTATATAACCATTGTTCTGCTGATGTGGCGGATATGCAATGCTTTGCTTAGAGCATCATTTTTGCAACCAACCCGGTTATTCTTTCTCTGGAGCCGTGCTTTGACTTTTGAAACTTGTTGTGATGTGTTCGGTGATGAAGATGTTTTCCTCTATGTTCCACAGAGACGCATCCTCGACATATTTAGGCGCATCCCCAATAGGGGACGTTTGAGGATGCGGGGGGCGGGTAGGAAACGTCCCTAGCCGTTCACAATTCACACGAAAAATAGGTGGATGTCCTCGGACACCGAAATAAGAAGGGAGACGGGCAGGGGACGCCCAGGCGTCCACGATACGGCTAGGGGACTTATATAATTCCCTCGACCGTATCGGGGACATCTAGGCGTCCCTTATGTCCCAACAAAGGCATTCTTTATTTAAAAAAACTTAAAAGTTAATAAAAAAGGAATGTGGGGGCCCACAAGGACCCCCACACTCATTCCTAACTAACCTAAACCTAAAACCACCTCTCTTACAACTAAAACAAAAAAAGAAGCTCATTTTTGTCATTTCCCATCTTGTGAAGGAGAAGACAAAGAAAGAAAACATGAGAGACAAAAAAGAGAACAACAATGAGAAGAAGGCAAGAGAGCAATATTCTACACCATTTGAGGTATGTTTCACATCCTTTGTTCATTTTGCAAATTTACACATTTTTTTTCATTTGTTTTTGTTTTTTTTTCAAGGTTTCAAACTTCAAAGACTTAGGGAAGTTTTATTTTTTGTTTGCACTTGCAGTTGCAGTTGGGTGTTGCATTTTCAATAAAAAAATGAGTAGAATGAGGGTAGTGAGGGTGAAGAGATTCAAATGCAACATAGAGGTAGAAATAGGGTTTCTTCAGGGAGTGAGAGTGTTGTAGCAATTGTGGGTTCAAATAATCCATTTGAATGCCCTTCTCAACTCCTCAAAATCTATGCAAAGGGCCCATTCAATCCTAAAAAGCCTCTTTCACAATTTACATTCACTGACAAAAGAAAAAATGAGCCGGGAGTAGAGTGTGGTTGTGTCATATTTGCAACAAAGATTTTAGGGGCAGCTACACAAGGGTTTATTGTCATCTTTTGGGCATAGTTGGACAGGGGGTAAAAGGTTGTGAAAAAATAACATTAGTTGAGAAGGCCAAAGTGACTAGGTTGCACATGGAGGGTGAGGCAAGAAAAAAGGGATGCATTGGAGACTATGCATGGTACACAATTGCCTACCCAATCCATGGATGTTGAAAGTCAAAGGGGAGAGGATTCTACCAAGGGAAAGAGAAAGGCTACTATTGTTGTGGGGATGTTCAATGTGCAATCACGGGAAGTAGTGACTCTTCTATTGCCAAATTCTTCTTTGCCAATGCAATACCATTTCATGTGTCACGTTCCCTTACTTCAAACAAATGTTCAAAGATGTAATTGCCATTGGTTCCTTGTATGTCCCTCCTCGAGAACATAAACTATGAACTAGTCTCCTTGATAAAAATATTTTAAGGTGAGTGTGGTGATGGAGTAGATGAGACAAACTTGGATACGGTGGGGTGGCTTATCATCATGGATGGGTGGACCGATATTAGACATCGACCACTCATTGTCATATGTCTTGATGGCTCTTATTTTCTTAGAGCTATTGATTGTATAGGAAGAGGAAGGATGCAACATTCGAATTTCAAATTTTAAAGGATGCCATAGTGGTTGGGCCCTCAAATGTTGTACAAGTGGTGATTGATTCAGCCCGTGTATGTAAGTTAGCTGACTTGATGGTTGAGGGTGC
This sequence comes from Taxus wallichiana var. yunnanensis, assembly GCA_018340775.1. NCBI lineage: Eukaryota > Viridiplantae > Streptophyta > Pinopsida > Cupressales > Taxaceae > Taxus > Taxus wallichiana. The sequence continues at coordinate 769,301,574 of CM031240.1, forward strand.
TTACAAGCACATTTTTTGGACTCCATGTTGTGTTCATGTGTTGAACAACGCATTGAAAGACATTGGAAAGATAGATTGGGTGAAGACAAGTGGTGGTAGAGGCTAGACACATACAAATGTTCATTTGTAACCATCACACCTCACTTGCTCTATTTAGGTCTTTTTCGAGGAAGGAATTCCTCAAGCCCGTGGACACTAGATATGCCAGCTATTTCATTTTGTTAGAGAGGATGCTTGAGGTGCAAGAGGCTCTACAATTAATGATGGTTAATCAAGAGTGGGGTAGATGGCCAAAGGCAAACACTTTGCTGAAGGAAAAAGTGTGAAACAAAAGATCCTCGACGATGATTGGTGGTCCACAGTGAGGTAAGCAATTGCTGATTTTATATATTTAATATTTATATTTTAATTTTAATTTTTTAATATATTTATCTATGTTTTTGACTTGTAAATTATTTTAGTTTTTCATTCTTTGTGATAACATTCTGATTCACTCTTTGAGTCTTAAATTCTTAATATTTTTGTTTTTTTTTGTAACTTGTTTGCATATATGTTTGCTCCATCTCACTTGTAGTGGGGGTCATAAGATATACTGATATTGAGTCTCCTAGTCGTGGAGAGATTTATGAGACATTTGACAGTATGCTTGGGCAGATGAAGCAAGCCATTTTTAACGGGATCCTAGTTTGGGATTTTATGACGAGCATATCGCCCAATGACGGTGGAACACAATGAACACCCCGCTTCATATGGTAACTTATGCCTTAAATCCCAAATGGTATGCAACACGACCTAGGAGAATGCCTCCATCTGATGATGAAGAGGTGAAAGAAGGGCTCATGAAGGCCTTTTGAAAGATGTAGATTGATGAGGATTCCAATTTACTACGGACATAATGACTATCCTTTATCAATCTCTGTTGTCCAACATTTGCAAACCAGAGGCGATGATAGATAGAGCTACATTAGCTCAAGTAGACCCTATTGGATAGTGGACATGGCATGGCAAGAATGCACCGACTTGAGGATTTTGCCACTCTCCTCCTTTCATAGGTTCTAGTTCCTCTATTGTAAAGAGGAATTGGTCCACATACGGCCTCATCCACTTAGTTAAGAGGAACAAACTTACCTCTCGACGAGCAAAGAAGTTAGTAGCCGTGCATAGTGCCTTCAAACTTGAGTATCGTCGGACTCCGGCTAGATGTTAGGATGTTGATCCCAAACATGCCACACATGTTGATGAGGAGGAGGCACGGTGGGATTGGTTGGGGTTCCATTGGATGAGACAATCCCTCATAGTTCCAGTGACTCACACTCAGGGTCTGATTTTGATGTCATTTTAATGGATTTTGATTAGGGGTAGCAATATATTTTCATTTTCTATGTTTCAAACATTTTGTAATTGAAACTTGTAGCTCTTGAGCATTTCATTGTAATGGAAATTTAAATCTTATGTGAAATATCAATTCAGCTCCAATTTTATGTATTAAGGTTCTATAATGTGTGTGATGAATGCTTTATCAATGTTATCATATGAATATTTGAAATTTCCTATATTTTTAAAATTTTCCTTTATATTTTAATAACCGTTCCCTAAAAAAAGGCCTCCAAAAAAATCGGTCCCTGATTCACGTCCCCCCATCCTCTGCCGTTCGCGTTCCCGGAAACTTGGTGTAACATAGGTTTTCCTAGATCCCTATGGATCAAAAAGCACACATAAATCTGCAGAGTAGTGGTTTTCTCTTTGGGTACCTACTACCGGTGTCTCAATTCTGTATCTTCAATGGTGAAATTTTAGGGGGTCAAAAGCAGGACATAGCAAACATTTTCCTTTTTTTTTTGGGGAAGTTTTGTCTGGTAATAGTTCTTTTTGCGTGGTAATGGATAACATCCTGCAACTCTTCCTAATAGATGGGTGCTGTCTCATTTGAGACTACCATTCTGAAATTTGAGCTCGAAAAGGAGGTTATGCCCCCTTTTAGGGGGTATTTGTGGAACTGATGAATTCAGCAGTATGCTGCAGCAGATACGGTACAATTTTTGTAGGTTGGAATGCTGGTTTGAGGAAAAGGAAGTGCATGGATTGAGGGGGCAGGCGGGAGCAATTTGTTTAGAAGAATAAACTACCAAAACTTCTTTAACATACAACACTTGGCAATCACACATGGCAACATAATATTTTTATTCACGACTTCAAGGACCTTTCTAAATGGGTGGACCCTAATGGCTTATCTTCTCTTTAACCAAGGGTGATATAAATGGAAGCTAGTGTCTATGGTGGCCAATGTTTATTGGGGTTTTATCCTAATTATTATCCTCTCTTTTTATATCAGGGCAATCATTATTGAGGACACCTAGGAATATTTTATGGGGTGATTCTAACTATCATATTTACATATGGTGGCTTTAGTGGACCACTTATACAATATAGCATAGTGTTGGCAGCACCTTTTCACAGCCTAGAGGTGCTTAAGGTTATCTACACTACAACCTCTCTCTTTGAGGCTACATCGTTCCTAAGTGGAATTCATAGCATGGACAGGGAAGGGAGCAAACTTGTTCCTTTATTATGAAATTCTCTTTTTGTGTCTTAGTGAGTTGTAGGCCAGTGACTACAAGTATACTTCTAAACTTTGAATTTATTCTTCTCTTATTTCCTTGGGTGAAGTTTGCAATGCCTACTTGGTTTGAGACAATTGGCATGGACAATCCAAATCTTTAACGTCATTAGACTCATGGCCTCAAGGTTCCTATTTGTCAATTAATAGATGCTCTTACCAATTACGGCTTGAGACTAACCATGATATTCTCCGAAGTCGTAGGAATTTCTGCTGTTAATCTCCAGAGGAGGTGGTGATGAAGAATTACTTTTTAAGAGTTAAAAGCTTATGAGATACATGGGATATTTTATTCCTTTTATGGAGACTCAAGATTCTCACTTGCTACTTATTTCCGCTATTTGGATAAGAGGTGTTTGGTTTGCCTTTGGGAAGTGGTCACCTTCAAACATCATGCTTTGTAGGGGAGTCAAAGGACCACTGGATTAATTACCTCTTTACAACGTATTTTTGTCATTGGAGGTGTTGAGCTTCCATTAGATGCTATTGTCAGCCACATAAATTGTGATAGGTGTTGATACTGCATCTCCCTCTATCAAACAGATATGAAGGATATCCCATCCTCATTGCTCTAGATGTGGTGGGTCTGCTACACTTTGGTGTAGAGGGTAAGCTATCCCTCCTCATCCATGTTCTAGGAGATCCTAATAGACACACATTGCTAACTTCTTCTCTACTTTTGGAGGATTTTCAGCCGTGGATGTTATGAGAGATTTTGGGAGAGGTTCCTTTTACGTAAGCGTACTTTTGAATCTTGGTTGATGGATTTTTGTACTCTTGTGAGTTCTTAGTGTGTAGCCTGATTTTGGTTTTTTTTTTGTTTGCTTTCCGTCATGCTATTATAATTAGATGCATTGGTTGAGTACCATTGACCTACTTTGGTCACTTGTGGACATTAAAAAAATTTCTTTCATTCTTTGGCCCCTAGGATGTCTCAAACATGTAGATCATCAATTACGATAACATGTGTTGTCATAGCTGACATTGTTTTTAGTCCTTTGTCAACATTTAATCAATGATGTAGCAAGACCTTTAGTTGTCTTAGTTGGGTTACCAACCAACTATTCGGTATTATCCTTCGATAACATCTTGTATGTCGGGGTAGGGGCGCCTTTATTGTTTCCTCCCTATTTTGTGTGATTTGTATCGAGACATATCTTATAAATACAAGTTGCTATTGTTTAGATACTTTGAGTGGTCATGATAAGTTATGTAAGGGCTATTTTGTGTATGCTGTTATTGATTGTCTAGTATCTCAAGAGACATCATCTATACTACATTTTAGTGCTGTTTCATTAAAGAAGGTCGGGTTAAGTTAAAGTCATTTCAAAGACGAGAAGTTTGACGAGGCATGCCTTATTAGCATATAAGATCTATATATTGCACATAACCATGAAACACGACAAAAGATATTACAACGACAAATAATTCACGAAGAAGATCGACACGCATGAGCAATATATGGTGTTATTGACTCGAACAAAGGTGGAAGAGAGACACACATTTAGGGAGGGGATGAAGAATTGAAATGATTCTCGATTGGTGAGCAACATTAAAGAAGACAAAGGCTATGCCATCATTTCTAAAATCCATCAAGCGAATTACAAAGTAGAAGTTGAAGCGAACGTCAGTGCTGAAATGTGTGAAGTCATAGGTAGAGTTGGAGCCCAAACCAAGAAAGGGTATAGCCGAAATCGGTGAACCCTACGTCACTTATAATAGTAAGTGACCAAAGATTGTGATAGGCCCTTCTGGAGGAAGTGTGAACCTTTCTAACTAGTTTGGTAGGGAGTGTGCTACCATGGAATTGCGTAAATGTTTGGGAAACACGAATGACATGTTAGAGAACACGAAAAAGGACTTGAAGGGCATATAGGATAGTATACAAATCCTTGTTGAAGTAAGGATCGAGTGTAGGGATGTGTTTGATAGAGCCAAGAGAGCCGAGGATCGCCCGATGCTGACCTTGTTAAGGGGGAGACTTGTATTCGGAAACCATGTTGGATCCATGTTTACCCCATCAACGCCATCTCCAAAAAGTAGAAGTTACCAAAGTTCACTGGGAACATATCGAATGGTCCTATATGACACCGCATAATGCGCATCACCATCTAGATCGCCATGGACATACAAATGACCCCGTGTTATGTTTCCCAACCATCCTTTAGGTATTGGCTATCGAGTTCTACGCAAATGCACTAAACTCGGAGAAAGCAATATGGAAAAGACTTAGGAAAGCCTTCAAGAAAGAGTTGAAATTCTTGAGGGATGATAATGAGATTGTCACTAATATCTATGGTATTTGAAAGGGTAAGGACGAAAATGTTCGTGTCTATATTAGAAGACTTAAAGAAGGGAAAACTTGGAAAAATCCTGCCGACGATGGCTTTAAGAAGTGATGGTCCATTGAAGGGTCACCTCATCACGGAGGACGATGAAGGTGGTCCTAACTTCTTTGTACGAAGATGCATACAATCAAGCCATGGACATTGAAAGCGAGAAAAGACGTTCTTGCACTTGAAAGGACACAAAAAGATGACCCTAATTCCAACTATGAAAGTGAACTCGGATCAATGTGAGCTTTTACAAATGACATGCTCTAGATAATGAACGATCTAAAGGGAGATGCTGAGAATGAAGGCAAGGATATTTGTGTAAGATTTGTGAAATTATAGGATATTCAGTCGAGGATTGGTGATACAATTTGTGGAATACTAGTGGCCAAGTATTGTTCACACAAAGAGAGCCATTGCCACCACCCACCCAACCGCAAAGGAAATATTGACGACAAAATAATAGTGGTGGCAGGAGTCGGATTCGGTACGACTTCGAAGGATGATCAATTATATAGTTTTGTGGTGATTTTTCAGATTTAATTTCATAGTTCTGGTTTATCTACATTTTGACCCATATTTCATGAGGGTTCACAAGAACCCATCTCTCATGAGAATGATTGGTTGAGTTAGCACTCATTGAATCTAGGTAATGCTGCAAGGGTGAAGCATTAGGACTTCTAGAGGTCACACATCCCGAAGATTCCGACTTAAGTGCGTTTAACCATTAAGTTTCCCCATAATCGAACCCACTTAGCTTGCCACCCCATTTCGCAAAACTTGAACAAGAGTTGTGCCTTATTAACCATTCAATATTGAGCTTCCTAGTTCATTTATTTATACAAGCAAGTGTTTCTATAGTGGATTCAATTGCATAGTATTAAGTTAATCTACATTAACCCATATTTCACAAGTAGTGGTCCATAAGAACCCATCTTTTACGAGATAAGATAAGATAAAATAAATATATTAATGTCCATCGAATGACCACAAAAGTAGGTCAATGGGACTGCAGCCCAAACGATATACAAAGTCCAAGCGGGGACAACTCAAAACGAGTTCCCAAGAAGAGAAAAGAAGAGAAAAGACAACAAAAGGAGATCCGAGCCAATACCCCACAAAGTGGGGGCAAATGAGGACTAATGTTCTAATCAGGAATGGTAGCCACACCCCTCCTAACATTAGAGGCTGACGAAAAGAAGCTCCTGATGGACTGACAACCCGAAGAGGGGGCGAAAACCTCCTTACTGCTTGAGATGTGAGATTGATGCGACGACGACTGTGGGGACGAATGGAGTTGGGCTGCCGGCTGCCCTTTGGTACGTGTGTGCATCCGATTCTGCTAGCGGTGATTGAGGGAAGTGTGAAGGTCCAACTGGGGACAAATTGATCTATGCACTGTATCTAGGTTAGAAAGGCTTTGTCGTCGAGGGAAGTGTGAAGGTCCAACCGGGACGAATCCGATCCATGCATCATTGTCTGGGGTCGAAAGGCTCTGTCGTTTAGTTCCTCCATCAGTGGGTAGAACCGGAAAGAAGGTTGGAATTTTTCTCGTGGGGATGATCTGTCGGAGGGGGTGAAGAATCTGGTCCTGGAACAACAAAGACTCACAGATGTAGAGGGCAAGACACCGCTGGTCAATATATTTGTAGAAGACCAGGAGAGTCTGAATCCCTCTAAAGAGACAGTGAAATCATCCTCTGATCTCATAGTATATGGGGCAGCGGAAGATGAAATGAGTCTCTGTCTCCACCTCATGAAGGCTACAGAGCCTACAAAGTCTATCCTCCCGATCAATGTGGTGATTAGTCTCGCACCGAAGTCTGTGGGAGCCGACTCGAAATTGACCCAGAGGTATACGAAGGGCATGCACCCAAAGACGGCGAAGGTGTGCGAGGGCGGATGATGAGTCCATCTCTGATTTCAAGAAAGTGCTCTGCATAAAAAGACATCTTAGGGCGCAAACCCCCAGGAGGGTTCACCCAAGTAGTCTGAATGAAGCACCTGTAGATATCCTCCTGGATGGACCTGTTCAACACTTGCTTGGTGGGCAAGAGATGATTGGGAGCATTCAGGGAATACTGGAAGGGGGAGACGATTAATTTGGATACCAATTGAGTCCAACAAAGCAGAAGTCTTGGCAAACCAACAACGGCCCACAACCCGGCAATACTCAGAGAGGAACAACAGGTGAGATATGGATACTTGTCCTGCTCATCGAAGAGATCACCAAACCTCCTGATACGGTGAAGAAAGGTTGATATGTCAAATATAGTCTTTAGACGGAAAGGTCGGGCTCCGAACTCTGCCAAAATAATATGCTGGGGGACCGTGTATTTGCATCTGATGAAACGGCGAAGGAGGAGAGTCTGAATCCTCTCAGCAGAAGCCCGATCTGTGTCCAAAAGGGAGGGCCCCTAGACAATAGACCCATATACAACAATGGGGCGGATGAGGGAGTTCATAAGCAACATCTTGGAGGAGATGTCCCGAAGTGGTGTCGAAACACTCTTGTCTCTCGAGAATGGCAAGAAACCCATACCCTTTATTTACCCTCGGGTTGAAGAGCATGCCTCATACCTTTGAATCTAGGCCTTGAGAATGAATGGTCCACTTACCACTCATTGCATCTAGGTGATGGTCACATGTTATGTCGTAAATTACACCTAATGTTATAGAAATTGTTCAATCTTCATTGAATTTTATTCTTGTTGAACATTTATTTGAATTTTATGCATTACTTTAACATCGGAAGTTTTTGACATCATTTTGTACTATTTTATAAATGTGTAGATATACATATAGCAAGTGAAAGTAGAGAAGGAAAAGTTCTTTCTATCTTGTTCCTTTAACATATTTATGAATTTCATTTAGAAAATTTAAATGATAAACATAATTTCTTTTGTTCGAACTTATAGATGTTTTTTTCGAACTTAATTGATTGGCAAATGCGAACTGAATTTTATCCTCATCAAACATGATCTCAAATTTGAACCTTGTGACTTAGGTCACAAGGTGAAGCATTGGGATTTCTCGGAGGTCACCCCATTCCAAGACTACTTCGGCTCCAACGCGCTTAACTATGGAGTTTCCCCACGGTCAAAAAAATCGCTTAGCTTGCCAGCCTATTTGCAAATCTCTTCGCAAGTGTTGTGCCTTATGAACCATTCAATATGGAGCTCCCTAGCTTATTCATTTATACATGTGGTGTTTTCGTAGTGGATCAAATATTTGTGATGATTTTTGGGATTTAACTTCGTAGTTTTGAATCAACCTACATCGACCCATATTTCATGAGTAGTGGTTCACAAGAACCCATCTCTCATGAGCATGAATGGTCCACTTAGCACTCATTTCATCTAGGTGATGCTTCACAGGGCAAAGCACTAGGACTACAGGGATGTCATCCATCCCAATACATACTACTTTGGCTCAAGTGGAGTTTCCCCACCACAAACTTGCTTAGCTTGCTACCTCATTTTCAAAACTTCAATATTTCTTTGGTGTACGATAGTTTAAAAGGTAATTATTGGAACCTAACCCATTTCATTGAATTAATTGGTCATATCTTTGAAAAAGGTCTATTGGGTTGGGGGTGGTTGATAGAAGCCAAAGCCATAACTAGAATAGAAAGTTGATCTCCATTGAATAAAAAGGATAGGATATGCCATTGATTTGAAGAATCAAACACCGAGTGAGTAAGAAACTTCATTAGACTTCAAAAAGATTTCTTGGTTGATAAAAACTAAGATATGATGGTGCTGAACAATGAAGGGCTATTAGATTTTCAGTCATGCTCCAAAGATGAGACGAGCACCCTCAATGGTCTATTTAATTTGGCAGATGGAATACCACACAATCTTCTGCCCAATTGCAATATCATTGAGATTATGGAGATTGAAAACAACCAAAGCGGGTATTGGGAGGGGTAGAAGTAAATGTTAATGCTGCCAAGTTCTTTCAAACTGTCAACATCACAGTCGGTTTACCATATGGAATTTAGGGAGTACAATGTGAGGGTTACAAAGTTTGATGATAAGTTAGCTTGCCAAATGAGACTAGAAGCCAACTTGATGTCTAAAGCACCAATCTCAATGGCCTTGAATGTCCAATGTAATTATTTTTTTAATAAAAGGTAAGGTACTGTTTATACCCTAATTAATCTATGTTATGAAAAGTACACAACAATAAACATGATGTAAAGCTTTATAATAGGTAGACTATTATGATATAATTAACTTTTGACATTAATCATTCACAATCAAAATAATGCATTCATACATGTAACAATTGATAAACAATAAGTACTTGCTCAAATACACAAGAGGAGAGATAGACTTAGTTAGTATAGGACAAAACAAGGATGATTTGGATGTGTAGGATAGTGGAACAAGTTGATCGGGAAGTGTAGATGCTTTAGTGAGAGTTCTAGAGTTGCAAAGCACACAACGCCGGGACCGTACAACTTTTGTGCGGTCAAACTTGATTTGTGCGTTCTTGACTTGGAAAATGTACATCTTGGACCCTTTGATTGTCTCTGAACTTTACATGTGCTTCACTTGTTTGGTAATGATCTTTGCTATATGTTGCTATTGCTTGCACAACTTTAGGATGACTTATAATCACTTGCAAAAAAGTGGAAACCAAAGAAACCTATAGAATCCTTCATCAGAGCATTAGTAAACCAAAAGGAGAAAAGATGTATGTGTGGTGAATTATAATGTGATTTTAACTTGCTTTTATAGCCTTCCGTAGGTGAAATATTCTATTAAGGCCGACCTTAGGAAGATGAAACAACCCAAAGAAGAATTTTGAATTTGAAATTAGAGTTGGTGAATGTGAAGGGAGACCCTACAGTCGTGCAAAGATCGACCTTACATCCCGACACTTCCCTATATTTTTGAATTGGAGAGATGAAAACCAAAACTAAAAGTTGTGTCATGAATATCAAAGGTTTAATGCTACTTTGATCAAATAATATTCTCAAAATTGACGATAGAGTAGAGTGTAAAGATAAATAATTTGTAGACAAGCTAGAGAGATGAGGTGATTGGATCCCGAATGTGAGCATTTGTGATCTGTAAACTCTCTACTTTGGAATTGGTCACGTAATCACAATTAAATGCTGCTGTTCTACTTTTGATTAGAAAATGACAAAGATAGCTAGTAAACGAATTTGCTTTTGCTTAGAATCAACAATTATAGGAAAGGAAAGAATATAAACTCATGAATACAAGCAATTTTTATCTTGGAAACCTCCAGAGGAGGAAAATCGATTAAAAGGGCAAATGCTCTTTCTTCCCACTTTTTAATGGCCAATTCAAATAAGAAGTACATAATTTACAATAAGTATGAAAGAGAAGTAGATGATTTCTCACACTTCCTCCCAATTACTTGCTTGCTCTGCCTCAACACTCCTTTCTTCTACAAACACAATTCCAGCACTAAGAATTCCTTGCTCACTTGCTTTCATGCTCCGATAATAAAAAGTTTCCTTCCTACATGTATTTATAGCCTTTTTCATGTCCTCTTGTGCACTGGAGGATGGGAAAGGTCATGGAGGAGAAGAGACACGACAACCTTTCCAATTTTGGGACTATTCATTTCGAATTTTATTTTTCTGTTCGAGAGTGTTAGGACCGCCGCCTAGTGTGTGACCGATGGTCACAGGACCGCCGCACCGCCGGGCGCGGCGGTTATAGGACCGCCGCTCGGGTTGGGCGGGCACAAAGTGGCGCTTCATTAACATAAAGATAGAACCTCTGTTTCTTCATTTTCCTTCTTTGGTGCTGGCTGATTTGATGAAGTAGAGTCATTTTGGATCCCTATGGATCAATTTGTCTTAACAAGGGAACATGGTCAAACTTGGCATTGCACAAGGACAAGTTACCAAATTTTAGTGTCTACATTTGCCCCCTTTAAGTGTGTAATTGAAAATTGCTTGCATACAAGAAAAACGTACTGAGTGTGCACCTAGACTGTCTTTACTTGACAATGGTTCTCTAATGTGTTGGTGATGGCATGCTCCATAATGAAACTTGCATCATAAACGTAGTCAATGTGTATGATAGAAACTGAACTTTAACTCAAGATATAAATAATGTAACTTTGAACTTTGCAACAATGTAAGTAAAAAGATGCAAAACATTAAAGGAATACACCTATTTGCTTTGCGGAGGGAGGAGCTGCTATTTCGTGTCGTGCCTTGGAGAATTGGAGTTGTTGCTGAAATGTTGAAGTGTTGGTTGTGATCAGTCTCCAATGTTGTGCCAAAGGAGATGCTCGAGTGTTGGGCACATCCCAACATCAAAGAGAGTGAGGAGAGGAGCCATGTTTTCCCCCTTTTTGGGGCTTTGTAGAGAGGAAGGATTTAGACTACGAAGAACTCATCTGCTTCGATGCCTTTCTCATTTGGGAATTTAGTGAGCGAAATGGAAATACAGTCTAAGAAGACTCTCGTTGCTTCGATGTTTGCCACTAAACCCACAGGTCACATCGCTGCAGGCGGATCTGGGCCCAATTTGTACTAACTTGAACAATCAGAACTTGGGGGGAATGAATATTGCCATGCCTCCATAAGGTGGTATTGCAATTGAACTTGATTATGTAGAATTTTGAAAAATCAAAGGGGAGGAGGCCAATGCCCCCAAGCCTTGTTTTTGCAATCGTATCTCGAGTATTGTCACGAGAGAAGGAATGAAGTGCTCCCCCCCTTAACTTGCTTTGAACCGTGTCATATGTATTTGTAATTGTGTGAAAAACCTGTAAATAGCTGATAGAATCTATAGAAATTAAAAAATTGAGTGAACTCCGCCTCTGTTTGGGAACATAAGAAAATGGTCAAGACTATATTATTGTCTTTACTATATTGTACGGTTTTGACCTTGTTTGAATTATGCCACATTTCGGTATCTCGTGACCTTTTACGTGGATTTGAATCTGTAAAAATCCATTCCAGTCTTATGTTAACTCGTCTCAGTAACTATAGAAATAACTCGATGAATTCCCCCTCTTTTAAGGTGCATGTGATAAAGCATTTGAACACGTTGCAAAAAAAAAAACAGATGTGTTCCCATGTACTATATGTTTGATTATCTGCGTAGGATTACATAGTATGTTGGAATGGTGCCCTCCTTTGAGAACTTGTACCTATAAAATGGGTTGCACAAAGAAAAAGCAACATGCAACAAGCAACAATCAATGATACATGTGTAAAACAAACAATAACATGAGAGAAAAGTAACAATCATGTCCAACTCGAACAAGCAACATGCAACAAAGAAAAAGCAACATGCAACAAGCAACAAGCAATGATACATGTGTAAAACAAATAGTAACAATAGAGAAAAGTAACAATCATGTCCAACTCCATAATAGAACAAGTATAGAAACATCATAGCAATAATGTCATAAGCAACAATGGAAACAATAGTGTAAAGTCAAGTAAGCCATAAAGTATAGAAACAAGTCATATATAGGCATAGAGTTGCAAACATGGGATACCCATGATGTCACACGACAAACACAATAGTAGGCATAACCCGCCATAATCAAGAAAACAAATGCATACATGCAATATAGACATAGAGCCATAAACATGGGACACCCATCCTGTCACAAGACAAACAAGGCACTTGGGTTGTATGAAGCTAACAAGCACTTTGTATTGTAATCTCGCAAGACAATCAAGTCAAACCATGTGGTAAACAAGTAAGGAAGCAATCCGTATAAACAAGTAGTAACAAGAGTATATGAAATAAGTATAGAACACAGTAATAGTGACAAGAAAAATAACAAGATAGGCTAGCGCTGCACAAGACACATGTGTTAGTCCTATTAACCCAATAGGTAGCAATAAACACTATGTATGTAATCAAGCATGATGAGGAAGGTGTAAAGTAACATATAATGAAACAAAAACACCTGTATATTGTGGAGGGATGCCCCTAAAAGAGTAGTGTAAGGAACCAAGCTGACTCCTATCATTGTGTAACAATTTGTGAATGTCCTGCATCAAGCTCAAGATAACGCTTGAACACGTTAAAAAAGAGATATGCTATCTATCAAATCAACATGACAAACAACATATATAAAGTAACAAGCTAGCCAAACAAACTAGAACAGGTCCTGATTTTGTATTTTGCTCATATTTGAATGTTTTTGTATTATGTGATTATTTGAATGTTTTTGCAATGTTTTGAAGATAGCTATGTACAAGAAAAGGGGGTAGCACCATAGCTACCCAATGAGAGCCCCATGAAGAGGTCCATCACACTCAAAAGATGAAGAAGACATAGGCCCTACAAGTGTGAGTAGAGTTGAGGGATGACTTGTAATCACTGCAACAATGTGGAAACTCTAAGCAACTTGCGTAACTCTTCATCGAGCATTAGTAAACCAAAAGGAGAAAACATGTGTGTGTGGTGAGTTATAAAGTGACATTAACTTGCTTTTATAACCTTCCGTAAGTGAAATATTCTATTAAGGCTGACCTAGGAAGATGAAACAACTCAAAAAAGAATTTGAAATTGCAATCGAAGTCGGCAAAAGTGAAGGGGCGGGACTATCCAAGTCGGCTAAGACCGGATCTCGACATCTTGGCCTTACATAATTACATCATGTATGTTCTAATTATTATGCTAGGGACCATTTCGATATCGAGTTGGTATGTTCGAGCGACAAAAAAGTGAGAAAAATAACAATATGGGCAAAGTTAATGGAAGTTATATACAAAATAATAAAGCAATTGTGAGTATAGACTTTAACTATGGAAATAATATTTAAAACAAGTAGAGTAATGAGAATGGTTATAAAAATGGAACACACCCCCATACTTTCCACAAATATTTTCACGCATTGAATAGGCCACTTCCAAGTCAAATGCTCATCTTCCTCCAAACATTCTAAAAGTTCTAGTCCAATCATTATACGACCCATCGTTTGTACTAAATGTTGATCGCCGCCGCCGTACTACCTCATTCCACCATACAACTCTCCAATTGCTTCCAATGCTCTGCTTTTTAGTGTTGGGCGTTCAAATTCTACCGTATGTGTGGATTTGGTTTCAATTGTATTTTGCATACTCGTACTCGGCCAATACTTGGCGACTAATTTTTTTGACTCAACAATACTAGACATCTTAAAAATACTTAAATTTCTTTAAAGACATTAATTTTATTGAAAATATAGTTACAAAATGTATCAAATGAGTCTGTAAAATGTTGGGAAGTGTTTTCTATCATACTTAATTAGAAATAGTGTACGAAATTGCATCATCATGCGAATGCAATAGCCAATTGATAATTCTTATAAATTTATAATGATTGTCATAGAAAATTATCATCATAAATTGCATATGTATGCAAGTTACAAATTACAATAATTTACAATTTCCTCTTCCCGTTCAAGTAAAATTCAAGGAGAGGGTTTAGTGCCTTTACTAGTCCCCTCACCCGCTTTGCATGAATGCTCACTTCTCCTAAAAGGTTGACTATGACTCCACCTTGGTAGTAGATGACAACTACTCCTCTGCTGCATGTTCAACATCTATCCAAAGATGTCGTCCCATCCAATCTTTCTTGCTTTTGCTTCAACTTCAGCTTCAACTTCACCCTCCATAGCTTCGTCTCGAAAACAACAATATCATCCTCAATGAACATGGGGATCTCTTCTTCTTGTAAATCCCAAATTGTATGTATCAATCTCATCCAAATCAATAGGCTCTGTGATGTGTCCACCTTTCTTGTGCAAAGCCGAAGATTGTATTGCACAAAAACTAGGTCATTGAGGTGTTGTTGAGTCAATTTGTTGCATTTTTTCATGTGAATGGCCTCAAACAAGCTCTAGTTGCACTCACATTTGGAAGTATTACAAGGTTGAAATGATATTAAGAGTGCTAGCTTGTGAAGATTTGGGGTATCTCCGCCCCAATCTTTCGACTAAGAACTTACAAACAAGATAATCAAAAGTTTGTTAAGTAATTAATAATTGTAAATTTATAACTTGTAACATGCGAGTAAATACTCTAATTTTTGTTACTTGGTGGCTGGGTGGATCTCCGTCGGTCAACTAATGCCGAAGAAAAGAGCCCCTCTAACATGTTTGTAATTCTGCAACTCTAAAATAATGAGGTCCCTTACCTCAACCTTTAATTTTACCCTCTCATTGCATGTTGAGAGGCCCTCCATAACCTTTCCGTTAACATTTGTGAAATCATTGCAGAAGAAAAACTTTGGGTTGAGGTAGTACTCCGTTGCATGAATGGGCTGGCGGAGTTGATTGTTACACTTTTGATCAATTAGCTCCAAAAAGGGAGAAAATTTGGTTATATTCTTCCTATAATAGGTTTGGATAGTCTCTTAGCCCCATCCATGACCTCATAAATGTATCCCATTAGGTTTTTCTCCCTATCAACCAAACATAAGACCCTCACCAATGAGTCTGACACCTACAAACAAATCAAACTTTAAAGTAACAAACTTACAAATAAAGTAAATAGCAATACATATAAAAAATTAAAATAAAAAAACCGACTTGAAATTTAAATTGAAGTTTGAAGTTACCTTGATGATCTCTGTAGCCCCCTTCGCAAAGATATCATCAAAAACTATCTTAGCAGTTCTCTCTCCATCAATTTTTAAAAAATATGTTGACTCTAGCCATGTTTGACTCACAAACATTTGCTTCAACGATGTCAAGAAACTACAAATACTTTGCAATATTAGAAAGATAGTTGCAAACCTCGGGACACTCGCTTGCACAAGCTCTTTTCCTTGGCATATTATCTCATCAAGTTGAGAACTCAAAGGTGATTATATATGTATTTTGTTATATTTTTTGCATCTTCTACAACTGATCTCGCTCAATCAATTTTGCCTATGTCCTCCAAAGAAGATCAAGCCATGAGCGACATAAGGGGTCTAAAAGAGTGACGAATGCCTCTTTTGAAGTAGTCTCCCAACTGTTACATATGTTATTGCATTATCGGTGACAAGTTGCACAACATTTTTGATGCCCACCTCTATGACAACCACCTCCAATATAAAACTCAATTTTTTTGCATTGTTTACCATGTTACGTAGACATCAATTAACTTAAAAAAAAAACAATCTCACCGTTTGAAGCCACCGAAAAATTGATGAGGGTGCGGTTTTTTCCATTTGCCCCCTATCCGAAAGAATGGTGCATCCGAATTTTTACCACTGTGTCTTTTGATTTTGCACAATTGACTTTGCCTTTACAATTGCATCGTGGAGCAACCTCCCACTTAAGTCTTTTAGAGAGGGTGCCTTGTACCCTTTTCCTTCAACTATCAATGTTGTCACCAAATACTCCCAGGACAAGATGGCTCTTCGCCACATTAAAGGGAAGGTTGTTGTAATACCATAAATTTGCACATGCTTTATTTGCTTCCTCGTGCATCTCCTTGTTCCAACTTGTACCTTGTAGTGAAGGTTGTGCCCTAGGTATATTTCTAGGTACAAAAACTATGTATTTGGCCTTTGCTTGAACTTGATGAAGTGGACGTGCCTTGTCTTTGTGGACCACAACTAGAGCCAACAATCAATGTTGCTTCTCCCTCGTTTCTACCGCCATTTCAAGTCTAATGGTTGCTTGCATGGTTGCGTGTACCCTTTTCCTCTCAAGTTTCTTCTCATCCAACAATGCAAGATTTTCCCTCATCTCTTGTTGTGCCTCTTCCGTTGCAGTGGGACATGCCATGTCGTTGCGGCAAACAATGCATGCAAGATGGTACTTGAGGCGATATATGCCTCTAGAAATCGTCTTCCCACAAAAATTGCAGACCACAGTCCCCCGGACTGCTCCACGTACAACATATTTCCAAGCGGTGATACAAGCATTAGCGGGAACTCTTCTTGCCTAGTGATGGCGAGCTTGATGTTGAACCTGATGTAGAGCCGGATACCATTGTATGCCAAGTTCTAACTTGTTTCACGCTCAAATACAAAAAAACAAAAATACATTACAAAACCATAAATTTGTAATTTAAGTGTAGCTTGTTTTATAAAGCAACATTTAATTTAATTAAAAACACTATGTAATTGTAATTGTAAAACCTACTAACAAGAATAAAGACAAAAAAATAAAAAAACAACATTTAAAAATGCATTTGAGCAATTTCGCTGATTAATGATGATAAACTAGCATAAATCACAATTAAACTTAATTGGAATTCAATGGAATGCTTGAAAATTTGTAAATCATGTTCAAAATGTTAATTTTAACAATACAAAAACACTTTATATACTTGAAAAGAAGGGGGAATAACTATCCTCCAAATGAAAAATTTCAAATCTGCTCTTCGAATTCACTATAAACTCCCTTCAAATCAATCAAAGGATGCTCAATAGTCGTGTGCTTACAAAGTGTGGAGGTGTGGGCCTTATAAAAACAAAAATTTAAAACAGTGTTTTTGGAGTGTTCTTTCCCGTAATAGTTGTGTCTGATGAGTTTACTGGGGAAAATCGCCAAGTACTCACGAGTTTTGAGGGAAAAGTCACCTGCAGGACTTGGTGAGTTTTCCAGAAGTTTACTCGTCCGGTAAAAAATGGGGCGAGTAGTCACCGACTCGGTGAGTACTTGCTGAGTATGCCAACTATGGTTTCAACAACTATTCGTCCTACCCTCTTTGGGTCTGGTCGTACAGTCCGTGGTGCTGTCTTGGACGTCCTTGATCTCTGGCACACCCTTTCCCTCCCATGCAGCCTATTCCTTGCCTACCTGTATGTCTGCTTCCTTACACTGTGGAATTGCTAAATGCTTGCGCACAGCTGCATCTGGACTTTGCCCTGAAGTTAAACACTCATATTGTGTATGTCCTTCCTACCCTGAACAGAGGTAACTGTCTGCTGGTTGAGTTCTGTACTGCCTTTTGCTATCTATAAACTCTGACCTTTAGCAGTCCTCCTTAGATGCTTCCTGGTAGAGTGTTGTCGATTTTTCAGGAGAAGGCGATATTGAAAAAATTTAGATTTTTGCTTCAATAGGGGCAGACTGTTTGGCAACTCAGCATACAGCACTGTATTTTCAGGTGCTTTTCACAACAGTGTTTTTTCACAAACATTTAGTTGTTGTCGAGGCTTTTCAAGGGTTGCCACCCCCAGACCTGTGCTTTGCTTTTCCATGAAGAAAAAAATAAAAAGAACAATAGTTGTGAATTGTGCTGGCTGAAACATGCCTTTTCTTGCCTTCAGGAATGTTGCAAACTTTCTACATCACCAGCAGCTCCATGGGAATTTCTTTTCACTTCCCTTCCCTTTCTACTTTTTATCATGTTGTCAATGACCTCCGAGTTGTTTATGGGGGTGGCTAATTTAGAGTCTAGACCATCAATTATGATAACACTTATTGTTATAGCTGACATTGTTTTGTTATGCCGACAGGTGTTTCTTATAGTGGATGCAACCCAGCTGGAACTGTAGCTTTTAGTCAACTATCCAATGGCTAACAAATGTCTTGATTAGAGCTTTCAATCTTGGATGATAAATTTGATGGCTAGATTTTATTCAATCTCAAATCTAACGGTTGCTACAGATTATAGCGTAATACCTTTTTTATAAAGTTTTCTTAAACGTATCATAATCCAATGTGTGGCAGATATACCTATGTATTTGTCAGTGTTTTTTCTCAGGCATATAAATAAGGAAGAATTTGTAAACAAAATCATGTGCAGGAAATCACAATATTTTGATGCGGACGACAACAACATCAAAGAGAAAATCCTCTCTCTGCATCCATACAAATTGTTTCCCAAATTTCTCCACCTTTTCCATTAGGACATATTCGTTATACTCCCGAATCTCTGGAAGCATATTCTACAGAAGCCATTAACATGCTGCAAATTTGTTTATAAAACATTTCCCTGGCTGCCCTTGCAATTATTTTCTTGCAGACAGGGAAGGAGGAGAAAAAATCGAGCTGTTAAATTTACAAGGACATTTTTCCCCTACAAAATGTATGTTAGTTTTTAATTTATTTATTGTCAACCGTATTTGAAAATGTCAAGATTATTTTAATTATACTTTTTCATCCCTCGGTTTCCATTTAGCTGCTTCTTTGACACCGAATTTGATTTCTATACCTGTATTCTTTTTTAATTTTTTCCTAAGGTTAGGGGCCTTGCAAATTTTATATATTCACACTTTATTTATTTCTTTAGTTAGAGGTTTGTTTTAAAAAAAATTAAAATATCCTTTGTTCTGTTTCAAATTTCAATAGAAATTTCTGCCTGCCAATTTAGTCATTGATATTTTTTTATTTGTAAGAGCATGATGAGAAGAGGGGTTTGGCATAAAATTGTTAATTCTGGATTTGTTCCCTGTGATAGGATGCAGTTTGTGCATATTTCAATGCAAATTGAATCATGCAATGCACTTTATAGATAACTAGGTCTTATTAGGTGGCAAGGGATAAATGAAGAACAATAAATTTTGTAGGGCATGGATTAGCAAGGCTAGGTTCACACTCCATCCTGCACTAGAAGCTTTTCTTAACATTCTAATCCTCTCCAGTGCTAGCATTGCTTATAGGTGCTTGTGTGCTTTGTAGGTCCCCTTGTCCTTTGATTGTTTCCAGTGTAAATGTTGTTGTTAAACTTATGAGGTGCGATGAGATATAGAGACATATTCCTTGGACAGAATTTTGTTCCAACTTAAAAATTATTGCTATTGTTTTGTGACCATTTCCAATGAGAATATCTTTCTAAAAATTACTAGGTTCGATAAGATAGAGAAGCACATTCCTTGTTGAGGATTTTGTTCCACCTTGATATTCACCTATGGACTCTTGAGACTTGTCATGAGTCAAAGTCTAAGGAGTAACTAAACTACAACATGGTATATAAGGTAAAAGGAACCCACAAAGTGTAATCATTTACATTGAGGTCCATGATCTCTGGTCTTGATTATTTTATGAAATATTCTTAGAAACTAAGTCACTCCACTACCTCTGAAAAATAGAATTAGATTATCTTATCTTAGAAAGTAATTTAAGTTTTTGATCTATAATATAATCTCCATGAAAGAAAATTCTTAACAAAGGCCTTGCTGAGCTGCTCTATTTTTCTTTTTTCTTTTTTTTTTTTGACAAATACCGTAACAATTTCATTCCCCAAGTTATTAGTGGTAAAATGTACTGTGGTGGGGGATCAGATGCTTTCACCATTTTGTTTGAGGGATTTTAGAAGTGGTTGGATGCAAAATAACCGTTGAACCTCATTGCAGGCACATTCAATCTTCTTCCTCTACACAGACCGCCATTTCCATATACAACACGTGATTGCCTAAACCTCATTCTAGCGGTTACTTATGCCGACCCAACACCCCCAATACCTTCCTGCTTGCGGCCTGCAAGTTGGCATTACAAAAAGTAAATATTGATGTTCAGAGTGTTAAATGATGTGTGTACTTTTAGAGCTACCTGCAAAGTACATTGCTTCA
This sequence comes from Taxus wallichiana var. yunnanensis, assembly GCA_018340775.1. Taxonomy (NCBI): domain Eukaryota; kingdom Viridiplantae; phylum Streptophyta; class Pinopsida; order Cupressales; family Taxaceae; genus Taxus; species Taxus wallichiana. Next base: position 769,321,982 of record CM031240.1, read on the forward strand.
AAGTTGTATAAATCGCAGCCCCTTTCTCCTTTGAATGGTTCACAAAATAGACACGTGGCCCATTTGTGACTTGCCAGAAGGAAAAAGAGGCTCCCCTACGCCCCTACAATACTTTCCCTGAACCTTCATTGCCTCTCTTCCCCCTGTAACGTATCGCTTTCACTCCTTCAACTTTGACATTTTCATCACCTCTTGTTGCCTTATCCATTGCACCACTCGAGAGCGATTGCTAGTTCGTCATTTGTCGGCATTGAGTTAATGATATAGCTGTGACAGTTGGGTTAATAGCCAACCATTGGGTCTTGTCCTCTAGAGGCGTTTATATCAGGTCCTCCTATACTGATGAATTGTATGAGACTTATATTTTATGAAAACAAGATGCTATTGTTCGGATACTGTGGTCTGCCATGGTATATTATGCAATTGCTATTCTGTGTACACTGTTATTGATAGCTTAGTATCTTAGTAGACACTATCTATACTGCAAACCAGGCCCACTTTGTCCAGGCAATTCTCATATGGACAATTTTGGTTCTTGTATTGGCTCTTTTATGGTGGTTGATGAGGATGCCGGTCCTTTGCCTTCTTTGCTTTTCACCATAGTTTCTATCTGCATTATTTGCTTTGGTGACATGTCTTCCTCACGTAATTTTTTTGTAATGTTTGAAATAATTGACGTCCTTCATTAACATGTTTATAAATAGCCTGAAATTGGCGTGGGTTCTTCTGCTTCTATTATGTTTTGGTGCTTGTTTCTTCATTTTTAATGCCTACAGTTAGTAGAGATGTCTTGGTATGGGTTTGATTGGATGCTTCTCCAGGACATCATAAGCTACCCTGGAATATTAAAATTTCTATTTTAATGTCTAGTTTTTAATGATTTTGTTCTCTGAACTATCTCAAAGGCCCTTATAATTTTTTAGACTGCATTCGGCTATTATATATAGTTGAATGCCTTTTATCGGCTATTATTTGGTTGTGCTCACTTAAGCTACAAAGTTTGTGTTCGAGTTTGAGTTCGCAAATATAAAATTCGGGAAAAAAATCGTGATTAAATTTGACTGCTATAATATAATATTATATACCATTAATATGTTATTAAAATATAAATTTAATTTTATATTTAATATTTTAAATTTTATAATTTATAAATGTTAAAGAAAAATAATTTTTAAATATTAAAAGAAGTGAAAAACTAATTAATTAAACATTAAAAACTTAAAAACTAAATAATTAAACATTAAAAAATTAAAAACTAAATAATTAAAAAAGTTAGAAACTATATAAGTAAATAATTAAACATTTCAATGTTTAATTACTTTATTAAAATAATTTTTTTAATAAAGTAATAGACATGGAAATATAAAATCGTGACTATACATATTTGATATTACAAACTAAAAACAAAAAAATCGAAGATGTTAAGATTAAAAACTTTAACCTAATTGAACATTTTCAAAGTTTTTGGCTTTAGACTCTTAGAGTCTCGACATCCCTATAGCGGGCTCCTCTGGAATGGCGTGAATGGTGGTGTATAGTAGTGAGTGGTGGCAGTGTGCAGTCCTCATTGCTGGCGGATTGGAACTGGCAAATTCCTTTGGCATTTTGACTGATATACAACCTACTGCTAGGGCTTTTGATTCTATGATATATCTGAGTTTCCGACCACTCTCACAGGCACAAACGCACAAGGGCACTTACAATCACAAGTCACTCGCAACTCGACTAGGGCACTTTCGGCAATGATTATTCGCAGCTCGACCAGAGTTTTTTTGGCCGCACTTTAATGAATATTTGCGAATTTTTTCCTCTCCAATAGAGTTTGGCAATTTTCGAGCTTTCTGCTCGAAAATCGCCGAACCCTGTGACTTAGCTGGTCACAATGCCAGTCTTCTTTGGAGCCTCTGGCATATTTTGGAGGAGATGTCTGTGGTAGTATTTTAATATGAATATTTTCTTTTTCAATAAAAAGAAGTTTCCAAAATGGCAAAAAAAGCAATTGTCTGTGTTTAACTAGATATTTATCATGTTTGGTGCCTGGTTTCTATGTTGGTATATCGTGTATATTGTTGTCTTGATGAAAACTTAGTACAATAATTTAATACATGGACTTGAATGCTTGATTTTTTAAAATCAAGTATTCAGTATATGATTGTACCATTAAAACATTTATAGAAACTAATATCAAAGTTGTTATTCTTATTCAAGTAAAACATTTAGTTCTCAACCTCTAAAAGATTACCTCTTAAAATGAAGTTGACAATAGCCTAAAAGCACAAGAAAGAACATTTTAGAGAATCATAATGAGGAAGTAAAAGCATAATGCTATAGATAATTTAATAACATCTCTGAGGCAACAGTAATGTCATAACATTCTAAATCAATAATAAATAAGAATTATGGTAAGATAGAATTTACAGATAAGGTAAAATAGAAATTAAGTTTAACCTACATGGAAGGCGGTGACATTTATGGTATGAAATAAATTAATAACCATAATGTTGAGACTGCGTGAGTACTCACCAAGTCTGCCAAAAAAATAGAAAACCAATTAAAAATTAAAAAACCATTAATAAGAATTCTTTATATGCTATTCAAAAATATAAATTGCAAGCATTGGCAGGAATTTTCCAGCGGATTCGAGTTTGAGGCAAAAATTGGCTTGCTGAGTCTTAGTCTGAACACTATGATTTCAGATTTATCCATTAAATGACATTTATGTGTGTAAATGAAGTTTAAACCTTTAATTAGGAATACCGTTCAAGACTTACTGGTAAGTATAAGAAGGACCATGTTGTTCTGAGAAGCATGGCTAATTCTTCTTGGGGACATTTATGGAATATATGCCCTGATTAAAACAATTGTTTTCCTTGCAAATTGGGATCCATGGACTAGCAGTGTAAAACCAACAATTGTGCATATATCAACCTTGAAGTAGTATTTCTTGTGATTCAAGAAAGAACATAAATTATATTGATGTCTGCACATGATTAAAGCAGGTCGATGGAACTCAGAGGGTACAATAGTTATAAAGGATAAATATTAGGGTAGAAAGACTCTAGGTTATAAATAGAATGTAAACACAAACAGCAAAAGAAAGGGAAACAAAACAAGAGGATATATATTATAACCTAAAGAGGATAAACTCATTTGTGTGTATTTACTATTAAGGCTTGTACATTAATAACCAACAGCATTGTCAATGCTAAATCGGAGAATGCTCAGAGGGCGTATGTCAGAGGTTGGGTGTCCAGGCCAGACAATCATAGGAGCAAGCTGAGTGCTTCCCGTAGAGCCTCTCATAACATCCAAGGTTGATGAATAAATATTGATAAATAGAGAAAGCTTTTGTGTTTTAGTGTGTGTGGTTGTTTCTCAATAACCATTCTACAGATAATCACGTTTCTATTTTGTTAATTGAAAGTGGCCTTTGTGCAACACTGATGCTTCTTGGAAGTATTTACTGCTTTGATTTCTTCTTTACTTCTCTGTAAAGCAGGTTTGTGAAAGATATTTGGAGCAGCCTATTCTGAATCCTGATTGTATATTTCATTTGTTTGTATTTTGCAAGCTGCGTATTATTCCTTGTTGCTTGGACTTATTGATTATATAACGACTAAGAGGCCTACTTTCTGTTTACAGGAGAAATTGAAACGGAGGTTGAATGCACGGATTGAGTATGCCAAATTTTTACAGGACACTGTCAAAGAAATGGCAAGAGAAATCAAAACATCTCGCAGTGGAGAACTTAAACAAACTGCAGAAGACCTTGACACTTTTTTGAGTAAGGTGGATCTCTTTTTGACACCACTAATGGCTTCATATTTATAGTATGAACCCTAGATAGTAGTCCTAGAGTTTCAGAGCTTTGTGACCGTCTTGATTGGTATTATCTTTTGGTCCATTGACATTATAGAGTAGGAAGTTAACTTACTAGTATTGTATTTCTATTGTATGCAAGGGATTTCAAACTTTGTCTGTAAGCAGAGATTATTGTGGTTTTAGCTATCATAGCGGTTATCTGTTGTTGTTCACCAGGTCCGCACGGGTGCAAAAGTATCAAATGAAGAAATTTTGGGTTTTGCAAAGCTATTCAATGATGAATTAACATTGGACAACGTTAGCAGGTTGAATATGGAAATCCTTGTTGGATCTACAATATTTGTATTTTTAATTTAATAGATATAGAAATCAAAATGTTAAAGAGGATGCTGTTATGTAGGTTTGATCTTGTGTTTAGTTGGCCAGGTTTACAAAGCAGTTTACAACATTGATTTTTGTGAAGTGCTTAATATATTAAAGTTTCATCAAGTATATCAATATGCTTAAAATTCCTCGGAAATGTATTCTTTGGTAGGAAACAAGTGCCTTTGTTATCTTAGGGAGTTTAACGTAGTTTACTGGTATTTTTCAGGTATAAGATGGAAAAGGGCTGGTATTGATTTGTATGCAAGTTTACTAAGCCATGTTTAGGTCACTTATATTCCTTCAAATCTATGCAATATTATTTGAAGACTTTGCAAACTGTTTTAACATCTCTTGCCATTGCAGACCAAGGCTTGTAAACATGTGTAAATATATGGGAATCAAACCCTATGGAACAGATGCATATTTATGTACATGCTACGCTCCAAGTTGGCAAGGTGAACACACCTAATTTTGATTTTGTGTTTTACAATAAATTGACACAGTACTGATGAATGTATGTTAGGGAATGCTGTTTCTCATTTTACTTCTTTTGAGGCAAATCCTAGTGATTTCTCAATTAGTAACCCCTACTTACATGTGGCTGTTTTTATTATGCCATTTATCTTTATGATGCATTAGTTGCAAAATTTGTGTTTGGATTGGTCGTACATCAATTCTGTTAAATGTCCATATCCATACAAAAATAGTTTAAAAAGTTTGAAAGATTTATAATTTATATTTTTTTGTAATTATGATTCTTTTATGAAACTCACAACTTGTGATTTAAGGTGAATCACCATGCACAAGTAACGTTTGTAGTGCTTTCTAGATTTAGCTTTTAAGACATATTACCATACAGGGGTGATAGTTACATAATTTCTTCAGTAGTGACCCTCCATAACTTCTGTTCTTTCTTCTTAAAATTCTCTCTTAATATAGTAGTATCACCAAAAAGTAATGACTTGTTGTCCATTTAATGAACTCTCCTCATCCCCAGTTTAGTGAATACCTCTTGTGTGGCTTCAATGCATTTGGACGGAAAATGGCTGATTAAATCCATGTTTCATTCTGTGTCCCCGAGTATAAGATAATTCCAAATTTGATGAACTTTCTTCTCTATAATGCCCGAGTACTGTCATGGTAGACTGGATTGGAAGCAAGCTGGACGTGACCATCTTCCAAAAGGAGGCGAAACTGCTATCATTAGCATGTCATATTCTCACAAGCATAAGGTGCAACCCATTTCTGATGTTTTTTCATAGAACTGAGGTTATTGCCCTAAAAAATTTGCACAGCCTTATTCATGGTGATGTATTTATCCTTCACTATTCTACTCCGAGATTAGGGAAAAGCATGAAGTTATCAGGCCAGCTTCATGGCCAAAGCATTATTGAACAGCAGTATATTTTTCGTGTTGAACCCTCCCATTCTTTTTGACTGAATGCTTTTTTCCTATGCTTTTAATGGGTATTTCAAGCTTGAACCAATCCCTTTCCAAATGAAATCCCTTTGATTTTTGGCAAGTCCTTCTAACCTGGTGTTGGGGAGAAATGATAAAAGATAAACTGGCATTGCTTGGAGAACAAATTGAATAAGTTGAACTTACCCTGCTAAAGATAGCCATTTATTGGTCCACAGATTGATTTTACGCCCAAATTTGTGGATAATATTTGCCCAGATGATAGCTGAAGGGGTTTTTAGATGAAGCTAGTTTGGAGTTGTTCCTTGCTGAATCTCAGAATATTCAGAATTTCATTTTCCTCTTCTAGAGGTTTTCAAGAAAATAATCTATCTTTTGTCATTATTGTTATGTTGTTCAGGCGCTTCTTGGAAATTACAAAGCAATTTCTTGAGGGTACAATTTTCTCCTAACATTATAGTTGAGAGAAATAGAGTAACATCAAAAATGCGTAATGTCCCTTTCGGGCTCAAATGTGAGGAATTCGGATTTTCCCAAAACCCTAATGGAACATTGCTGGAATTTATGACAGCAACATGCAGAAACCTAAATTTAATGACAACCACATAGAAATTAGAGCCAAAGAGGGTTAGCGACCTGCTTTTGGTCCCTAAAACCCTAGGCGACCTAGGTGAAATTCAGATTTTTGTATTTTTCAGAGACATCTTCAGATCAACAAATTGAAACCCTTGATGAAATAATGCAGAATTTCTGGAAATATGTGCTTCAACATCAAAGTACAGAATTCTGGAATTAATTATTGGCCACAAACAGCTGAAACTTCAAAAATTCATATCTTCTGAAATACTTGGAGTTACAATGCAAACGATAGCTCAAAATGACCACAAAAATGGCAGCTATCAAACAAAATTGAATTCAGATTTTTCCAACCACAGAAAAACGCTGAAATGTTGTCCCAAAATCCCCAACCAAGCTGGAAATGGGTATGACAGCCCCAAAAAGTGTGCCCTAGCTGGATATTATGCGCTATCATGGATGGAAACACTTGCTATTCGGAAATTCTGAATATGAAGCTCACTTGTGACTCTTAGATGAAGCGATCAAGCAACAAATGAGGGTTTTCGTCCTCAAGTGTTGTGACTATTGAGGGGTTTCATCCTCAATAGGATTCAACAAGGGTTTTCATCCTCGAAGGTTGAAAATGTGACCTCAATGCTCCACTTTTCAAAAGAGAAAATAAAAAAATTCATCAAAAACCCTTACAATGAGCCCCCACATTTACCTTTATAGCCTTTTGTCTTTCTTTCCCTTGTGGAGCACTCCATGTGGGATAATAGAAATACTTTATTTCTATTTTAACATTCACTTTTCCCACTTAAGGTGGGATGACCCCCCTTTATTACATTCTTTTTCTATTTTGAAGTTGGCGCTTTGCACTTTAGCCACCAACCTACTATTTCTAGTGTTATAATTGGCAATTTGCCTTTTACAAAGTTAAAAATAGCAAATTACAATTATAACATGAATGTACTTCCCTTATTTTCTCCCTTAAAGCCCATGGGAAGTAGAAATGGGCCCAAGGTCTTCAAATCGAACTAGCTTGGAAAAGGGGACATTACAGTCCTCCCTTCCCAAAATTGCTTGCCCACAAGCAATTGCAAACTTGGATGCTCCAAAATCGCTGCACCTTCCCATGTGGCATCCTCAAGTGGCAAGTCCTTCCAATGAACCAAATATTCCCTAATGCTCTGGTTCCTTAGCTTCCTTTCACGAACATCTACTATAGCTTTTGGAACTAGAATCAACTTACCCTCCTCATCCAAAGTTGGTAGCTCAAGAGGAGTAATGTGCTGTCCTAGTGCCTTTTTGAGGCACAAGACATGAAAATCATTATGTATCCAACTATGCTTTGGTAGCATAAGCTCATATGCATCTTTTCCAACTCTCCCCGTCACTTTGCGGTAGTGTTTTTAAATCGGTCGAACCGGAACCAGAACCACTGGTTCATTGTTTTTAGCACAAACCAAAGCATTAAAACCGGTGGTCCGGTGGACTGGTTTGGTACCAAACCGGTTCAACTGTCCGTTCCGCTTTGAATCGGGTGAGTCGAAAAAAAACTTTTATACGATGCTAAAGTTGAAAAAAACAAATTTTTAATTAAAACTACAACTTTTTAGCTGATCTAATCCCTATTTTTTTGCTATATAGAGCCCCCCTCTATTCAGTTCACACCTATGTCTTTGAGCATTTGTGAGCAAAAGCATTTGGAGTGTAACATTGAAGAGTTTAGATATGGAGTGAGCTTGGAAGTTGGAGCTTGCTTGCCATTGCTTGTGGGGCTCTGTGGTGATATTGGCATCCATATAGAGACTTCCTCACTTGCGTTCACGCTAATACAATTGTTGCAAATGTTCTTGAGGATTTGGATGGGTCCGAGTTAGAGGAACATGATGATATTGATGAGGATGAGCCCGAGGATCCCATTCTCAGCAGTGGTGCAGAGTTTGATGATTGATCATTGATGTCATCTAGTATCTTCTAGAGTTTTGTAACTTGTAGCATCATAACATGTTGTTTTTTGGAGTCTTGGACTATAGAGGCCATTTAGAGCCTCATTATTTATGTATTTTGTTTTGGAATCTCATATATGATATATGTATTGTGTATTGGACTTGGAGTTTGTGCCATTTTGCTATAAACACCTTTCTTACATGTTATATAGTATATACATGAGCAAACTTTGCATATTTTTTGAATCATGGTTTCTAATCTTTCAAATATATTGTTCTCATTAAAAATGTAATTTTTTATGTGTTTTTTAGTAAATTGGTTCATAAAGTTTGAACAGGTCAGATTCTGGGCTGGTTCCGGTTCCGGTCCGGTCCAACTCTTGACCAGATTTCAAGTTGGGTTCCGATTTTAAAACATTGCTTTGTAGGGCCCATAGAAACTTGGTTTTAGATTTTCAGCACTACTTTGTTTGAGGGAAGATTGTTTATAGGGTTGTAGCCTCAAAAACACCATGTCTCCCACCTCAAATGTCCTTTCCATCCGATGCTGGTCCGCATACAAATTTTGCTGATTTTGGGCATGTTGAAGGTTCTCCTTGAGTACCCTCATGATATCTTGGCTTTGCTACACCAAATCTTTAGCTCCCGGTACTCTACTATCTGTCAAAACCAAATCAACAAAAGAAAGTGCATCATAACCATATAACACTCTAAAAGGAGACATACCAATGGACATATGGAAGGAGGTATTGTAGCAATGTTCAGCCATATGTAACCATTTCACCCAAGATGATTGCTGCCCCACCACATAATTCCTTAGGTAGCCTTCTACCCACTTATTCACAATTTCTGTTTGCCCATCGGTTTGTGGGTGATAGCTAGTGCTAGGAGTGAGCTCCGTACCTGTCAAATGGAAGAGTTCTTGCCAAAAAAACTCATGAACCTGCTGTCCCTATCACTTACAATGTTTTTAGGCAGCCCATGAAGTTTGAATACTTCCTTGAAAAAGAGATCAGCCACTATAGGAGCATTATACTTGGCTGGAAGTGGATAAAAATGAGCATATTTAGTGAGTCTATCCACTACAACATACAAACAATTCTTACCTTGAACCATGGGCAGCCCCGTGATGAAGTCCATAGAGATACTCTCCCATTTTTGAGTGGGAATGGGAAGGGGCTGCAAGAGACCAGCTGGAAATTCATGCTCTGCTTTGTTTTGTTGGCATACCAAACACTCCCGGATGTAGTGAAGCACCTCACTTTTGAGTCCTTTCCAAAAGAACCTTTCTCTAACTTGTTTGTATGTTTTGAAGTATCCTGGATGACCAGCCAATGGAGTGTCATGAACAACCTTTAATATCTTTTGTTTTATCTTAGATTCCGGCACCAAATAGACCCTATCCTTGTATAGAATGAGCCCATCCACAACCTTGTACCTTTCATCAACAATTTCACCTTCAAAAACAACATTAGCAAACTTATTCTTTGCATACTCAACTGTAATTAAGGCCTTCCAATCTGCTATTATTTTAGACATAGAGCAGAATTGTGCCTTATTTGGCAAGGTATCTTTTACCAAAGAGTTTATTTGAGGAGCTCCATTGATCATACCTTGTAGAACAACCTCCTTTTTATTATTTTTGAACTTCAACTCCATGCTTTGGTAGTTGAGGGTGAATTCTCCTAAAGAGTGCAGCCATTGAACACCAATTACAAGATCTGTCTCACCTATGCCAACCACATAAAAGTCATCACATACCTTATGCCTTCCAAGGGTGATATTGAGCTTTGGAATCCTCTTGGTGCATGGAATAGAAAACCCATCAGCCATGGTCACTTTGAAACCCTTGAAGTCTTCTGCTTCAAGCCCCATCCTAGCAACCAAACCCTCATCAATGAAATTATGTGTAGCTCCACTATCAATCAAAACTGTTACCTTTTGACCCTTCAACACACCTTTCACACGAAAAGGATGATATCTAGGGGCACCGGATAAAGTGGCAAGAGTGCTGTCCAAAGAGTCAATGTCTTCATCCGGTTCATGCTTTGGCATCACCTCTTCAATTTCAGCTCTTTCTTCCTCTTCACAATCTGAAAATACTTCAATATAATGCACATGACCCTTACCTAAGCAACAATGATCCTGTGACCAAGGATCTCCGGATAAAGTGGCAAGAGTGCTGTCCAAAGAGTCAATGTCTTGAGGTTCATACTTTGGCATCACCTCTTCAATTTCAGCTCCTTCTTTCTCTTCACAATCTGTAAATACTTCAACATAATGCACATGCCCGTTATCTATGCAAATTGAAGCACAACCCTTTTCTCCTCAAATCATTCCTTGTGTCCCATGCATTGCTTGTTTTAGGCAGTTCCTTTTGCATGCTTGGTACTTGCTGTAATGGCTTCTTTGGCTGCCCTAAAGGTGCTGTTTTAGATTTGCTGTTGCTGTCCTTGGCTGTCCAACCCCAATGTTGTCCTTGGCTGCCCACTAACCAAAGTGGTCTTAGGCTGCCCACTAATCATGGCTGTCCTTGGAGCTGAATTTTCTAAATCAAGGGATTTTTGATTGCTTCTTGGAGTGAAAGAGGGTTGAAAGCCCTTACCAACCCCTTGAGGGGGTCCACCAAACCCTCAACAAACAAAACCACAAGCCTCTTTTCGGATACATCCGGCACCATCACAGAAAGTCTTTGAAATTCAGCCACATAGTCATCCACAGAGTTGCATTGTTTCAATTGTGCCAACTCCCTAAAGTGCACTTCCGGATCAACCCTATCAAATCTTTCCACAAGCCTTTGACTAAACTCCTCCAAGGTAGTGATTGATCCATGCCCTTGTGTGATCATGCCATGGTACCACCACTCATGTGCAACTCCTTCCAAGTGGAGGGTGACAAATTTGAGTGCCTCCTCTTCATACATTGGATTCAAGGACAAATAAGTATCCAACTTTTGGAGCCATGCCCTAGCAGAACACTTTGCTGATCCGTCATATGTAGGTAGGGTTATTTTCCCCAACCTTTGTTGAATATCTTTTCGGGGCTGATCATTATGAAGTCTTCTTCCACCCTTATGACCATTCCTTGACTTCAAGGTACAAAAATCAAGGAAAGAATGAAATATCCCTTGTTGGGATCTTACAAAAAATTGACAAAATACAGAAATTTGCAGCAAATACTAAATCTGATTTTTTTCTGATTTTATGCAGAAAATTACAGCTAGGGCAGCGAACAGTAAAATATGAATAACTCCCAAATTATCCGCTCAAATCACTTGAAATTTTAAAGAGAACTAGATAATAATATAAAGAACACAAGGGAAATATTTTTGGAATTTTTCAGTCAATATAACGCTGCCAGAAATTTACAGCGTGCCTAAAATAGCCGAAAACTTCTAAAATTAATATCTTTTGCTAAAGAAGTCCAAATGAGCTGAAATTTTGGATCTTGGGCCACAAAAATATGAAGAATAATATTCCAAAATTAGTTTTCGCACAGCAAACACGAAACCCTAATTTTGCCCTAAAAAGTAGGTCGCCCAACACATTTAGGGCATCAATTCAGCTCCAAACTTCTAAAATTCATATCTTTCCGATTACAAGTGCAAAAAATATGAAACTTGGGAAATAACATATATAAATATAGTAGATGACCTTCCAACCTTCAGATCTGAAAACGGCCAACTGGAAACCCTAAAAATTAGGGCTGCAATCTCCCAAACAAGTCGCCCTCCTTGGTAGATGACCAAAACCCTTGTGAAAAGTTCTGTAGATGATGCCAAACCCTTCCTTTATTGCTGCCGTAGGTCTGATCCGAAAACCAGCTGAAAATCTCCACCCAAACTCACCAAAACCTTCAAAACCCTATCTCTGAAAACCCTGAAAATACCTCTGTAAAACAACCCCTGAAATCAGCTTCAAATGACAAGCTAGGGTAGATCTCTCACTACCGAAGAATGCCCTGCTAGCTAGGGATGGATCTCTCACCACCGAAGCTAGGGTTCCCGTGGGATCTTACTCCACAAGCTAAAAAGTTGCAAACAACAGTTGCACATGAAAGAAATATAAGTGTATGCATGAGTGATCTCCCACTACACCCTCCATCTCCTTATATAGCTTTTTATGAGCCCCAATGAAGAAATATAACATTTAATGCAATACATATCCCCTCAAGTCGCCAAAAAGGGACTTTAAGTGGCCCCAACGAAGAAACATAACATTAAATGCCAAAAGTGTCCACTTAAGTGATCCCAACGACAAAATAGAACACAAAGGGCCCATTAGACCCTCCCAACGCCCAAAATATAACAAAAACATAGTAGGAAATCAGACAACCATCCCCAATAACCTCCAAAGTCGTTAGTCCCTTGGGAATGACCAGGGCTAAGACCAAAATAGGGCCGTAAGGCCAACTGCTTGGAATTGGGGACATTACAAAGAAAGCTCTTGGCGGATGGCTAGCCTCAAAGCTTGGTATTCCACATAGAATCGATCCATCTCATCATCCCCAATTTGCTGCCCTACTTCCACTTGTTCCTCTTCTTCCCTTTGCAGAAATTTAGCACGAAAGGTTCTTGTGGGAGGATTAATGGAAGTTCTTTCATTGTCGGAAGAGCTGCCATCACCTAGAGATTTCTTCAATTCCAGAGCACCTTGGATGGCTTGGATCAATTCAATCATTGAAGCCCTCATTGTCCTTTAAAAGCTTTGATGTCTCTTTGATTCCTCAACATCAACTCGTGCAAGTAGCTCATCTCATTGGAAGGTGGAGGTCTTTGTTCCTTATCCCTCATGTTCTTTGCCAGAGTCCTTCTTTGGTAATATGAACCCTTCTTCACCGGTATTCATGCAAATCTAAAAATTTGAATTTACCCTCACATAGGATGTCAAGAACGATGCTTTAATACCACTGTAATGTCCCTTTCAGGTTCAAATTTGAGTAATTTGGATTTCCTAAAACCCTATAGCAACATTGTTGGAGTTTATGACAACATGCAGAAACTTGAATTTAATGACAACCACATAAATTAGAGCCAAAGAGGGTTAGTGACCTGCTTTTGGTCCCTAAAACCCTAGGCGACCTAGGTGAAATTCAGATTTTTGTATTTCTCAAACACAAATCTTCAGAAATATATCAACAAATTGAAACCCTTGATGAAATAATGCAGAATTTTTGGGAGTACACATCAAAGTACAAAATTCTAGAATTAATTATTGGCCACAAACAACTGAAACTTCAAAATTTCATATCTTCTAAAATACTTGGAGTTACAATGTAAATGATAGCTCAAAATGACCATAAAAATGGCAGCTATCAAACAAAATTGAATTCAGATTTTTCCAACCATAGAAAACCGCCGAAATGTTGTCGTGAAATGACCAAAGGGATCGCCCAAGCTAGAAATGGGTATGCCAGCCGCAAAAAGTGTGCCCTAGTTGGAATTTGTGCCATAGTACGGATGGAAACACTAACTATTCAAAAATTCTGAATATGAAGCGCACTTGTGACTCCTGGATGAAGCCACCGAAGCAACAAACGAGGATTTTCGTCCTCAAGTGTTGTGACTATTGAGGGGTTTCGTCCTCGAAGGCTGAAAATGTAAGTTCAGTGCTCTAATTTCAAAGAGAAAAATCAAGATTCATCAAAAGACCCTTACAATGAGCCCCCACATTTACCTTTATAGCCTTTTGTCTTTCTTTCCCTTGTGGAGCGCTCCATGTGGGATAATAGAAATACTTTATTTCTATTTTAACATTCACTTTTCCCACTTAAGGTGGGACAACCCCCCTTTATTACATTCTTTTTCTATTTTGAAGTTGGTGCTTTGCACTTTAGCCACCAACCTACTATTTCTAGTGCTATAATTGGCAATTTGCCTTTTTACAAAAATATTACAAAGCTGAAAATAACAAATTACAATTATAACATAAATGTACTTCCCTTATTTTCTCCCTTAAAGCCCATGGGAAGTAGAAATGGGCCCAAGGTCTTCAAATCAAACTAGCTTGGAAAGAGGACATTACAAAATGTGAAAGCTAAAATTTGTTTTCTAGATGGAATGGCAGAGAGCCCAAAGAGTTGATTGTTTGAGGTGGCTTCTGCTATCATACAATTGAACTTCTCACATAAAAGAATTAATAGATACGGGGAGAAAGGATCTCCTTGGTGGAGTCCATAGGATGAGTAGAAAACTTAAACCAACTCACCATTGACCTTTATAGAGAAGATAGGCCCGCTAAAACCCACCCATATCACAATTTTTCAGTTATACCCATTTTTTCCAAGAAATCGAAGAGAAACTCCCGATTACATTGATCAATGACTTTCGACATATCCAGTTAATCAAAATGTTTGGCCGGTTTTTGCTGTTTAATGAATGACCTCATGTGCAACAATAATGTTGTCACATATATTTATTACCCCTTTGACAAATGCAGGCAGGGATGGTGCGATTGATTTTTAGAGTATGGCTGTATGCTTTTGGCAATGATTTTTGAAAGTCTTTTCCACCATATTGCAAAGTGAATTATGCCGCACTCTTTAAAAACTGAGGCTCTTTCCTTTTCTGGTAGAAGAGTCAAGATTGTTGAAGTACTTATAGCATCTATTTGTCATGGCTCGATAACTTTGACACCTTGAGTGATTTTGCACACCTTGAGTGATTTCAAAATGTTTGGTGGAGTTTATAAGGAAATCTGTCATGGCCTGATGATTTATATTTTGCAAAGTTATTAATGTTTTTCTGGGGGAGATACCATTGTCTTTAAAGAGACACAGGTGACTCTCTATCCACTTTCTTTTATTACCCGAACCAACAATGCATGGCCATTTTGTTCGGGAGGTTGTCACCCTTGGATGCAAGTCCTTGCAGGGAGCCTGTAGAGCTCCCAGGTTGATCACCTCTTTCTTTTAGCCCATACATAGGTTGGCGGCATTAAACACCCATTGAATATTGCTGCTTCATACATTGAGAGGAATAGGTTAGTGAGGCGGTGCTCATCTCTACACTACACTACTACTAACATTACCCAACACACTATCTCTCGGTGATTGAGATCAGTTCCTCAGCGTCATGGATTTGCTCCTTGACTGCCGCGAGGTCAGGGAAACATTACAAGTTCCTTCGCTACCAAGAGAGTTTCTTTGCTGCCATGGGAGTTTCTCCGGCTTTGGATATTAGGAGGGATTCGGGAGGAGTACATTATTTCCTTCTAGGGTTACTTGGTGTAGTCCCCGCAGCCCTAGATGCTCCCAATAAGAATTATCAGATCCTGCTTTGGCTCTTTCACAATGATAGACGATGACACATATGAGTCCTCTGTCCCATGCATAGTCAAGGATGTTGATGGGACTACCATCCAGTCTTATCAACTTTCTTCAGCCCATACTTCTTGAGGGTTCTTGTTCCCCTCACAAGGTTATTTGTAACGGTACCTTAACCACATGGGTTAAGACTTTACTGCTTTGGGTTTACCCCTCGTTTATTTTCAGTACTTTTGTTCTTTTAATTTAGTTAATCTTTTATCCTAGGGTCCTTTTACCCTAACACTTTCTATTGTGATTGCATGTGTTATTGAATTCCATTGACCTACATTTGGTCATACGTTTTCAAGCCTCTTCTCATGTTTGTGAATTTTTGATAGCATGCTTTTGAAGTGTTCAGTAGCTGCTTCCAGTATTTTTGGTTGACATAGCTGCGACACTGCCTGTTGAGAACTGTTTTGCGAAAAAATTGTACTGGGTTCCCCTCCCTTGATCTACATAGAAAGGGATCTGTGTCTTTTGTTTGCAAATATACATTAATTGAGCATGTATTCTTTAGCAAATCTCATTTTCTTAATTTTTTTGTGATAAACATAGACACATTAGCTCATTATTATAGACCACCTACAACAAAGCATGGTGAAGAACTTGTATTAGTTTGACAAGTTATCAATGTTGACTATTTATATTGATGAAGCTGACGATCCATGTCAGGGCATGCTGTTCGAAACTCTAGTTGTAAGATTCTTCTACCAAGTCTCTATGAGATTGATTATTGAAATGGATCTGTTAAATAAATTCTTTCTTTCATGTGGAATCTGGCATGTATGATTTGCGACATTATATTTGTTGATCTTGTAATCCATTCAATGTAAATAATAAAGAGTATGCAGGGAGCAAAATCTTTAGAATGTCTCAAGAGGTGAGGATTTGAAGTTCAGGGGTTGGATGTATAACTAATCTTTCCTTGTCTTGTTTTGTGCATGATTTCATATGAATTCCGTCCTTCCTCTTATCTGTCTATTTTTTATGATATCCTTTGGTTTTAAGGAGCTGTTGTTAGAAAGGTACACAAATACTTATATAATTGATTCGGTGGCTAGGATCAAGGAAGATGATAGAATGATCCAAAGTGAGGGATTTGAGGCTCTTTCTGAAGCAGAACTCAGACAGGCTTGTAGAGACCGTGGAATGCTGGGCCTCCTCTCAGTTGAGGAAATGCGTCAACAAGTAAGTCTGGGGTCTTCTGCTTTCAGCAAAGCACGCTAGTGTCAATAATGCTCTTTTCTGGTTTCTATCTCAAACATGCAATATCAAATATCATCATATCTCAGAAATAAATTTGTAAAATTTAAAAATTTATTGCATTTTGTATGGAATGAAGATTTTGTTGTTCTGTCTTGTCAACAAGTAAGTTTGGGGGTTTCTGCTTTTAGCAAAGCATGCTAGTGTCAATAATGCTTTTCTCTGGTCTCTCTCAAGCATGCAATGTGCATTATTGAATATCGTTATATGTCGCAAATAATTTTTTAAATTTTAACAATTTATGGCATGTTGTATGGAATGAAGATTTTATTGTAATTCTTTCACTTTTTATTCTTTACCATTTATTGTATGTCATATCTTCACTGAAATTGATAAAGCTAGGATAAGGTTATATTGCTCGTGATTCTGTTGGTTATTTGGGATTAAAAGTTTATTGATATTTCATTCTTGTCATATCCCACACACCAATGCTACTTTACACAAAATCATTAGTTACGGTACTAGTTTCTGAGAAGGGCTATATTATACAGTTTCTTTTGAAGAATCTTCAACCAGCTTCCCAAAATACATATAAGCGTTATATGCAAATCAATACTGCATTTGTACTAGATACAATAAGGGATGTTATTGCCTCCACCCATAGGAAAAAACTCATGTTGAGATTAGTTTAGTTTGGAGAAGCTTTCGCAAGCCCCAAAGCTTGAATAGAACTAAATCATCAGATCTCTTCACATATTAATGTGACCGTACATGTCACAAATTATCCCACCAATACTGGATATGCTAGCACATACACATAAATCACACAGTGTTATTAATCACGAAGCAATAAGTTTAGAATTGATGAAGGCCATCACCAAACCACATTGCAAAGATGTGCGTCCCTTGATGTTCATTGCCTTGAAGGGGTCACTGACATGGACTCCAACCAATTTGTCTTCACTGTCTAGCTCAAAACACATATTAGAACAACTACCATATACATGATGGTACAATCATCTAAGTTAATTTTTATTCTATGTTTTTTTCCTCCAGAAACATCTTACATACATCTAACTCACAGGGATGCTTTAGTACTGCCTTTCTAGGGACAAGTTCCTATTTGACAACTTAAACACATCCAATCTAGAGGGATGATTTAGAGGCGTTATCAAGTTAATCCATCAAATCTAAGCATAAGATGATTTAGAGGTGTAGGCAAATATAATTATAGGATGATTTAGGAGGTGTAGGCTTACATGTGTCCTAAAGAGCTGTCAATATTCAACATGTGACTGTTTGGACAAGTCTCCGCAGGCAATCTTTATTCCCCACAAGATAACTTGTTCATGGATACAATTTATAGGTACCTCAACACGGATCCAAGCTCAACAAATTACAACAAAATTTACGGCAGCTGTGTTCATCACTATGACAGTGAACTGCTATTTTAGTTAGCTTTAGTATAGCAGTGAATTTAAGCAAAATGTATTAGTTCCTTTCACAAAGCTAGTACAACAAACAACATTAATAAATTCTAGTGTGCAGCAGGTCAATGGTCAGCAATGGAAAGTCTGGGAAATCAGCAGCACCGTTTGTTCAATAAAAGGTGTGTGCCAACTCTTGGCATTTTACTGGTGTCACCAGTGCCTATGCTGATGTTAGCAGTCTGGGGATCACCTTATACCCTGTTCTTTATGGGACACAGAAAATTAACTTTGGATACCTTAAATGAGGTTTATTTCTAAGTTCTTGCTATTCATGTACATTGAATGCCTTTTATTACAGACACTTACCACTAAACTGCCAATCAGATATACATATGTAATCACTGATTTCATAACAATTGGATTGACCAGGAGAGAGACAGCACAATATTTATGTTAAAAAAACCAGGAAATCGATTTTATATGTTGTGATGCTGATATAAAAAGTATCATGAGGTCAGAAATGATTCTGATGAACCAATCAATTCTCTTTGGGTCTAATTTGGATCCTTTTGTTGTGTTTTTGAACTTGGGCTTCCCTTTTATTGTCCAAACATGTGATTGATGGATTCGCTTTGCAGGAAGGCCTTGTTGGGGTGATAACAACACCCATACTTTGAAGAGTCTTGCTTTTGAACTTAACTAAAATTAAATGTTCCTTTGAGCAATGTCTGTCTTATCTCTGATGATTTGATTGAACCACTCCAATTTCCTATTTGATTGTCAATCATATTTTCTACTAAAGTTTAATTGGGTTTCTAGGTGTTGTAGAATGTCTTGCTAAGGTCTTCTTGTGAATGTCGGGATCCTAGTGCTTACAACATTAGAAGTGCGCTTACAACATTAGAAGTGCTTTTCCCCATCAAAGACAATCAAACTTTAAAGCATATGCTCATACAAATACATGTTAATTCCTAGATATATAATGATAGTTACAGGTTGCTATATTGGTAACCTTGAATAAAAATGAACTATTCCGTCAATTGACGGCCTTAAGGTGCATGCACTTTGCAATCTATGAGGTTATGGCTACTTCAGCCAATCGATCTTACCTTACATGTCTACTAGGACTTAGGTGGTCTCTGCAACACTCTAATCGTAGTCGACTTCAATAGAACTTCATCGATAATTGGTTGATTTGTTTTGATCATCAATCTGTTTTATCTTTGCATCCAAAAGTCCAAATCTTTTGGCCACCTATGGCATCCTCTTCATCCTAAAGGGTTATTGCATGATCTAATGCTTAAGGGCACACTTATGACTTGGTCAACATCTTTCTTTGTAATAAAAACAAAGTCCTAGCCTTCTCATCTACTTGAATCGAATCTCTCCTAAACCTATTCTTGCTTTGATTTCTAGGAATTTAAAAGGGCCTTTGGCCATCTAATTGTCAACGGTCTAGAATACATAAAAACTAGATTTGCATAGGATTTATTTATAGCAAGACTTGGTAGATGTTAGGAGTCAAAAACCATGGTTATAAGTCTGGTTAGGATAAGAGCCTTTTACTATGATTAAATTGACTATCATTTCTACTAAAGAAGGAAAATATTTATAAACAGCCATAACAAAGTTTGTTGATGAGAAAGACTATAATACTAAAGACCTTGGACAAGATGCTTTTAAGATCAATTAGAATGCTGATAAAGAAATATATAAAGGCACTTTTAAAGGCTATGATACTAGCATGTTTATAAAGAAAGCTTTGTAAACATGAGTATAAATTGAATATTCACCCAAGTATAGCTCAGAAATGAATATAAATTGTTGGTACATTATTCTATATGTACTAATATTAAGTTGACTTAGGTAAACTCAACTATATTTAGTGTCCCTTGTGCACATCTCTCGGCTTAGTTTATGCTATCCATGAGTGTGCCACTTTTAATGGATGTGCCACCTCTAGTGGGGTCAATAGGAAAGTTGAGCTTGCTCTCGCATAAGCTATCGATACCCTCTTATCCCTTTGTATGATACACATTATATACACATTGTGATATCTACCTTTGTGATATACAGTATTCTTTCCTCATTTGTAGATTATCTCAATGTGGTGTGAGCCCTAACTAGGAAATCTGTACTCCTGTGACCTCAAGCATTCTTTCATATTATCAAAGCAAGGGATTTCTTAGTTTTGAGTTGTGAATTTCAGATTTTAAATCAAATATGAATTCCCTCACTGCTTTTAATCCCTTTAATTAGTTTTTACGGCAACCCAAACAACAGGTTTTCAAAAAAATCCTCATTCGAGTTAAATGTGATATTTAAGAGATTTTTCTTCTAGTTTTTCCATTTTTGACAAATTGTGATTTTTTCGAGAGACTAGCCACTATTTTTAATGAATAGTGCTTCAAAAATATGTCTTTTGAAAGGGGAATTCTGCGAGCTCATGGTGATTTGATATGATTTTTTGAAGATCTAAATCAAGAGGAAAAATGAGGAGCAACAGACGACAGCCACATTTTTTGCATTTTTTTAGCAAAATGTTTGACAAATTACATACCATTAAATTCGGCTCATCGAGAGCTTTCCGGAAAGTATTAGTTTTACTAGATCGGAGCAACTTGGCTCCCAAAGTGAGCAGTTTAAGATTGCAGATTTTGAGGACGAGAGAAGAGAAGCAGCAATCAGTCCCATCTTTTGCAATTTATCTGCAAAATCATGGATTGAGGTGTATACCATTGCGATTGGCTTGTCAATAGCTTTCCAATGCCTATTCGCTTGCACATATTGGAATATTGAGGCACCCATGGTGGAGGTTTAAAGATCAAGGGGAATTTTTAGGCATGGTTTGGTAGGCTGTAGACTGAGATCTGCTGCCACCGCCACAGATCTGCTGCCACCGCCACATGTGAACACAAGCACTACCACTGCTGCTAGCTCACTCAAGTCTCTAAGCCACGTTCCAGTCTCTGCAAATAACAAGTAGTGCATGTACAATTTTAAACTCTTTGTTTGGTGTGTTGGAAAGAGGGGGCTTCTACAAGGCGTTGACCTTCCAACAGGTTAGAGGGTTGAATCTCAAGAAAAATTTATGTTTTAAAATAAGTGCATGTGCCATTCTTTATGATAAGTTTGGTCACATTAATACTTGAGTGCTTCTTTTGGCATGGTGGTAAGTGATGCTTTGTGACAACATGTCAAAGGGTCGAATCTCAAAAAATGTTTGTTTTAAACTTAGCACATATGTCATTCTTTATGATTAAGTTGGTCACTTTAATACTTGAGTGCTCCTTTTGGCATGGTGGTAAGCTAAGTCACAAGGTTCACCGAACTTTATGAAAAAAGTTCGAAATCCGGCGAATTTAATCTTGTCACCAAAAGTTCGTGGAAAATCGCGCCAGTTCGGTACGAAGTTTGCCATGGACGCTAAAGATAAAAAACAAGAAAATGGGTAGAGCTCGGGTCTGTAAAATCGCAGGGCAAACGAGTAGAGCCGTGAGTTGCACCAGTTGAAAATGGGTAGAGCCGTGAGTTGCACCAAACGAGCTGAGAAAGTACCTGACGGAGGGGAGGAGTTGCGAATCCATGGAGGAGTGGCGAGTCTATGGTCGAGTCATAATGGAATCGTTGGAGTGGATTCACCACTCTGCCGTGCATTTTTTTTTCCAAGTGACGTGTGCTCTCAATGAATACGATTTGTTTGTTAATAGTTTCTTAAATTTGTTTGTTTCGGTTTTTATTTTGTTTGTTTTTATTTATGCTAGGTACTTTGTGTTTTATTTTTATTTAGCTTTGTGTTTTATTTTGATTTTTAGTTAAACGTGCTTTGAGCTATAGATTATATCATTTTAAAGTTTTGTTTTATTTTTTAATTTGTATTTTAGGTTTATTTTAATTTTTTACATATTTTTATAAGTTCTAAATTATATTTATTTTTAAAGTCTTTATATTCTTTATTTTATATTTATATATATTTGATATTTTTATAATTTATCATTCGAATTTAATGACGATTTTTTTTCCGAACTTTATCCATTGGCGAACTTTAACCGAACTTCATGCTTGTCGAACTCGAACTCGAACTCAAACCTTGTGACTTAGGTGGTAAGCGATGCTTTTTGAAGTCCCTTCACTATAGACGAGATTTGGGGTTCAATTCCCCTCGTGATTTTTTTTTTGTTTTAAATGTTGTTGCGAGTGCTTGGATGCCCCATATGACCAACTGTAGAGAACTTTAAGCCCCTGAGTGCCTACCGCGGCCTAATGGGATTCTCATTTTGAACAATGATATTTTGGAGAGCATAACTTTCGTTCCGTAAGGCCTACAAAGGTGATTTCTTTTTCACCCTTTGGCTTTTCAAGTGCTTTGTTGTGTTACAGTTATCTTTTTTTCCATTTATTCTTGATTTCATAGAAATTACATTTTTACCTAATTTAGTGTGTGGTTCAGATTTTTGCAAACTTCAAACGACTGTATCTTTTGATCCGTTCATCAAATTCACGTGCCTTCATTTTGTTTAGCAAACTTCAAACATCTGTATCTTTTGATCCAGTCATCGGATTCCAGTGCCGTTTTTTGAAGTTGTATATTTTTCATGCTCTACGTTTCTATGACCTCAAATCAGACATTTTAAATAGCAAAATTATATTTTTCCAGTTTTTGTCAAAAACTGCATTGTAACATTAATTGTATCGAATTTGTTGGTGTGTACTATAGAATCCAAGAGGGGCCTTATTCAATGCCAACTATTGTAAACAATGCATTGATATAAGCAGTTTGGGGGTTTCTTATCTTGTTGAGTGTATTTAAAGGCCTTTGTAATGGCTTTGCGCCAAGATCTCCACACTCTACAGTCGGAAAATGATATGCTTTTCTATGAAGTATGTGAAATTTAGGAGGATATGGCCACTTTAGCTGAAGAGAATAGGAAGATTAAGATGCAAAATACTTTTCTCCGCTCTCTCATTTTCGGCAAGGACACCCTTATTCACTCCCTATAGAAGAAACTTGCTAGCCTACAACATCAAATTAATACAATGGACTTACATTCCCTTGCTCCTAGTCCACCTACACTCACTGCTCTTTCACCTATTGACCCTAATTTGTCAGTATCTGACCTTGCTCCTATATTTGATGGTCCTGTTACTGCAACTTCTGCTTTTGTCTGCTGCACCTGTTGCTGCACATTTTGTGTATCCCACTTCAGATCTATTTGCTATTTTTTTAGCTCTTTTGAGAAGCATACTACTTCTTTCGTTTCTCGCATGCTCTGTTCCATTGGTTATGTTGGTGGAGGTATTGGCAGAAACTCATAGGGTATTATTTCTCTTATCCAACCTGTCGATTGGATTGTACGCCATGACATTGGTTTTGAAGTAGGGATTTCATTTGGATCACCTAATGACAAAGCTCCAGGTTTTGTTTGCTGTACTCTTCGTGAGGATCCTGCGCAACACATGGGTTTTGTTGCACCTACACTTAGACTTGATAACCTTGAGATTACACCTATCAGGCATGATCAATGCGGCACACTTTTAGATGTTTTTTTGCATGTACTAGTTGTGAACTTCACACCCAAACATATGCAGGCATTCTCTTCCACCATCTGAATTCAATTAGGATGTATTTCGGATCAGTCGTGGTGGTGTTGACAACATTCTTTGCCTTGACACTGTAGGTGTGATTCTTTTACAGTTTAGCCACATCATCCACACACTTGTCATATTACATAGCAGTGCTTCCTTAATGAAGTTTTTCTCACGGTGTTGGTGGTCTCTTCTTTTGGTTTTGGGGTTTATATATTGTATTCGCACTAAATTATAGAGTGCCATGGGGGTTTGCTATTTAAGGCTTATCTACATTTATGTGTGTGTTATTTTGTTGCACACCATTTCTTGTAATTGTTGGGTCTCTTTTATCTCCCATCTCCTTTCGACAAATAGTCCCCTTGATTGGAGTGCCACTTGTATTCCCATTGTCTCTGTTTGATCCATCCTATAGTTTCTTGCTGTTTGTGAGATTTTTTTCGTATCTTCGACGCTTCTCTCGACAGTTTTCCAGTCTCCTTGTATGGAGATATTATGGTGGATATAATGTTAGCTTGTCCGTGTTTGAGTTGTGAACTCACTTCTTTCATATTGATGTTTACATCCTCTCCACCCATTCAACATTATGCGGGGGTATGTGGTGAGATACTTACTTCATTTGGTTGATGTTGAGTGTGCCTTGCATCTATTACAAGCAGTCATTCGATAGGTTTTGCATGTCCCTTGCATCTATTATAGGTAGTTATTTGGCGGAATCTTTTATTTTCGACACTTTTTCGATAGGTTGATAGTCTCCTTGATAGGAGCTATCCCGTGCATGCATTGTCTCTTTGTTGGTGTTCGAGTAGTGGATCATTCCACTCATATAGTTGAAGTTCTTTACCTTTTCTGCCATCTAATGCTTTGGCACTTCTTGCATGTTCTTCAGTGATGGCTTTCATCCCATTCAATGCGTCTTCAAAGTGATGGCTTTCACTCATCCAATGCATCTTCGTGATGACTTCCATCCCAGCCGATGCATTTTTAGTGGCTTTGGTCCACCTAATGCATTTTGTGTGATGGGTTTCATTCCATTCAATGCACTTTCTTCAACATTGTTGTAGTACTTGTGGGTTGTACAGGTTTGAGGACACCTTGCAACATATCTCAACACCTTTAGACAAAAACTTTCTTGATCTTTTGGTTTTTGAGAAAACTTGTGGTGACTCATAATTTCCAATTTCATTCATTGTACATAGTTGGTGTTCAGTAGTGGATCATTCCACTCATATAGTTGAAGTTCTTTACCTTTTTCATCTAATGCTTTGGCACTTCTTGCATGTTCTTCTGATGGCTTTCATACCATTCAATCGTCTTGATGATGGCTTTCAACTCATCCAATGCATCTTCGGTGATGACTTCCATCCCAGCCGATGCATTTTTAGTGGCTTTGGTCCACCTAATGCATTTTGTGTGATGGGTTTCATTCCATTCTTTTCTTCAACATTGTTGTAGTACTTGTGGGTTATGCGGTTTGAAGGACACCTTGCAACATATCTCAACACCTTTAGACAAAAACTTTCTTGATCTTTTGGTTTTTTGAGAAAACTTGTGGTGACTCATAATTTCCAATTTCATTCTATATGGTCCTTCATCAAGCCTAGTTGTCGGGACCCCTTTTTAGAGGATTTTAATCTTTTTGTATATCGTAAGTTGCACTTAAGGGGGCTGTTGGTGCATTATGCTATATGCACTAATATTAAGTTAAGGCTAAGGTTAACTATGTTTAGTATGCCTGGACATCTCTAGGTGTATTTAATATGATCTATGAGAGTGCCCACTTTAGTGGATGTGCCCACCTCTAGTGCCACCTTTAGTGGGGTCCATAGGGAAAGGGGAGCTTGCTCTTGCACAAGTTAATTATACCCCCTTATCTCTTTGTATGATACATACACACATTGCGATATCCACCTTTGTGATATACACTAGTCTTTCCTCATTTGCAAATTGTCTCAACTTGGTGTGAGCCCTAACTAGAAAATCTATTGTCCCGTGACCTCTACCATTCTTTAATAAATTGAAGGTTTACCTGATCCAAAAGAAGTGTGAGTAGGTCTCGATAATCCTTATACTAAAAGAGAAATTAACAATATTTTATCTCGATAGCACTACATTGCATCCTTATTGTTCCGGCATTTTGAGTCTAGCTTCTGAATCCTTCTTTAGGGATTTATGGGTCATGGATGATAAAATAAAAAAGCACGACGTTGGATTGAGCCTGTGTTTTGAAGTTAGATTAATGGAATACTCATATGATGTCTTCTAACCAAACATGGATGTCAATTTTGAGGAAATTGTTCTAACTTTTCTTCTATTTTGAAACTTGAATATCAAAACCAACACTCGACTGCCATTTATAAGCAACTTTAAGGAGCCAAATAGTAAAGAATTTTTTTCCTTAGATTTCTTAGAAAGAATAATTTGCAAATTCACATGGATTCTTATTCCATGTTCTTTCCAATTAAACCTAGGAATTTCATTTTTGGTTTATAGCCATGGCAATCTCTAAGGTTAAAATTTAGGCTTAGGTTTTAAAACATGACAAAACCTGCAAAAATGTTATTTAGCTTGTAGTGTTGGATTTATTTACCATTCACTCAAATTCATTTGCATCGAATCATTATTCCCTGTCCCTGCTTTACCCTCTTTGACCTTTTTACTTACTTGATGGAGGTGCTTGTTTATGAGGGCCTTTTTCTTCTTTTGCTCTCCAATGTTATCAGAGCTTTCTTGTCTTTCACATCTTTACACTTATAAGTGAACCATTAGATGTTCTTTACCCTTTCGTTGAGTAACTTCACATGGTTATTCGAGTTTTTTTTTTTCATCCTAAGCTCTTTGAATTTGACTTCTTTTGTAATTGTAGTTTCTGTTGAACATGAAATTAGTGTAGACACTTCCACACAACGCCCCAACCAACCAACCCATCAACCCCACACACCCTTTGGCTTCTCCCTAGACTGGTACACCATTGTCAGTTTATATGGCCTAAATTGTTTATTCATTCTGTGGACTTAAATTGTCAACGTATTGTCATCAAAGAGAACACTGGGGACAGCCAATAGAAACTCTTAATGGCCACACGAAATATTCCCATGTTATGAAAAGGAAAACTAACATGGAGGTCCTTAAATACATTAACTTCAGAGCATGTTGATCTCTGAACATGTCGGTCTTAAAATCAGACTTTGAGCTTACTACATTCCTATGACCCATTGGGGATTTTAAAGTTGTGGGTTCTTAGTGCTATATTTGCTGCAAATTTGTAGCTCCTTGGTGCTCTATCTTGTATTTGTGAAAAGGTTGTGTATTTTTAAAGGGGTAGATGTCATACATTCCTCAGTAGCAGTCAATAAAGGGGTAGATGGCATATATTTCTTAATAGTAGTCTACTCTAGTAATTAACTTCATTTACCGACATTGTTAATGGTTTTTGAGCATTAAATCTACAACATTCAGTATTTTTTTTTATTACTCAACAAACTACGTTGGCTTCTTTATGACATTTTTGTTACTCAATAAAATGCATATCCTTTTTTTTTGCTTTTGCTATATAGTAATTTCATGAGTTTGTTAATGTAGTACATGTAGTATATGTTGAAATGTTGGGCATTTGACCTATCAGGTTTTCTCATTTACAAAATGCATGTTGTCTACAGCTGCGTGATTGGCTGGATCTGTCTTTGAACCATTCGGTTCCTTCTTCCCTCCTTATCCTTTCAAGGTAACTATTTACGTGACATTAGTCTAAGTAACTATTTTCATCATGTTACTGTGATTCCTGCAACTTGTGCCTCGAAGATAGATATGGACTTTGACTTTAATGTATGTTGTGGTTGCTTGACCCATTACTCTTCTTTGTAGAGCATTTACTGTCTCAGGAAAAGTCAAGCCAGAAGAGGCTGTTCAGGCCACACTGTCTTCTCTTCCAGATGAGCTGGTGGATTCTGTAGGTGTTACTGCATTTCCAAGTGAGGATTCAGTTGCAGATCGAAGAAGGAAACTAGAATTCTTGGAAATGCAAGAAGACCTTATCAAGGTTACATCAAATCTTTCAACTTCTATGACCATTTTTATTCAAAATTTATTGGTTTCTTCTTGTGAACTTTTACCAAGTATGAATTTGTATTATTTGTGAGCTTGTAAAGAAAGAGTGGGTGCTATGCTATAAGGTGCTTTAGGGCTGTAATCATTGTTGTTGCATTACTCTCTATCATAGTTACCAGATCCTGCCAGATCTGGCCCAGATCCCGCTGGATCCGAATTTTCAGATGTACCAAATCAGTCCAATCTAATCCAGACAGTTTTATCTATCTATTATGTTTTATTTTTCGGTTGTATTTCTCCCTATCCACATCCTAGCCGACTTGCTCTGCTTGGCCAAGCAATTTAAATTTTGCACATGCACATGCACATGCAGTTTTTAGTCCAGACTATCTGAAATTTTTCTCAAATTCCGAAGATTTTAATTTCCCTCCCCCCTCCCCCTGTATACAATTCCTGGTTCCCAATCTTTGTAACGATGCTGTCTGGATGGGTTGCCATAATGTTTTAGTGAGTATCATCACATAATCTTAACAATAGGAAGGACCTTGCTTTTGTAATTGTTATATGATGTTTTCTGTGAGATGTTCTAAAATCATCCTCACCTCTCATTGATTAAGCTTTGTTGAAGAGATTTATAGATAGGGAAAAAGGTTAGCTTTTCAGGGAAAGAATTGGTTATATTGGGATTATTTGATAGGAGGAAGAAAAGAAAGAGAAAGAGGAGCAAGCAAGGCTGGAGGAGGAGGCAGCATTGAATCAAAGAGATACTGCGTTACAGGAAATGAATGTTTCAACAGAAAGAGAGGTGCAAGAGTTGGCAAGCGCTAAAGCCGTAGAAAAGCAAGAACAACTTTGCAAGCTTAGTCGTGCTTTAGCTGTTCTAGCTTCAGCATCTGTATAATTTCTCTCTTACTCCATTTTCTTTTATGTGCTTCCTTCTTTTCTTAGAACATCATCCTTCAATTTTCTTTGATGATTTTTAGCCAATCTGCAGCTCCAATTTCTATGTTGCAACTCACACACTTGCTTTTTCACAGTCAGTCAGTGAAGAGCGTGCCGAATTTCTGAGGCTTGTAAACAAAGAGGTAAAAATTTGAATAGTATTTTCTTTCTGGTTCATTTTAAAAAATTGCTACCTTCTCTTGTTCTATTTTCTCTCTTGTTGCATTTCACATGTTTAGCTTCATTTAGTGAGTGAATATTATTTCAAATTTGTTTCCATATTAAAGTGCTATAAAATAGACAGTTTATCATTGATCTTTGATATATGCAAGGTGTAACCTGACATCTCTAAGTGTTATCTTTATAATATGTTGTTATTCACTTTCAGATATTTCTTTACCAGATGTGTAAACACGGTATGCTATCTTTATAATATGTTGTTATTCACTTTCAGATATTTCTGTACCAGATGTGTAGACACAGTAATTATATGATAATGGATTGTGTAGTGGGGAATAAACAATTATAGCCTGATCTGTGCAGAGTGCGCACTTGTGCAGCTTGTGTACCTCTCAGCTTGGAGTTCTTCCTTTGTGCCATGCACCTCACAGTGTGTGCACAAGCACAAGTCTCTTGGCATCTCTGCACACCACCGCAGGACCACACAACACCTCACTTCTGTGCAGAACCTCTTGAGCCTTGTAGAACTATTGTGGCATCTCATGCCTCGTGCAAAGCTTACCTCTCTCATCATCTGTGTGTCCCCTTTGCAGCAAACTCCTACCCAGGAACCACATTGCATGTAATGGCTTCTCACAGCAACCTCGTGGCAACCTCTTACATCTGCATGGCTTCCCAGGTGGCACTTGCCAGCTTTACAACATGTTAGGGGATCTCTCAGATAACTGGTTGATGGGAAGGCCAACTGCTACACCTGGAGAAGGATTTTAACTGTCACTCGGTAACAACTTGTAATCGCTCTTCTTTGTAACCGTCACTTGTAACTTCCTCCTTGTATTTCTAGTAAAAATGTGTAATTTAGCCGACCAAGGGTCAATAACCTTTAGAGTCGAACTAAATCCGGCCAAGGGTCGATAACCTTTAGTATCAAACTAAAGAGTAGTGACTATTAGTATGCCTTGAATATCGAATATTTCTCATATGCATCTGTATTTGCATGTTCAGTCTAGGCAAATAAGAATTATTGTTTCATCTTTTTGATTATCGGAACTTGCGTTCACAGCCTTGCTGTAACATTGGACACACCCATGACACACTTGCACTTTCTCCCTGTTCTTCATATTGAATAGAAGTTGCATTTCCTTCAAATCAGGCTTCTACTTACTGAATGCGTGTTTTCAATTTACTTCTATAAGTCAACACCTGCGTACTCTCCATAACCTTTGCAGCTTATCCCTAAAGTGCAGGGTTGTCCTCCTGCACAAGATCCTAGGTCGTGTGGTGTGGATCATTGGTATCAAAGCATAGCTCTTTCTTATGCCTGTAAACATGTGAGAGCTACATTAGAAGGATGACAACAAGCTGGTTTTGTTTCCACATACCCAGAAGAATGCCATAGCAAGAGTAAGATGGTTGACTGCTTGAAGCAACATGAGGCAGCCCCAGAGGCCCAAAAGCTCATTAAGGATGCAATGAAAACACAATGCACCAAACGCGTTTTGGCCAATTCCGCGAGTTGGTGTTTTAGGTCAACTTGACAAGCACACCTCTTATCAAAAATATATTAGTTAACACTTTATGAATTATTAGTTAATCTATTAAATAATGTTCGCTATGAAATTCTCCAACTAAAATGCTGAACATGCACATATCTTAGTGTGCTGTGTGCCTTCCAATTTCGTTTCATTTTCTCCTCTGTTACTGTGAAGCGCCTAGGGGCCCCCGTTTCGTTTCTGAAACGAAAACTCCTTTGAAACGTCCTAGTCTCCTAGAGATAAGTATACATGATAATAATGTATTATTTCAATGAATACAAAATATTTTGAGTGTTTTATCAGTTATACTTATCTCTTATGGTCTATGGAGTACAATTTTAAAATGAGTACTATATATATATATATGTATTGTACGAACGTTTCCCGTAATGTTTCGTATCCAAGGTTTTTTGAAAATTGCCATTTCAGCGTTCGCGTGCCGTTTCCATTTCCTCGACAACATAGATTTTTTCAATGTTTACATCTTGTAACATTGATATTAGAGCCATTGGTGCTCGAAGTGTTTGAATTTTGGGGTAGCCCTTGGAGTCGGGTACAAATGACGAGGTCAAGTATCAAGATCTCAAGTTGTAGAGTTTTTAAGTCAATTTTCCGAGAAGGAAGACAAAAATCGCAAGTAGTTTGTTGTGCTATATTTATGTGGAAGAACTATAGAAGGAAAATGGCAGAAGGAAAAACAAAATAGACTAGATCAAAGCAAAAGTTGTCAAAAACAACTAAATCGATGGTGGTAGAAGTCACAATTTTTTCATGATTCAGACCAGTTGCAATTTCCTTTTTTTCCATGCATCAGTCTAGATTTGTGATGTTCTTGCAAGAAGCGATAGTGTAACACCAGAACCAAGAGGGAAAAACGAAGTTGAAGAAGCTATTAGAAGGAGAACTGAGAATAACATATATGATATGCAAATGTGAAACCCGTGGATGCAAACCTACTAGGGCATAATGCTTCTAGTCATTCCAATCGCAATTTCATTTTTTTAAAGAGCAGACAATTGCAAAGGAAGATCACATATATTTTTGATCAGTGCAATGTGTTAGGGGACGATAGTTTGGGAGGAAATCACTATATTCCCCAATCATAGCTGTTTTTGCATCTCTTCCAGTCTTTTTTGTGAGGCATTTCAAGATGTTAGGGCATAGAGAATGGTAAAAGGAGATTTCAAGGTGATTTTTTTATTTAGTGCAATTAAAATAATCACAATTTGCAGTAATTTACAAGAGATTCTGTGCCTGTACAGGGTTTTGAGGTGTGATTTGAGAGGTAAGTTTATGTTTAGATTGCATTTATTTTACATTGATTTGCAGGTCCTAAGTGTGTCTTATGGCCAATATTCAAAACTGTAATGTCTGGAGTCACAAATTTTGACAATCACGGAGTCTTGAGACTGATAAAATCATTCTTGGCACTAAAGGACTGCCTATTGCAAATTTTGCAGATTATGACAAGCACCATAAGGAGGCCTCGTTGTTGAAGTTATTTGTGTCAGCTAATTGATAAATGAGGTCCTAAGTGCCACTGAGGCAAGTGTGCTTTGGACTAGTTTGAAGAACAAGTATGAAACTTTGGAAAAAAACTGGGTCTTACACTTGAAGAATTTGCTGTTTTCTACTGGAGGACGGGTCCTTGTTAGAACATCTTTGGATGAATGATCTCTGAGACTAGCTCAATGCCATCAATAAAAAGACGGCTGATGATGACTTGGTTGCGCTTGTTTTGAACAATTTATTGGCCTTCTACGAGACATTTGTGGAGGCCTTGCACTTGATGGTAGAAAGCTAGACCCTGAATCTTGACCAGGTTGAGTCGTATTTACTGTAGAAGGAATGCAAACTTTGGCAAGTGTGTCTACTTCTGGACAAATGGAGAGTGCATTTGTTGCTCAGTCGAACGGTAGGTGGAAGTAAATGGTCGGTGAATCATCTTCCAAATACTAAGATGAAATGCCATTACTGTCATAATGTTGGGAATATAAAAGGAATTGCCGAAAGTGGCAATATGGATCTTTTCAACACAACAAAAAGCTACGAGATGAGGCAAATGTGGCTGCAGTTTTAGTTGAACAAAATTGAGGAAGAGTATACTCTCACAACATCATGCTTGGACGACAATGCTACCGGTTGCTAATTCATTGATTTCTTGTGCATCCAAACATTTTTGTGTTGTAGGGGCTGGTATGTAACATTCACTACATTTTTGATTCAGTTTTATTAGTAAATGAAGAGTCACTTTCAGTAGAGGGGTGAGGGATATTCGTATAGTGATGAATAATGTATTCATTGTAAGGAATGTTAGGTATGTTCCTAACATGCATAAGAATTTCTTATCTATTAGTTAGTCAACAAAAATCCCCAACATTGTCGTAAGTTTCTTTGGGAAGCAATGTATTGTGTCGGATGTGAAACAAGAACAAGTGATTGCGTGGCATCGAACAAGGTGGCTGGTATAGGCTTGTTG
The DNA here is from genome assembly GCA_018340775.1 of Taxus wallichiana var. yunnanensis. Classification (NCBI taxonomy): domain Eukaryota; kingdom Viridiplantae; phylum Streptophyta; class Pinopsida; order Cupressales; family Taxaceae; genus Taxus; species Taxus wallichiana. Next base: position 769,354,807 of record CM031240.1, read on the forward strand.
AATCTGCTACGATCAACTTAAAAGATGGTTGGAAAAGCCACTCAAAGGGTGACACCACTATCTAGGATGCACATGGTGAGATGACATGAAAAGATATTGATGGTGAGATGGTAGGAAAAGCCATTCAAACAAAGACATAGTCTTGGAAGACCATGAACAAGGTGGTTATTTCAGTAGAGCATGGCCATTTTGCTATTCCTTTTGACCTCCTTTTTGTGGTGCCTAAATCGGTACCTATACAACCCATTGGATGTAAATGGGTGGAAAAAGTCACAAGCGAATCCGATGGTGTTTTGAACGCAGTACAAGGCTCATCTTGTTGTGGAAGGCTTTTCAGAGTAAGAGGGAATAAATGAGGAGTTGGTTGTTTCTCATGCTGCGGAAATGGTTGTTTCCCTTAGACTATGGAGGTTGGGTTGAAGTTATCAACCAATGATGATTCATCACCGGTCAATGAATCACTCTATAGAGAATTGGTGGACAACTTGATATATCTTATGTCCACATGACTAGATCTTTGTTTGTTGTTAGCTATCATTTTTGGTTTCGTCTATATCGGAACTCATACATTGGATAACAAAACATTTGAGGGCTCTTGCATTTTTGAGAGTAATATCTAAGGAGCAACCTGCAGATTTAATGACTAAACGTCTTGGTCTTATTGTATTTGTAAAATTTTGGGAGAAACATGTTTCCGGTTTATTCATTAACGGGGTATTGAAATATATTAGATCACACTTAATGGACTCTTAGTTATATATTAAGTAATGTTCGGTTATGAACTTCCCTAATCGCATTGTAACTTCTTCCAACATAATATAATGACGAATATGCATGTATCTTAGTGTGCCAAGTGCCTTCTATTTTCTCTTTGTTCTTTCAATGTTTACATATTCTAAAATCTCTTTCTTGAAACCTCCACACGAACGGTTTCAACATCTAACCCCTTTGAAGGTTCAAGTGAATCTTTACATTCCAGTGTTCGAAGGCAAGATTGCTTGGATTTTCCAGGTTCGAGGCTTATATCTCTCGTTAATCGCTTTGATGACAAGGAGAAGATCACTTGCACAAGGTTAAAGATGTCCATTTTAGTGTCCCCATGACGAGATTTGTTCATTGCACAACACAAGAAAGCCTTCGAGTTCATTCGGATTTGGGAGGATTTTGTCGACTTTGCATAACAAATTCTACTCTAAACTATTGGGATGAATACAGAACTGTGAGTAGTTGTGATAATGCAAAGAGCGGTCAGTGGAAGAATACACCAACATGTTCCATGACTATGTTGCGTGGTTAAGCGAAGACCTCACGAGCAACATAAGGCGCCAAAGTATGTCATTGGTCTCGCACCTTATAATAATGCTCAAGACGAAGTTCTTGATTTTTTGCCCTTTGGGGCAAGCATGTTGTGACAAAACTAAGATCGAAGTTAAGGACAAAATAAGGCACAATGTTTCCTCTTCATCTAACAATGTGTGCTAGAGTCAACTCATCACGCAATGCACTATCTCAACCTCTTGTGCAATAGATGTAGAATATGCTCGGGAGAGAGTGGCCTAAGATGGACGTGCGACAACAAAAGGCTCCTTTGCCTTCTAACTCATACGAATTTATGAAGAAATCAAGTGACAAGTGGTGCCATCGACATCGCTTGGAAACCCACAACGATTTTGAATGCCATGCACAACAATCCTTGCTTGTGCAATCTATATCAGTCCCACACAAATTGATGACACACTGATCTTGATGTTTCTTGTCGAGCAACAACACCACTACCATGACACTGTGAGGAATGCAAATGTCTCTTCCGCACCATGTTTTGGGTGAAGGGTTAGCCTCTTCATGTTATCATTAACCGTGGCAGCCTAAAGAACATCATTGTGCAAGCAACAACCGATGTTTAGGCCTTACCACCGTTGCACATCCCAAACCATACTCTTTAGGGTGGCTTCTATAGGTGAAGTATATATAGGTCCGATTGCAATGCCTTTCTAGTACAAAGTCAAGTGTATGGAGGACATAGTCCTCTTGTCACATTGTTCTTGTAGAAGTCTGCGACATCTTGCTAGGGAGATTGTATTTGTAAGACCGACATGCTACATATCAAGCCAAACTAGAATGGTGGACTGTCGCGCAAAAGATCACTTTTTCAACCTCTTGAGTCACCTCCAACAACCAAAGTCACTTTGGTCTTTGCCAAACAATGCCCTAAGCTCGAATCGCACATGCAAAACTACATGTTGCTCATTTTTTGCCTTTAGACACCTACATGGGGAGAAAACAAGCATTGGAAGTGTGCACAATGCAATCATCATCTCAACAACTCGACAAGTTACTTAAGTGACACAAAAAAATCTTTGCGAGCTTGAAGGTCTTCCAAAGCATTGTATGGATTTGGTTCCTAGATCCCCTCTCCCGAACAACCCCATGTATCGCAAATCAATTTGGGAGAATGATGAAGTGTGACACCAAATAAATGTACTACTTGATTAGGGAAAGATCCAACTTAGTTATTTGCCTTGCACAAGTCCCATAGTCCTTGCTTGTAAGAAAGATGGGACTTCTTTACCTCTGTTTGGACTATCGCACAATCTACAAATCATGACGAAGAATTGTTATCCGGTCTCGTGCATTGGTGACCTCTTAGACTAGCTCCAAGGTGCATAATACTTAACCAAGATTGACTGAAGTTAGGTTATCATTAGGGTCCTCTTCATATCAAGACATTTGCCAGACAACTTTCAAGACACGAGAGGAATTATACGAATGGTTAGTTATACCTTTTAGCTTGATCAATGCGCCAACCACATTCATGCGCTTGATGGATGACCTATTCATGCCCTTTGTGAACTCCTTTGTCATTGTTGATGACATCCTCCTCATTAGCAAGACTTGGCAGGGGTATGCGGAGCACATATTGTGCTTCTTATATAGCTTGCACAAACACTGTTGCAAGCCTAGTTAACAAAGTGTAGATTTGGTGCCACACATATTCAACCCAAGCTACATCATTGATCGTGTAGGGATTAATGTAGATCCGAGAGAAGAACAAAGTGATCTAGTATCGGCCAACTAAATGCAAGCTCACAAAATTGAGGAGTTATCTTGGTCCGATAAACTTCTATGGCAGATTTGTCCTTGATTTCTTGCACATGTCATGGCCTCTCACCAAATAACGCAAGCCAAAGCCAAATTTGATTTGACTAATGCACACAAACATGCTTTTGAGGCTTTCAAGCAATGCCTCTAGGCATCGCTGTTCTCACAAATGCCCGACATTGCACACTCCTTTGAACTTCACACCGGGGCACCGACTATGCTCTCGATGCAATACTCATGCATCATAGACATCCAATCACATACCACTCGGTGATATTCAATGTCATGGCTCAAAGCCACCCACCGATGAAAAAGACTTGTATGCTATTGTGCAAAGGTTAAGTAATGGTGCCACTACATCTTGGGAAAGCAAATAATCATTCATTGTGATCCTCACCCACTACAGCTTTCTACAAATGTAGAGTAAGTTTGGAGATTTTGCGCCACATGAAGTGGACAACTTCCTTGTAAAAGTACAATCTCATTATCAAGCACAAGACGGGAAGGGATGACAAGGCAACATATTGCCTTAGTCAACCATCGATTCATGTGCCCATCATAGTGTTGGACAATGCGAGCACATTTTTACAGTCAGGTATCACTATAGTTAGTTGACAAGAACTTCATGAAGCCTACACCAACCTTGTACAAGGTAAACAACCTGCCGAGTTCTCGCATGTTCGACCATCTTCTTTACAAGCTCTAGCATCTCTGTGGAATTGATGGTGCACCTCATTGAAAACTCATTTTCCATAAGAAGGGAAAGGGTAATAAGGGAACATGCGCACGCACATGGAGCGCCACATCAAGTCTTGCATTCCTTGTTTCATCATGAAACCCATTAATAAGAAGTCGAGACTTAACACATCTCTATCGGTTCCATCCAGACCATGGGAATCCATCAACGTAGATTGCCTGTTGGGTAGCCTATGGAAAAACACCAACACAATGTAGTGTTTGTTGTAGTGGATAGGTTTTCAAAGATGGCCATCATGGTTCCTTGTAAGAAGGCAGTGATGCAGTTGACCCTGCTTGTGCGTTCTTTGGCAATGTTTGCTTTCATTTTGGACTCCCAACATCCATTGTATCCTATTGAGATCCTTGTTTTGTTGGTCATTTCTAGAAAATACTATGGAAATGGATGGTATGCAATTGGATCAATCGATGACATTGAGTTTGTGCTTGTTTACCCACTTGGTGTATATGATATTCCTTATGGCAAGCGGGTGATGGATGGACAAGTAGAAGTTTTCAATTGCACTCTTGTCCATCCACTATGTATGTACAACTGTTTGCATGATGGCACTTGGGATGATAATTTTTTTACATCTAAAAATGCCTAGAATGAGCTATTCATAATTATACACGCCGTAGGCCATTTTAGAAATGTCTTGGGTTCTAATTAGCGACATGTGTAGACATTTCTGCCATGTGGTAACATGCATTGAGTTGTGCACACATGAAAGGAAAGTGGACAAAGTGCAAAAGTTTCTTTAGCACATACAATTTGTTCATCTATAGGTTAAGTAGATCCTCTTGCACTTAGAAGAAAATTACAAAGAGTGTTATAGTGTGCATTCCAATTGGCGGTAAAGTCTGATTGTATCCTCAAAAGGAACGTTTCAAGGGTCCACACAGAAAGACCAAGCCTCTGCATTATAGCCCTTACACCATTCTCTCGCACAATTGGTGAGAACGTCTTTGTTCTTGATCTTCCTCTATACTTGGGCATGCACCTAGTAGTTATTGGGATTTGAGGCCTATGTGCGATAAATATACACAAGGAGAGCTTTCTGATTGTAATCTAAATAATGAATGTAACACCTCAATTATTTTCCAAAATTGAAGATTTAAAAAAAAAAATAATCTTCATGTTCATCACAAGCATGTTATAGAGTTAATTCAGGACAAACCAGTTAACAAATTTTAACTAGTTATTAGTTAGGTTTGATCCATCCGATAACTCTTTCATGTATAAACCTTGTGCAACTGAGAAGGGTTTATTCTTTTCTCCCTTCAGTCCACTCTACGCGAGTAATCATACAATCTTTAGTTTCAGGTTTACCTTTTTCAAGGTTGAGACAACTATGTTTTCCATCCTTAAATGCCTACCACGAAAGTCAATTTCTTAACTTTGTATTACGTATCTGACATATATAAAGTAAGGATATGGTGAACAGACAATGCAATCAGCTACTTGCATTACTTTGTCCAAAGTTTCCAGTGTGCATAAACAACTTATCCCGAGACCGCACAAAAGCCTTAGGGATATAGTTTTCCGTCACAAAACAATTATCTCAACACAGTTATCTGGATCTTTTTGTTTAAGAAGGCGGACATATTAAGGAAGAGGAAGTGTGTTCTTTATAGGACCATCTCTGTAAATGAAAAGAACCATAACTTACTCCAAATTCTTACGAAATAGGGAGAGACCACATAATGGAATTACTTCCATTACGTCCTCTTTCCCCTTCCGTAACTACCCTTAGTTAGCACTATGTCAAGATGTTTGTATGTTGACGTAAGATTACATCCAATCTATGTCGTATTTAAGGTTTACTACCGCAACCATATTTCGTCTTGCGACAATTTCTACAAGACTTAAGTTACTTCTTGTTTACCTAAGTCATAATTGTGAAATCTTATTTAAGAATTCTTAAAGTCATTTGATTGTGCTTTCAACAACCTTCATAACTTATTTGTGTTATGGAGATAATTATTAATTACCCTCTTATAAGGTCATCTCGTTGAAATTATAAATTACCAAGTCAAAGATCGGTTTAGTTTACTAACCGCTGTCTTATGATAGAGATGATAATATCATTTACCTACGAAGATAAGATAAGATAATATTATTAATGTCCAACACATGACCACAAAAGTAGGTCAATGGGACTATAGAGTACAAAGCAAACCAACCCAGCAAGAGGACCCAAACGGGTCGCCCGAAATACAATGAGAGAAGGAGAGGAAGAGAAGGAAACAACAGAGGCCGAGAAACCAGAAACAAAGAAGAAAAAGATGATGGTGCGGGGGAGCGGAAGGAGGAGCAACACCCCCACAACATCACCTAACACTCAAGGCCGGATGGGAGTGACTCGCAGTGCGCCAATGACCAGAAGCTGAGACTGTAGAATGCCTGGGGAGCGGTGTCCGGGAGGGAGGCGGTGCCTCTGAGTAAGCCTGGTGGGTCATTGTCTATGCGAGAGGGGCCCTGGGACGTGCCTGAGATAGGGAGCCTCGTGGAAGAAACGGGGTCTTGAGACCTAACGGATTTGGATTGGGGGTCCAGACACGTGTCCAAGCGCTGCTTGGCACCGCTCACCGGGAAGAAAGAAGTGATCAGTCTAGTATTCATCCGTCTGGGGGAGGATGGAGGAGCCTGTCCCGAAGCCTGAGGGCCTCCTGAAGGTAGAGAGCAAGACATCTTTGATCATAGTATCTGAAGAAAGCTGTGAAGGAAGGAAGCTCACGGAACAGGCAATGGAAATGCCCACAAAGGTTAACTTAATATTTCATAAGGAAATAGTGAATTAAGCTTAATCATTTTGCATTAACCATGCCCATTTTATTCTCAACTAGAAGTTTATTAACCACGTTCGCTACTATCATATCATCTTGTTATGAAGTATTAGTTGATCCCGATATTAATCATGGTCATTTGTACATTTTACTTTATAAATGTATTAATGATCAATGCCATCTTTTCCATGATAAACATTTAGTTTAACAACTTACTTTTTGCTGTTTTGAATAAGTCATAGGACTAGTTAAGTAAGATATTCAGAATTAAGCAATGACTTAATAATACATTTAAAGGTCTTTTGACCGTTTATTTACTTAATAAATCAAGTAGCAGTTTATGAAGACATAGTCATTAAATAGGGATGTAGATAACATCTACTCATGTATATATCATGGTTGATAAAATAGGCCATTCATTCCTTATTAACACAAAATCACACGAAGTTACAAACCAACTTCATCATTATATAGTCAACAAAATCCATAATTAGGATTATACATCGGGTCATATGCCTATCCTTACAATTAGGACTTCTTCGTGAAATCATTTAAAACAAACAAGATACTAATTAAATGATCCTTTTTACATGTGACCGCAAGGTCATAGTCAACAAAAAGTATTAAATCAATTGAGATATTCACTTCATAGCTTCTCCTATTTACCTGTACATTAGTTAGGAGAGAGAAATATACATGGGTCAGTTCGAAAGAATTAGCATGAGTCAGCTTGCTCATTTTCTACATCCTAATCATTAAATAATGATAACAACAATCAAGGTTTGACTCTATACTGATTTAAGTCATTTTGCCATTTTATTCAACACAAATCAAATCTACAAAATATAGCATCATTAGATTACTTCTTATTGGTTTAACTCAACAATACTCACTTTTACATGGTTGTCTTTGTTTTTCTACAATCTTTCAATAAAAGATTTAACAATAAATTCATTATTAGGTACCAGCCATAAATCATATTCTTGTAATAGTGTTATTTCAAACTTGCTAATAGTTTCTCTTTTTTTTATCAAACTCCAATTTTAAAATCAATGACAAACATAGTGCAATATTTACTTGATTATAAAAATATTCAATTGCAGTGTTCATTCTCCTGCAAAGTATCTATATCCCCTAGAGATAACACAAACACCTATATAATGTCTTCTAGATACTCAAATCAATTACAAATAACATTCTTAATATCCTATAAACGAACTCAGATCCGAAAGAACAAACAGATAACAAGACAACCTTCTACTCTCCCTATTTCACATATCCACACAAGAAGGTAAATAAAATAGTTAGTTTCTGTATCTAATATGCACGCATATATCTACAAGAACTCCTTAACTTGTCGACCCGTTATGCGTATATTTAAACTACAATCAGAAAAGGATAACTCTCTCATTAAGACACAATTCTGAATTAGGGATATTCATATTTATCCTTCATATTAAAAATGTGCAAACCAAAACGCAATTCTGTATGAACTTATACTTGTTACCTTTATAGAAGTTATACTAACCTGAACAAAACGTAGTCCCGATTTTCTATAACTCTTAATCTAATTCCTATCATACAAATACGCATACCCGGATAGAAAAACACTATGAAAGCTCATGAACTCCTCACAAAATACACATACCCATATTGTATTATAACATTCTTTCTCATAAATATGCATGCATTTTCAGCATGAAATCCAAATAAAAACAGTTCAAAAGCATTATAACATTCATTTATACAAATCTGTATGTAATTTCAACATTCAATCCGCATAACTAGTTCGAAATGCATAGTTTGCTATAAAACCTATGAAACAAATTCTTAAATAACAAATTTGTAATGTCCTACTTTGAAACCTAGATTTACAAAATACCCAAAAATGAATGCATGCCCAAAAGTAAAGTATAGGCACAACCTATAAACTTTTCCTATTCATAAAACAAAATATGCATGCCCGGATGCATACCCAACAAATGGAGGATAATACTAAAACACAACAAAAAATCTGTGCGTATATTTAACATGCAATCTAAGTAGACGAAAGATAACCCTACTCGACATGATTTTTACTATAAAAATCAACACACAAAACACCGAAACACCATTATCCAAATATAAAGATTAGGATTTAGAATATGAGTAAGAGGCTCATGCATGTGATATTCTCCTTGCTCAACTCAACTCCTTTTCTTCCGAAATCTCCTCAAAAAATAAAAAATGGCATTACTCTTATTGAGCATTCCTTTTTGCAACTAATTCTCATTATATCCATATTCAAAATCACATTCATGGCCGTAAAGCGGCACATGTGGGAAGAAATTCCACTATCTCCATAACCCTCAAAAATAGCTCAAGAAGATCAAACAAAGCAAATGACCAAATGAGAGAGAAAGAAAGAATGTGACCACAATAGGTTGGCTTCTCGGGCAAGCTAACCATTCCCGAGGAGTCAGGCCTGCAATAAATGCTATAAAACCCTAAGCCCCTCCATACCACACATTGATTCTAACTTATCTCCTTATTCCACATTACCCAAATATAGTTCACATAACACTTTCCTAGCCTTTGGCTAAGTTCTCCATGTTCCATTAAATATGCCACAATTTAAACAATCATTCATATATACCACCCAAGTTACATGCAACATAGGTCCAATAAACATTGTCAATGCCATCCACTTATATTATGTGGTTTAATATGCCGAGCTTCCTATTTATTTTTAAAACCTTTCCATGCTCGCATGCCATAGTTAACATCTTCAATACTTGTCGTAAAAGCCAAGTAAGTTTTCAATGCATACCACTCACTTAATATACAACGAAGGCCTAACAAAACATGTTACTACATATCTATTTGCCATAGTCAATACCAAGTGATCAATAACTTTACAATCATTATCCAACATACGATAAACATATATTTGACAAAATACTGCGCGAGCTAAGACTCCCGGTTGTTAACTTTGTTTAAACCAACTGATGGTCTATTGGTTGTCTATATGGTCATCAAATTTGGGACTCGAAAAGGGTGGGATGTTACAATGAAAGAAATGGCACTCAACATATAGACACAAGATTTCACATGGAAAAACCCTTTTGGGTAAAAAAACCCAACACAATAACCTTTTTCCTATTACATTAACTTAACTCTAGATTACAAATACAATAAACAACGTTCAAGGCACTATAACAATATCAATAGTCCATGCACTGAACTGTACAACTAAAATACAACACAAGCAATACTGTACATACACTTGACCATGAAACAATATCTTCGCAATTTTCTAACAGAGAACATTTGCCCACTCGTGCTTTTAGACTTGATTGTCTAACCATAACCAATATTTTCTCAGGTTGTTGTAATTGTTTTCGATATTCACTTCTTAGAGTATGCAAGCATTTAAGCTTGCTCATGACTTCGTAAACTCCATGCACTAGAGAATCTGTTGATTCTTCGCTGGTCATTGAGAAAAGTTATCAATTCTTAGTGCATTGTTATGCACCTTAGTCGATTAGTCTAGTTAGACAAGTGTTAACACCACATTATATATTGCACTCCAATGTTACACAGACCAACTGCACACTATAATACAAGCTCCGCTATGCATATACTTCATGCACACAGATTCTATCCACATTGTGCAAGTCCCACACAATGCCCATGTTCTCATACACCTATGCATATGATCCATGCATAGGCTTTCCTTGCACAACGGTGTTGCGCAAGGCCATTCGACATTAACCACTGCACAATGCCTTGTGCATTCCTCTCGCAAAGTTGAGACATTCCTAACATTCTCCTAGTTGTTGAACACTTCACATAGAGGAGCACTAACCCATTCTTCAACAACTACGGGCACCCAAGCCCATGTCGTTCCTACACCAAGAAAACTTCTGAGTGCTCACTGCCTTAGTCAATGAATCCACAACATTTGGATCAATCTCCACCTTATCCAACAACATTCTCGTCTCCTCCGCCATTTCCCTTACAAATGATATTGCACATAAATGTGCTTTGCATGAGAGTGATACTCAGGGTTTGTCAGAACTGAAAATGTTAACCAAAATTATAAGGTTACCAAGATTTATGACAGATTGATGGAATGAATAGATAAATTGCAGAAATTTAAATACCACAACATACACATGAACACATGATTTATGTGGGAAAAACATGAATGGTAAAAACCCACCAAATAACACTTTCCAGTTTATTGATCAAATAATGAGGAACAATGTCCGACAATTATAGACCGCCTGACAATTATAGACTAACCCAGGACACAATCTTCCTTCTTCACAAATTCAATTGCACCAAAATAAATTTGAGTATACAACAATTCCTAATTAATACAATAATCAATCTCCAATGGGAGATCACTCTATTTAAAAGGTGGGTGAATTAGTGGCAACCTTTCCATTCACTCTCAATTAATCAAATCAATAAACAATTTGATTTAACTTTACAATAAGTGTAAAGTTATAAACTTAAAAAATAAGTTATATATTAAGTTTAGTTTATTATAGTTTAGATATAGTTAATTATAGGTTGTACTGTGTTTAGTATATTATAGTTTAGATATAGTTAATCATAGGTTATACCGTGCTTGGTTAATTATAGGTTGTAGTTGGGTTGTTGAATGGTTGTAAGAACATTCACATAGAGATAGACAATGATTGAAGTCATATGTGAATGTGATAAAGAACATGACCTAAATTATATGACATATTTATTGTATAAAACTCCTTACAACAATGTATAAAATAATTGAGTCATGTATTCCTGTGATTTGCAATTATTTCTCTGACCAAATTCAACACCATTATGGTATGTAGGACTTGAATTTATACGTTATGTTTGGGGTAATTTACAAACCAGATGAGATGATGTACCTCAAATTATCAGACTAGAAGATCAACTCTCAGGTACTAAAATGTCTCATCTAGATTGAACTCTTGATCATGCTAAGAAAGAAGAAATGCATAAATACTTTAAGGTTATTGGTGTTACAATTTTAGATGATGATTGCATTGACATATTACGTAGGAGTTTGAATAAATCCTTCTTGCATTTTGTAACTACATTATGTCCCTTCAAAGATTGGTTGCCCATATTGTGAGGAGGTGGTTGGGTTACCTCAGTTAGAGGAGCACCACAAATTGGTAGGGGATAGACAACCTATTGACAAAGCATTTTAGCTCAGTCATCTCTTCAAAGATTGGGCTACTAAAGGAAGAGGATGGTAGTGGATGGACAAACTGTTGACAAAGCATTTCGGTTCAATGATCATGGCATAACTGAAGTAGAGGAAGATCTTGTTGCAGAAGAGGTTGACATTCCAGGGAAGAGCACATGGGACATTCTCTTCTAAGTTATCTTTTGAGTTCCACCTCCAATATTCAACATAAACATGGTAATTATTGCAATAAAAATCATGTCATAAGGATTAGAGTGTAATTTTGAGGACAAGGTAGCAGTTAGCATAAACCTAATGTTATTGCAGAAGAAGAAATATGTTTCATCTTTTCAGTGCTCATACAGATACATTTGCAAGGTGTGGTACATAGATTTTGGCGCCACGAGCATGTCACTGGTAGAAAAAATCGATTCTCCATCTTGAGAGCAACAATATAGATGCTAGTACTTGGTGATGCCAAAATAAACAATACAGAAGGGAATGAAGTTGGCAGGCAGTTAAGTGGGGAAGATAATGCACTTCATATACCATCTATAGTGCAAAACTTATTATCTATCATTTAGATTACAGATGCAAGCAACACTATTATCTTTGATAAAAATTTAAAAACAAGGTCTCATCAACCAATGCATGCAGAAAGTGGTGCGATGTAGCATGAGAACAAACAATCTTTATAAATTTGAAGGTATATCAGCAATAGGAAGTGGTGATCTTAACAATCACTATCTCAATCTATTTAGCATGAAGAATATGGTACAAGGCCTGCCAAAGTTTGAAAATAGCACGGTGTAAGTGAAGCTTGTGTAGCAAGAAAACAACATCAAGCGAATTTTGAAGATTAATCATACCAGCCAATCGATTTTTCAAATAATGATCTTAAGTAGTACGAGATCAATTCTAGGCAGAAGAAAGTATTTAATTACTTTGTATTGATGATTATCCTAGAAAAATTTGGGTGGTTTTTTAAAACTCAAGACATAAGCGTTCGCAAATTTTCAATATTTTTGCAGCAAGAAGGTACCCTTGGGAAAACTACAAATCTCCTATGAAGCACGACAAATTGGGAAATGTTGCAGAGATGAAGAATAGGACAATCAATGGATATGACCCATCACATCTTGAAAGGGTGCAATTTTGTGCATGGACTCTGGACAGAGTACATGCTGTTGTTTCTTACTCAATCGTTTTCTTGCTAGAGCAGTGAAGAGCATGATTTATAAAGAAGCTTAATCATGATGAAAGCTGCAGGCGAGAAACATTTGAGTTTTTGGTTGTGAAGCCTATGCGAATATTTCTAATGCAAGCAAACTCAACTTGAAGAAAAATATAGAAATGCGTTTCCATTGAATATGATTTGGACTTTTAATGCATTCAAGCTACATGCCCCTGCTCATAATAATATTATGGTTAGCAAAGATTTCATTTTTCTGGAAAAGGCAGTTTCATTGATTATGTTGAAGTCTCCTCTTGGAGATCTGCCCAAGAAGATCTTATAGAAAGCCAAACATCCCATAGCAAGTACACAACTTTGGTTACTCAAACTCGTATTACATCCAATCAGAGAAGGATGAGAAGAAGGAAAAGAAACCACACAAGCAACAGACACTCAATTTGTAGATCTTATTGCATCTAACCACGATCCAAATTCTTTTGCTGAAGCGGACGTAGAGTAGATTTGGAGGAATGCTATGCACATGATTTTGATGCATCGATGATAAATATCACGTGGGAATTGGCTGAGCTTTCCCCAAGAAAAAGGCAGTTGAATGCAAGTGGGTTTCATAATCAAAGTAGAAATCAGTTGACCAGCATAAAGAAAGATTTGGGGTCAAAGGATTTTCATAGGTGGATGGAACGACTGTGAAGAACCATTTGTACTCACTACCAAAATGATCAATTTAAACAATGTTTCTATTTACGAGCAATATGGATGATAAGTTCATCGGATGGATATCAAATGTACTTTCTTAAATGTGATTTAGGTAAGAAGTGTCAATGGAAATACCATAGGGGTTTATAGCTAAGTTGCCGCATTCGAATTCGTGTTCGAATTCGCCGATGATTAAATTCGTGAAAAATTCGCTGGTAAAAAAATCAGCGATTAAATTCGTGATTAAATTCGACTATGAGAAATATACATTTTTATTAAATATATAAAAACAAAAGATAAATTCACATTTCAAAAGAGAGATAATATCACATTTCATTGATTTCATAAGTAGCTATTACAATAATGTGATTGAAAGCAAAAACTTCAAAAAACATGTGCTCGCAGCTGCATACTAATATTCGAAATGTTGTCAAAAAGTGATGGATCAAAATCTCAAACTTCCCTATCTAGTATGGGCTAAGTTCTACTTATTACATCAAAAAGCTCTAAATCATCTAGAGCACTTGGCTCAATCTCATCATCACTAGAAACATCATCATTACCAACATCACTAGATTCACCCTCATGTCTATCAGCATCACCAACAAAATCAAGATCATCTTCATTATCTTGTAGGACATCCTGAAGCTTTTTTTTCTTTGAAGTGCATGCATCTTTTGCCACTTTTTTCATAGTCAATCGCAAATTACTGCGAACATAAACAAGGTCCCCCAGTTTTCCTGATAACAACCTATTCCTTTTTTGATTGAACATGGTCAAAGCTGCTCCAATTCCTCTCACATGCTGATGCACTTACCCCTTGACTCAAGACTCGAATTGCAAAATGTTGTAGTTCAGGGGTATCTGCTCCATAGAATCTCCACCATTCATCACCATCCATGTCTTCCCTGTCATCTATTGCTGATTGGGTTCCAAACAACCCATCCCCTCTCCTGTATGCTCTAAGTTGCTCTCTGGTTTTCTTTGCAACATCTCGATTTGGAACAAGCTTTTCAATGGCTGCATAAATCCCGCTCATCACTTCACGGTCACTTTCTCTTTCAATGTGATAGAGTGTCGGCTCCAAATAGCATGTTGCTGCATGCAAATGAGTATGCATCATCCTCCATCTTCCATCACAAATATCCCATATCTCACTATATTCTGCTTCCACATTATTGAATGCCTTCTGGATGTCTTCTTTGCAACGGTCCATACCCTCATAAACCATGCCCATACAAGGGGTATCGCCATCAACCATGCGGAGCATACGAACAATGGGTGCACACATTTTTAAGACCTTGGCTGCATTTTCCCAAAAGTTAGAGCTCAAAATGATTTGCTCCACCTGTTTACCTTTAGATTCTTTTGCAAGAACTGAATCTTCCCACTCTTTGCTGCAAACAATAGTTCGAAGGGCTCCTTTCTGCTCAACAACTCTTTTCAAAGTGATATAGAAGGAGGCAAATCTTGTGTCACATGGCTTCAGCAACTCCTTAGATGCATGCCTCCTATAGATACTCAATGTGAGGCGATGGTTTCTAATAAAATTAGCAACTGTTCTTCCTCTTTGAACTGCTTCATGTACCCAAGGGAATTTGGCTAAGTCGTGGAGTAGTAAATCAATACAGTGGGCTGCACAAGGACTCCAATATATATGTGGGTACTTCTCTTCTATCAATTTCCCAGCTCCCACACAATTGCTAGCATTATCAGTCACAACTTGAACTACACTTTCTACACCCACTTCGAGAATTGCTTTATCCAAAATGTTGAAGACATACTCTGAAGTTTTTTTGTGTTCCATGGTGTCAATAACTTTTAGAAATACAACACCTTTAGGGCAATAAACAAGCACATTGATGAGGGGTCTTTGACACATGTCTGACCAACCATCACTCAAAATGGTGCAACCTGTTAACTTCCAAGAGTCTTTAATATCTGCCAATTTTTCAGTGACCCTATTTTTTGACCTCTTCAAAAGTGTAGTCCTCAAAGCCTCTGACCCTGGAGTTGTATAACCTTTTCCAAATTTAATGGATTGCTGAACTGCATTTTTGAAATAAGGACTCCTGGCGACATAAAATGGAATGGCAGATTCATAAAAGAAATCAGCCCATGCATCATCAACTTGCTCTTTTTCAACAGGTTTCCAAAAGCTATTCAGTGTCGCTGCCCCAGTACTAGATGTTGGCATTACAGAGCTTGTGGACTTGGTGGAGGAGACAAGTATTTGGCACTCTGGGCCTAGAAAGCTCGCCTTGAATTCGTTGTTTTTTTTGCGCCCTTTGCTGATTTACAACTAATGAATGCTTGTAGTCTTTCTCCACCTCTGCTTTTATTTCAGGAGTGACATTCCGACATTCTTCAACACCGCCTCCTTGAACCACCCGGTATGCCAAGAAGGTGGTCCATTACTCTTGTCAATGTCCCACTAAAAGAATGTTGACATAAATTGCACGTGAGATTGCTTGTCCGACCCTCGCGGCTCACGTATTTCCATCCCGCTGCATTTGATTTTGGAGGCGCCATACCAATACAACAACCTGCATTTTTTGAAAAAAATAAACAAAGAATTAAAAATAAATAAATTTAAAAAATCAAATCATACAAGAATTATTATCATGTATTTAATTTAAATGTATGATAATAATAATTATCGGATAATTATTATTATCATACATTTCAATCTTTGATTTAAAATATATATAAATACCTTCAATTTAAGGATATAAAATATTAAATTTTTATAAAATATATTATATATATTTTTATCAATCTAATATATAATTTTTCAAAGGATATTATAAATCTTTTTTTATAAAATACATTATATAACATAATGATATAAAATATATTATATATTTTTTTATCGATCTAATATATAATTTTTATAAAATAAATTATATATTTAATGATAATTTATATAATAAAATACATTATTTAAATTCATATTTTATTATATAATTTTAGATGTCACTATATTTTATAAAATTTTATATATATATTAGAAATTAATAAATAGATAAGTATTTAAGTTTAGTATAGTTTAAAATTATTAAAACTTTAAACTTTAAAGAAAAACTGTATGTGTAAGGTGTAACCATTCAAATAATAAAATTTAATATATATTTTTATTCATAAAAAAATTTAATATATTAAAACGTTAAATTTTAAAACTTAAGACATTAATTTTTTAACCTAACTTAATATACTAACCTACGTTTGTTTATAAAAACAAATCAAATAGAAACGAGTTACAGGCTACAGCGGACCTACCTGTGATTCGTGGATGGCGGACGCAAATCTCTCCAGGCTCCAGCAATGGTTACAGGCTCAAACGCAAATGCTTTGTTTCTTGTCACGTTAATCCTTGCAGTAAATGGTGGACGCAACTACAGACGCTTCAACAGGCTCGAGTTCAAATGCGGACGCTTCCAACCTCAGACGCTTCCAACCTCGAACAATGGCGGACGCAAATGGTGTGAAGATAATTATGTTGTGCAGGAGATTTTATAGAACAATAAAGATGCAGAAAACCCTAAACGCGGGACGACAGAAAACCCTAAAACCGAACTTTAAAAGTTTTTATTGTATTTTCAACGCTTTTCAAGCACGTTTTTCAAAGTATTACAGAAAAAATTGAAGTCCGAAAATAAACACGAATTAAATCGCGATTTTCAACGCATTTAATCCACCCTGTTAAAATCCGGCGAATTTCGAATTTATTCCTTGAAGTTCGCCGAATGCGGCAACTTAGGTTTATAGTAAAAGGAAAAGGATGGATGGTTCGCAAATAGATCAAAGTCTCTATGCATTGAAACAACCTCCCACATCTCGGTATATGAAGATCGATCAATACTTATGATCTTCGTGTTTCAAGTGCAATTAGATACAAATATACATATGTAAAGGCGAAAATGGATTAAAGTAATCATGGCTATCAATATTGATGATCTAATCACTACATGCAAAATTTCAAATCTTATTGAAGATGAAATGTGAGCCTCAACAAACCCTTTTGAGACGACTAACCTAGGGCTTGTACTTTATTGCATAGGAATTCATGTTTGACAAAAAAACATAAAATTGTCATTTCTTAAAGTATGATGCAGAGTATATGGAGAAATTTATTACATTGATTGAGCAAGCCGTGTTTAAATAAGCTTCAGACCATAGCCCATAACAAACTCCACAATTGTGTAACAAACATATGAATAAACAAAAGATTACACACTTCGAATATGCTACATAATCTACCTTATTTTTGCAAACACGATAACTATTAAATACCCCTCAATGACTAAACCAAATACAATACCAAGTTTATGCTAAATTTGACCAGTTTATCTCTGCTAAGGGGTTTAGTCTTTGTATTATTTATCTACTCCTCTATAGGACAATAATAAAGACATGTCTTCATCATCAACCAACTGTTAAATGTACTGATGATGAACCTTCAATATTCTTGGTTCCAACATGATAGTCATGGTTCTTCACCATCTTGATAACGTTATAATTGTCATAGAAAATGAGTTTGATGTTGTTTGGTCAAGTTGAAGATTGACCAATATCCTTCGTAATCATATTGCTTCACAACCCGTGTTGATGGGGTGCCTTATATAATATATTCTATCTTATTTGGAGATTAGGAAACTGTATTTTGTAGCTTGCTCAACCAAGAATTTACTTCTGAACCAAGAGTGAACATATCCTATTGCAAACTTCCTAGTATCATCACATCCAATTGAGTCAGAATCAGTATATCCAGAAACCATGAAGGATATGTTTTGCATCTTGCCAATTTTGAAAGCCAAAGTTGAGAGTTACTTCGACATATGGAATTGACTCATTTTGCAGCTTGTGAATGCTCTTCTTGTGGCTTAGATGTGAATCGGGAAAGACAACTTATCGTAACACATAAGTTTGATCAAGTGTTAGTAAGATAAATCAAACCGCTGACCAATTGATGATACACTGATTCATTGACCGGTGGTGAATCAATGTAAGCTGAGAGTTTTAACCCAACATCCATAGCTGTAGATGTTGAATTACATTCAGTTGTTTTAAATTTCTCCAAAAGGGCTTTGTCGAACTTAGTTTGTGAAACAAAATAGCATGATTAGAGTGCCAAAATTGTACACCTAAACAATAATGTAGGAGACCTGTATCTGTCATTAAGAAACTAGAGCAACTACTACATTTCACCTGTTGAATTATTGAATCGGGAAAGACAACTTATCGTAAAACATAAGTTTGATCAAGTGTTAGTAAGATAAACCAAACCGCTGACCAAGTGATGATACACTGATTCATTGACCAGTGGTGAATCAATGTAAGATGAGAGTTTTAACCCAACATCCATAGCTGTAGATGTTGGATTACATCCAGTTGTTTTAGATTTCTCAAAAAGGGCTTTTTCGAACTTAGTTTGTGATACAAAATAGCATGATTAGAGTGCCAAAATTGTACACCTAAACAATAATGTAGGAGACCTGTATCTGTCATTAAAAACTAAAGCAACTACTAGATTTCACCTGTTGAATTATATCACCCTGCTTCTGGTGATGGAAAGATCATTGACATAGACATTTAGGATCACGACATCATTAATACTGCTTTTGATGTAGAGATTGGGATCAAAATTGCTCTTTCTTAAACCCCCCGACTCTCTAAGATATTGATTAATTTTAAAATACTGGGCTCAAGGAGCCTGTTTAATTAACCAACTTGCAAATCAAATGTTACTTCCCACAACCTGGAATCCTTGCGGTTGGACCATGTACCTCCTCTACCAAGTCTTTGTTCAAGAAAGCTTTTTTACTATCCATTTGATACATGTCTTCCATCCAAATTGAGCAACAATGGAGATAACCAACCAAAAGGTTACCATCTTTGCAATGGGGAAAAAGGTCTCTTCATGGTCTACCCCTTCCTCTCGTGTATATTCTTCAAAAAGAGTCTAGCTTTGTACTTGTCCAAATTACCATCTGATTTACATTTGACTTTATAAACTCATTTACTGCCACTGGGCTTCTTCCTTTGAGGTAATTCTGACAACACCAATCTTATTTTGCATCAAGGCCTTGAATTCCACCTTCATGACAGCTTCCCATTCAGGCTTTCCTTTGGCCTCTTCAAATGTGCTAGGTTCAAATACGTGTGAAACACCAGAGGTAAGAGCAAAAGAAATCCGCATATCACCTTGCACCATTAGTTTTCTCAATTGTGTAGATCGACCTTCCATTGCATGTGGCAATTTACCCTCCCAAACATCCGTTATCGTGGTATAATAGTAAATACCAATTCGGTTTCCTTTGCTGGCCATCTTGATTTGGCTATGAAGGATGAGAATGACTCTATTCTTCATCAGATCCTCCTTGGAACTTGACTTTTTAGATGTTCTCAGCTTTGGGCCTTGTTTATTGCAACACTTGAACTTTTCTAGAATTACGAGATGCAATTACTTGTAGATTTACTGTCTTCTAAGAAAAGATATTTTCTCTTCCAAAACCACATCTATACTTATTAACAATTTTGTTTGTAGATACATCTTGTGACTTGTGTGCTTCTGACTACTCACCATAACCAACAAACATATATCTTGTGCTCTTTGCATCTAAATTATTCAATTTCTTCTCTTCTCATGAGGAATTAATGCAAAAGCAACACAACTGAAATCATGAAATCAACTTATAAATGTTTTTGCCTAACCATGCTTCCTTGAGAGTGACATCTTGCACTGCTTTATGAGGACACCTGATAAGAATGTAGACCGTTATATTTACAGCTTCTGCCCAGCACAGATATGTCACATTTTAACTATGCATGATGCATCTTGTCATTGCCATAACAGTGTTATTCCTTCTTGCCACGACCCCATTTTGTAAACTTGCCTCCATTATGTGACCTGAGAGCCTTGATTTGTAACTTGTTTGTTTCTCCACCAACACTTTTCGTGAACATGAAAAACATTTTTTTTTAGAAAATAGACCCACAATTGTCTAGAAACATCATCAATCAACAACAAGAAGTACTTTGCTCCTAATATGGTGGGTATCTTCATTGGACCATGCAGATCGACATGTACTAAATCTATGACTCCTTTGGCCCCCCATGCTTTATCAGTATCAAATGGGTGTTCACTTTGTTTTCCCATTTGACAACCTGTACATGCTTTCTGCCTTTCCTGAATCGATGGAAGTCTATCAACCATATTAGTCTTGCTAAGTACATACAAATACTGATAATTTAGGTGTCCATACCTCTTGTGAAGAAGTACACTATTATTCTCTACTGCTGTTGGCGCATGCGCATTTGCTGTTATCAACAAGTTTATGGAACCCTTTCACCAATACCAACAAAAATCACCTTATTATCATAAAGAGTTGTGACCATACATTTGTTGCCTTGAAATATTACACAGAGTAGGATTCTCAATTATTTCACTAATAGAAGAAATTTGTTTTTTCATGTTTGGAACATATCGAAAGTATAACAAACAATATTCTTCAATGTGATACAAACATCTCCACATCCTTTAATAGAGTGAGTCCAAGCATCACCTAAGAAATCAAATTCACTGCTATAATCTTCAGTGAAACTTACATGTCAGTCTTTGCGACATGGATAGTGTCAGGAAGCACTAGTCAAAATACCATGTTGTGTACTCAGCTGTCTGGTCCTGAGGTCCAATGAACATAAATTCATTTGTCACATCTTGTTCATCATTTTCAACAACATTTGCATGCTTTAATCCTCTCTGGTGTGCCAAATCACCTTGGCATTTTATGACTTTTTTTTCTTAAAATGTCTAGGCTCATTGCAGTTAAACTATTCCATTTTGATCTCTTGGATGTGTTACCTCCTTTGAAGGAGTCATTTGATGAATTGCTGATATTTTGCCAGCCCTTTCCTTTGAACCGTGCACTGAAATCACTCTTTATAGTGTTTGAGCCTTTGAGGTTGACAATTTTGCCTAATTCTGCCTGTGCTCCTTTTGCAAGAGAAGTGTTGATAACTTCTCAAAGTCAAGTGCTTGGGTTTCCACAATAGATGCAGGGACTCAACAAATGAATCATAGGATGACGTAAAGCTTCATTAAACCAAAGCTACCATATCTTCATCATCCACCGATTTCTGTATAGCAGTGAATTGATCAGTACGATCTTTTAACGCAACAAGTATTTGAAGATTGATCCTCCACGCAAATTAGCAAAACACAAAAGGTTCTTAAGATACAATGCTCGACCAACTTCTTATGTTTGGTACATGGTCTTTAGATTTTTCCACAACATAGATGCTATGGAGGCATTTTGTACTTCTGGTACTAAAGTGTTTGCAAGTTACAAGTTTAGGAGTATTAAAGCTTCTTTATGTCTTTACCCAGTCATTGGGATCATTCACTGGTCTTTTTCTTTGTTTAACACAATTTGGTCAAGGTCTCTATACTCACAAATGGTAGTTTTTTATGACTCCACAGACTAATTTTTCCCAATCAACTTTTGAGACTCGGGCAAAAAGAGATGTTATATACTAGTCATTTCGACTGCAAATATTTACCATCTAGACTGCTAAAACTAAAAATCCCACAAACTGACAATGCAAAGACCAAACTACAACTGCAACTCGCTCTGATAAACTTGTAGGCAATCAAGCAGAGTTTCAGCATCAGACTTAATCCTGACAGAGATAATGAATTAATTCGATCCACATCCCTCTATGCAGAAATATGTAATAATTTTTAAGTTTTTTGAAATTTAAAACTTTTAAAACTTTCAACCCTCATTTTTCATAAGGTTATAGAACTTTATAAACTTTATAAATATTGCTTGCACATTCACGGCTACACTGAATAATGCCCATGGGCCTGCCCAAATGTGCCCCTCCACTGTCTTCCTCATGTACCATTACAATCTTCTCCTTTGCGTCCACACACTGCATGCCTCTCAGGCACTGCAAACCTCTTCTGCTGCTGTGCCTCCCCTGTGCTGGTCACACCGTCTACCTTGCAGACATGATGCAATTTGATGTCAGCACATTCCAATGCAGAAGCTGTACACTTATCTAATTGATCACACCTGCAGCCTTTCATGACCATGCCTCTTCATATGCTAACCAACATATCTGCTCTTAAGATGAGGCTGCCACCTCTCACTTGAACACATCTATAGAACACCTCCAATTAATGTCTTACAAACCACATTTTGTGCATTCTTCACACTTTTACGGAAGCTTCTCACCATGCTTTCAACCCTTTTGATCTGTTTGCAGACTGCACATTCTACATCAGCACTTCTCTTAACATGCTGCACTCACGCTCATCTCTCACACACCTTTGCTGTGTTATCCACAGATTCTCTCTTCACACGCACCTTCCCATGTACTGCTGCTTCTTCACACTCTTCTCACACACACAAGATTTGATGCACACATGCACTGCCCCTTACTCATTCTTGATACTGATACCGACCAGCTCTAAAATGAAATGGCACTGATTATGTTCTGGCTCTGTTACCATGTTATCTTTCATTGAACAAGCCATGAAAATACATTGCTTGAAAGGGACTAACAAAATCCAGAACTGTGTAACAAACGCACGAACAAACAAAAGATTACATACTTGAATAGACTACCTAGTCTACTTTATTTTAGCAAACATGATAACTATTAGTTTTCCTTATTAAATGAATCTATCCTATAAAATTTAGAATGAAGCCTGCAATGGTTATTGTTATCCATATTTTGCCCCCAGGAAAAATATTGGATCAGAATCCCCCATGCACTGAAGGAACCTGAGAAATCATGTTTGATTCACGCAAGCAGATTGCAAGAGGACTCTGTAATGGAAGTGGTGGAGGCTTGCAAGGATCAAACAACCATGTGTAGGATAAATTCAGAAAATGGCTCTGTCGCGAACCCGGGCTTTAAATCCATTCTACGGGTTACAGGTGGGCTTGGAAATAGAGTAGCAAGGTCAAAGGAGAAGAAGTGTCACGGAGAGGCCAGGGGCAAGAAAAGGAAGAAACAACGAAGATCCGAAGTCTTCGGGCTCAAAACAGTTTAGAACGAGTCCAAAAATCGGCTAAGTATGGAGAAGGCAGCGGAGAGAGCCATGCATTGGAACGACGCTTCTCCAAAGTTGAATCCAAAGAAGGAAGCTCAAATGAGCGCCAGCTTCCACGCGTCCAGAGCCCCAAAAGTTGTGCGGCCGTTGAAAAGTCTTCGGCCAGGTAGGAAGAAGCCAGGTGTCGGCTCGGCGCAAATCCAAGATGGGAGCCAAAGGCGGGAATCAAACTCGCGCCCGGCTCTCCACGTAGCAAATAGTCAACCAAGGTCAAAAGGGAGACAAAGTGGGCTTCAAAAAGGGCTAAGTATAGAAGTGTTGGCGGGGATGCCACGTGTCCAAGCAGCGCATCTCCAAGGGTAGATTCAAAAGCGGAGACTCAAACAAGTGCCAGTTCGCCACGTAGCCCAGGGTCCGAAAAAGTAAGGTAAAGATAGTTGAAAAGTCCAAGGACCCGTGAAGGCTTCCAAGTGTCAACCCGACGCTCCTTCAGGGGAAAATTTTGATCGGGAGTTTCAAATGAGCGCGGAGCCTCCACGTGTCCAGTCTCTTCAAAGGGGACAAAGTCGGGTTGAATAGTCAATGCATAAGGGCAGCTGCGGAGAGTGCCAAGTGTCCAAATGACGCTAACTTGGGAATGAATAGAGAGAGGGTTCTCAAACAAGCGTCAAACCGCCACGTGTCCCCTGGTCAAAGAAATATGACCTCACCAAGCAAAGGACTTAGCCAGAAACAAATAAATGAAGCAGGCTGGTGGAGGAAGCCACGTGTCAGCCCCGCTATTCCAAGAGCAAAATACAGAGGCCGCCTTTAGACAAGCGCTAGCCCTCCACGTGTCCCAAAGGTCAAAAGGGGGCCCGTTTTTTCAAACTGGTTTTCCCACCCTTTTGTACGGACCCGATACAAACTTCGAAGGGGCATATCTTTCGACTCAGGGCTCGAAATATTGCAAATTTGACACCGTTGGAAATATCTTGGCTTTGCCCACGCCATGGAGATCTGAAACTTTAAGTTTGGGAGGTTAGGTAAAGAAAAATGGAGAAAACGTCTTGAGGGCCATTAATGCGGATCCATTTGCCCCAACAACCAGATCAGATTCGATTTGCTCTGCCGTTTCCTCCTCCTTCGAGGCGCCAAACCAGAGATTGATGCAGCCGAGGCAGATTTGGGGATAGATCTTAAAGGAGACATTAATAGCAGTGGCTGAGCTTCAACTTTCGTTTTTGCCCGTTTCTCTCTCTTTCTTTCTTCTCTCTGATTGAGTCTATAAATACCGGGTTGGGACTCGTTGTAAAGGGTTGGACATTCTTTTGTTTTGCAGGATCCCCTTTTCTTTTGGCAAAGGAACTCGTGGAGTCTTCAGACCTTCCACTAGACTGTAATACGTTTTTGCCTTTTGGCCACTTTGTAATGCATTGTATCAATCAGCAGAGTAACAAAACACGTCTATGATCGATTTTAGATCCTTTCTTGTCTCTTTTGCTTTCATCTGGTCTTTCATTATAAATCTGGTTATCTGTGCTTGGTTATTGTATGTATTTTGTTGGTTTGTGTCTATTAGCAAAACAAATGTTCATCATTCCTTTGGTGCATCACCTTATAGCTTAGTTTGATTACCCGCATTCCTTTTACACTGGCAAAACTCAGATTAGGTTTAGGAATGGGCCCCCTGCAAGTATTTTCGCATGCACCTAAATAGAGGAATAGGAACCAGCCTTTAACTTGGAGAGTTTTCTCATTTTCTAAGTCCCACACTTTGGAGAAAACTCAATGTTATGCGGATCACACCAAATGACTTTGCCTTAGAAAAGCAGATCTGACGATTCATTTGGGGGTGCTGTGATTTTGCACTAACAGTTATGCCCCAG
This sequence comes from Taxus wallichiana var. yunnanensis, assembly GCA_018340775.1. Taxonomy (NCBI): domain Eukaryota; kingdom Viridiplantae; phylum Streptophyta; class Pinopsida; order Cupressales; family Taxaceae; genus Taxus; species Taxus wallichiana. The sequence goes on from CM031240.1 coordinate 769,380,441, forward strand.
CGGAAAGTGGATTCAAGTTGTTGAAGGAAGAGAATTTGCAGATAATTAAGTCAAAGAACTGCAAGGAGCTTTTTGGTATTTTAATCTATTTGAAAATTGCCAGCCCTGATTGCAGCTTTGTTATGTGCATATCATCTAGGTTTCTGATATCACTGAAGAAGGTGGCGAAAGAGATCTTAGCCGATTTTGGAGAATAATGACTTCATGTTGAGTGACTATACATATGCAAATTGGGCAAGTTCAGAGGGTGACAGTATATCTACTTCAGGATGGCATTCTTCCTAGGATCACCAACTACTTATTGGATTTGCAAGAAGCAGTCTACTATGGCCTTATCATCCACTGAAGGAGATAATAAAGCTGCCATGAATGCCACACTTGATGCAGTTTGGATTCAATGAATATTGAGAGACATGAATTGTTTTCAATCTGTACTACTATAGTGAAATGCGACAATCAAAGCAAACATTGAATTGACAAAGAATGTAATCTTTCATGTGTGAGTTAAGCACAGAGGTCCATCACCATTTTATCAGAGGACAGGTCAAAACAAAAAGATCTCTATAATTAATTGCTAGACAGAAGATCAAGCTATAGACATCTTTACAAAATCACTCAGCAGAGATAATTTCATTTTCTTTAAGAAAAATGCTGGGTGTAGCTGAAATAAGCATTGAAGAGGCTGCTAGGAATATTATTGTTTAGTTTAGAGTCTAGACATGTAATAAAAGTGAATGTGCTTATTACATAATAAAGTTGGTAGAAGATACTATCGTATCCCCACATCATTAAAAACTTTGTACAATTTTGCATTTACTACAATACGATATACATATGTTGTGTTCTTTTATTTTCTTTCTTGTTCTGCCTGTAGAAGGTTAACCTCAAAATTGAATTTGAACAACAAAGAGGTAAATCCAAACTAAAATATCAGCTGGACGACCTTTGCTAGCATTGAAAGCAGCTCTCTAGTGTTTCATGAAAACTAGCTTTTTTATAAACCATGGTCCTGCTAGGAAAACAGTATCTTTATCCTCTTTGTAGGAAAACACCATTGTTAAATAATCTCTAGGCACCATCATAAAATCCATCAGAACTACAAGTGTCAAATCAGCAGGAGTCCAACATTAATAATGTCTTGATAATATGAAGACATGTGAACTGGAAGCATGTTCCATTACTCTCCATATATAGAATTCCATATCCTCTAAAAGGAAATTCCACTTTTGGAATGATGTCGGCCTTCCTATAACAGCTATTATAGTACTATTATATAGTCTTACTCTTGAAGATGCTAAGTGTTGAATAACTGTGGATTGAACTTGCTTCTGTAGATATCACTGTTTATTCCTAGAAGGCTGCACATATTCAGCTGCAACATTCAAACAATAAGTATTGGGAGACACAAAGAGGTGGTCATGGCCTCCTCTTATACAAAAATGAATATCCAAGAGGTAGATTATAGGCATACTACGACTTAGGAAAGAATTCAACAACAGTGAGATGAAGGATTACTGCCTTGCTTAGGAACACAGTAACTAAGACCTTAAGTGGGCGGTACTTATAAACTAAAGATGTTTAAAACTGTCTTGGTTGGCATTAAACCCCTGATCGTTTTTTTACGAATTGGAAAAATAGCACACCTTATATAATACTTTTGGATGTTAAAGTAACTTAATCTGGTATGATTTGTATATTCCTTTAGAAATCCTAGTAAGTTAATATGTTAAAAATAAAATCTAACAAATTACTTGGTAATATTCTAAAGTAACCTCATTTGCATTGTTTGAATTATGAAAGTGTCTGTTTTGAGAACCATCCCTATTATCTTAAACCCTTTCTGTTTTAGATAACTTGTCTGTTTAGAGGTTTGGTTGTCAACTGGTATACCCTATAATTTATCTCATTGCAAAAGCATTTTTAAAAAGGATTGTTTGAAATTATTTCTGTACGTAAGATAATCTTTTTATAAAATTGCTCCTAAGGATATTTGCTAATGCATGCTGTACAGATTGGACTGTATAACAGTATTGTAGACAAAGAAAGGGAAGGTGTGGAAGTGGCTTTAAAGGCATATGGTGCAGCAAGCGAACAAAATGACCAAGCAGTTGAGACTACTACTGGGAGCAAAGTTTCAGCAACTCTCATAAACCGGGTAGGGATGCTTGTGGATATGCTGTTTTTCTAATGATCTAATTGCTATAAAAACTAGCTCCTTTGGAAAGTTTTCTTTAACCTTATGCGTCTAAGTTTCAGGGCTTGAAATTTTTCTTCATCTGATGGTATTGCCAAAGATGTTTCTAATTTTCTGGTTATAACTTTGCACCATGTTTTATGCCATCAGGATAACTTCCTAATTAACAGTGACATATGGAATGGAGAGAAAAAGTACTTTCATTTTAATCCCTTAAGGGTGAAAAGAATCAGGAGTAGACCTTTGTTATGCGGATAGAAAATAGAAAGAGAAATTAGAGTCCACGAATTACCAAAAGTTTGTCAATGGGACTTGAGAATGCATCCAATTACAATAGAAAAAGCTAGGTAAAGACCCTAGATTCAAAGACTAACAAAAGCTTTGAAAATAAATAAGGGGTAAACCCACAGCAGTAAAGCTGCAACTCCATGTCATTAAGTTACCAATTCAAATAGCCATGTTGGGGGGGGGAACAAGAACCCCTAAAGAGTATGGGTTGTGAAAGTCGGAAAGACTTGATGTCGGTCCCATCAAACCATGCTTGGGAGTCCTGATGCTGCGATGGCCTATGGACGCCGCATAAGCCACAAATGAATGTGTGTAATTTTGTGGAAGTCTGGATCGGGCTTACTTTGTATGGGTCCATTGGGCGTTGTCTTTGTAACATCCCATAACTTTAAGAGTCTTAATGAGTAGTGTGTAGTTGAGTTTGAGAATGTTTTCAAGTGGCTTGCATGCCTATATAAACAAATCCATGACCATTGAAGTAAAGTAGTAGAGCTCATGATTAGAAGTAAGAATTGGTAATTGTTAGTGTAGTAGTTGGTGGACATTATGAGAGACTACAAATTCTTTAAGTAAGAATTGCTTGGATCTTGGGTAGTGTGTAGTTGAGTTTGAGAATGCTTTTACATGGCTCAAATGCTTATATAAAAAAATCCATGAGCATTGAAGTAAAGTAATAGAGCTGGTGATAAGAAGTAAGAATTGGTAATTGTTAATGTAGTAGGACATCATGAAACAATGCAAATTCTTTAAGTAAGGTTTGGCTAGATATGAGTGTATCTCCTTGGAGATTATTGAGGCTATATTGTTGGCAATCAATCTGTGTATGAATGTGTTGTTTCCCTTATGAATGAATAATACAAATACCGTGTTCTCTTATATATTGTTTTATCTTCCATGTGCTATTTCCCGAAGGGCTGAGTGTTCTAAGGCTGCTCTTAAGTGGGCTCCTAACCACATATGTATCACAAATTTCATCAAATAGATGAAAGAGTGTTTTGCCCAATTTTATCATATTAGATTGTTAGAATATGTGGAGAGAGAGAAAAAAGAAAAAATAGAATGTATAAAGAACAAATGAAGAGTAATTGAAATGCACACATTATTCATTGTGTGTGTCCTTTTATTATGTGAGAGATGGTTACAAAATGGTTGAAGTGGTTACAACCGTTTATTAGTTAACACTTAACTAATATTAACATAATGCTAATTTATAAGCCTTATATTCTAATACCCCCTCTTAAGGCTTACACTATAGAACATACTGACAGAACATTGAAGTAACAAAACCAAACAAGACCACACATTCTTTATAAGCTTTTCCCTTTGAAAATAGTGCTTTGACCAGGTAGAACTCCATCAAGTTGCCTCCCTGACCCTCGTAAAGGTGTAGTTCTCAAGCTGAATTCCCGAGTTCTTGGATTCCACCTCCTCGAACTCCCAAATTACAAAATCTCCGAATTGTTGGACAACCATCCATACTTGAGTTACTCCCACAGTGCTCCATCAAGTTGTCTCATGGCCCTCGCTTTCGAGATCCACAAACTCCCGAACTATCCGGTAGCCATCCATGCCAAGTTTTACCTACATTGGATCCCTTATTGTCTTCAAAGTGTGAGGCTTCTTTTAAAATACGTATTCTCTATCAGTGAGTTCATCACTTTCAGCATCCGGTGGATTTTCAACAATGGCTACATTAACTTCATTTGATTTGTCTTTCATCTGGATTTTTACTTTCCAAGTATGAAAGTTGAGGCCAAAATATTTGTCTAATGGAATTTCCATTCTATGACAAAATACCTCAGAAAATAATTCTTTTTCCCAAAATAAATGACTCGCAAATTAATGTAATAAGATTTTAAAAACTGATTTTTTATTTTCTAAAAGCAAAGAAAGAAAATTATACTAGGCAAGTTTGTGCCCTAGATGACCGAGTGTGATCAAAAATTGACAAACCGGGTTCCCTAGTAGCAAATGACCCTTGCAAAATTTTAAATCTGAAAATGCATGACTGTATTTTCTTTGTTTTGCGCTACCTTCAAAAATCACGATTTTCCCTCTTCCTTGTGATTTTAGATTGTGTTTTTTGCAAAAAAAAGTGCCCTAAAACATGTTTTTCTCTACCGCATTCTGCATGTCATGTTTTTCCCTAAAAATGTCTTATTTTTCATGCCCTGACTGCATGAACAACCCCAAATAATTTTTCAAAATGGCAAATTCCTTTTTTTTCGCCATAGCACAAGACTCGAAATGCCCTAAACTTTGTTTGAAAACACAACCAAATTTGTGCCTTTGAGTGGTGTTTCCATAGTTTTTTTTTTTAAATTTGCACCTTTGCAATGGCGTGGTTATGTTCGGGCCGTAAGTTCCCTCGAACTGAAATTGGGTCGTGTTTTGCCCTTTTTATGACGTTTTTCGCCCTGCATTATTGCTTGTTGCCCTACGATATTGCTCGTGTCTAGCATTCGAATTGATCTTTTTCTCTTTCGTGCCCTAACAAGGTTGGTTTGAACTTCTTTCCTTCTCTTTCTCCTTGCTTGCCTCGCTCTGATACCAATCTTAGAATATGTGGAGAGAGAAAGAATAGAATGTACAAAGAACAAATGAAGAGTAACCAGAATGCACACATTATTCATTGTGTGTCCGTCCTTTTATTATGTGAGAGATGGTTACAAAATGGTTGAAGTGGTTACAACCGTTTATTAGTTAATATTTAACTAATATTAACATAACACTAATTTATAAGTCTAATATTAAGCCTTATATTCTAATACGTAGACTAGGTTGCTAGGAAATAGGTACAAGTTCGAAATATATATATTAAAAATATAAATATATATAAAAATGCATATTACTTAATTTTAGCCCATAAAATCAAAACCCTTAAAATATATTTTATTCATGAAAGTTCAAAACATTCAACTTGCTTAAATTTTCATAATAATCTAGATTCTAGACTATATCATCTAGATTTTCCTCAAAATCAGCTCCACGAATGCCACTAGCAGCTCCACTCCCTTTGGCACTAGCTCCACTACCCAACCCTTGTGAAGAACTCCTTGAATTTTGATTATTGATACCAAGTAGTGAAAGTTGGGCGAAAGTAGCAGCGGAAGCATTAAGTTCAATAGTCTCGGGATGAATATCCCAAAACTTGTTAGGACCTCTAGTATAGTCTTTAGTCTTGTGTGTTATGAGGCGCAAATTGGAATGTTCAAATACCAAATCCATAGCCTTCTTGGATGCCAACTTGTTTCATTCAATTGAGTGGATGAAGGCATATCTACTTTGATTTCACTTTGTTGAAGAATTGCTAGCAACTTGTTACCAAAAAAACTGTTAATAATGTACGAAAAAGAAGTTTAATTGCAGCATGTTGTCAGGTACTTGGCATCATGCCTACATACCACCATTTATTTGGAGTCATGTTGTACTTGTCACAAAGAGCCTCTATTTCTCCCATGTTACCTTTTGAAGATACAAACATCCCCATTTCATTGCGGACCACACTAGCTACAAATGGATTAGGAAACAACCTCTTGAATGCTGCCCTAGTTCTATTTGCAACTTCTTGGTCATCATATGGTGGTTGCCTACCAGGTAACCCAAGTATTTCATTGCTATAATATTTGGGATTTAGGGCATAGGCAAGGAGATGCAATGGGGTGGTCATTTTATTCCACCTCCTCATGACCACTCCTAACTTCATTATAAAAGTTTTCTTTAGGGTCTTTGTTTTGTATGATCTCTCTAATTTTTCAAGTATGGAGTCAATTCTAGTATAAATTTCTCTTTTGTGAACATTATCTCGTGTCTACATAGCTAATCATAGAAAGAATAGGCTTAATGAAACTAAGCAAATACTCAATCTTAGCCCTCAAATTATCATCAAGGAGCAATTATTTTATCTTATGGGCTCTTTTTGTGTTTGCTTGCCTCCACACGGCCAATTGTTGTAACTCACATTACTTTGCTTAAGCCATGCTTTACCTTCGCAAGTCATCTCAAGATGAGTGTGTGAGTGGCAAATTTGGTTCAACAACCTATAAAAATAAATCAAAATAACTTAATAAAGTACAAATTTACAATAAATTCATATTATTGAAAGTTAGATAACTCGGACTATATAAACTAGAAAATAATGAATTGTTCCCTTACCTTCAACAATCGCAACCTCGAGAATCTCCTAAAAATGGCACGAGACGTGTGATGATTTGTGACAAACATCTAAATTTCATTTGCAACATCAAATTGAGGGTGTGTAATTGCAAGTTGTCCAAAATATGTATTCGAATCTACCCTCTACAATCAACCTTGTTGCCTTGCAATTTATTGTGTTCTCCGTGGTGACTTGGACAATGTTTTGGGGCCCCACCAACTCAAGAGGCCTCAATCAAAATGTAAGCAACAAACTTACCATATTTCACTTCACCCTCACAATCAACGACCTTTAAGAACATTGCCCTTTAGGGCATACTGCAACAATGTTGATTAGGGGTTTGTTTTGCACATCTTTCCATCCATATTAATTAATGGACACCCCGAATCTTTCCAAGAATTTCTAATTGGTTGGAAAGAAGTTTGTATATGCTCCACTTCTTTTGCCAAGAGGGATGTGTGAACCTTCTCATAACTAGGGCCTTTATACCCTTGTGGCGCCTCATTAATGCCTTTCACCATTTGTTGTCAATATGGTGACCTCAACACATTGAAGGGCAGCCCACATGCATAAATGCATCAAGCAACCAATTCATCAACAATGTCCCTCTTCTCCATGTTGAATGCTTTTTAGGGGTCCTTTTGTTCTCTTTCGTGAGGTGGCCTCTTCATCCAAGGGAGTTTCAAGTGACAAAGTTTCAATTTGACTTTGAATGAAATGATGATTTCAGTGTATGGGTGGTTTTCCTAAAGCCTTCCTTTGCAAAAGAATTGTTCTAGAGTGAGCTCTTACAAATTACAAGTTAACTTCCTCTTGCTCTTTCAAGTACGCCAACATTTGTGCCTTTTCAACCTTGTCACACTTTCTAATCCTTGTTCTTGTTACCCTAGTTAAATGAGCTTTCAATCGGGTATATGAGGACTTAAATGGCATGTTGCAATGGTTGCATACCCAAGATCGAATGCCACCACCAACAATGTTCTCCAACACTTGTACATGTCTCCATAGAGGAGAAAAGATCATGTTCTACATTAATGGGGCCCAAAATGTTTTTGTGTGGGCCTCTCTCTCGACTTGCTTCCCCTTGCTCCTTTGGCCTCCACTTGAAGTCATTTATATTTTCTTTATCTCAAACATACAATGACAAAGATAAAAAACAACAAAGAAAACTAAACAAACATTGCATCCTTTTCTGTTTCTGATCACCAAGTTCGCTATAAAGGTGTTAGGTGAGAGCATACACAAAGGTCATTTTTTTTTAAAACAAAATAAACTCTAAAAAACAACAAACATAACTAGATCCCAAGCATCGTTTTTTGGTTACGAGCACCATGTTCGCCATAACGGTGAGAGGTAAAGCATACACAACGTTCAGATTTTATTACTTTAGAAACAAAATATACTCTAAAAAGAATAGATGTAACTAATCCTAGGCATCATTCTTTGCTTCTGATCACCAAGTTCGCCATAAAAGTTGCGAGGAGAGAGCATGCACTAAGTTTAGATGTTTAAAACTTTAAAAAACAACAAAACATAACTAGTTTATGATTTTAAACCCTAAAAAAATAAAAGTTAAGAGTACATACAAAACTAAAGCTAAAATAAATGGAAAGTTTTCATTACATAGAATTTAAAGACAAATATCATGATCAATGTTCATGAATGATGTGTGCATTACACACATCATTCATGATCAATGATCACATCAACAAATTTGGTAGAGAATGGAAAAGAGGGTGAATAGAGAGAAAAACTTAATTTTTCTCCTTGAAGCTGCTGCTTAATATTTGAAGTGCCTAACTTCCTCCTTCAAGCTGCTCTTGATTCTTACTCCTTAAAGCTCTTAACTTCTTCCATCAAGCTCTTATCTCACTCCTTCAGTTCCTAACTTCTTCAAGCTCCTAAATTTGCAAAAACTGAAAATCTGAAAGTGTGTTTTGAAATGGAGCAAAGATGTGCTTATATAGCTTTTGGATAGTGTCTTTAAGAGGTTGGGGTAGGTAGATTAGGGTTAGGGTTCCTTTTTTTGAGGTTTTTAAAATTTTTTGGCTTGTAAAAATGTAGATTACCATTGAAATGATACAAAAATGTCTTGGGTGCAACAAAGACTGTATGGTGTTTCGACGATGTAGTTACCACGTAGATTACCATTAAAAGGTTGTTGTCAAAACAAAAGGAGAAATTAGGCTTGCGGATTACCAACTCAATTTGTTCATAACAAAGGCATCCTTTTTGCCATTCCTTGCGATGTTATGAAAGAACATTGCTCACACCTCAGATACAATATTCTTCATCTAATCAACTTGCAAAGTCGCGTATGATGGGGCTTTGAACCTAGGACCTCGCAATGCACCGATTGCATCCACCATACTTTGTTGGTATGGAGATTTGACCACATTAAACAACACGCTAGAATAGTTTGATAAGTTGGAAATTGCCTTCCTTTCCTGATTGTGAACAGTGTGTTTTCAACAAGGCGAATGTTGGGTAGGTGTGAGTGTCACACATAGAACATTAGCGGTTTTCCACCTTCATGAGTGGGTAGAAAATCATTGCGGACATCTTCCAACAAGACATTAGATCTCTTACTTTATGCGAAGCGATAATAATAAAAGAGGAGAGGACCAACATAAGAGGTCGAGCAGATCAGTGGATCAAAATTTGATGACTTGGCTGAGTTGATGAGAGGTATGCAAGCCCATTCTTGGGCTATGGAAACCGTGCAACACAAAGGCATTGTGGTAGAAGATGATATTGATGATGAAGCGACACTTGCTAAACTAAGGGCACAAATTGCCGAGGAAGAAGATGTAACTAAAGTCGATGGTCCAAAGGAGAGACTCATCTCGCACAATTGGGAAATGAGGAGTAAGCCTAGATTGGATACCTCGAGCTGTTTTGGAAATCTGGAACTAGAAGAACGCATGGATTGGATAATGGAGCTCAAAAAGTATTTTGAGTACGAAGATCCCAAAAGGTTCAAGTTCACTTGCACCAAATTGAAGGGTAATGCATCTCTTTGGTTGGAGCATGTATATACAACAAGTGCGTCAAGCAAACCAAAGATCAAGACTTACAAAAGGCTGGTGGCAAAACGAAAGAAGAATTTCAAGCCTATGGATTACCAACTCAATTTGATCAAGGAATTGCAAGTTTTGCAACAAAGGAAACTTAAGAGTGAAGGAATACATTGAGGAATTTTATAGATTCACCATTCGAATGGGTCATGTAGAAGATGGTGTCGAGAAAATATCGCGTCACATGAATGGGTTGTTTCTCTTGATTCATGACGAGTTCAAGATGATCCAAATACGATTTGTAAAGGAAGCATATCGGTGCGCTCGGGGTAGGGAGAAGTTCTCGTGCAAACAAAAGAGCCTCGGTGCGAGGCAAAGGAAAGTTCTTGCAGGCTGCGGACTAAGTGGTAACAGAGGAAGTTCGGTGCAAATAGGTGAGGCCCATACTTTGTCGTGCAATGATGTCATGTAAGGAAGAAAGGGAATCTCTTCTAGCGGAGGATGATCCATGGATGTGGAGGCAACTAAGGATTTGACAATTGTTAGCAAATGGATTATCATGCATGCAAATGACATGCAAAAGTTGGGGACAAAATCCCTCTCAATGAAGGTGAGGTTGCCTTTATTGAAAACCAAAACTATATTTACATCTATACATTCAAAATTGTATGTGGGGGTGTTTTGGGACATCAAATGGAAAGAAGTGTGAATGAGGGAAATGAAATGGAATGAAGGAAAGAAATGGAAAGGAATGAATGAAGGAGCATACAATAGTTAGGTAAAAACAGAGCCTAATATTGCATATAGAAGAAAAGAACAATGAATAACTAACTCAAATAAAACAAAGTTTGAATCAGCTAAACAAGAATAAATGAAAGGGAACACACATGAGCAAGTAAATATTAGAGCTTGATCACTGTGAACAAGAACAACAAATTAATAACGTTGACAATAAGATCAAAGATAGTATTCGCATGCAAGATTTAAACACTAACATCTAATGAACATAAGAACATCAAATGCTACAAGAGATAATGAATGGGACACAAAGTTCATATTTCATTAACTCTCCAAAATGTCTTCACAAAAGAACACAAAGTTTCTTTCTTGAAACAAAGCTTGCACACAAAAGTATTTTCTTCTCCTCTCTCAAAGTCACCCTTACAAATGAGCCCCTAACTTCCTTTTATAACCCAAAAGTTGGTTACAAGGTAGTTAGGGTTTACATGAACATTAAATTAGGGCACCTTAAGTGACTTTGACTTTTTCAACTAACTTTAAAAAGTAACTTGAAAATAGAAATCACTTAAGTGATCAAAAGTCTGCTAAAAGTGAGTTTAACAATAACATCACTTTAAAATATCATTTTAAAACATAAAACAAGACCCAATGCCTTATCCATTAAAGTGGGGTCCGCCTATCTCAATCGTATGAGAAATGGACTCTCCCACTTCGTTAGATACTAGAATGCTATCTCCTCATCCCATTGGTGAAATTAGGATCCGTTGCCTTTGCCAATTGAAAAGATCTGAACCTTTCCAATGTCTTGAACATCTTCTCTTCTTCAGAGGTTCACTCGGTTGAAGCACAACCTCGCAGAACACCTGCAATTCCAAAATCCTACCTGGCATATTATTTAGGTTGACCATTTTCGATTGAGCATCCTCAAACAAGTTCCTCAATTTGATACAATGTTCCATTGAAGTAGAGGAGAAGTTGATGGCAGGAATGTACATGTCCTTGAACAATTGTGAGAATTGTTCCTCAACATGTTCTGATGAATGCCTCTGATTATGCTCGTCCACAAAATCACAAGGGATTTCAGCTATGAACTCATGAATTGAGGCGAGTGAAGTGAAGGCTTCACTGCATATGCTCGTAATGAATCATGGAATCTTCGAGAAGCGTCTTCCGTGACTTGAGATGTAGACACCAAAGAAAGCGTGTCCCTTGGCATTCGAATTCAAGGATCCCTTCAATGGCTAGAATTGTAGATTCCATACTCGTCATCTCTTGCAGACTAGGCAATATCTCATCCAGATTTGATATGCTAGAAGCAAAATATTCCTTAAAAGAAAGGATTGGATCTAGGTATGCACTAATGTCTTCATGGAGCTTTACGGCCGCTTTGATTGTCTCTCTCTCGAAGATGAGAATTTCCGAAAGCCAAGATTTAGTGACATGGCCCAAAGTGTTTACCTCCTTCAATGATTGAGTGTTTCTTCATCGGGGGCAGCCACTACATCAGGTACTGGGAAAGTGGAGGATATTGGATTTATCGATGTTGAACATAATTCACCAACTGATTCTTTTCGGCCTTGAGTTGAGAATTCTGAGATTTATATTTCTCAAGCCTTCTTAACACAATATCCATGGAATCTTGGGCCATTGCCATGTCGCTTTCCAATGTAGACTTCCCAAGTCCAAGCCTGGATACTTCATAGTCAGCAGACGTCATGGCATTACGTTCTTTCTTGACTTGGGGAATGGCAAGGTCTGCAAATTTGTTTCCATCTCCATCCACCATTATTCTAGAGAACACTTTAGGCTTCTTGGGGATGACATCATTTGAAAGCTTGGAAAGGGCATCAAAGTCAATATTGATCACCTTGACAACCCTCTTTCTTTTCTTGACTTCATAGTCAACCCAAGAAGGGGTCTCCTTGACCAATTCGCACACAAAAGCTTTTGAAGCAACATTCATACCATTCTCGACATCATTGGATTCTACAAGAGTTCTTTCCACAACTTCAATCCTTGGGAAATAACTTCGACATCGACCTCTTGAACCTCAGAGAAAACCTTGAGAAACCTCTTTGTGAACTAGGGGTTTAGGAGCGTTTGATATTTGGATCACTTGCACTTGAGTAGACTCTTGTGCATGACATGGCTGAGTAGTGTTTATGATGAGCTTCCTTGAAATATCAATAACATGAGTAGATGAGTCTCTACTCAAGTGGAAAACCCCAAGACACGTTCTCTTCCTTCAATAGGGCCAGGACCCTTGGATGTTTCTCCTTGCGACATCTTCTTTGGAGAAGTGGATTTGGGCAACCATTCTCTCCTTGCTTGATGTGTATGGGTTGATGGCATGGAAGTTGACTGAGAAGAGGTTTTAGTCAACTGGAGACCTCCTCGTGTTGGCAATTTCTGTGGTCTTGGGGTATGAACTTGGATGGATGGTAACTTTACAAGTTCTCGTTCATACCAAGTTATGCTCCTTTCTAGAATCGGCTAATTCTTGCCATCAAGAGAAAATTCATCTCTCTTGGTCCAATGGAGTGTCTTTGCCACCGTATATACAGATCATCATAGGCTCCAACAGGGTAGTATTCCTCCTTTATGGCATCCACAAAATCATCCCATGTGGGTTCCTCTATAATGCCCAATTCGTCCCCATTGAACTTGTTCTTGTACACCCCCACCAATTTTTGACAGAAGTGATGATTTCAAGAGGGCAAATGTTATCTTCTCTTTATCAGTGAATTTATTGACAGAAAAATAGGAGGTTAATTGGTCCAACCAATTTTCTACTACATCAAAATTTATTTTACCCTAAAAATAGGAATATCAAAATTTACTTGAACCTTGAAGGGTGTCGGGGCACTGAAGGGCTGGATTGTAGAGGAGGATGTAAAATTTCCCATTTGTAGTTGTTGAAGAATCTGGGTGAATTGTTGTATGTTGTACCACGATTACCGTTAGACCAAAACCCATAGGTGTTAGTCTCCGCTACAATCGCCAGAGTTAGGATCTACGAGAGGCGGTTAGTCCATGTCACGAAACTCACGGGGAGCGTTGGACACACATGCCAACAATCTCCCCCTCAACATTACCCGAGTGAGTTTCGAACTCGAGACTTCGCTCTTTGATACCATTTGTTGGACCACGATTTTTGTTAGACCAAAACCCATAGGTGTTAGTCTCCGCTACAATCGCCAGAGTTAGGATCTACGAGAGGCGGTTAGTCCATGTCACGAAACTCACGGGGAGCGTTGGACACACATGCCAACATTGTAACATCTGCTCCTTTTGCTCCATGAGAGCTTCATCCACCATCTTCTTGAGAGGATCATTTGTCCCGGTGTTGTCCACCATTTGAGGTCTCCTGCAACGAACAATCAAGTATTCTGAGGGATCTTGTGTGGACCACCCAAGCTTCTTATATCCCGACCTTGTTCTGGGAATCATACACTCTCAAGACAATTTTGCTCTGATACCACTAATCCAAAACTCAAGGGGGTTTCGGAATTGAAAGGACAGATAACAATTGTGCCAGATGAAAATAGGAAAAGATATCTTTGAGAAGAGATGTAATATTGCTCAAAGATTGTAATTACAATGGCTACCTCCATGAGGAGATGTCTCATCTTCCCTTTCGGGTTACATATATTTATATACTAATTTTAGAAATACGAAAAGACACCTAGAAGAATGTGGAAGGTCACCAATCTCGAGGGAGATGAGGTGGTTTGTCTTCCATGAGTTACATAGGCGCTAATTTTGCGAATTTACTATTTTTAGACCTCTAGGTGCAGATTTTAGGGGTCAAACTTTGCCAAACAAAGTTTCGCACCCTTTCATCATGTTCTACATGTTCCAAGCTTTCCATGGTGCAGAAGTTATTGTTTTCAGAAGTTGCTCCACTATTATTGCCACCTAGGTCGCTGTCTGGATCATGACGCGAAGAGGAAATATAGTGTGTATGATCAAGAGTTCTATGCCATGATTATGAGTTCTATGTTATTGTGCAAGCACTTAAGATGTGGAGGAATTACTTGTTGCCAAAAGAATTTGTTCTATATACTGATCTTTAGGTGTTACAATTCATAATCAGTCAAGGAAGATTGAATTAGAGGCATATGAAGTGTGTAGAATACTTACAAAGCTATACATATGTGTTGCGGCATAGAGTGATAAATCTAGTAAGGTTGCTGATGTGTTGAGTAGGCACAATATTTTTCTTATAGAGATGAGAGTACAAGTTTTGGGTTTCAATCCATGGCGGAATTATATGTGAGGGATGAAGAATTCAGCTAAGCATGTAAGGCACACACAAAATCTGCGAGTGTTGACATGATGCCTTACTTGGAGTATTTTGTGCATGAAGGCCTGCTGTTCAAAGGAAGATAGTTGTGCATTCCTAGAATATAAATGCGGGAGAATTTAGTAAAAGAAAAACATAGTGGAGGATTGGCATGACATTTTGGAAGGGATAAGACTCTAGGTAAACTAACCGAGAATTGTTTTTGGCCACAAATGAGTGTGAACGTGCACAAATTTGTGTAAGTATGTAGTGTATGTAAGTCGGCCAAAGGAAGGTCACATGATGCAAGGTTGTACTAACCTTTTCCCATCCCAACGAAACCTTGAAGGATATAAGTATGGATTTTGTCTTGGTCTTACCTAGGACACAATGAGGAGTTGATTCCATCTATTGTAATGGATAAACTTTTGAAGATGACACATTTTTGCTTGCAAGAAGACAAGTGATGCAACACACTTTGTGGATCTTTTCTTCAAGGAGGTGATAAGGTTGTATGGGTTACTCATGGTTTGATAGGGATACCAAATTTGTTGGTCATTTTTTAGCGAACATTGTAGTTGAACATCTTGTTACAATTGAATTCAACATATCATCAACAGATGAACATACTAACAAAGGTGGTAAATAAAATTCTTGGGGATTTACTCAAATGTTTTGTAGGAGATAACCCGAGAACATAGGATTTGGTATTGCAAGCCTAGTTTACATATAATATCTCCATAAATGGAAGTAGATGGAAACCACCATTTTAGATAGTATATGGCAATACCCTGGGGAGTGATAGTTATGAATTATCGGTAATGACATAGGCGGGAGCGCATAAGTTGAAGGTTGTACAAAACACGGGAAGAATGTGCGCCAAGCAATTGGAGGAAACAAATGTGTAAGTACAAACAAAATGCACAAATGTGAAAAGGAGAGAAGTTGAACTTCAAGTTAGAGATTTGGTTTTGTGCATTTGCCAAAGGAAAGTTTTCGAGAGGCATATATAGCAAGTTATAGTGGAAGAAGATAGAACCATGCAAAGTATTGAGAAAGTTAACGATAAACACATATGAGATTGAATTGTCAGAAGGGGTGGCTTTCACAAACATATTCATTGTAGTAGACCTACACCCTTATCATGAAGGATAGATCCGTTCATTAGATTCTTGCACAAATGCTGAAGAAATTGAATGGAGATGGTCAATGCCAAAAAGGTGCACAAAGAAGTAGATAGGGTGTTTGACACAAGGGTCAAAGGGACACATGATAAGGAATACAAGGAGTACTTAGTAAAGTGGAAAGGAGGAGATATTGAAGATGCGACTTGGGTAAGTGCAACAAAAGTTGCAAAGGCAAAAATTCAGGGGAAGAGCACGCATGAGTTCGGAGCTTATGTTTTTAAAATTTCCCAGTTGTATGATGCAGGAGCATCTAGGCCTGGTAATCTAGTACCAACCAAATATAGACATAATGGATTGTTGTGTTTTGTGCAAAGTTGTCAAGGTCTAAGCCATGCCGTGAAGGTCTAAGTTATGCTAGAAAGGTCTACCGATGCCACAAATGTCTAAGTTGATGCTGCAAATGTCTACCGATGTTGTGATGGCCTACGATGTCACGTAACCCGTAGACGAAGGTGTGTGATTCCGCGAAGTCCAAATGAAGTTGACTTAATTTGTATGTGTTCGTTGAGCCTTGTCATTGTAACACTGTATTTTTAGGATTCTTAATGGGTAATGTGTAGTTGAGTTTGAGAATGCTTTTGAGTGGCTTGCATACCTATATAAACAAACCCATGAGCACCGAAGTAAAGTAGTAGAGATGGTGATAAGAAATCGAGAATCGGTAATTGTTGGTGCGGAAGTTCTTTGACATTATGAGACAATGTAGGTTCTTTAAGAGTCCCTGGATTTGAGTGTGTGTAGCTCCTTGGAGATTATTGAGGTTTTATCGTATGAATAATACAAATATTGTGTTTTGTTATATTTTGTGTTATCTTATGCGTGTTATTTTCCAAAGGGCCACATGTTCTAAGGTTGCTCTCGGTTGGGCTCCCTAATCACTTTTGCATCACACAACCTCATCAAATATATGAAAGAGTGTTGGTCTTGATCTTATCATCTTAGATGCATTGACACTCTTAAGAAAAACAATGCCAATGTCACACAACACAATGAAGTTGATGAGTGTGCAGTTCCTTCTATTTCTCCATCCATCTCACACGATAGCACATTTTGTTGTTTGCCATTCCTTAATGTTTTCCAAGAACATTGCTCACATCATGTATGACATCCTTCAACAAATCACCCCGCTTGTTTGCATATGATAGGGCTATGAACCCGGGACATGCAATTGCAATTGCATCCCTCATACTTCACCAATATGGAGATCTGGCCACATTAAATGGAAAGCTAGAATAGTACTAAATGTTGGAAATCGCCTTCTTTGTATGATCGTGAATAGTCTTTTTCCAACCTGTACTCTCTAGCATGGTTTGCACTGGGGGCGATGTGATGGCTAAAGAAGGCATGGATGTTTCCCACAACTATGTTCGGCTCACAAGCTACTGGTCCATGTGTTTAATCTATAGATGGCCTTGGTGTGTCATCAAATAGATCATCCTTGGCATTCGAAGAGTTAGATTATACCCCGTACTGTCCTTGCCTTTTTGGCCTTCTCCTTTGTATATTTCTGCAATGCTGCTATAACATGATCGGTGACATCTATATGACATTCATTAGTGCAAAGTGCAATATCATGCCCTTGTCTCGTCAAATGACACATGAAGTATTTGATGCCTCCATTGCATATACATCTTGTAAAGTTGCATTTGACCTTGTTTGTGCCTTTGATTGGCGTGCCACAATTCCATGCAAAAATTCTCACACGGAATGATGATCAAATATAGTGTATAATTTTTTTTTATTTAGGGACAAAAACCCCTTGCACGGCGAGGTTGAGGGATAACACCTAATACCCAAATTCTCATGCAGTTTTTGGGTAAGAAGCTTGCTTGCTAAGGAATAAGTAAGAGAATTTATGGCGCTTGCAATCATGCAAAGGTTTCAAGAATCTTAATTATTAGTTGGTTACACCTATTTCTTCATTTGTTACTCAAGTTTGATGACAACGATCTTGTTAGTTTTGATGTATAATTTAATATTCACCAAATTCCAAGTTGATGAAGCGATAAATATCATATTAGAGCTCACTACATTTGAAACAAATAGACTTATTAATCTATGCTTGGAATCCACAAGCTATAATTCTAAAGAATTCTACAAATAAATAGAAGGCATTGGCATGGGTTCTTCCCTCTCCCCTATAGACTTATAGTTACCAACCTATTCGTGGCATTTGGCCCGATGATAAAGAAAATATTAATTAACTTCTTAGCCACTTTAACAAGTCGTAAGGTTACACCTATTTTTACATTTGTTACTCAAGTTTGATGACAACGATCTCGTTAGTTTTGATGTATAATTTAATATTCACCAAATTCCAAGTTGATGAAGCGATAAATATCATATTAGAGCTCACTACTTTTGAAACAAATAGACTTATTAATCTATGCTTGGAATTGAAAGATCCCCAGATGGATCCTCCTTACACGCCAATGAGTTTTTATATCAAACAAAACAGCAAATACAGATTTATGTATTTAATGGCAATTTCCCTAATGCAGATCTGGAAAATGCGACTAGGGTTTAATAGAGATGGCAATGTAAATAACACCCAATAATAATACTTGTGATTTCTAATGACTGCCCAGATATTTAGATACTGAATTATACAGAAAACTGAACTTATTACAGCCCACAATAACCCAGAAAATCAGATCTGAAGTCTGTTATTATTCAGCCTGGAAATCTTCAAAATACACTTCAGAAAATGATAAAAAGTACAGCAATTGGTTTACAGTATTATGGCAAACATTTGACAAATATTTTTGGATGAAAATACCTCTGGAATCGCTGCCAAACTGCTTACATTAGGTCGACCCAACTGCTGATTGAAAATCACTGAAAATCACCTTCAAACCTCTTCACACACACTGCTGAACTGAACCTGGAAATCTGATGAATAACGCTGGAAATTTCTGAGTGAAATCCCCTCTCAATCCCTTGGGGTTTTCGTCCGCAAGAGATAAATCCACAAGGGTTTTCGTCCTTGGAATTTCTGATAAAAGCTTAGAGCTCTTAACAATGCAAAAGATGATAATAAAAATCTGGATGCCTCCATACAAGTCGACTTGTTCTTATAAAGGGAAATTAGCCCAACTACCACCTCTAACCCAGCCAATCAAATTATTTCACTCCCCTATGCTGGTCGCATTTTCCTCTTTTGGGCTTAGTGGCACGATTTCCCAAAAATGACTCCCAAAGCAAGTCGCACTTTTCCCTTTCAAATACAATTACTTTTAATTGTATTTTGGTGTTGACATTTTAATTTATTATTAAACTTTATTATTTATTATATGTGCTTTTCATAATATTATTATTATTTTTTAAAACAATAGCACAATATAATAAAATAATAAAGCTTAGTCACCCTAGAAACCCCCTTGGCTGTTGGGTAGACAAAAAGGGCCAAAGGTCTTCGTCCAAGCTTATTCGGAAAGAGGGGACATTACAGGAATCCACAACCTATAGTTCCAAAGAATTCTACAAATAAATAGAAGGCATTGGCATGGGTTCTTCCTCTCCCCTATAGACTTACAGCTACCAACCTATTCATGGCATTTGACTCTATGATAAAGAAAATATTAATTAACTTCTTAACCACTTTAACAAGTCGTAAGGTTGGGAGTTTTGATACACATCCCACTTTGGTTTCAACTAAAGCTTGAAATTTTGAAAACATTCAAATTCTTGTGACTTGAATTGCAAAGAGGGCATTCAATGTTTTTGAACTAATTATCAGTAAAAGTAATAAAATACTTTGCTCCACTTAAATATGTTTTACTCAGTGCACAAAAAAGATCACCGAGGATAAGATTGATTTCCTGGTTGGATCAGATAACATTATCTTTACATTGCTTGATGTTGCTTCTGCATGGGGACATGTTTCACATACTCCATGCTTTTTTATCTTTGGGAGGCATTTTAGCATGCATATCTTGTTCTATGGGCTGAGACAGTAGTGATTAAGATGGCCGAATATCTTGAGCCACAGCTGATTATCTGTCTTGTCACTGGGAAGAGAGGAACTTCGATTTGTTGCCATGGCTTCAAATTTGTTGAGAATGTTTGTTCTAATACCTGTGCCACCACTTTATGATAAAGGTATTTGACAATACACTGCTAATTATCAAAGATTATAGTGTATCTTTTAGCTGTGATCTGATACATAGACAAAAGATACCAACTTGCATGTATGTTACATATTTCCCACTTTTTTTATCCCTCCTAGGTTCACTGAGATCACACTTTTTCTTCTGCCTTGTGCATCCTGCCTTCACAAAGAGCTATAGTATCCATATTGCTGCTCTCAAGATGGTAAATTCATTTTTTTGCCAGTATTAAGTTTTATGGCATTGGAATTCAATTATCACAATGTGATATTTTTATGGGCACTAGAAAACAACAAATCTGTTTCTTCCCTCCGATAAAGTTTCATCATGCTGAGCTTGACCTCTTTTTCTATTAGTTATGTTATTACTGTAATTGTAGGTGGAATTACTATCCCGTAGAGTTCTTCTTTTACATAAGAGCACACACTAGTCATTGTAATAGACACATCAGGTCACGTAACATAGGAGACGAGAACACATAGCATTGTATTATTGCATAACTCTGCATAGATAACTGATCACATATTATATGAGGATATTGATGGATGATATCATCTGCGCATTCTTTTAGTAGCCCCTTGGCGTCACATTTGTGTGATTTTTCGAGGTGAATGAGGGGCTGAATGAGGGTATTTTTTATGAACACAAAATGGTCGTGTGACAATTTTTGCAAGGAATCGAAATGTACAGTCAGATCTGGAAAATATCACTCCTAAACAGAGGTTGCTTTAGAAAGTCTAATTCTCCAACACAAACAAATCCTTGCAGCAGGAAAGCAAACTGAAACCGATTTTCTTCTAACAAGCTTCTACAGTCTCCAAATTTCACAAGAAATTCAGATCTACAATCAGAATAAGTTCTTTCCACGTTCTTGTCAGATTTCTTCTCTTTTTCAAGAAAGTGGCCTCTAACAAAGGAAAAATTGCAATCCAACACCTAGTGAGATATTGCCAAGCCTCTGCATTCGTTGTGGCAGCAAAGGACCAGAACCTATGGAGTTTTAAATCCTAATATCTGATAGAATGTGAGATAATGACATGGGTCTATAGTTGAACAAATAATTAACTCCGAAAGGAATGGAAACAACACATATATGTGGTGGTTTCAAGAGACACCCAAAGAAATATAATAAAATACATTATAATGAGTGACAATGGATGATAAGGTGGGAGGCATTGCCTCTTATTTATACACCTATTGACATGTTATGAGAAGGTAAGATGACCCCCAATACAAGTTACCCAAAGGCATACCGATTCGGTAACTTAATGGGCCCGGCAAGATGGATTTTACACTTGAACATTGCAAATGAGATTTACAATTTTACTAGTGTTTGTAAACCTATCAACATCATTGATTTTTTTGAAATACTATCCCAAAATACCAAAGGAAAAAATTCTAGGATTGTGTTTTTTTGGGACGGGGTAGGAAACAACTTAGCTTAAAATAGAATCTTTTATTGAAAATAAATATTTTCTTCAATTGACAATGTAGCTCTACATATTACAATGTCTGGTTATTGTTAATATGTCTTTTCTGGGAGCTAGTTGTTGTGGTACTGCAGACTGTATCATTGCTTGCTTGTATGTAATATGTATGTTCAGAAGTTGAAAATGATGCCGGAAAATTTCTATTGTAGTTATAATAATAACATATGCTTGAATTTCATGTCTTAATCTGCCACATTTCTTTTTGCAGATTGATGCTATGCTACAAATGTTAGAAAAGGAGATCGATGATGTAGATGCAAAAATTGGTGACCGATGGCGACTATTAGATAGGTAGAATAATTATGATAATATCATGTATAAATTTTAGGTAATTAGATTTTTTAAGAATGATATGTAGTAGAAGTTTTGAATGTATTTTAAGGTTGATGTTATTTCCACATGCTTTGATTTCTTTTAAGTTTGAGACAAATCATTGTCACTATATATTTCAAATGGATATGAAATCCTGTTTACTGTACATTGATGTTGACCTGTCACGGAAATCTTCCCAGAACAGATATGACCAAGTCACTAGATGGTTGAAAAATATGAGGGCTATTCCTTACAAATAAAGGATTACTCCAATAGAGAGTTTCCTTCACATTACTGCAGCAAGACTTGTTTTTGAAATCCTAATTTGAGCGTACTTTAGAGTAAAAAAATATCTCTATTGGCTTTCGTTCTTGTTTCCATTATCTTACCTATGTTGGTTCTAACATCTATAGAGTGTTGCACTTTTGTGAAAAAATGGATTTAAAGAGGAGCAAAATGTAGACTTCTCTTATCAAGAGCATCATTGAAGCTAGATGTAGAGTTAGGTTTTGTCTATGTTTCCGGATACGGGTTCGATACGCGGATACGTCAATTTTAGAAAACCCTTGGGTACAATACGTCTTGGATACGTCCGTATATATATATATATATTGTTAAAAATATATTGTTGAAAAATTAGATTGTACACACACACACACACACACACACACACACACACATATACTCATTTTTTAGTCCATAAAAAACTGAAATAGTAATACAAAACTTGAATCAATGTTCATTGATCATGTGGCTGCCATACATATGATATATGAATATCATGTCAACATGAATACAAACAAAACTTGAAAAATATACTAGGATCAATGTTCAAATTTTCAAAACATACAATATACTTAAGATTTTACATTTCATTGATCATGTGGCTGCCATACATATGATATAGGAATATCATGTCAACACGAATACAAACAAATCTAGAATATATCATCTAGATTTTCCTCAAAATCAAGTTCTTGCGTGCCACTTGCGCTAGCTCCACTCTCATTAGCTCCACTCTCCTCTCCTTGTGAACTTGCAAAACCAACAATGAATTGTTAGTGTGATTTCAAATGAAGGGGTGAGTACTTTTATAGCTTTTGAAGTGTTTAGGGTTTAATATTTTATTCATTTAAATGTTAGGGTTCATTTTTTTGCATTGACTAAGTCAAAAATAAAAAATAAAAAAGTGTTTTAATGCCTTAAAAGGTGTATTTAAACTTGGGTTCGCGCAGGTACGTCCGGGTTCTTCCCGAGTACGTCTGGACGTACTTGTGAAGAACCCCAACATACCCATCATGTATCCGTACCCACCCTGACGTATCTGTATTGGATACGTATCAGGCAGGGTACAGGGGGCTGGGGGCGTATCTTGACAACGTAGGGTTTTGTCATTGTAGGTGTTTTCATAATTGTATATAATCACGAACAAAACAATTCATTAATAAAGGAATGTTACCTACCATTTAATGTACTTGATGTGTTAGCGGAGTTATGGTGGGTCAACAAGGTCATGTACGATTGAACCATTGTGGTCATTCATCCTATCTACACTCAACACTTTGCATATGTATGATCTAAATTGTATTTTGTCATGTTTGTTCATGAATATGATGATTGTCTATAATTTCCTGTAGACAGTTCCACATCACATACTATATTTATGTGTAAATGTCAATCTTGGGTATGTGTATGTGTACATGCGTGTGATTGAGAGGGTTAGAGGAAGAGGGATACAAGTGAAATGGAGGTGGAGCAAGGGGAGAATATTTGATAGTACACAATGCAAAGATGGACCCTGGACTTGCCTAAAAATACAGTGAAAGTATTCACCTTTCTTGAATGTTTGTGTGTATGGCAAGATATAGTCTTGTACGGAAAGGCCCTCTCTCAAAGAATTATCATGCCATTGAATGCAAACTTTCCAAGGAGCTACAATTTGAAAATGACATCCAAGTGTGACAGTTACTAGAACACAAAGTAACTTAAAATGCTAAAAGAGAATATTAAAATTGTAGTTAATTTATACTATAGCAATGATGAGAACATACTAGTACTACACTAAAACAAGTGTTCATTAGTACCTTTGTTCTTGGGAGGAATTTTACCTTTTTTTCCAAATATTTTGTAGAGTATAATGAGGACACACTAGTACTACCCTAAAACTAATGTGTTCTTTAGGAAAATTTCTTATTGGCCCTAATTTCTACCCCCAGTTACCATTTATATCTGTATTGGGACTCTATGGCGAGGGTTTACCTGCCTTGTGTTCACCTCATTTTGTTGTGCTTTCAGTTGTGCGCTTTTCTATCTTAGTACCATTCTAATGTGAGTGGATGTACATTCGAGCCCCATTGACCTTGATCCTTGTGGCAGCTCTAATTCTATGGTTGAAATAATCCCCAAAACCAATCACACAGTTTGCATCCATTTTTGCATCAACATTTCTGTTGGCATATAATGGTGTAGTTGCTATATCCCTTCAGGATCAACTTTGTCGTCTTACTTTGTGGGCCGGGATTGATAATTGATATTGAGCAGGTGACGCTCAGGGGCTGACCGTACTTCTTGAGGCAGGCATATAATGGTGTAGTTGCTAGATCCCTTCAGGATCAACTTTGTCGCCTTACCTTGTGGGCCAGGATTGATTTTTGATATTGAGCAGGTGACGCTCAGGGGTTGACCGTACTTATTGAGGCAGCTCATCTATAACTGACTGAAGATGCACGGTCACATGTAGAAGCGAAATGTTCATCTTCTGTTATGGATCTTTTTCTTTTTGTATCACCAACTACATATGTACAACTACACACATAAGATTGAATTATATAGAGAATATAGACAGAATGTTCAAATTAATAAAACTCTGTTAGAGTTCTATATACATCTTTTGGACTTGTGGAAGAATTTTAATAATTTCTGATTTCTTATTCAAACATTTCCAAATATGACACATCCAAATTCTAGCAATTTAGAGTGTTGACCACTGGAGATCTTCTGGGATCCAGATCACACCTACTTTGGACCAGTTTTGCTCAGAGACTTGTCTCATACCAGAGACGTGTCTTGGAGACTGGTACTCATCCTGGATACTGGCATTCGTCTCGTAGATGCAGTAGTGTTTTCTTTTAATATATTTTGTACTTCTCCACATCTTTCTGCCACATCTTTGTGGTGAGTATTATGCATAGTTATGTAAGTCTCGGGGACGGGGACAGAGGGACCGGGGGGACGGGGAGGGACCGGGTTTCTGGGATGGCAATTTTTTTTTTTGAAATTTTGGTGACGGTATTAAAATAATATATAAAATTAATGTTTATATATTTTAACTTTATTCAATGAAATTTAGGGATTTAAATCGTATTTTGTGTACTTTTGAAATTATAATTCAATGTTTTTAGTAAAAATAAAAGCCTTTTTAAAATAAAAACTCTGGGAAACATTTTTAAAAACTAAAAAAATAGGGGACGTCCCTGCAAGCCCCCAAGTCCCCAAAATGTTCGGGCACCCGGGGCATCACCAAAATCTAGGGGACGTGTCCCTGCATAACACTGGGATTATGGTGCTTAACTATACCAGAAAGCTTCTATCCATGTATATCCAGGTACTTGTTATTGTTAAGGTTCTTTCAACATTTCTTTTTAGTTTTTAAAATGGAATTACAAAATAGCTCTATATGGTAGGTAAATTATATGGTTGAAAGAATCAAATGACGTTCAGGCCAAAGTAGAACTTTTTCCTCCTGGATCTAGGGTTTGAATCTGAACCTTGAGTCCTATGGCTGGCTACAATAACTAATTCCCATGAGATCACATCTTGTGCCGATCTTAGCAACCACTTGTTATTGACCCTTTCGAACTACTTGTTAATTTACTGCTAGTATCTTTTGGATCTAGCTGCACATACTGTGCAGTGGATTTCGTTGCATGCTTGTTCAAGCCATCCAATGCATTAACTTAAATGTCTACATTTCGTATGTTTCTCCTTTGACCTTCTGCACCTTAACTGCTCCAATATTTTCTTTTGCGTCTCATTTCAATGTATTGACATGGATTGGCATGTTCATGTGATTTTCAGTATAGTGGCATGTCCCTATGCTGGGATTTCTTTGCATGTTAACAGTATCCTCATATTTCATCCTTTTACTAATTGATGGAACAAAACCAACAGTAAGGGTTAGAGCATGTTGGTTCTGGAAATATATTTTGTAATTTACGAAGCTATGTTTGTGTATAGTATTTGTCACCTCTAGTCTTGGAGGTTCAAAATGTAAAGGAGTTATATACTAAATGAAGAAGAGCCTACAAAAATATATATGGTGGGGCCATATATTTACTTGCTTCAAACCTTCATCCCTCCTCCTTACCACTTCTCTAATACAACGAAGGTAATATTTTGTACAAGGATTTCCTATCAGAGAGATAACTAGCAATGACAAGGTAAAATGAAACAAAGTATAAGAACGGTGTAGAGTTTGTTGACACACTTACCATTTTTGCAGAGATTATGATGGAAAGGTCACACCAGAGGAGGTAGCTGCAGCTGCTTTGTATCTCAAGGACACTCTGGGTCAGGAACCACTGCAAAAATTAATCAGTGACTTGGCCAAAGATAAAGGTATATGGCCATAATTGACCTAGAAGGCTATTTTTGAAAATGCATATAGTGTATAAGCTATACTATCGGATTAAGCAAAGATGTAAAGGTTACTTTGGGAAATATGCTGTTTTACTAATCTATTTTGATTTCAACCCAATTGATCCATCTATAAAAGCCTCTTCTTTTCTACATTTTCCTTGGAAAAGAAAAACAAATATAGGACCGAATTATTTCCTTCTCTGTTTAGCCATTTGTGGGGATTTGGTGCACCTTTATTGGCATCCTGTCTCTCTTCATACTACTATTAAGTGACACAGAATTCTAACAGTGTTTCTTCTCTGTGTTTATCTTTCATACCATTAGATGGGAAGATCCTTGTGGAAGATATTGTAAAGTTAGGAGCCAGTGTACATGATGAAGATCAGAAGCAGCAACAAAAGGAGCTTCCTCAGTGATGGACACCATGTTGTCTCTAATTCAAAAACGCCTAGTCACAGAATCTGGGAAATTTTGTTTGCATATCACCTGCGTTCTATTTTTATATTCGGTAATTAGAGGTTCTTTTAATTAAACTTCAATGCAAGATTATTTACAGCCTTCAGATCAACATAAATCCCTTATACATGCCTTCTAATCATTCTTTGGCAAATCGGCACTACTTACGGGTAGGTACAATTTATCTTTGTGCTTTGTAGCTCCACATTTAGTTTATTAAAAATAGTTTGCCTCCTGTTGGACACAAACTACATCATGCCATTCAGTGGATGTCATCATAAAATGTGTATATTGTAACTACTGACTTGTATAATTGTGGTGGATGTTTTTAATTAATTTGCATGCAGTATTTAACCTCCGGCCTGCTTTATTTTGCAGTGGAAAGAGAACTCGAGATTGAAAAAACAGGTGTTGATGCAGTGTTCATTGAAGTATCATGATTGGGTTTGGATTATTTTTGTTGTTTGTCCGTGGCAAGTTTTAGAACGGTTTATTACCTTGGGGTTTTGGATTCTATTATTATAATGTCCATGACAGTGATGCTACAGTAAAGAATTGTGCTCCACACTTCTGGATTTTTAAAAGAGATGTAGTTTTCATGCCTGACTATATTCTCAGAATATTTTTGCGATGTGAAGATCTCCTAAAGCAGAATTTCTCATTCGGTTCGACTCAATATAACAACAAATGAAGAGTGTTTGAAAGCTCTGCAATCATAAAGCATGTTATATAAGCTTTCAAGTTGTATGGCATTGAAATAATTTTATTCGAGTTCTAAAAAAATTCTAGTTAGTTCAGGAATAGAGTAATCAGCTGAAATTAATGCAAGAAAATTTGATACGGTAAATCATGGCAACCACTTGAACTTACTGTTACTAAGTTCAAACTGAATTGTAATGAAGGACCACAATTATAATGTTGCCTGTTTATCAGTAATTCAACTACAAAAATTAAAAACTTGATGTCGTGATCAAGGACTGTCTGTTACATCAACAGTGAATGAAGCTAATGACTATGTTACCTGTTGGCTTATGATTTTATTATTTTCGTAGGCAAGTTTGCCATAGTCTAGTTCAATTTACTAGTCAACCTTGGATGACAATGTTAGATTGATGTTTTTTTACCATATTGGTTCAGTAGAAACCTTTTAAAACTACCATTGAAACCTAAAGATGTGATGTGGAGAACTGAATTTTCAAATGGAAAAGGAAACTTCTTGTAAAATCAATGTAGGATTCTACAGTCTATGGATACCTTTAGACTCATTGCTGCATGCAATACAAGTTACAAGATTCTAAGAAAAGCTTAGGAAAGAAATAAATGCGAGTTCTTCCTGATAAAATTTTAGCTCTTTAAGGGGGTTCATGTTGGGAAAGGAAAATCTTAGATGGAGTGGTTCCCATAGTTAAGGGGTCAGGAAAGCCGAATATATTTGGAAGGGCCAAAAAGTCCAAAAAACCAGAATTCTTGAAAAGTCCGGAAAAATATGGTCCTCTGAATATATATATGACCGTAATTTTATAAATCTGCAAAATTTACAAATACAATTTTAAAAAATAAATAATGTTAATATATTTAATGTTGAATAATATATAAGGTTGCTGGGTCTGTGTTGCAAAAAATAAAAAAAAAACAGGGTCAACCAGAACTGAACTTATTCAGGCTGTTTGAAAATACGGATCTGGCCATGTTTTGTGCAATACAGCCAGATTTGGCAACTATGGAATGCATGATCTTGTCTACTCAACTAGGCTAAAAAGAATCAACTATGATTATCAAACTGGATACAAGACAAACAAATGGTAAGAGTTAAATAGATTTTCGTGATCAAAATTATGAAAAAAAAAAGTTATTCTGAGAGGTGGTCTCAATAGGTACAAAATTGTATTTCTGTCTCACTTCTTAGTTATGATGAGTGGTATCGTTGTTAGTCTTCTGAAGGTTTCAAAGAGTGAATGGTTTAAGCAGAATTGAAGAAATAATAATTACATATGAAATACCTTCTCTTTTTCATTCTCTATTTGTAGATGATATTATATGGACTAGTCAGGCAAAACTTGAGTTTTGGATATTTGTCAAATTGCCTTTAGCTAGGATATTAATCATGTTAAATCAAGAATTTTCTTCTTAAACATTTATGCAAAAAGATAACTGAGAATTTCTCATAATTTGGGCTCACTGTTGCTACTTTCACTAGTAAATACTTAGGTGCCCCATTGTTTGAAGAAAAGATGAAGGAAAAAAGTTTGGGAAGGTTTAATCACAATTTCTCATAACAGACTGGCTTATGAAAAGGAAAAATGGTTGTCTCAGGTAAGGAAAATTTAACTAATTCAGGCGGATTTACAGTCTATTTGAGTCTGTCTCATGTCAGTGAATATGGCCCCGGCTACTTTAAACTTAAAGAAGAGGCTAATCTATATTAAAGAATTTCATGCAGCATGGTCTAGATAATCCGAAGAAAAATGATATGATGAAATGGGAAGAAGTTTCTAAACTAAAATCAAAGGGGAGTTGGAATAAGGAACTTGAATGTATTGAACATGACATTAGGGGCTAAACTCCTCTAGAGTGTGTATTAAGAGCGAGATTGCTTATGTATGAACTACTTTAAAATAAATATATAGATTTTTTTGATTATCTAGAATGATTATTTTCCTCTAACAAATAGATGAAGGGAGCCCATATTTGGATTTTGTGGGAAAGTGCAGAAGTTTCATGCCTCTGTTTATGTTGGTATGCATGGAATGAAGGAACATTTGTTTTCTCCAAGAGATGCTTGGTCTAGTCCAGGCCCTTTGTTTCAGCATCTTTATTTTGGTCTTCTTGAAGATAATATTTTAAAGTTGTGGGGAAGCAAGGTGGAAAATTATTGGGAAGAAATTTACTCTAGATGGGTTATTGAGTAGCATTAGAAGGCCCGTATTAGGTACAAATGTTAATTGTATGATTTATTAAAAAAATCCACACAATCTTAGAATCATATGTTGGGTCATTTGATCAAAATGGTTTTAGTAGTTTGTATAAAATCATGCATTTCATGAGATACACTGGTAGTTGTAATTAATGTTTAGCATTAATTACTATGTTAGTAGGTCAAGTGGTAAGTGGTTTTGGGTGGTTGGTTCCCGTATGGCAATAGGTTTGTAACTTGCTATTGGCAACTCTATACATACTTATGTAACTCAATGTTTAAATCAATAATAGTATTTGGTACTTAACATATCTTCCTATTGTCTATTATTGTCATTTTAGAAATGAACAAAATTTTAGAGCCCTTTTGAGGGCACGAGGAAGAAAATATGGTAGAGTCGTGAAGATGTGTAGAAGAATGAGCTTGAATCAATTTTTTCTTTGGTGAAGTTTTAATTCTTTTTAATTATCTTCAAGAACATTTTCTCGCTTAAAAGACATTTTTAGTGTCGGAGCATTGAAAAAAATTGTGGAACATTTAGCATGAAGAAAACAATGGAAGTTGTCAAGTGAGGAGTGTTGAACATTTCCTAGATTTGTTGAAAAGCTTAAAAATCTATTCAACAATACGGTTGGTGTTGAAAGACTATCTAGAGAGCCATTTTTGTTCTTGAATCCATCTATTTGTTTGAAGCGCCATCTGGTCAACATAAAAACATTAGTAGTGTTGGAAATTTTCCCAAGCACCATCCATCCAATAAGGGCATCATTTCTGTTTTAAATTATTTGTTGGAGAACCATTTGATTGGCATACGACAAAATTGATTTCATTCACCTATTGTATATTTGAATGTCGTCCCTAAAAAAATGTTTGTCGATTGAACCAACATGCATTCCTAAATTGCCATACCTTTGGCGGGCGTTAAAATTTGTCTATCCCGAGCTAAAAACATGTGTGGTTCCATCTTTCACGCTAGGTGTATTTACGAGAAGATGCTTTGGGAAATACTCATTTCTAAATCTATTATTTTTGATTTCGGTATGTTGGAATTCTTCAAGATAAAAACAAGTCTAGTTGCCAAAAAAGGATGGTGGAATTGGTGAGGAGATTGATGAAAAGTTATTTAGAGAAAAGAGGTTTGTTGTCCAAGACTTTCCTATAAGTGTTATTATGCAAGAATAGGGTAGTATATACAACGTGTAGAGATAATTCCTTTAAAGTATACTAGGACGAAGTGGTTAACTAGGAGTGTAAAGGCATTAGTTAGCCAACAAGTCTAAGAATCGAACCCAAGGATGACTGTTTGTGCTTACTTTTTGAATCAAGGATCTACTAGATGGAAAAAATGCAATATTATTCTTCCTCTTCTTTGTGGTTCATTCTCATTGCGTCAACATGGCTAGATTAGTAAGCCTCAACTTAGAAGCGGGGAGATTGACACCTCAAAACTAAAAAGAATGAAGAGTGAACATGGAAAATACACTAGTTTTCAAAGTGACCTTTGGGAATTAAGATGAAAATCAACCTACACATCCCACTTTGAAGTTGCAAAATTTAATGAATTTCAAAACTAGATAAAGAGGCACTTGCACTATTAAAATCTTCTTGTTTTGCTAAGGCATCACTCACATAGAAGCCATTAAGTTCAAAGCTTGGAAATAACTCCTTAAATTACAAATAAACTAAGTATGAGAAAAGTGATCTCGTAGTGCAATTGTTGGCTAATAATCTTAATGATGATAAAGATGTTTTTGAATACACCTCTAAGATGGAAAATATAAAACAAGAATACAACACTATGGGTGGCAAAATTGAAGACGAGATGCTAATTTCTCTTGATTTGAATGGGTTGAGTTCAACTTATCCAAACATTTTGGAAATGTTGCAACTCAATGATAAAATTAATAATGCAACATTTGATTCCATCTCAGAATTGCTTAGCATGAGCGACAATTTGCAAAATAGAAAAGTGGTAAATTTACATAAGATGTTTACAAA
Organism: Taxus wallichiana var. yunnanensis; assembly: GCA_018340775.1. Lineage (NCBI taxonomy): Eukaryota > Viridiplantae > Streptophyta > Pinopsida > Cupressales > Taxaceae > Taxus > Taxus wallichiana. Next base: position 769,412,226 of record CM031240.1, read on the forward strand.
GACAATAAACCACATAGTAGAGAAGAAACATGAGAAAATGAAGCATTCTCTATATTCCTCCAAACATTAACATCGACATCAACATTCTTCTTGGCCTTGTGATTAGTCAAGTGACTCATCCTCATCTTCTCGCTCTAGCAATCACAAAAGAAATAAATAATGTTATCGGCTGGTGGAGGTGTATGGCACTATGTTGATGTATGCCCTTCTAGAAACTAGAGGCACAAGCAAAACAAGAAGGTTGGAGCACATTATGTTGCTCACTCCATTGGAGCTTCTTCTTATTGCCGTTCTTTTAATTTTGAGTCATCATTGTTTGATCACGAAGCATATTGCATGGTCGAAGCCTATGGTTTTGAAGGACTTGACAACATCTTCTATGTGAACGAAGACCCACCCATCTTAATCGAGTTGTTAATCCAAAGACAAGTATTGTTATAGTAGCAATTTTTGGATTGGATTTTGTTGTTTTTTGATTATTTTTGGTGTTTAGTTCTTTGATATTTTTGATGAGTAGACTGGGTTGTTTGGGTTTGTTATTTTTGTTGCGAGGAATTCTCACCTCTCACATGATAGGGGAAGGGACTATTGGCCTTCGACTAGTCATTGGTGATTGTACAAGTTAATAAGGGTTGTTAGTACTAATAGTGTTGAGTAAAATAAGGTCGGTGTTGCTTTGGCATTAGGGTAGATGTGTTATACACAATACTAAATAGCCATTGGTAGGCTTCTTTTTAAAGCTTAATGGGTTGATGTAGTTGAGAAAATCGTGAATGTATTTATACTACAATACCTTCACCGGTCTTTCTTGTGGAATGTGTGAACATGGTTCTTTAATGGAACGAGTCATCTAGTGGTTTGTCCAATAAAAGGATCTTATGATGACGAGGAAAGAAAGGGTGATAATTTGGAGTATTTTGAAAGAGAGAAATATATATGTTTTTGGACTCTTCTTTGCATTGGGATAGGTTTATATTAGTCTTGGAATCTTTGTTTCAAGAAAATTTCAAACCAAAATCCCACCTTCAAAGGAAAAGATTACATGGATCAAGAGACATTCTAATATAGTGGAATACACATACAATATTTGGAGAATTCACCTACTTGATAAGTTGTTGGGATAGAATATTAAAAGAAAAATAGAAGACTTAGATCATATGGTCAGTTCAAATTGAATTTTTATACAATCTCAATAGACAATAAGCTGAAAGTAGGTATAAGTGGCATAATTGAAGATTCAAATGGATATATGGTGTAGGCGTTATTTTCTAGAATTCCTTGGGATACAAATAATATGGTTGAAGTGTTGGCGTTGAATAAAGGTCCGACATGGCTTTAGATAATAACATTAATACTTGGAAGTTGAGTGCGATTCCCAAATTATTGTTAATGCCATGGATAACAAAAGTACCATCAATTGAAGGATTCACAATGTTATTAAAGAAGTTGTAAGGGGTTCTTTAAACTTTCAAAACATTTTTAAAACATTGTAAGTGAGAAATCATTTGCCATGCTTGATTTGTTAGTGAATCATTTTGAAATTCCCTATTTGATGGTTCTATTGTTGTTTTAAACAACATTGGTTAGTGGGATGGCCTTAGAATCCCCTAATTCAAAATGGTATGATTTAATACTTTCTATTTAAATTTTTAAATATAAATGGTAGACTATTTAGTGATTTGACACCAAAAATTCATTGATTATTATGATCTTGTGGTTTAAAGATGACTCATCATGGTCCCATTTATTGAGCTATACCTTATTCTTCACGATGTGGTTATATGATTGTGTAAGAGATCATGCATGAAATGTTACAAGACTTCTCTCTCCCTTTCTTGTCAACATGTCTCATTGAAAACCTCAAAGCTTTGTTTCCTTTTTTATACTTCAAGGTGTTGTTTCTTCATTATGTTTTCTTTTGTTTTTGTATACTAGAAAAATGTGAAATCTCTAGAAGGTAAGGAATAATGCACCCAAACAAAAAAATGAAAGATTGTATAAAAAAATGGTTCTATAAGAATGCGAGGATTTAGGTGATTCATAAAGGATTTGGTAAGTAAACACCCATAGAAAACAAACAAGGTTAACGAGATCATGTGACCTCATAGTGGTTGTCCCCTCAACATATAAATATACATCATAATTCATCAAACACCAAGAAATTCAACCATATCAAACCTTAAGTGGATAATTTTTGTATATTGTAAAACTTTTAGTTCATCTAGATGGTGGTTACTTTTATATTTACGAATAATCTCTAGAATCATTGTTAACAACCATAATATATTCACCCACATACATGCATATATTATAAATAAATGAAAACTAAAAATAAAAATGTAATACATATTTACAATTCAAGGAGCATTAGTACCTCTTCTTATTAAAGGTTCCAGCTTGAATTCAACAGTATACCCATAACTCTCTTCCACAATGACTACCTCAAACACTAGCTCTCTATGTTTTTTTAAAGACAAAAAGAGACTGATGTTAGGGTTTGAGAGTAGTTATATGATACGACACAACATGAGACCAAGACGATCCGACACCGTTTATAGATTTCACATAGTGGAATGAAACTCAAAGGTTTATTCTATTGCTTAATGGCCTTCATGCCATCTACATGCACTTGTTCTCTGTGAAGTCATACAGACTCTCTCTTGGATATTTAGAGACTATGGTGTTCTCATAAAGACCTAACCTAGATTGGTTTCCTTTTTTGACTCAACTCTAATGGACTACAACACATAACTTCTCTTAGTTGGCTTCTTGTGCCTCTTATGCACATTCAACAACCTTGTCTCTTTCTCCCTTCAACCACTTAACAATCCCCAAATGGTGAGCTCGACCTTGGCTATATAGCCACGCATTCCACTTCTCTCTCCTCATTTGAATTTCGTTTTGGTCCCCTCTAAATGCCTCCATATCTTCCCGCTAAGATTCAAATTTGAATTGAGCTCCTTTAATGCTATAAGCTACCTCCACCTAAAAGTTACCTACTTGTACCACATTGATATGGTTGTTGGAGTCAACTAGCTGTTGAGTCCATTTCAACCTCCTTGTTAGATGCTTTCGGCTTCTCTCACTTATTTGCCAACTATCAATTCCTCCCGCACTCTTTCATTGTGCGCAATCCTTTTCCACACCGCTTCTTTGTTTTGTTGCGTACTCATATGCTTAAATGAATTTCACATCATCCTTCTATGCACTATTTTTGGCCTTCTCCAAAGAATCTATGTGCCTTATTCGTAATCCAAGTCATTGTGTAATCCTTTCATTCAGTCCCTTGCACCATATGCACACTCCTTGTTATTGCACATAACTCCTACAAAATATTTGTGTGCCTCCACTCAAATAGGTTTGACCAAAATCCTATTACACACCCAAAATTCCTACATGCACCATTGCACCTCTCCTCCTTTCACAATAAAATTTTGCATGCCGACTCTACTCTACACTTTGCCAAAATCTCTACGCATTATTTCACACCGTCTTCTACTGGACACTTCGTACACTATACTCTTCCTCCTTATCCATTATGTGAAGTACTTGTAAAATTTCATGCAATTGTACTTTCACTCTACCGTGCTTCCTCTCTTCATTCCTCACACTCTCCATCCTCTTATGCACCCACACTTTGCCAAAATTTGTGCAGGATTGATTTAATCTTGGATTCTTTTGCATCAAACACCTAAGGTACTTAAAACTTGACTTCCACGTGAAATATACCGAGTGAGTGGTAGAAATTCCCTTTAGATCTGTTAGAGAAGTTCTAAGTCTCAAATTCTTCATCCAATAAGCCTTGAATAGGCCTCAACTTTTTTCAACATCTCATCTTATCCACTTTGTCACCTCCTTGTGACTCTCAATGCAATATCACACAATCTTTTGAGCCTCTACCTACCATAGACTGACCACCTTCTCTAAATGGATGTTCTCCTCTCATCCACTTCCTTTACAAACCTATATCTACCTTGAACCACCGCGATTCTCAACTCACCTTCGACCTTCCACCTTTGCCTAATGCTATCTTCACATTCTTTTATTTTTAGAGTATATATTGACCCCTATCTTTCCACCTCCACCAAAATTCTTCAAGACATTTCTTCTCTCTTTCCCATATCATTTATGTGCTCTCATCCTCTGCGCATCTGCTCATCGTGCACTTATCCTTCTTTATACATTTCATCTTCCTACCCCCATCTTCCTTGTGGGCTTCCTCTACATATTCTCTCTCCTCCTTTGTCTTCATGTCTCCTTTCCTCCACACCATTTATCCTTTGCACTTCTCTTGTCTGCAATTACCTTTAATGTTATCCTTTGCATATTCTCTGCTTTGCTACCCTCTGCGTTGTCTCCTATGCACTTTGCTCCTTTGCGCGTCCATAGCTCTATGCACATGTAGGCTTGGAACCACGATATGTTGTCCGCCTCCTCTTCTTTGTCTTCATCCTTCACTACTCTGGGCCTTCCTCTATTGCTCATTTTTCTTTCTTTCTTGCACACTCTCTATGGTAGGTTTCCTCCATGTAGTCTTCACCTTCCTATCCTTTATGCCTTTACAAGATTCTCTCTCACTACTCCTTCTCTTGACCCCTTGTGGATTACAATCCGTTCACTCTTGACCGGGATCCTCCTTTTGTGCACTCTTCCTTATGTAGCTACACATTCTCTTTTTTTTTTTTTTTTTTTCTCTTTTGCCTCATTTTGCGTCCTTGTGCAATCCTTTGTGCACTTCGATGGTCTAATGTGGAAATATTCTTCTTGGCATCCTCTCGCTTTCAAGCACTTTGATTTTACGCACTCCCACATTCTTTTGGGTGAATTATCTCTTCACCCTTTGCTCAACATGTGATATCTCTTTATGTGTTATCTCTCATGCATCTCTTTGTGGTACTCCACATACCTTTATATTTTCACTCCACCGATAAATTATTTAGCTTTGCTTTAATGAATACCCTCTCTTCTCTCTGGTTTCTATTGGCATTCTCTTTGTGCAATCTCATTTACACTACGAATCCTCACCAATTCCTTTGCCTCCTTTTGAGCACTTCAAGTCACAATACCTATCTTTTATGGTCTTCATCCTTTCTCTTTAGTCCGGTCTTTACACCATTTAACTCCTTCATCCCCCTCCCCAAAATTTTTGCAACTACCGTATCTCGATACATCCTTTTACTTAGAAACATCTTCCTTTCATACACAACATCTCTATCTCTTCCGGATGCTAGACTCTAGGATATCTCTTCTATTATCTACACACATTCTCTTCTCAATGGATAACACAACTCTTTTTATAGCTGCCTCATGTTCGCCACATTGCTAGATTCTATTCTCACCACTCTCACTTGTAGGATTTTTGTATGCTTTGTTACCACTAATGATATGACACGATGAATTGAAATGATCTCAAGTCATTTACAGAGTACACACAACATAATGAAATTAAAAGGTTTCTTCTATTTGTTATTGGCCTTCATGACATCTAAATGTAATTGCTCTTTGTAGAGCTATAGAATCTTTTTTGGAGCTTTATAGACTTAGGTGTTCTCCTAAGGACCTAACCTAGATTGGTTTCATTTCTTAAATTAGATATAATGGCCTACAAAACTTAACTTCTCTTAGTTGGCTTCTTGTTCATCTTATTCACATTCAACAACCTTGATTATTTCTCCCTTCACCACTTAACAAACCCCAAATGGTGAGATTGACCTTGGCTATATAACCACATGTTCCTTCTTCTCTCTCCTCATTTGAATTTACTTTAGGCGAGTTGGTTCCATCTAGATTCTTCCAGATCTTCCCTTTTAGATTCAAATTCGAATTGAGATCCTTTAATACACCGAGCTACCTCCATATAGACATTACGTGCTTGTGCCAAGTTTATTTGGTTTTGGAGTCAACTAACCATTGAGTCTATATTAGCCTCCATTTAAAATGCCTTTTAACATTTCTTTGACTAATTTTCCAACTACCTATTCTTATATGCACTCATTCAATGTACAATCCTTTTCCATGCCACTTCTTTGTTTTGTAGTGCACTCCTATTCTTAGCCACACTTCACCTCATCCTTTTGCACACCACTTCTAGGATTTTTGTCCTTCTCCAAAGAACTTGTGATCCTTATTTATAATCCAAGATATTACATAATATTTTCACTTAGTCTCCCGTGCCTTCTAATCAATCCTTGGAGTTGCACATAACTCCTTCATAATCTCTTTGCACCTCTAGTCAACTAGGATTGACCAAAATTGTACTACGCACCCAAAATTTCTACACACACTACTACACATTATTGTTTTGTTACTTGATTCCTTTCTTCACCACAAAATATTTTGTGCAAACTATACTTTGTGCTTCACCAAAACCTCCATGCACTATTCATGCCCTCTTCTATTGTACACTCCACGCACTACACTCTTCCTCCTTAGCCATTGCACAAGGTCCTTGTTCACTTCCATGCAATCACCATTTCAATATTTTTTTCTTCTGTCTTCATTCCTATTGCTCTCAATCCTCATGCGCACCCACACTCATCCTAAATTTGTGCAAGATTGCTTTAAACCTTGGATCCTCTTACATCATTATTTTAGTGTAAAAAGTGCAAGTTTGCTTTATTATTTTCACAACATAAGTCAATCAAGTCAATAAATAAATTTATTCTCTTATTTATAAACAAATTAAATTTTATCCATAAATTATATATTATAAGTACATATCAAGCACATATAATAGTGTATAGTTGATTAAATACACTAACATCCCCCTTAAGATGTACTTTAATGAAGGGAAGGAGAAGAATCACCGAACTATCCCTTGTTGATGAAACCTTCCTTCACACTCAATTTTTTTAAAGCTAAGCAAATTGTGACCCAAGCAAGGGATTTGTAAAGACGTCTATAACTTTGATCATTTGTTTTAGAAAAACTTAGGATCAAAAATCTTGTCTCATGTTAGTCGTTGAATATAATGCATATGAATTTCAATGTGTTTTGTGCTTAGCTGCTCCAATGGGTGTTGAGAGTTGTAGATAAATATATAATTGTCACACCAAATTGTTTTGGGTTAAGTCTATGAAAATATGAACTTGGAAAGCATGCATTGAATCAATACTAGATCATGTCCATTGTAAAAACTCCCCTATACTCAACTTCCATAGTAAATAAAGCAATGTTAGTTTTTATTTATAAAACCAAGTCATGGGAGCTTCCCAAGATGAAAGATGTATCCTATAATCAAATTGCAATAGTTTATATATCCTACCCAATCACTATCTCATGTAGCCCTTAGTATTGTTTTCTAGCTAGAATTAGCAAGGTGTTTTACTATTTCCCCTAAAGTGTCACAATAAATTGAGACTTTACCATATAACCTATACTCAATCCTATAATATGTAATACCACCAAGATACTATATAATGTGTTTAACACGATGCCAATGGATTTCACGGTGGTGTCAACTATAACATGAGACAAGATTCACTACAAACTATATATTAAGATTTGTATGAGTCAAGTGTTATAAAATTCCCACCGATGTGGGCAAAGTTTACCATTTAGAAAAGGAGAATTAAACTTGGCAGAGTCGTTGGGGACTTGAAGTTTTCAATGTTGAAGTGACTTTGATCATCTCGAGCATATTTGGATTGATAAACACAAAAACCTTTCTTATGCTGTGGAATTTATAGGCCAAGGAAAAATGTAACAAACCCATATTGTTCATCTCAAAATATATCATTAATCATGCTTTCATATCATAAATCTACTTTGTGGAAGCTCTTGTAACGATCAAGTCACCGACGCAAAGGACTAGAATCATAAGTTTCCTATATATTATCTTGGATTATATTGCTAGGTTAGAGGAAGTTGTATAAAACTAGAATTAATTAGAAACATGTCAATATTTTCATACCAAGATCAAGGAGGTCGCTTTAAGTTGTATATGGAATTTTTCAATTTGCACACATAACTAGATTTCCGATACGAATATACCATAGAGGTTGGGACATGCATATTTCTTCCTACAAGTATATATGTAAGAAGATAATTTTTACATCCATTTGATAGATTTTCCATCCCCGTGTTACAAATAATGAGAATACTAGTTAGATGAAATCCATCTTGGAAAATTGAGAAAATGTTTCATGGTAATCAACCCCTTTAACACATGATTTTTTTTTTTGCAATAAGGTTGAGTTTTGTATCATTTGATAGACCCATTTTTTGCATACTTAGTGTAGTAAACCCATTTGCACCTCACTATTTTTATACCTTTTGGAAGAGGAACCAAATTCCATGTGTTGTTATTTTTAAATGGTTGAAGTTATTTTGCCATAGATGACTATCATTCAATATGTTTAGAACCTTGATGACAAGTCTCTGGATCTTGTGTCAAATCTCGTAACAAAGTATGGATGTTATTATCACGTCTTGGTTGTATCTTTTGGATGTCATACCATGTTACCAACCTCAATGCGTATTGTGGGATTCCATTTCGGTAGGGATTGTGGTGGTTTTGCAGTGAATTATGGATTTATTCTTGCAATTGTGGTGGAGAATTAGCAATAAAATCGTCATCATCAAGAAGTGTGGAATCCTCAAGATTTGAAAAAGAACCAAAATTGGATGATGAAGAAAATTAAGTTGAAGATTTTGGAGGGGTGAAATTCACATCAAATTGGACATCCCATCAAAATAGTACATTGTGAGTGATAAAATAAAATAGTAGATGAAACTTCACGTCCTCACAATAACCAACAAAAATGAGTAGTTCAATCTTCTTCTCCATGGCTTAACATTTTAATTTAACAAAAATATAAATTCTAAAACCTAATTACAAAGTAACTAATAGACACAAAGAAATGTAAATTCTAGATACATTATGACACAAGCAATAAGCTAACAAAATATGAAACCCTAAGTGCAAGAGAGGGAAATAATGACTTAGTTGATTTGCGCTCTTCTTTGAACTCGATCTAGATTGGAAAATTGATTAACGAGAGAGGGCAAAGCCATGCAACCGTGCACTATAAAATCTCGAGTTGTCGAATAAAAATCGACCAGGGCGTTTAGATTGGGTGAAGAGCACCCGAGTGCTTTGTAGTCTCTTCTGGGTGCCTGTGACTACAAAAATAATCCGAACTTGATTTTTCCTATGTCGCACAAGTGTCACTCATAGTCAGTGTTGGTAACTTGTATGTCGCATCTTGATCGTTGAATGTCGCCAGTAACTGCGAAAGAGATGTTCACCTTCAAAACCCTCAAACTACATCAAATCCTAAATAAGGAAGATGCAATATGGGGATTCAGATCGAACCCTTTTCTTCACATGACTAACTCGAACTTATGACCGAGCGTTGCACTACATCTTAGACTCCATATATTTCTTGTGAGTATGTGAAAGAATCATGCCTTAGGATGCCCTTGTGCAAGTGCACTTGATAGTGGGATAGCTAGATGTAGCAATGTAGATAAAATGTGTGGATGAAAAAATGAACTTCCCCTTCCTATGAAGTGTATGCAAAAAATGTAGTCCCTTGTCCCTTGAATGGATGTTAGATGGATGCCTTTAGTGTTCTTATATGCCTTTGGTTTGCAAGCTTAGGTGATGATAATAGATGCTTAAAGCTTGGTCCTTTATTTTGGTCACATAGATTTGTATTTATATGATTCCCTTGGTTAAATTTCATAATTGACAACTAGAAGGCCAATCCATAAGAAAATAAGATGCCCAAAAGATAAAAGAGACCCAAAAGAAGTGAGTAATATAGAAAAGGACCGGGGTGCCCAGAAGGGACGAGGGCACCTGGGCGTTAACGTCATGGCTGGGTGTTGGTGTCCAAAGTCATAAAAGATAAACAAGTAATGTACCGATTGGGTTGTATGGTGTAAAAGACCAAAAAGAAGACAAGAAACAAAGTAAAGAGGCCAAAAATAGTTGTCAATTACTAGTTTTCTCGCTTAAGAATCATATGAATGCAAGTATGCTTTTAGGACCTAGAAATGTACCCAAGTGCATGATTTTGTGTCTAATTTTCCCCCACTTTATGTTGTTGAGTGAATACTCAATAATATAAAGTAGATAAGAGATGTGTACCTGATAACCATGTAGAATGTGATGGTGATAACGTGCTAGAAGAGACAAGTGAAAGTGTGAAGTGATAAAAATGAAGCGTGGAACCTAAGCAAGAGGAAGTGACCCTTAGGGGTGAAGCATATTGTGTTGTACCTATTGTTTTGATTGATGTAGGGTTGCTTCTTGTTATGTATTATGGACAAACATGTAAACGAAGAGCGGAAGAGTAGTCAAAGTCATGTATTATGAAAACTCTTGTAAAAGTATGTAAAAACATGTAAATGTGAAAAAGTAGTAAAAGGAAAGTGTGCACCTGATGAACATGAGTGTAATAGGATATAAATATGTCCTGAAAATGGTGTAAAAGAGTGATTTTTTTGGGCGATCCCATGTGAAGAGAGAGTTTTTTTGGGCGATCTCAATCCAAGAATGAGTTTTTGGGCGATCTCACACCATGAAAGAAGAGTGTTTGGAAGAGAGGCCTAGTGTTACCCTCCTTCCATGACTGCTTCCAAATTATAAACCAATGTAGATGGTGCGATCATATTTTGTTCTGAGTTGTACAATATTAGTTTCGTATTTGTTTCCAATGAAATGGAGAAAAATGCATTCTCGCTTGCAGAGAAATGTGCATGTCTTGTGAAAGATGATATGTGAACTGTTGTAAATTGTGTTGATATGAGAAAGTAAATATATCTCGTTCCTGGACATAGGCATCCATGAGAGGTTTGGAGCACCCAGTGCTAGTGTCCGTATCTTGGCGTTGGATTCGATCCTGAACTAAGGACCCAAGTCAGATTCTTGGCCATTACTGTAACTATATTTTGTTATGTTCTTGTCATGTCCGGGCTGTATTGTAGTGTTGAGCTGTTGTATGGGGTGATTGATTCACTCAATGTATGCCCCCTTCATTTGGGGTGCATGTGAGGTCACTAGGAGAATACGGCCCAAATGAGAGGGCCGAGATGACAATCTAAAATTGTGTCCCTATAGGGAGGATGGGATGTGTATGGTAAAAACCAAGGCACATGAAAACAAAGTGGCTAAATAGATGTGTTAGTGCAATCAAAGCTAATTTGCAAGTAGAAGACAATGTACCAAGCAAGCAAGAAGATAAGAGAGACCCCGAAAATTGGGTTTCAAACATGGGACATCAATCAAAATGTTGTAAGAAAACTAAGGCCAAAGAGTCCAAAAGCATACAAGAGAAAGGGCATATCCTGCAAACAATAACATACAATGAAAACAATGGCAAACAAAGTGTAACAAACAACAATGGTGACATATAATCCGAAAAGAAAATGTTGTGCATGAAGCACCCATTATCATGTTAGAAAGATAAAAACTATTTCAAAACATGTACGAACCAAAGAAAAGTAGTGTGCTTGGAAGTAGAAGTAGTAAATAATGAAATAATAGCACATATAATGTGGAAGAGTAGTAAACGTAGATGCCCTCAAGAGCCTCGGTGGGACAGGTAAGAGGTACAATGCCAAACATCATTTCTACATGTAAAGATATGTAATAAGTATGCATTCACAACTAAATACCAAGTGAACATGCATGTGTATATAGAAAAGATAATGACATACTTGAATATCTAACTAGCATAGTAAGTGAAGTTGGTCATGTAAGTATAAGCAAGCAAGAGTATGTGCAACCAAGATGTGCAATATGCTGTGAATGAGTGCAATGGAATAGAATGAAATGTGTGAATGTGATAAGAATAACGTGTCCCTAAGGGGATGTGTATGCATGAGATGAGGTTCATTTATAAAAGACCCTCAACAATCAAGAATGAACCATAGAACAAGAGTGCGTCATCGGGAAATGGTTTGAAAGTGTGCTAGAAATATTAATCATGAAACACATAACATGAAATGTGAAGAAGGCAAGGTTCATTTCAGATTTAGACCCTTAGCAGTTGAGTATGAACCATGGAACTAAAGTGCGTCATATGTTAATGATGATAGAAGTGATGTAAGATTTCTTAGAAATAGAAAGTATAAAGCACACAACGTAATAGTAGAGATGATAAACAACTAATGATGTTAAGAGGGTGGGGGAAACAAGCGTGACACCCCCAACTTTATGTTGATGAGCAAGCTATTCGATGAAATTGAAGGGAAAAGGTCCTCCATCTGATGTTTGAGGTGATAAATGCATGTGACCATGCTATGAGATATGGGATTGAGGAAGTACATATGACAGAAGCCTAGGTGGTGATGAATATATATGTGAAGGAGACCTAGGAGGTGATGAGCACCTATGTGAAAGATACCTAGGAGGTGATGAGAACTTATGTGAAGGGGACCTAAGAGGTGATGGAGGTGGTGAAATCTTATGTGAAGGGGCTTCCCGAGTAGTGGAATTAGGCTAATGATATGGACTAGCGGACCAATGAGAACGAGTAGGCAATGTACAAATATGAGAGCTAGGTGAAAAATATGCCTTAGATTTGAGAGGCCCAAGGGCCTAGATTCTTTATCTAGTGCAAGGAAACCTCAAGAGGAGATCGAGGCCATGGTGTGCATGTCGAACACCTTTGATAGTGATAAATTTCTTGTTGTGAATGAATTTGAGACATAAGTGATTCATGGACAAGATAGCTTGAGTGACACGAAGCCAAGGAAGACCTAAGAGCATGTCATAACCTTGACGATAGGTGCCACAACGAATGACAAAAGCATGGTGAGAGGCCCAAATGTAATGGAGCTTGGCTTAGCCATAAGATTTGGGAATTGGGTATGAAATATTAGCTAGTGGATAGTTGATAGCAACGAGGAGTGTGATAGAGCACACACCCATAGGAACTAATGGATTGATCATCGTGTTATTGATAGTATGAGGCCCGATAGAAGCATGGATGTGTAGTGTATTAGAAGAAAATGTAGCATGATAATCATGATTAGAGAATGTAATGAGTGGTGGAGATGCATCAACATTAAAAAATAGAAAATCAAGAGGCCCCGATGAAGGAGGAGGCACAACGCGATATGTATGATTAGTAGAAGAATCCATAACTTGTTTTCATGCTTAGGTAGAGGATCATTAAATATTTTGAGTTTTTCATTTCATTGAACAAATTAGAAGCTACAATATCAGGGCTCAATTGCATTGTTGTTAATAACATCTTGAATGAGATGCGTGAGTTTGAAACATCAATCAATAGAATGCCCAATGCATTGATGATAGTCACATCTAGTATTTTCATCATAATTGCGTCCTTAAGGGTGATATGGATGAAGGTTCAAAGGTGGTGGAAGCGTAATAAGATTTCTTTTGATAAGTTGTGGTAATAGAAGGCACGAGCATAAGATAATTTTGTGAATGTATGTTTTGGAGGCTGTCATTGAAGTTTTTCAAGAGTAAAGACAACATTAACATTAGATTTCACTTCGTGGGTTTAAGAGATGGATTGAATGTAGATTTTTTTGAAACCGATTAGAAGACGATGATGCAAGATCATGATACTTGAGTTTTCCCATAGATAAAAGTTTGCTTTCGCGTAGCTTAAGAGTATGGAATAGTTGATCAAATGATCAAGAGGTTTCAAAGATGACACTCTCTTGTAATGGAGATAAAAGAATTTGAAAAAAAGATCTTGAATTTCTGAATCAACAAGTACAATGTTCATCTTAGATAAGTTGCTTTTATATTGTAATACATAATCAACTATATGCTCATTAGATCCTTGTTTGATTTGTGCAAGTTGAGCATAGGATATTTTAGAACCGATATTGATTGAAAAATGTGTAAGAAAAACATCAGCGAATGTGTAAATGATGTTACCGAATGAATAGGTAGATCGTAAAACCAACACATAACATAATCTTGAAGACTTCTAGGAAATAGCTTTGCTAGTAAAGTATGATCATCCACATAATCTAGACATGCCATATGAAAAGATCTAATATTATCTTGAGGGTCACCATGGCCATTGAAGGTGGGCATATTAGGGGTGATGAAGTTTGGAGGAAGTACATAAGTGGAAATGGCGGGCACGAAAGGAGTGTGAAGGAGTAAGGTGGAATCAAGAGATGGAGATGCATGATAAGTAGCTTGCTGAAGTTGACAGATTTGAACTTGGAGATATTGGTAGAGGGAACATTGGAAGTAGGTGGAATACTGGAATTAGGAGGTTGAGTAGTAATAGGCATAGAAGCGGTAGTGGATGTAGGAACATTAAGCTCAACTAGATTGGTGGCCTCCTCATGAGAAGCAAATAAGAGAAGATATAGATCTTGCAGATGTTCAACAAGATGAGCATTGAGTTCATGAAGGTATTTTTGGTAAAGGGTTGAGATTAATCCATGATAGGTGATTTAACAAAAATAATATTTTTTCTAAGATCTTAAATTGTAGAGTAATCGATAAAATAATAATAAACAACTACTAGATATGATGCAAACAATAAAGCATACAAAGTAGAAACCCTAAGTGCAATGAAGAGTTAGAACACTTAGCTGATTTCAAAAATATCTCAAAGGTGTGTGGAAGTGGAAGATTGACATAACCGAAGTGCGGGATGTCGCAACCGAGCCTTAAAAATGTAGAAGTGCGAACAAGAAGGGACAAGGGCACTGGACTCCTAGTGTGGCGCCTAGGTGTTAGGATCCCTCTCTAGGTGTTAGGGTCTGCGTAGGAGTTTCGGAAATGGATTTCACAGGACCATTGAGTTGTTCAAGCCCTAACTTTTTATCACTATAATGTCACACAATGATCGCCAATTTCGCAGATAACCTGCAATAACGAAGACCACCTACAAAATCCTAAAAAATGCATCAAATCCCAAAAAGAAAAATAATGCAAATGAGGGGTCGATCTGTCCTCAATCACAAATGACTGATATTACGACTGAGCACTACACTACATCTTAGACCAAATGTAGTTCTATGTGTGTGTGTGTGTGTGTGTGTGTGTGTGTGTGTGTGTGTGTGGAATTGTGCCATAGGTGGCTCTTGTGTGTGCCACACTTGATAGTGAGCAAGTAGCTAGACATAAAAGATGTAGAGAAATGTGTGCACAAAAAAATGAGCTTCCCCTCCTATGAAGTGTATGCAAAATAACCATCCCATGTCCCTTGAGTGAAGCTAGACGGATACAATGATACTCTTTAGATGCTTGTGAATTCAACCTTAGGTGGTGATAATAGATGCTTATAGCTCGATCCTTTAATTTGATCCCATAACATTGTATTTATATGATTCCCTTGTTTGAATTTCGTAATTGATCACTAAAAGGTTGACCCCTAAGAGATAAGGATGCCCAACAGCTAGAAAGGACCCAAAAAGAGCGAGTAAGATACAAATATGTCTATGGAGCCCGGAGGGGACGAAGGTGCTTGGGCGTTGACATCCTAGCTGTGTGTTGGTGTTCGAGCCGAGAAAATGTGAACTATAAAATGTCAGACTGGGAAGTAGGGTGTGTAAGGCCAAGAAGGAGACCAAAGAGGAACATAAGAGGAAAAGATAGTGATCAATTAGTACTTTTCTCCCTTAGGAAACATATGAATACAATGTATGTGATTAGGACCTAAAAATGTACCCAAGTGCATGATTTAGTGTCTACATTTTCCCCCACTTTATGTTGGTGAGTGAAATCTCGGTAACATAAAGTAGATAGATATGCGTACACAAACCCATGTATATTGATGAAGAAGAGTGTGCCGAGGAGACAAAAGAGCGTGGAATGAAAAAAGTGAAGTGTGGAAGCTAGAGAAGAGGAAGTGTTGATGGTGAATCACAACACCCCTAAATGTCTGCAACTCGATGGGTTGAGACTCTTAGTGCGATTGCATAACATGGAGCTTTTCCCAAGTGTGGGACCTTGTGAAATTGGAAAAGCTCTCCGGATGAAGGCCAATTCCTATTCCTCTGTTTAGATGCACACGTAAAAATGCAGAGGGTTTACTAAAAACCTAAACTAACTTGCCAAGGAGACAAGGTAAGAAGATGCATAAAAATAAACCTAAACTAACAAAGGTGATGCACCGAGGAATGAAGAACACCTGTCTTGCCAATAAACACAAACCATTAAAATGCAATGCAAGATCATGCATAAAGAAACAAATTTCAGCGAAAGATCAAGAGGATGAAAATGAACACGAGAGAGTGTTGAGAATCATCCAAAGACATGCATTATTTGCTCCAAATATTGACACAATACACTACAAAAAATGCCAAGAGGCAAAGTTGCATCACGAGTTTTATTTGGGAGGTTTGAACTCCACAAATTCACTGCCAAAGAGAAGAAGGGAGGGGCAAAAAAAAAGAATGTCCAACCTTTAGAAAGAAGCCCATCCTTACAATTTATAGGAAGAATGAGAGAGAAAGAGAGGAAATCCAAATCTATCCCAACCACCTCAAGGTTTCTTTTAATTCATCTCATTATGGTGGTAGGTGAGAACCCTAAAGAAACCCAAAAAGTGGTAAATTGTATTTTACATTTTGAAGAACTTTTCTCACCCAATTAAAGATATCCAAATCGTAGTTGGACAGAGGACCTCGTAAGCTTTCCGAAAAGTCAAACCTTGCGTGAATCCGAGCTCCCTATGAAAATTTATGGCCAGTTGAATATCTGCGTCAGGGTTTGCTTTCTGTTGGGGTGTTAGTGCTCAAAATGTTGGGCCGCTTTGAAGATGCGCCATAGGCACATCCATCCTTATGTCTACATACTCTTACATGCGCCTCCAACCTGCACCATGGGCATGAATTTTCGCATGTCAACACTCTGTGTTGTGCACCTCTTACCTGTGCCATGGGCGCGAATTTTCGCATGTCGACACTTTGTGTTGTGCGCCTCTTACCTGCGCCATGGCGTGAATTTTTGCATGTCGACACTTTGTGTTGTGCACCTCTTACCTGTGCCATGGGTGTGAATTTTCACATGTCGACAATCTATGTTGTGCGCCTCTTACCTACGCCATGAGCATGAATTTTCACATGTCGACACTCTATGTTGTGTGCCTCTTACCTTGGGGGGAGATATATACAACAGGAAGTAAAAAGTTATGATGATGACCCTAGGGTGAAAGCTTATGTGTAGATGTCACATTGTACTTATTGTTGATGTCGTGATTGAAGTGTGATTGATGTGAATTGATGTTGACTACTGCTTCCCATAAGGACAAACCTGCAAAAGAAAAGAACGGATAAGTAGTCAACTACGTGTGTATAGAAAGATTTTGATCAAAAGGTATGAAATGCATGTAAAAAGTGCATAAACTGCTGAAAAGTAGAAAAAGAAACATGTGCCCCTGATCCATGATGAGTGGAAGAGATAGAAATGATCCTAAAGATGTTATAGAAGAATGAGTTTTTCGGGAGATCCCATGTTAGTTGTGCTAAATGTGAGTTTTTTGGGCGATCTTACGCCACGAAAAAAGTAATGTAGGGAGAAAGGTCTAGTGTCATTCTCTAACCTTTGACTACTTCCCGAAGTGAAAACACCACTTTGCAAATGGTGTGTACAAATCCAATCCAATGTGAAAGTAGAAAAAAAGGTGTAATGCATACATGCCGAGTGCTAAGGATTGTAACTCTTCCGTAAAAGCCGCAGTGTAAATTTCGTGAATCGTGCCAAACCGATAAAACCATGTATCTTCCCCCTAGTCTCGTGTACCTAGGAAGGGACAAAAATGCCTAAGCGCCCAAGTATGATTTTAGGTGTTAGTGTCTCAGGTTGAAGGAAGGACCCAAGTCTGACTCTGAGACTTGCCTCGAGACCGTAAAACTATGCTATCTATTTGATGAACTATGTTTGTGTCTGCTGAATAGGGTGACTGATTCCAACAATATATACCCCCAACGTTACTGATTCACAAGGTGATTGATTCACCCCGTGAATTAGGTGTAATGTAATTATCATAACACCGCATGCGAAAGGTTGAGTTGTGCTGCAATGACATCGCCACGAAGACTCCACTTGGCACCGATTGTATGTTGTTGTTTTTGGTAATTCACGGACATCATTTTTGGGATTATGAACCTTTGGTATCGGTGTTATGGATACCATTTGGATGCTAAGATTGCGGGTGTGTAGAATTTGCCCAGAAATTTTCATTCATGCATTTCTATAATCTAACATATATATGAAATCTGCAATTTATAGGCTTATCTATCTGCTCTAGTTTGTGTATCTTTGTTGAATGGGGTGACCGATTCACCCAATAGATGCCCCCTAAGGTCATTTTCAATAAGGAAAGATACATATTGAATTAGAGGAAAGGTATTGACACTTTTATTAGTGATTCATTATTCATGGATGCATAAATGGGATAATAAAATTCCTTGCAATCTAAGAACTCCACCAACACACATCACAACTAATTGAGAAGTAATACATGTTCATAGATATGACCCAGTCATATAAAATGTCAAGACTAGATTATTGTTATTTACGCCGAGGCGTGGCTACTCTGCACTTGATCCTTTACAACGACGCATAAGAGGTTGAGGTGCTTGTCATTACGCTCCTGCTTCCCCGCCTCCTAATTCACCCGTTTGTCTTTCCAGAGGCGTGTCGTGCTCTATGAGAGCAGTGTTTTGCTTCTGCTGCAAGTGGCGCCATCTTCGCCCCTTTCTGCCATGAGTATTCCTTTGTTGGTTATTTCTGGTTTATTTGTTGATGTAACCAGTGTTTTTTGTTTTTGCCTCTTGTTGATTTGCTTATGTCGCCCCTGCTTGGAATCTTCATATGCACCATCCCCACCAGCACGGGGTTATTCTTCGTCTCTGTCTTCTTCCCCCCTAAAGCGATTTCCTTCCCTCTTTATACTGCTTGTTTAATGTTGGTTTAACTGCATGGAGATGAATTTATTCTGGGAAAAAAATGTACGCATTTTAGGAGGCCCATTCATGACCAAAGTAGGAAAGCCATTCCAGAGATAGCTGAAATGGGATTGCGGTGAAATGGGATTGTTGAACAAGGGATTATGCACATTGCAGAGATAGCTGAAGATGGCTTTTCAAATGGTAGTTTTTTTGCTTTGGCTGCCATCTATACTAAGCTTGGTAACAACTAATTTTGTGGGAATTAATACCCTTTTCGCAAATTAGGTTAGGGATTTATCCAGGATAATAAGAGATTTCAATCACTATGCTCGATTTCACTTTCTACATAAGTGCACATTGTAAAGGCTTAATCATATAGAGGTATTAAGAAAGAAGATCGGTTTGCGAGATATCTATCTACAAGTTCAAAAAAGTTGGTAAGAAAAGAAAAAGTTTCTACCACAACCACGGATATTTTGTTGAGCTCACACATTTTGGCTGTTTTTTAATCGATCCCATATGAAATCATGGTTTAAAGACAACACACTTTACAAGAGGTATTGTGTAGGAAGAGAATAAACACACCTTGATTCGGGAGTATTTGGTAAAACAGGGGTTACATGATGAACATGGTTACATGATGAACATGGTTAAGGGAAGGGCCACCGACAACTACCCAGCGTCGGGGTAGGCTGAGTGAGGTGTCATGAATAGCATAGGAATAATAATCGCAACATTAATAATTTCTCTTTGGATGGAAATCCACCCCACTAGCATAAAAATGCCCACTTCTAACTTATCTTTTCATTAGGTTAGATATAAACTCTTTGGATTCCAGCCATGCTCTGCTCTAGTTGGCTGATTTGAGGTAGCTCTAAGTTAAGATGGTTTATACCGCTATATAACAACTAGAGCCCCTATGCAAAATCTTTAGGTGCGAGAATAATATTCAATTTTGCAATTGATAATAATAGACGATATCTGCCAGCAATCCATCATCATCATCTTGAGAGAGCTCCTTTTTGTTGTTGTTTAAGTCATAGTTTACTCATTACCAAATTTATGTTTTCCTTACCACTATGCGTACAACTGCAGTGTTAATCTTAATTTCCTCGTGGCCGTGACAATGGCAACCAAGGTTCTACCAGTACCACTTGGCAAGCCCACAATTATTAACGAATTACATCCATATCTTATGTCTTGGGTGCTCGAAGCGAAGATTATTCGCAAAGGAAACATACATGCTTATACCAATGAAAAACGAAAAAGGTGGGCCTTCAATTTCAATGTGATTGACGCCCTCGATGATGACATGAGCGTAATGTGCTTTGGCAATGTTGCAACTTATTACCATGAAAAAATTCAGGTGGGTACAATTTATACAATCTTTAGGGGTACTCTAAAATATGTGAAGGCAGGATGCATGGACTTCAGTAGCCCATGGGAGATGATTCTTACCATGGATTTCATTATGCAGTTATGTACATAGCCTATCACTATAATATCGACAACTGCTTTCCAATTCACCAGTATCAATGAAAATAGTATAGGTGCCCCTTAGATCCACAATAGATGTTATTGGTGTGGTTACATCATGCTCTGATATTTCAATCACTATCCGAACAAATGGCGTGCCTTTACAATGACACTCTTTCTCCAATTCTATTTGTTTTTGGTATTTCATTCCAATGTGCTTTACTCGATAAGATTACGAGGACAACCTACTCGTAATATCCTATAAACCCAGGGAAAGCCACGGCACTCAGGATAATCATTAGTATGTTGGCCATCAATCCCAACCCTTAGAAAGAGCTAGATTTAAATAGGTGGTTGTTGTGCGCCGCCCAGATCATAAGCATAGGTGCGCCAAATTTAGGGGGCATTGGTATTTCATAGTTGAATTCAACAGGGTCGGTCGAAAGAGGGGCTACACATTCTCCTTACTCTTAATAGTCCTCCTGTAGACTCTTCTATATACCTTCAATTATTGCAGGCTTGAATGCCCTTGCATATGGAAAACAAATCCATTCTCTCATCACTCACAGGGGTTTGCATTTGCTACCCGCACATTTTTCCAAAAAAACTTATCAACATGTATGTTAAGGGTGGTAGTTTGGTGGATGCTCAAAAGTTTTTAGCTACCTGAAAGAATCAGACATCTGCTCATGGAATACCATAATTGTAGTTTATAGAAGACATGGGTGTCTGCATGAGGTATTGGCACTGTTTCACCAAATACAACATACAACCACCATACTCCCAGCTTTTGCCAAGATAAAAGCTTTGGAACAGGGTGTGCACATCCATAAGAGCATAATGCAAAGGCGATGTTGTAGTTGCAAATGCCCTGGTAGACATGTATGCAAAATGTGGAAGAATACACAAGGCACGTGAACTGTTTGAAAAATTCCTCACACAAATGTGGTTTCGTGGACTACGATGATTGTAGGCTATGCACAAAATGATGTTCTTGATGACACTTTAAGGATTTTCAAAGAAATGCCTCCACCAGATGTCATCTCATGGCGTGCCATGGCTGCAAGATATGCACGAAATAGGATATGCCCAAAATGGGTTTGTTGAAAAGGCTTTGGAAGCATTTATGAAAATGCAATTTGCAGGCATAAAACCAAACTCCGCAACCTTTGCCAACATCCTCCCAACCTGTGCCAAAATGAGACGTTTAGGATAGGGTATGGATATCCATCAAAGCATAATCGAAAATGGATTTTATTTAGATGTCGTAGTTGTAAATGCCTTGATAGACATATATGCAAAATGTGGAAGCATATAAAAGGGACGCCTATTGTTTGACAAAATGCCTCGAGAGATGTGGTCTCATGGACAATAGTAATAGGAGGATATGTACAAAATGGGTTTGTTAAAAATCTTCGAAACCTCTAACCAAATACGATTGGCAATCAGTAAAGCCGTGCTCATGCAACCTTGTCAACATCCTCCCACTTATGGCAAAATGAGAGCATTAATGCGAATCGACTTTGGAAAGGAAAGGTCTTAGATTTACTGCTAATGTACGAGGTGCGCTTCGTATCTACTGTCTTTTACTAAAGCATAATAAAAACCCCGACTTCATCAAAGGGAATATCCTTAATGACAAAGGAACCTACATATTAAAAAAACTAAGCTTTTAGAGACATAGAATTAATCAAAAAATTTGTGGGTGAAATTCTGTACAAGGGGGACCAAAAGAAGGCGCTTTGCATGATTTTTGAGCACACTCTATGGGAGCATCAATTATTTTAATATAAGGCCTGGGAAAATATTACAACCCCGATTTCATGACTGTCTAAAATGTAATGTAAGTTTAAATTAATCTTTCCATTACTCTATAAGTTCTTGAAAACTAAATTAAGATATAAGTATAAAGTTTAGAGATGTCTGCATTCCTTTTGCATAAAACAAATTTGTGGACATCAGTAACTCAAGTCGTTCCATCATCTTGATAAACATGCTTTTATGTAAAATGTCTTGCTCCAGCGAGCTCTGAACCCCGTGGCTATATAGACTATTGTTAGTTGTTTCTAAAACAAAAAAACCTTTGGTTATGGTAAATTGAGGATTTAAATTGAAAACTACGTAATCAAAGATCTAATCTAATTTACAAAGTAGACTTTCATACTACAGCTCTGTTACAAATTCCACTTTCCAGTCAAGATCCCATTTATTGTTACGAAAACATCCTCATTTCCTAAATACTCCATTTTCCATCCAAGATTTACTTAGAGGTGGGATTTTTCCTTAAGTTTACAATATTGTATTAGGCCTCTATCAACTGACAATCATTTGTATACCCGTGGGTCTAACCTTATCTACACAACCTAACCTAGATTTTCTATGTCAAATTTTAAGACACAACATTAAATTTATATAATAGAAGCTTTGTCATGCGATTCACGAAAATCCAAATGTGATTTACTCGCATTTATTTAATTCACACAAAAAAAAATTGACATATACATAATTATTACTGGTATTGGTGAGACTCCAATTTCTTCGAATATACGATCCGCTTGCAGTTTTGGAACTTTAGTTTCTTGTTTTACCTTGTTTTTTATTACTAACTTTTTCCGAGGTGGATATGGTGAGGTTCAAAGCTTACTATATTATTTTAATATAGAAAACTTGCTAAATTTAATTCATTTAATTTCACAATTATTCCCTCATTTAATAGGCTGCTAGTATCTATTCTTTTGGGTATTACTTTTTAACCATGCAGCTCATGAACCATAGTTGTATAGTTTTGCAACAAGTAAGCAACTGGTTTAAAGAAAGGAAATATCTAATGAAGAAGGAAATAATAAAAACACAAGAAAGAAAGAGGGAAGATGTGCAACCCAATCAATAGATTACAGAGTTGATTGCATGCACATAGACAAAACCAATAGATATTAACACACAAAATTATAAGCAAAGGTAGCTTTCAGATCTAGATCTAGAATAACACAAAGTTTATAAGTAGATCTAAGACAAAAAGTTAGAAACAAAATGCACCGTGACACAAAGTTCTCCGAAATATGCTCCTTTCTATTCCTTTGCTTCAAATAGCTATCGGGGTTTCAACACAAAGTCTGGAACACAAGAATGTTGCTTACAAATTTTGATCCTTAACCCGAAGGTTCTTCCTCTACTTATAGAATGTAGAAGGGAAATTACAAATGGGAAACTTAACTGAACTAGAACATAAACAAGAAGTAAAGATAACATCTGGCAATCATCTTCCTTTAATTCCTCTCCAAGTGACATGCATCTAGATCTATAGTCAAAATTATACACATCTGTCACTTAACTTATAGAATCGTTCCACATAACTTAAAGTAATGGTTTTAAACCAACAACTTTAAAGTTTTACAATTACATCCGGGAATGTGGAAATAGAAGAAAAAAAGAGAGAAGAAGAAAGATCCGCCAGCTGTAACATCTACATCTTCTTTTTGTTTTGATACTGAATATACTTGTCGAACATGTAATTCAACAACTTCCCATCTGTTTTAGCCACAACTTCTTTTTCTGTCCTGAATTGCAGCAAGCCTTCGTTCAAAACCCCGATGCACGCTTCCACATCCTTCAAGCTAGGCCCGAACCTCTTAATATCTGACTGCAATGTTACCAACTTACTGATGGAATCCATCGTGAAAGGCCTAATAGCTCCATCAATCCTCTCTTGCACCATCAGAAGAGATCCTTCCAGGAATCAGGCACTTTGCTAGGAATGGTCCTTTTGTATGAAGAAACGTTCCCGACCACTTCCTCATTGGTGAAAGCAATGACATTGTCTGGTAGTGATGATGCCATACTTTCAAGTGCCCGCATCCTTTTCAGCATGATTATGAAGATCTCCAAGTGGAAAGAAACTACAAACTCAAGCTTGCTTCCCCTTTTCAACCGATCCATCGGGCACAATTCGTTCCGCAATCAACACCTCTCTCGACAACTTATTTATCTCGACCAAAGTACTCAGGTTACTTTCAGCTACTGTGTTCATGTCCATCGTGCTCATCACCAGTTGTTTCAGCTGAACCGATGCATCCTTCATAACCTTTAGACGGGCCGACACCTCCCTGAGTTGTACAGAAGCTTGGCGAATGATTAGACTCTTCCATTCATCGATAGCTTTAACTCTGGTTACCTGCATCTTCCACTTCCTGCATCAGATGATCACTCACCTGCTTATGTGCTGAAATTGGCTGAGTGGAAGATTTGGCAACTTTGGCAATAATCTCGCACAACTGAGACACTTGCTTTTGAAGTTCAACTTTTTCCGCCTTTTCTTTGTCAAGCCTAAGGAATAAAGCATTTATCAATGTCTGTGTGTCTTGCTTCAATCCTTCAGTAGTGGCTTGACCTATGGGTACTTTGGTCACTATTATATCCATCTGCCGTGAGCTCATCCTTCTTCTTTCCTTCTGCTGAACTGACACCTCAACGAACTTCTTCCCTGACTCCTCAATAATCAACCTCGAAGTCACCTTAGCAACTTTAGGTTTTCTGTCTTTTCCGCCCAAACTCAGGAGCAACTGCAAGTCATGTTCCTCCAAGTTGATCTCCTCTCTAGCCTCTGGGACCAACTGTGAAGCCAACCACTTTGAGAAATTACTTCTCGAGAATGAGAAGTTACCGAATGTACCACCATCTCGTGCTTTGGTTCCTCTCCATCCAAAATTGCTACAATGTTGTGGCTACCATCCTCTGTATTGTCCAAAGACAAAGCTCTTTCAAATTCTACCATCTGCAACTTCAGCGTTTCTTCAAGAAGAGGTGTTGATCGGAGTGGCTGAGGAGAAAACACAAATGTTGCCGGATTCAATGGAGGAACGACAATATCTTGCTGAGGTGCAAAAGTTGGTGAAGTACTTGACGCTTGGAGAAGTCGAACTAACACCATAGCCGTAGAAGTGATATTTTCCCTCGAATGAGACTTCTTGTGCACTTTAATATTTTCAGGCCTTCTGTGCTTGCTTTCTCCCTCGTGCTTCCTTTTGAGGGAATCTCCTGTGCTGAGGTTTCCTGTGATCTAATTCATCAAAGCTTCATCAAGGCAATATCCCTTTGTCAGCAACTAGTTCGAAGTATTGACCAGAAAACGGCAGACATCTTTCCTCGATCGTGTGGCAGCCACCAATGTTCTCTTGAAGTACAACTCTATCTCCTCCCATCTGATGGTATGCGTCAAGTAACACAGCCCATCATCTTTAAGATCCATGCAGGTATCCGTGCTAATCCATAATCAAACACTTGTCGCGCTGATAACCTGCTGAAGTCTTTCTTCCTAACTTCGTACTCGCTTCTGCACTTCATCCAAAAATCTTCTAACGAAGGCACATGCGCGTATTCCTGGGAGATTGTCTTCCTTGCCACCCCATATGGATCGAAGTTCAGCCGTGCTGGGAAGAACTCATGCTCGTACTCGAGAACATCTCCGCTTCAATTCCTCTGGCTTTATGAATGCTCTGGACAGCTATAATAGCCCACTGTGATCGGGAAGAAGCCTGTAGACTTGTGTCGTTTCGACTGTAGGTCATGCATCTCCACGAGTTGTCTGCTCAACTCCATGATGACCAATCTATCACTTGGATATTTGGGCAACTTGACTGGTTCTCCCGAAAAGCCGGTGACCCTGAGGTATGTAAAGTCCGCAAACTGGATGAAGATACTACCAATCTGGGACACAGCTTCCCAAGCTTCCTTGCTTACCCTATTGGCTTTAGATCACCGTTCAACCTACAAATGAATCCATAGAAGAATCCATCATTGACCACCTTATAATCTTTATTGCATGCAGGCACAGTAAGTTGCGGATAGCACTCAAAAATAGGATCCTTGGAGAGCACACCACGTCTATCCAACTTGGAGAAGATACCCTGCGAAGGCTGCTGCATATACCAAATATGAAGTCATCTTGAAGTTGTAAGTCCGCCTCACATTCCGAGCTGCTCACCGATGTTGTCACTAATGATTTCCGACCAATTGATTATAGAATCTGCTTTGTTGATTTCAATGGTCCTGATGAAGGCATACATCCATGAGCGAAGTTGTGAGCGTTAGCTTTGCCATTTATCTTGCATAGCAATTTGGTAATGTCATCCACCTCCTGCACCAGATTGGATCGTGGAAGAGTCCTCGGGAACTTGGATGGAGATCTGGGCTTCTTCATATACCTGTTGTTCATTATGCCCACACAGTCGACTTTATGCTTCTCCCATCTGTTGCCAGCGTCCAACATGCTGATAGTAGTCACCACCTGTCGTGTTGGAATCTTCAGACAATAATTGATGAACTGTGCATCCAACCGGATTATTGTCTTCCCCGCAGCATCTCGATTGATCTGGATAGTGGGTGGTATGACCTTGCACACTCCATGACGAATTCTGGCAACTGGGCTATGAATGGGAATGTTGAAGCTCGAATGATTCCACTGCTTTTGACTGCACGCATGAGAGAAGTCTTTCCAGCTCTGGATCTGTCAATCAATTCGGAAAGAGGTTTTGGACCTAGATCTGTGTCTCCGATGTCAGCAAACCTGGAAGTAATGCATGATTCTCGCTGAGCTTTCTCTTTCATCCCACTTTGCCATGCCATGGCTCTCTATCTATCTTTGTCTGAGCAACTCTTTTTCTTTTATTCGGCCGAAATTCTTTACAACTGGTGCAGATCTGGGAATTTCTTTAGATTCGAAGGATATATTCAATGTATCTGACATTGATTTAAGCTCCCTTTCAATTATATAAGCACCTGTAATGAATACCTGCAATTAATTCAGACAAAGACGGACAATCGAACATGAACACTTGATTTTTATCATAAAAATCTGCATATATAAAGCCCGCTGCCCTAAAATTTGAGGCTTTGCTTGCATGCAAAGCAAGCATGAATATTTTCAACTTCACCTGAGCACCTGTACCACTATGCAGATAATTAACCAAGCCTAAAACAAGCTCCTCCAATCCTAGGCGCCAAACCTTGAAGCTTTCCGGCAGTGAAAAACACTTCTTTGAGCAAAAATCCTCCTCCTTTGGGCGCCAAAACTGTCCGGGCTGCACTCCTTTGCTAGAAGAATTAATTAATTCATCATTATGGCAGCCCATGCTTATATAACCTTCATCATTCTATAATTAATAATTGTCTCTCCTATTCCTGGCAATTAATTAATTAATAAACATGCTTTTCTCTCCAAATTGGGTGCCTATTTTGTGCATGCTCATGGCTGCCATTAAATAAATAAATTTAATTTATTTTTAGCCCTCTACTTTCACTTAACATCATGCTTTGACCTTCTATTTCTCCATGCGCCAAAAATAGGAATAAAAACCATTAATTAATACTTCAAAAAGTATTATTTCTCCTCCAAATGGGTCGCACTTTTTAGCATGCTCTAGGGCTGCATTAAATAAATTAAATTTAATTTATTTTTAGCATTCTACTTCCAGTCTTCTTTGACTTCCCTTTATGCATTGACTTTTCCTCATCCCTGGGCGCCAAAATTGGAAGAGAGACTATTAATAAATGCCATTAAATAAATTAATTAATGCTCCAAAGGGGTCGCACTTTTTGGTAAAGGCTGGTTTCTATTTTTAAAAGTCAAATTTGATGGGATTATTCACCCTGCATGGCAGCTCCAAAAATCCCATTATCCACTTAAGTTGTTTGACTTCCACAATGGGATTTTTTACCCTGCAAGGCAGGTAAGAAATTCCCATCAATGCCTTAAGTGATTTTTCTTTATTTCACAATGGGAATTTTCACCTTGCAAGGCAGGTAAGAAATTCCCGCCTACCTGCTGCCTCTAATTTTCCCATCATGACTTAAGTGACTTTGCCTTCATGGGAAAAAGTACCTGCAAGGCAGGTACAAAAATCCCACCTGCCTGCTGCGACCAAAAATCCCACTGCAGCTTAAATCCATCCATTCCCAAAAATGCGACTTGTCCAGAAGAAGCTTTTTTGTGCACGACTTCGTCTTTTTAAAGAGAATCTGACTTCCAGAGGTTGATTCCTTCTGGCATGGCAGCCATAGATGATCTCCAGATACTCCAGAAAGAAAACAGATTGTACTGGCGAAGGAATTGACCTAGGGAATTTCACAGAGAAAAAACGAGAAAAATAACAAAAACACAAAACGTTGCCAGAAGTCACAGATAAAGCCCAGGATCCATTCCTGGTGAAAACCCTACTGGTATATGTGAATATTGACATGCAAAATTTCAACAGGGCTAAACCGGAGCACAATTTACTTCAAACGGGGCTCAAAATAATTAAATAAAATTTTCCGCAGACAAAACTTGATGAAGGGATAAAACAATTTTCGGCATCTGGGTATTTGTCGAAATTGGCTCCTATGATTCACTAGGAATATCTAAACGCAATACAAGCATCTTCTGGCAATAAAAACACAAAACGACCTGTTATTTTAAAAGTACGAAATTTTTACATGGGGTAGTCTCAGATTTCAGGGTGAAATCTAGGGACACCAGTCGGCTCCGTTTGTGGACATCTTTACCTCTGTCAAAATGACAAGGGTAAAGATGAGATCCCAACATCTCTGGTTTTGTATCTTGTCCTTTGGGCTCGGGGTCAGGCAAACAAAAACAACACAACATAGAAAAACAAGGAAAAACAAACAAAGTTTTATTTATATACATACAGGTTTTACCCTGCTCTTTTATGTCCGAATAACTTCAAGTGTTGCCCATTGAAAGGCAACGAAAATTCAACTCCATCCTGATGAGCAAGAATGAAGCTATCAGCTCTGGCAATCTTTTTAATCACAAAAGGCCCTTTCCATAGTGAATCAAATTTCCCGTGCATGCCTTTTGTTTCTCTTCTTTTGTCCCATAAAAGGACCCAATCATTGATCTCAAACTTTCTTTCCCGGCCTTTTTGTCAAAGATCACCTTCACCTTCTTTTGATGCTCTGAAAATCTATCTGCGACTTGAGCCTGTACTCTCGTAATTCAGTTAGATACATTATCCTTTTTTCAATAGCATCATTGAATGTGGAATCCTCCAGGGCTCTAGAAAGTTGTAAGGCAGGAAATTCCAAGGTAAGAGGTAGCTCTGTGTCTCTTCCATATAATAGCTTGAAAAGGGGACATGCCTATAGCCTTCTTTGGTGTAATCCTATCTGCCCATAATGCATCAAATAACTTCTTGTGCCAAGTTCTTTGATTTTCAGTTACTAGCTTTCGCACGATAGTCACCAAATTTTTATTACTTGATTCAGCCTGGCCATTCCCTTGTGGATAGTAGTTGGAGGAATGTACCAGCTGGATCCCATGAGTGTAGCAAAAATCAACCAGCTCCTCAGAAGACAAATTTGGAGCGTTGTCTGCTACTATTTTATTAGGCACACAAACCTAATAACAATATTTTCCTTTATAAAATTACACACCTCCACGGAAGTGGCGTTCTTAACAGAATGGCTTCTACCCACTTACTAAAATAATCAATAGCTATCAGAATATAATGATGACCGGCACTAGAGGCCGGGTTGAGCATACCAATAAAATCCATGCCCCATTGCTGGAAGGGTTCTTCAATTACAACTGGTTTTAAAGGTAATGCGAGAAATTTTACACGCCCAACAAAGTGTTGGCACACTTGGCACTTAGACACCCACTCTACAGTATCTTGAAAAAGTGTGGGCCAGTAATACCTTGCTCAGAGGATCTTGTGAGCAGTGACTTGGGCTGAGAAATGACCACCACAAGCCATGTTATGAAATTGTTTTAAGAGCTGATCCTGTTGAGCTTTATCTACGCATCGGAGAAACACACCATCAATTCCTCTTTTGTATAAACCATTGTCCCAAAGAACAAAATCTTTGGATTTTAGTTTAATAGTATGTTTCTCTTTCGAGAAAGTTGATCCGGGCATTCTCCATAAGTCAGAAAATAGGCAATGTTACTATACCACTCTTCCACCAGATCTATAAAAAGGACCATAGAAAATCTTGATCTACCTCTGGCGTTGTTTCTTTCATCTCAGTCATCAATTCACAAAACCTCTTCCTCAAACCAGCTTTGTAGGTTTGATATCCAGGTCGTATTCTTGAACTTTCGTCACCCATGTGCCTCTTAACAACCCTAACTCTTGTTGGGTGAGAATAGATTTCACTGCAGTATCTAGAACCAAGAACCACAGTATGTGAGGAAAGAATATAGTACCTGAATGCCTTACATGCCTTTACCACTGAGTATGCATGTTTTTCCATTGGAGTATATTTCAACTCATAAGATTTTAAAGGCATGCTCATGAAAGCAATCGAGCTTCTACATCCTCCTGATTCTTCTGCATCAAGATTGTTGACATTGTGTGTTTGGAGGAATAACAGTAAAGAATAAATTCTTTACTAAAGTCAGGTGAAACCAAGATTGGGGATTTTGATAGGGCCTCTTTAATTTTCTCAAATGCTTCCTTCCCTTCACTGCTCCATTTGAAATCCTATGTGTCTTCTTCATCATATTTGAGATATGACAAGTTAGTTCAACAAAAGTCGGGATGAATCTCCTGAGAAAATTAACTTTACCAAAGAAAGAGTGAACCCCTTTTTTGGATGTTGCAATGGCAAAGTTTGAATAGATTTGACATGTTCCGGATCTATCTTAGTTCCTTCCTTTGAGACAATATGCCCTAGTAGCTTTCCTTCTGTTACAACAAAGATAGATTTCTTAGGATTCAGAGAAATACCATGTTTGCGGCATTGGATGAAAACCTCTTCCATAGATTTGAAATGTGCGTTTTCTTTCTTGGAAAAGACTGTCAGATCATCGAGGTACACCACTATGCTTACATCCTTGAGATGAGCAAATGCTAAATCCATAGCTCTTTGAAACGTAGCTCCAGCATTGATCAAAGAAAAGCATTTTCTGATAAGAAAAATTTCCCCAAGGTGTAATGAACGCCATTTTATATTGATCTTCCTCAGCCACCTTGACTTGATTGTAGCCTGAGAAACCATCAAGCATGGAAAGCATTTCAGATCCAGTAACAACCTATAGAGTGTGATCCATGATGGGGATGGGGTAGTTATCTTTTAATGAGGCTTGATTAAGATTGTGAAAGTCAATGCACAATCTAATCTCGCCACTCTTCTTCCTCACAGGAACTATGTTGGCTAACCATTCAGAGTGATGTATGGGATAAATTATCTTTGCATCTAACAACTTTTAGATTTCTGCAAAGATAGTCCCTGAAATAGTAGGATTTGCTGCCGCCATGCACTTCGTTGAAAGGCTTTTGTTCTAGTTTTAATGGGATATAGTGTTGAACTTCTGCAGGCTGATATGTCTTTAGATCCTGGTAAGACCAAGCAAAAACATCCATATATTTCTTAAGAAGCTTTGTAAAAGCTTCTCTTTCTGCCTCTGAACAACACTTACCTAGATTTACTAATTTGGGATCATTGCTTGCTCCCAAATTTAGTAATTGTGTATCGGAGGAAGAACCTTCCCCACTTTCTTCATTCTTTTTAAGCATCTGATCATGCTTGTTAAACATTTCCTCAAGAGATACTAAGCCTTTAGGAATTTTATTTCCCTTCAGCTGGATAATCTCTTGACTTCCTGAGACCTTTGCATCCATTTCTCCCACAATAGTTTGTCTTGGAGGTGAGTTTCTTCCCTCATAGTAGATCTCTTCGAAGTTGTCCTTTTGTTGGAGAAATGCAACAATCTACTTGTCATCATTAAAAACCTACCATTGTTGGACGTTATCAGGAACCTTCGGTGAAGACCATCTCAACTTTGTAATCCCCTGTCTAAAAAATGTGGGAGGCTGATGTGGATTTAATAAAGCTGCAGTCACTGCAAGTGAATCAACTCTAGAATTTTGCTCTCTCAGAATATAAGATATTGAGAAAGCTAAAAATCTAGGATAACAAAGTAGACTCAATCTCTATAATGCCGAAAAGTTTGTCCTTTTTTACTTGGTAGAGACCTCTTATCTGCTTAACAATCAACTCAACATCTCCCTTTGCATGTAAGAGTTTGATTCCCATTGTTCTTTTCTATTCCATACCTAACAACAGTGCTTCATACTTTGTCATGTTGTTAGTATTTTCAAACATTAATTTGAAGGAATGTGCATGCACCTTTCCCTCAAGAGAAACAAGAACAACACCCGCACCAAATCCAAATGAACAACAACTGCCATCAAATTCCAAAGACCAAACCTTATTATCAAGTTGATGTGGTTCTTGGATCATATGTTGAATTTCTTCTTTATCCATTTCTAGATAATAGACTTCGTGATCGATTCTTGAAACAAGATCTGAGATCTAGGATCTTCAGATTTTGATACTGTGTACTTGGATTTCTTCTCAGGTTCTAACTTCTGATTAACTCCTTTGATTGGTATGTGTGCACAAGACCAATCCATCTTGACTTCTCCGCCCATTCTTTACAAAAATTTCTACTCAAAAGCATGCCATAAGACACTGGGATGTCTGCTACAAGGATAGTCATCTTTAATCTCTTGTCTGGGAATGAAGCAAGTACTGCCTGTGCATCTTTGATTTTCCCAACCAGAGGCACTTGCCTTTCCATTGAATAACATCTTCCGATGGTTTTTGTCAATGTGAGACCCAAGGCATCAACAACTTTGGTAGGCATGACATTGTCAGAAGCTCCAGAGTCCAAAATGTAATTGCTCAATTTGTATCCATTAATAAGCAATGACACATAAAATGGCTCGATCCTTTCTGATGTAGCAGGAGAAGAAGTAGAAGGAGAAGATATTGCAGCCACATTTTTTGAAGGAGGAGTAATCTTCAGACTTGAAAAGATACCCCGTGAAACACTATTTGTTGGAGTGTTGGGACCATTACTTTGCACATACTTGACCAACCTATTTAGCTGATCAGGAAATTCCCTCAAATACTCAGCTTCTGACATCTGGACCTTGGTCTTTTTAATGTGATCAATGATGTCGAAAGCTTGACTTACCTCACCGGATGCACATTGGCCCTCTGACTGTGAATTGAAAGAATTTGCATGCTTATCTTTGGGAGCTAATGAAGAAGGTAGCGTACTACCTCTTTTTAGGATAGTAACATCTGGCCCAGGATCTTCTCTTCTTCTTTGGCCGCTTATGGATGCTTCAACATTTTGGCGTGCTTGGGACCTTGTGAACACTACAAATGTGTGACCATCAGAATCTTCAAAAGATTCATAATAGCCCTCATCAGATTCATAGTCTAGGTAACCAATGTTGGAGTCGCCAGCAGGGATCTACAAAGTCCTCATCATCAAATGATTCATCAATGCCAAGATCTTCTTCATTAGTTTCCAAGTTGTTCCTTGGAGCAACTTCAATTGCCAACCGTTGTGGTGCAACAGTAAGTCTATTTTGATTTTGATTTTGACCATTAAAGGTCCGAGTAGGAGCTATTCTTGAAGGAGTCACATTTCCTGCTTGAGATATCTGCTTCTTGATTTACAACATATCGTTAGCCAACCTTTGCAGCAAAGGATCTGAAGTACTTGAAGAAGCTCCATCACCTTTGTGGGGTGATTGTCTAATTTTTCTAGCCATGATCAAGTCATCTTCAACCTCCACGACAACATTTTGTGCTTCTAGTAGATTCACAGGTCTTGCCCTTCGTAGTTGATATCCAACTTTGGGCAACAAAGCGTTTATAAAAACGTCTTTTGATTTTCATCACTTAGCACATGGAAGTGGGGATTTTATACAAAATCCTTTGGAACCTTGTAATAAAGTCCCACATGTTCTCATTTGGATCCTTCTTTAACTGAGTCAGTTGAGTGATCAAGGCATGCTAGCATCTTCTGCAAGCTTGAATCTTTTTAGAAATTGCTCTCGCATGGACGCCCAATTTGTTATGGTTCTAGGGGCTAACCGATAGAACCATTCACCAACCAAGTCATGTAGAGTCTCAATGAAGAGTCTAACTAAGACATCTTCATGCTCCACTACAAGCACACCACAAGATATGAAGAATGCTGCCAAATGATCATCCAAATTTTTCTTACCATCTCCAAAGAATTTCGGGAAATTCTTTCGGATCCATGGGACAAGTACTATCCCAAAAGTCAAGGATTCTCCCATGGTTCTCATCTTGATTCTACACGATGAATGGGGCATGTCTTCTCCTTGTGTATACTTGGTGAATAATTCCAGCCGTTGGATTATGCTGAAGATGATCCAGATCTAGATGAGTGTGTAGTCTCCTTCTTGGTGAGAGACTAGATCTGCAGCTTCTAACTTGAGGAGGATGATTGAAATTGAATTACTCCTGCAATCTGAAGAAATGATCAGTCCTTCCTTATGCCTTCAAATATCGGGTGAATGGATGTTTAACCAGGTTGAAAGTTGAATGGGAAACACTCTGATCTGCAAGAGATAAGCTTTGATCTGCAAAGATAGTTGTTCCCCAATGAGTCGCTAAACATTGTTGGCTAGATTTTCTGCATAGCTAAAAACCTAGGCATTCATGAGATAAATCTCCCTCATTTACCGGTGAGGCTCCCATGTAATATTTTTCAATTAAATATGCTAGTATCTATTTGGGGTATTACTTTAACCATGCAACTCATGAACCATAGCTATATAGTTTTGCAGCAAGTAAGTAGCTATTTAAAGAAAGGAAATATCTAATGAAGAAGGAAATAATAAAAACACATGAAAGAAAGAGGGAAGATGTGCAACCCAATCAATAGATTACAGAGTTGATTGCATGCACATAGACAGAACCAATAGATATTAACACACATAATTATAAGCAAAGGCAACTTTCAGATCTAGATCTAGAATAACACAAAGTTTATAAGTAGATCTAAGACAAAAAGTTAGAAACAAAATGCACCGTGACACAAATTTCTCCGAAATATGCTCCTTTCTATTCCTTTGCTTCAAATAGCTATCAGGGGTTTCAAAACAAATTCTGAACACAAGATCGCTTTACTTACAAATTCTAATCCTTAACCCGAAGGTTCTTCCTCTACTTATAGAATGTAGAAGGGAAATTACAAATGGGAAACTTAACTGAACTAGAACATAAACAAGAAGTAAAGATAACATATGGCAATCATCTTCCTTTAATTCCTCTCCAAGTGACATGCATCTAGATCTATAGTCAAAATTATACACATCTGTCACTTAACTTATAGAATCGTTCCACATAACTTAAAGTAATGGTTTTAAAACCAACAACTTTAAAGTTTTACAATTACATCCGGGAACGTGGAAATAGAAGAAGAAAGATCCATCAGCTATAACATCTACATCTTCTTTTTGTTTTGATACTGAATATACTTGTCGAACATGTAATTCAACAACTTTCCATCTGTTTTAGCCACAACTTCTTTTTCTGTCCTGAATTATAGCAAGCCTTCGTTCAAAACCCCGATGCACGCTTCCACATCCTTCAAGCTAGGCCCGAACCTCTTAATATCTGACTGCAACGTTACCATCTTACTAATGGAATCCATTGTGAAATGCCTAAAAATTCATCAATCCTCTCTTGCACCATTAGAAGAGATCCTTCTAGGGAATCAAGCACTTTACTAGGAATGGTCCTTTTGTATGAAGAAACGTTCTCGACCACTTCCTCATTCGTGAAAGCAATAACATTGTTTGGTAGTGATGATGCCATACATTCAAGCGTCCACATCCTTTTCAACATGATTATGAAGATCTCCAAGTAGAAAGAAACCGCAAACTCAAGTCGCTTCACCTTTTCAACCGATCCATCGGTACAATTGCTTCCATAGTCAACACCTCTCTCCGTAGCGTATTTATCTCAACCAAAGTACTCAAAGTTATTTTCAGCTACTGTGTTCATGTCCATTGTGTTTGTCACCGTTTTTTCAATCGAACCGATGCATCCTTCATAACCTTTAGACGGGCCGACACCTCCCTGAGTTTGTACAAAAGATTGGCGAATGATTAGATTCTTCCATTCATCGATAACTTTAACCTGGTTATCTACATCTTCCACTTCCTACATCAGATGATCACTCACCTGTTTATGTGTTGAAATTGGCTGAGTGGAAGATTTGGCAACTTTGGCAATAATCTCACACAACTAAGACACCTGCTTTTGAAGTTCAACTTTTTCCACCTTTTCTTTGTCAAGCCTAAGGAATAAAGCATTTATCAATGTCTGTGTGTCTTGCTTCAATCCTTTAGTAGTGGCTTGACCTATGGGTACTTTGGTCACTGTTATATCCGCTACAGTGAGCTCATCCTTCTTCTTTCCTTTTACTGGAACTGACATCTCAACGAAATTCTTCCCTGATTCTTCAATAATCAACCTCAAAGTCACCTTAGCAACTTTAGGTTTTCTAGTATTTTCTGCCCAAACTCAGGAGCAGTTGCAAATCATGTTCCTCTAAGTTGATCTCCTCTCTAGCTTCTGGGACCGACTGTGAAGCCAACCACTTTGAGAAATTGCTTCTCGGAGAATGAGAAGTTTCCGAGTGTACTACCATCTCGTGCTCTAGTTTCTCTCCATCCGAAACTGCTACAGTGTTGTGGCTACCATCCTCTGTATTGTCCAAAGACAAAGCTCTTTCAAATTCTACAATTTGTAACTTCAGTGCTTCTTCAGGAAGAGGTGCTGATCGGAGTGGCCGAGGAGAAAACAAATTTTTTTGGATTCAACGGAGGAACGACAATATCTTGCTAAGGTGCATAGTTGGTGAAGTACTTGACGCTGGAGAAGTCGGAACTAACACCATAGCCGTAGAAGTGATCTTTTCCCTTAAATGAGACTTCTTGTGCACTTTAATCTTTTCAAATTATTCCACGCTCTCTATCTAGCTTTACTACTATAAGAAGATAGGAAATATAAACCTTATTGGTGGGAGGCACACTTGTTTTCTAGAATATAGGGAAAAAAATTCAAATACAAAACAAAATCCTATTCATCATTCAAAGCTTTCATTTGTATTCTTGAACCAATAGTTAACAACATTTTCTGAACTTGGTCAGGAAAAGCCACTAGAGGATAACTCAACATTGTCTTCCATGTGGTTTTCAGGTTTGTACGAAGTAACCATGTTTTATACACTAGCCCATAATAACAACAACCACATTTACCAGTCCTTCCGTTCAACGAATATAAATCTACTACACACTGCACGTTTTTAAAGTAAATAGTTTTTATGTTGGGTAGTTTCCTTTGCTCTTGACGTTCCCCTACCTATTCACATCTTGTTCATCTACCATTTTTGTTTTCCAAAGCTTATACATGGCTATTCAAGTAAATCTAGGGCCAATTACCATCCTATTTTGTGCCTAATAAAAATTACAAACCCATCCAAAAACTAGGAATATACATCTACTACCGACTCCATGTTTTCTACGTAAATGAGTTCCTTCCCTATTTGTTTTAGTTATATACAATACATATAACACACCCAACTTTCATATATCATTATTTATATAATTTCTTTCCAACCTTCATGTAGGTACTCTAAAGATGGTGAATAATTTTGACAACATAGCACGATGTATTACCACTAATCGTAGCTTCATCCAACACCTGTTATCAAAATGTGTAGAAGACCACTACAAAACATACAATTTACGCAATGCTACTCACACATGAAAAATAGAACACACACAATAGGCACTACACCAAGCAACCATTGCAAGTGAGAACACCCTTAGGAACGAGCCTATACCCCAATACTACAACACATACACATCGTAACAATTCATATGAAAAAGTTCCTTTGTTACACATCACTCCTATGATTTTTTTCACAACCCATGCATAAAATAAATATATTTGTGAATAATACAGTAACAAAGACAAATGTTCATCCTATATTGGTTATAATGGAAAACATATTAAAAATTGAAATGATTTTACCTAACAAATACCAACTTCAAATTATGTCGAACACTTACGTTAGTGGGTTTTAAAAAAAACACTATACCTATTTACCTATTGTTGGTCACCTAAATTGTTAAAAAAACACATACCCTGATGGTTAGCTACTCTTTTTACATTGCATTACAAAAATTTCCTAAAACACTTTCTCACCAGTGCGGAACACATTTTTGATTTCACTTGTACCCTCTCTCTGATATCTTGCTTTTTGTAAGCCACCTGGAACCTTATTTGATATGCACATACATTTTCCTGTAACTTACAAGGCCCTTGCTATATATGTCTTTTACTCTTACCAACTATTAGTTTCACTGCCTCATTGCCAACAAGTTATCCATAACACCACCTACGTTGAACCGAATAGAATGACCTCTAAACTTCAATGCCTCGGTCTAAATATAACATCCAAATTTCACATTCATAAATTTAAGCCTTAAACTTGACACCCATTTAACATCCCTACCACAAAGGATCAATACCCACACTCACGGTACAAACATCACCATGCCGCTATTAACAAAACATGCAACCCCAATCCTTACAAACACCCCACAAACACCCACCACCCCAATTACGCTTTACCCTTTACCTAGAACACTAATACAATCCACCCACAACCATCATCATCTTCCACACTACACTTTAAGCAACTCTACAAAATTACAAACATTAAACTGGTACCTTGCATTACACTCCAATTCCTAATGCCACATCAACGATGTAATCTTGCTCCTCTCGGAGTGACCACTAGTATTAAATTATCACATCAATTGTGAGTCTTTTATTATGCGGAGAGGCGTTCATTAGAGTGGGAAAGTCGGGGTCTGTAATAAATAATTTAATCATAGTGTTGATGTGTTCTTCCATATGAACATCCATGTACAACTTACATCCTCGCCATTCACATCTATATAACATATCATGAGTCACTATTTGGCGGTGTAATTTAATTATCATAACACCGCATGCGAAAGGTAGAGTTTCTCTGCATTGACATTACCACGAAGACTCCACTTGGCACCGATCAGTGCGTGTCATTTTTTTGGTAATTCATGGATGGAGTTGTTTTGGATTATGAAATTCATTATCGTGTTCTAGATGCCATTTGGATGTTGAGATTGTGGGCATGCGAACCGACCAAAATTTTTATTCATGCATTGTTTGTAGTCTAACAAATATACAAAATCTGCAATTTATAGGTTGATCTATCTACTTGGGCTTTCAAAATTGGCGATCCAACCTCTAAAATTGGTGATCGGTTCTCGATAATTTTTAGCAAGAAAAATGAGTACCCATTTTTTCCGTGTTGTGGATTTTTTAGCATTTTAAAAACTTTCTTTGAATTTTTTCTGCATTATTCCCTGTATTTTTATTTTGTTTGTGTGCTTCTTTCCGACATTTTTGTACAAGTTTTTTTATTTTAGATGGCCATGGAAGTGATAGTGGATGTAGGAACATCAAGCTCAGCTAGATCGGTGGCCTCCTCACGAGAATCGAATAAGAGAAGATCTAGATCTTGCAAATTTTCATCAAGATGAGAATTGAGCTCATGAAGGTCTTCATCGGTAAAGGGTTGAGATTAAGCCGGATAGGTGATTTAACAAAAATAAGATTTTTTCTAAGATCTTAAATTGCAGAGTAACCGATAAAACAATAATAAACAATTGTTAGATATGATATGATGCAAGCAATAAAGCATACCATGTAGAAACTCTAAGTGCAATGAAGACTTAGAATACTTAGTTGATTTCAAAAATATCTCAGAAGTGTGTGGAAGTGGAAGGTGATAGAATTGAAGTGCAAGATGTTGCAATTGAGCATAGAAAAATATAGAAGTGCAAAAGAAGTAGGGATTAGGTCACTGGATCGGCATCGTGACACCTAGGCACCAAGATCCCTCTCTAGGCGTTATGGTATGTGTAGAAAATATAGAAAGGGATTTCGCAGATCACCGAGTTGTTCAAATTCCTCATTGTCCATCGCTATAATGTTGCATAATGATTTCCAATGTTGCCAAATAACCTACAATAATGAAGACCACTTGTAGAAGCCTAAAAACACATCAAATCCCCAAAAAAAAATAATGCAAATGAGGGGTTAAACTTTCCTCGCTTATCAAACAAGTGATATTACGAATGAGTGTTACACTACATCTCGGACTCCAATGTAGTTCTATGTGTGTGTGTGTGTGTGGGGAATTGTGCCCTATGTGGCTCTTTTTCATGTGTCACACTTGATAATGAGCAAGTAGCTAGATATAAAAGATGTAGATATATGTGTGCATGAAAAAATGAACTTCCCCTCCTATGAAGTGTATGCATAATAACTAGCCCTTTATCCCTTGAGTGAAGCTAGATGAATGCAATGATGCTCTTTAGATGCTTGTGAATGCAACCTTAGGTGGTGATAGTAGATGCTTAGAGCTTGATCCTTTAATTTGATCTTATAACATTGTATTTATATGATTTCCTTGTTTGAATATCGTAATTTATCCCTAAAAGGCCGACCCTAAGAGATAAGGATTCCCAACAACTAGAAAGGACCCAAAAATAGCGAGTAAGATACAAAGATGTCTAGGGTGCCTAGAGGGGAGAGGACGCTGGTGTCCAGAGCTAGAAAAGGTGAACTATTAAAGGTCAGACTGGGAAATAAGGTGTGTAAGGCCAAGAATGAGAGCAGAGAGGAACATAAGAGGACAAAGATAGTTATTAATTAGTACTTTTCTCCCTTAGGAAACATGTGAATACATTGTATGTGATTAGGACCTAAAAATGTACCTAAGTGCATGATTTAGTGTCTACATTTGCCCCCACTTTATGTTGGTGATCGAAATTTTGGTAACATAAAGTATATAGAGATGCGTACCTGATAACCATGTATATTGATGACGAAGAGCGTGCTGAGAAGACAAAAGAGCGTGGAATGAAAAAAAGTGAAGCGTGGAGGCTAGAGAAGAGGAAGTAAAAAGTGATGATGATGACCCTAGGGTGAAAGCATATGTGTAGCTCAATTTAGTCATGTTGTACATGTTTTTGATGTCATTATTGAAGTGTGATTGATGTGAATTGATGTTG
This sequence comes from Taxus wallichiana var. yunnanensis, assembly GCA_018340775.1. Lineage (NCBI taxonomy): Eukaryota > Viridiplantae > Streptophyta > Pinopsida > Cupressales > Taxaceae > Taxus > Taxus wallichiana. Next base: position 769,453,523 of record CM031240.1, read on the forward strand.
GCTACTGCTTCCCATAAGGGCAAACCTGCAAAAGAGAAGAATGAAAAAGTAGTCAAATACGTGTGTATAGAAATATTTTGATCAAAATGTATGTAAAAAGTGCATAAAATTCTGAAAAGTAGAAAAAGTAACATGAGCACCTAATCCATGATGAGTGGAAGAGATAGAAAGGATCTTGGAGATGTTATAGAAGAATGATTTTTTCGGGTGATCTCACGCCGCTTGTGTTGAATGTGAGTTTTTAGGTGATCTTATGCCATAACAAGTAGTAGTGTAGGAAGAAAGGTCTAGTGTAATTCTCCAACCTTTGACTCAAGCTTCCCAAAGTGAAAAAAACACTACAAATCATGTGTGAGAATCGATCCAATGCGAAAGTAGAAAAGAAGGTGTAATGCATGCATGCCGAGTGCTAAGGATTGTAACTCGTCCCGTAAAATCCGTCGTGTAAACTATCAGAAACTGTGCTAAAGTGAGAAAATAATGTATCTTCCCTAGTCTCGTGTTCCTAGGAAGGGATAGAAATGCCTAAATGCCCAAGTTTGATTTTGGGTGCCAATGTTCTGTGGCTTTGAAGTAAGGACCCAAATATGATTCTGAGCCCTATATGAGATTGTAGACTATGCTATATATGTGATGAAATGTGTCTTTGTACTTTTGAATGGGGTGATTGATTCATCTAATACATGCCCCCATAATTTGGGATGCATGTGATGTCACTAGGAGGATGCAACCCAAAAGAGGACCCCATGCTGAACTGATACCGGTATGTAGAAGGGAATGTGCTTGGTAGAAACCAAGGCACATGTAAATAGTGGCTAGAAGACAAGTGTTAGTGCAAAAAAAGAAGTATATAGAAAAAATGTAAGCTAACAAGCAAGAAGACAATATAAATTGCAAAAAGTGGGCTGCAAACATGGGACATCACTCATGATGTCACAAGACAATTGAGGCCTTAGTGGTTAAAAGCATACAACATGCACACAATACAAAGCATAGGGAAAAGTCCACAAACAATCACAACCACGAGTAGGCAAAACATCGACAACCATGGTGGAAAAAGGTTCTTGCAAGGAAAATGCTGCACATGAAGCACCCATTATCATGTTAGAAAGACATAGAGTATGTCAAAGTGTGTATGATTCGATATAATAGTGTGTTAGTAAATGATAGGAAGCAAGATAGAATGAAACATAACACCTGTAATGTGTATGAATGTGGATGCCCCTAGGACCTGGCCGCGAGACCGGTAAGAGGTAAAATGCCAAGAATCCATGCTGCGTGTAATAATATGTGTAGAGTCTGTGATCACAACTAGAAATCAAGTGAACGCGCATGTGTGTATGATAAATATAATGACATACATTGTATCTGACTATCATAAGAAGTAAAGTGTACATGTGAGTATAAGCAAAGAATAACTATGTGCAACATGATGTCAAGTGTGAATGGAATGAAATGCAAAGAATGTGATAGGGGAAACATCCCCGAGCATGTATGCATGAGTGAAAGTAGGTTCATTTATAAAAGACCCCTCAATAGTCAAGAATGAGCCATAGAACAAGAGTGCGCCATAGGGAAATTGTTCGAACTAAGTGTGTGATAGAAAGAGTAAATGAATATAACGCAGAGCGTGTATTGTAGAATGGTGTAATGTGATGTGTAAGCTAGAAATATTGAATGAGACATTAGAATAATTGATGGTAGAAAGGTGTGAATGAGATGCTAAAAAAATGGACCCTTGAAATGTAGAATGATGCGTAGAAGATACTAGAGATGTTGATGATGGATACTAAGTGGAAGATTTAGAATGTTGTGATTTAGGTGAGTGAGTGAGTGTGGTGAGGTTTAGTTTAGATTGAAACCCTCAACAATGAGTATGAGCCATGAGACTAGAGTGTGTCATCGAGTAGTGAAGATATGCACTAGAAATGTTTGATCATGAAGTGTAGAATGTAGAATAGAGTAGTATGATGCACAAAGAGAATGTGCTAGAATGATGTAGATTGAAAGTGTGTAGTTTAAGAATGTGACACTAGAAATATGTGTTGTGAATGTGTCGAGTGTGAGAATACATAGTGTGTAGCGCCAAATGTGTAGAATGTACAAGTGCGAAAGTGCAAAGTGTGGGTGATGTAAGAAGAAGATGTCATAGATGTGCAATGTGTGAAGTGTGTAGTGTGTGAGGTTCATGTATGTAGTATGCCCTCAACAGTCAAGTGTGAACCTTAGCACAAGAGTGCATCATAGGGTAATGACGATACATGTAGTGTACCAAGTTTTACAATATGAAAATGTAGAGATGTGAAGTAGGATGTATGAAGTGCAACAATAGAAATGAAAGTCACCAAATGATTAAACAAAAATAAGATTTATGCTATGATCTTAAATTTTAGAGTAATCAAGATAAAACAATAATAAACAGTTGCTAGATATGATATGGCACAAACAATAAAGCATACAAAGTAGAAACCCTAAGTGCAATGAAGAGTTAGAACACTTGGCTGATTTCAAAATATCTCGAAGGTGTGTCTTTGAAGTGGAAGAATGACAGAATCAAGTGCAATATGTTGAAAACGAGCCCAAAAAAATGTAGAAGTGGAGAATAAGCAAAGTGATCGTGGTGTTTAGATTGGTACTATGGCACTTGGGCGCTAGGATCCCTCTCTAGGTGTCAAGGTTTGTGTAGGATCTCTAAAAATGGATTTTTAGGGTCGTTGAGTTGTTTTAAGCCCTCATTGTTTGTTGCTATAATGTCGCATAATGATCGTTGATGTCACTGATAACCTACAATAACAAAGACCACCTGCAAAACCCTCAAAAGTGCATCAAATCCCAAAAATAAAATAATGCAAACAAGGGCTTAGAATGTCCTCATTTCTCAAACAAGTGATCTTACAATCGAGCACTAGACTACATCTCAGACCCAATGTAGTGTTATATGTGTGTGTGGAATTTTTCCTTAGGTGGCTCTTGTGCATGTCACACTTGATAGCCAACAATTAGCTAGACATACAATATGTAGATAGATGTGTGCATGAAAAAAAATGAACTTCCGCTCCTATGAAGTGTATGTAGAATAACCAACCCTTGTCCCTTGAGTGAAGCTATATTGATACAATGATGCTCTTTAGATGCTTGTGAATGCAACCTTAGGTGGTGATAGTAGATGCTTAGAGCTCGGTCCTTTAATTTGATCCCATAACATTGTATTTATATGCTTCCGTTGTTTGAATTTTGTAATTAATCACTAAAAGGTTGACCCCTAAAATATAAGGATGCCCAACATCTAGAAAGGACCCAAAAGGAGCAAGTAAGATACAAATATATCTAGGGCACCCATAGGGCATGATGGCACTTGGTCGCTAGTGTCCAGAGCTAGAAAAGGTGAAGTATCAAAGGTCAGATTGGGTAGTAGGGTGTGTAAGGCCAAGAAGGAGACCAAAGAGGAACCTAAGAGGCCAAAGATAGTGATCAATTAATACTTTTCTCCCTTAGGAAACATATGAATACAATGCATGTGATTAGGACCTAGAAATGTACCCAAGTGTGTGATTTAGTGTCTACAATAGGAATATTGCAAGAATGCCTGAAGCAAGGTTGGGTACGAACGGATGGGTTCACAAAATGATTTAACATAAATAGAAATTCTAAACCATACTTATAGAGTAAATAATAGAAACAATAAAATACAACTCACTAGATGCACTATAACACAAGTAATAAGCTAACAAAATATGAAAGCCTAAGTGTAAGAGAGGGAAATAATGACCTAGATGATCTGCGCTCTTCCTAGAATTGATATGGATTGGAAAACTAATGAACAGAGAGGGAAAATGTCACAAATGTGCACTATAAAATATGGACATGTTGGACAAAGATGGACCAAGGTACTTGGATCGGTCAGGCACCGGGTGCCATAATCTGCACTCTAGGAACCCAAAGGATCGTGAAAATACACGTAACTTGATTTAAAATATGTCACACAAGTGTCACCGATAGTCACTTTGTTGGCTGCCCTCGTATGTCACACCTTGATCGCTAAGTGTCCCTATAACTCGCAAAGAGATGTTCACCTGCAAAACCCTCAAACTACATAAAATCCTAAAAAAGAAAGATGTAATATGGGGAGTTGGACTCGACTCTCGATGATCTATCGACACTAAAATTTTCCTCCGTAATTTCTATTTCATTAATGTATGTATTAGGAATAGGATGTTGTTAAGTATAATTAGTAGTAGCATCTAATAGAAGATAACGGCGCTGCAGTATGATGCCGCCAATAATGTATAGTACGGTAATAGTCAAAAGTACAATAGGAATGTTGTGGTAAAAAGTAAATATTTGTCATAAGTGGTTTAGTAATGTTAAAATGTCAAAGTTAGGGTAAGTAGAGAAGTAGGGTCTACATGATTAGGAATTAAAAATATTATATTGGTAATAAGGACAAGGAGTGAGATCATAAATATTTTGTGTATTTTATTTGTAAAAATTCTAAAAATGTGGAACCCATGTGAAATGATAAGGTTTATCTTATCTTAAAAGATAAGGTTACATGTACGAGATAAGAGTTAAGGAGGTATGGAATATGATTCGTCAGAGTAGATTTCTTATCCTATCTTAGAGATAAGATGGATAAGCCTGGAAGTTCTATAAATAGAGAGGCCACCTCCCTCATTTAGCATAGAAGGAAGTAGTGAGAAATATTGTATGAGTAAGCCATCATTTTGAAGGTGTGTTAAAGAAGCCATTAAGAGGTGTAATTGTGAAGTTTCTCCCATAGTTATTGTTGGAAGGAAAGTGAAGTCAGTAACACTTGAAGTACCTCATGGGTGAGATTGTAACAATTTCATGTTGATATTATAATTTACACCTATATTTTAAGATTTTTCATCATTCCTTCATATCATAGTCTATGGTATTCTTGTGTTATGTTTGTTGTTGTGTTTCCAGATTACATCCACCAAACTAAAAGCTGTGCATTAGTAAATAATCATAGCACGAGGATTTCCCGGTGAAGAATTATCATAGTGCCAGATTGGTGATGACAGATCACTCAACCGAGTGAACTTATGATCGAGCACTACACTACATCTCGACTCCATGTAGTTTTTGTGCATGTATGAAATAATCGTGCCCTAAGATGCCCTTGTGCAAGTGCACTTGATAGATAGCTAGAGCAATGTAGATGAATGCAAAATGGAAAAATGAATTTCCCTTCCTATGAATTGTATGAAGAAAATGCAGTCCCTTGTCCCTTGAATGAAGGTTATATGGATGCTTTTAGTGATTTTATATGCATTTAGATGCAAGCTTAGGTGATGATAATAGATTATTAGAGCTTGGTCCTTTATTTTGGTCACATAGATTTGTATTTATATATTTCCTTTGGTTGAATTTTGTAATTGACAACTGGAAGGCTGACCCATAAGAAAATAAGATGCCCAAAAGATAAAAGATACCCAAAAGAAGCGAGTAAGATAGAAAAGGGTCAAAGTGCGCCTAGGCGTTGTTGTCCAAAAGTCATAAAAGATAAACAAGTAAAGTACCAACTGGATTTTAGGGTGTAAAAGTACATAAAGAAGACAAGAAACAAAGCAGAGAGGCTAAAGATAGCTGTCAATTACTAGTTTTATTGCTTAGGAATCATATGAATGCAAGTATACTTTTAGGACCTATAAATGTACCCAAGTGCGTGATTTTGTGTCTACACATTTATCATCGGGATTAAATGCCCAAACATCACTACCAAAAACATGGAATGTGGAAACATAAGGTTTGGTATGAGACTATGCCTCCTCTAGCGTTATGTTTTACACTTCCTCGTGAGGCATGCAATTTCAAATTTAGTTTTCTCAATTGATTGCCTCAACCCAAAATGTAGATGCCATGTTCTTGGAATGAATCATACAATTTTTCATTTACCTTAAAGCCCTTTTTTACAACAACACCATTTTATTAAGGAGTGTAGGGAAATGTGTATTGATGTTGTATACCATGTTTTTTACAAAAGCTTTGAAAAGCCTTACGGGACATATATTCCCCATTATTTTTGGGTAGCTTCCCGATAGGGCATGCGAATCGCTTTTGAAAAAATGTCTTGAATGCCTTAAATTGTTTGAAGATGTCACTATTATATTTTAGAAATTACACCCAAGTTCGACATGAGAAGTCATCAATGAATATAAGATCACACATAGCCCTTGAAAAGAAAGAGTGACAATGCACATGAGGTTAGTATGCACAAAATAAAGGGGAGTTGTAGCTCACGAATCCTTACCTTTTGGAAAAGGATTTCAATGATGTTTTCCAAATATAAAAACTATACAAACACCGTCTACATAAGACACCTAAGGTAGACCAAGCACCAAGTTTTGTGAACTCATATGTTGTAAATATTTGTAGTTCAAGTTTGCAAACTATTCATGTCAAAGTTTGCTTATGGAATAAACATGTGAAATGAGTGCTTTCCTTGAAGAAGACTCAAAACCATCAAATACATATAGGCATGAACTATGATCAACACTACCTGAAATAATCAAAACCATTGATTTATGTAAATATATGATCAAAATATTATGAGGAAAGAAGCCACAAATATTCCCACTTCTAGAATGAAAAATATGATAAATGGAAAAAATTGTGAGATATCTTAGGAATTAAGAGTACATAATTGATGCACCCATCATACATTTGAATAGTACCTTAAAAAATAGTTAGATTTATAGAATCCCCAACATTTATATGCTCATGTGTACGTGTCATTTAATGAGTAATACCTAGATATAAAATCTAATTGTCTATAGGTGCAATCAATGCATGAGCTGAAAGTGCATGTCTTTTGTCCTTGGAATAAGAAGAAGAAGTGGAAAATTTTATGTTATTTCATTTTAATGCTTCCTCTAATCCTTCAATCCCATGCCAACAATCTTTCTCTAAATGAACCGACTTGCAATAAAATGTACACTTCTTACTAGTATTTTATTTTTCATTAGGGATTAACTCTTTAGGTTTAGTGGAAGCAGACTTGGTGCATTTAGATGTGCATTCAAAAAAAGGTTGAGTGATTTTTAATCTTGGTATTGATTTTTTCTTTGGCTTTGTCTCGAATTAATTCTTAGGGGTATCAACCACTAGTTCCTTTGAACCAGGAAGGACATCAAGTTGAGAAATATGTTGGGGTTAGCACACCGGCAGATGCATAATATATTAGATCTAAACATACATGCAAATAAAATCGGATATTCTACCAAAAGAAATATACAAAACAAGAGACATAAATTAACACCAAATTTAACGTGGTTCACCCAATGTGGGCTACGTCCACCAAGAAACAAGCCAATCTATTATCCAAAGATTTGACAAGATATACAATGAATATTTACAATCTTCCACACCTCTCAAATGTACAATAATTTCTTTCTATCAAGATTTTGCTTCATCACCAAGAATTCTCTCTCTCACCAACTTTTGCAAGTTCTTTCTAATTCTTGTTAATCATCCTACTTCTAAACCCTAGCTTTTATGCTTATATAGTCATTTATAGACTTAGGGAACTTAGCCATGCAATTACAATAAATAGATATACTTTAATGCTAAAAATATATCTAATTCCCGAGAGTTAATTAAAACATCCTCACATAGGTAACCGATGCCGGTTAGACCTAACCACTACCGGTTCCTCCTTGCTTGATCGATGCCACATCATACTGACCGATGTCAGGTCTTGGGTGACCAATGCCGGTTCCCCTTAACCGATGATGGTTACTGTATTTTCCAACAAGTTTCCATTGCATGCTAAACTAAAGTAATTGAGCTCCACAACTCAAAAATCTCCCACTTGGAGATTAATTACTGCACCATACCTATACAATGTCATTCTTGGATCCTTCCTTAGCTCTGTTTCTTCCTCTTCAAGTCTCAAAATAGAAGACCAACAAGTTGAGTGTAGCTCCAACTTCTCCTTTGCTAATGGCTTCGTTAGCATATTGTTGTCCACTCAAAATTTCCCATATCCGATAAGAGTAAAATTTTCAAAATTTTGAGTCAAGAGTTCTTCTCTCAAGTGCCTAAGTCGTGAAGTTGAAAAAATCTGTGTTTGGGTCTTTTTGTGTGATTTTCGGCCTTCCTGAAACTTTTGTCCCATCTGTCCCAAGTACGAAAGTGTCTTCTGCTTCTCCGATCGGCCGAAACCTCCGAATTTGTCCCATTTTCGGGCCTATCAAGTTTTTGTCCCAAGTGCCCCAAAGCCAAAAATGCCATCTGCTCCATTTCGCCGAATCATCCTTCCGCGTGACTTCAAACTTTCCCGTCCCGAATGTCCTAAGTAAAAGTGCGAAAATCGCTCCATTTTCACCCGAACCGCCGAACCACAGACTCGAATTTTCGTCCCGAATGTCCTAAGTTCGAACGGACTTTGTTCCATTTTCATCCGATTCGCCCGATGATTTTGTCCTAACCATCCCCAAGTTCCAAATTGCTCTCTTCCATTTTCGACCGGTTCGCCTCGTCCTTCAAAAATACAATTTTGTCCCAATCGCCCCATTTAAAAAAGTGCGAGCTTTCCCTATTTTCCCGAGCTTTCCGAGCTCGATCACTTGAACTTTTGTCCCGAATGTCCCAAGTCCAAACGGGCCCGCTGTTCCAATTTCGGCCGAAACACCCGAATCGCGTACTTCACGCATTTTCGTCCCATTTGTCCCAAATACATTTGTGCGTTTCTCCTCCTGCTCCGCCCGAACTGGCAACGAGCCGCGTGTTTCGCGCATTCGCGTCTCACCTGTCCCAAGCGTACCAAGTGTCATTCACACTTAGTTTTTCCCGCTCGACCCGAATATGCTGTTTTTCAAAATATGAATTTAAGTTGCGGCTCTGATGCTATCAATCCGAAGATCAAATTTCAAGGATTGAAATTGTATGACGAAGCTCTCAAGACGCTGGTTGCATCAGTTTTCAAAGACACTCATTGTCATCCTCAAGATGAAACGTCAGTTCCACGTGGTAGAGACAGAGCTGAGACGTTAGAAAGATTCAAGCAGCGGTTTCTGAAGACAGTGGGTCCTTCTCAGAACTGGACACCTGTCTCCTTCTCCTTTCTTTTCTCTTCTTCCCTTTCTCTTCGTATTCTTTGTAATCAGTTAAGGTATTGCGATTAGCATTCCCTAACTATTCTTTAGTTAAAAGAAACGGTTACGAGGAGTAACTGATTTGTAAGCTATATAATGGCCTTTCCACGCCATTTTAAAAGGAGGAAGAACTTGGATATTTGCTGAAAGTGTAAATAGATCTTAAAGAAATCAATACAAAAGGGCTTTCATTCTTTGTCTATCTCGGTTCTTGTTGTCTCAGTGTTTTCCTTTAATATTGTGAAGATCATTTTGTTCCTAACTCGTTTAGTATCTCCGATCGCATACCGTCTGTCATTTTGCAAGTACATGATCTTGTCCAACCAAGAAGGAACTTTGTGTCCTTGATTAACAAATCAAGAAGGTTATTTATGGAACTTTGTGTCTTTAAATTTAATCCCATTCAGCCTAATGCAAATGATCTTGTCTTAAATCCTTTGAAGCTTCGCATACACGAAGAATTATTCTCGCTATCTATAATTCAATGTTGCTATTCTCGCTCATCTTCTTATTCCCTTCCTACCCCATGCGAATCGATGATCCTCAGGAAAACACTTTCGTAATATCCAAGTTTGACCATAAATAATGTTCTTTTTGTAAATAAGTTCGTTTCAGAATAAGGGAACCTCTCCCATTAAAGAGGAGGGACTTTTTGTCCCCTAACCTCTCTTCTAAAAAGTCCTATTTGAAAACCAACACATATCCGTAAGGTTCTTGCTCATATGCATATTTTCCCGATTCAATTGTCTATCCTCCAATACCTATCATATGCAAAGTGATACCTCAACTGAATGTGTTTCATTCTCGAATGAAACACTGAGTTCTTTGCCAAATGAATTACACTCTGATTGTCACTGAACAATTTACAATCACCTTGCTCCTTTCCCAAATCTTCCATGAACCTACTCATCCATATCATCTCCTTGCTAGCCTCTATAGCTACAACATACTCTGCCTCTATAATGCATAAAGCCACAACCTTCTCGTAATCTTGAAATCCAACTAATCGCATTGCTCCACCTACCGTGAAAATATATCCAGAGTGCTCCTCCTACCATCCGATCTCCATCCATATCCGAATCAACATAATGAAATATCCGAACCTCCATAGAATAACTACATGCTAGATGTCCCTTTTAAATACCTAAGTATCCATTAGACTTCTTTCCAATGCTCTTTACCTAGATTAGCCATATATCTACTCATAACTCCCATCGTGCAATGTCTGGTCTGGTACAAACCATAACATACATGAGACTTCCAATTGCTGAAGCATATGACACTCGTGTCATGTATTTGACATACTCATGTTATGAAGGACATTGATATTTTCTCAATTTGAAGTGTCCAACCATAGGTGACTAATAGGTTTTGCATTCTGCATGTTGAACCTTTCTAACACCTTATAGATATAATCCTCTTGAGACAAATACAATTTCTTGTTTTTCTTGTCTCTATGTATTTGCATGCCAAGGATTATTTTTACAGCTCTTAAATCCTTTATAGAAAATGTGTGAGCTAGATTTATCTTAAGCTCACCAATGTCCTGCATACTAGATCCTGTAATAAGCATATCATCCACATACAATAACAAAATAATATAGCTCCCATTTTCAAGCTTATTGAAATAAACAAAATGGTCAGATTCACATCTCAAGTAACCATGCTCATGCATAGAACTATCAAACCTCATATATCATTGCCTTGAGCTTTCTTGAGCCCATATAGGCTCTTTTTCAACCTTCACACTAGTTTCTCCTTACCCTTGACTTCATACCCAAGTCATGCTGCGCATATAAATCTCTTCATCCAAATCACCATGAAGGAAAGCTATCTTCACATCTAGTTTCTCTAAATGAAAATAATCTACTGCAAATAAAATCAATATAGTACGAATAGAATTCATCTTAACAAAAGGAGAAAATATTTCACTAAAGTCAATACCTACTTTATGTGTAAATCCCTTTACTACAAGCCTTGCCTTGTACCTTTTCTATCCACCATCTTCTTCCTTAATCATGTAAACCCACTTGTTCTGCAATGTTCTCTTACTTGCTGGTAACTTAACCAAATCCCAAGTTTGGTTATGTTCCAAGGAGTCCATCTCCTCATCCATGTCATGCTCCCACTGAACGTGAGTATTATCCTGCATTGCTTCTTCAAATCTCTTTAGTTTACCATTATCAGACAAAAATAAATAAAATAGAGGTGTAAATCTTTCTAAAAGTTTACTTACCCTTTATGACTTTCTCACAAGAGTTTGGGGTATCGGAGGCTCAATCTGGACCTCTTGGACATTCCTATCAAAATTTGATAATGACCAACACCGGTCACCTGTAACCGACGCTTGGTTCCTTCTCCGTAACCGATACGGTTCGTCGACCGGTTCCGGTCAGGTAGACCGACACCGCTTCGTGTAACCCTATCGGTAATTCTTTTAAATCCAAGAGTTCATTTTTATTCACAAACTTCTCAACCGATTTATCCTTGGGTACCAAAATTTTATCCATATACATTCTCTTTTCATTCCATTCAACATCACGACTCCTAATAATTTTAGAATTCTATAAATTCTAAAAATGGAAACTCAAATAACCAGATCCATAACCAATGAAAGTGCACCTCTTGGATTTTGCATCCAACTTTTTCCTATTTTCCTTATCAACATGCATAAAAGCTTCTGAACCAAAAACTTTAAGAAAAGAAAGATCTACCTCTTTTCCGGTCCAAGCTTCCTCTGGTATTCCTCCATCTAGTGAACTTGAAGGCCCACGATTAATCAAATAAACCCAGTATTAATCGCTTCGCCCTAAAATCGTAAAGAGCAATCCAAAATGTATCCTCATACTTCTAGCACATTCCATGATTGTCCTATTCATTATTTCTGCAACACCATTCTCCTGTGGTGTTCTTGGAACCGTTCTTTCTCTACGTATCCCATTCACTGAAAAATAATCATTGAAAGCCTTGCTACAGTATTCACCACCATTGTTAGATCTAAGGCACTTTAACTTAGAATTTGATTCATTCTCAACAAGGGCTTTCCATCTTTTAAAAGTCTCAAAAACATCAGATTTACGTTTAATACAATAAACCCATACCTTTCTTGTAGCATCATCAATGAAAGTAACATAATATTGGGATCCTCCATGAGAAGCTACCTAAGCTGGTCCCCACACATCTAAGTGTACAAGCTCTAATTTTTGCTCCTTCTTAGTTTCCCCAACTTTGAGAAATATCACTCTCTTTTTCTTTCCAAAGATATAATGCTCACAGAAATCAAGATCTAAATCTTTCAAATATGATAAATTACCCTTAGCATTTAAGATCTACATTCCTTTTTGACTCATATGACCCAATCGGTTATGCCACATGCATGCATCTGAATCTGAAGTAGATAATGCAAAAAAGAATCAGTAATACATGTAGATAAATATAGCGTTCCTACCTTCTTACCTTTTGCCACAACAAAAGAACCCTTGGTGAATTTCCAAGAGTCTCCTGTAAAAGTAACCATGCAACCAGATTCACCTAATTTCCCTACAGAAATAAGATTCCTCCTGAGGCTTGGCACATGCCTCACATCTTTTAATACCCATGTATTTCCATTTTGCAATTTTAGATGAGCTTTCCCTTTACCAAGAATATCTGCAAGTTCATCATCACCCAAATAAACATACCCAAAATTTCCCTGACATAATTTCTAAAATAACCCTTATTATGGGTCGCATGGAAAGAAGCTCCTGAATCTAAAACCCATGATTCAATTCTACTATCTAAAGAAAGAATAAGAGCATCTTGCATTACCTCTGATGCAACAAGATTTTCTTCTTTACCTTTGTATGGGTGTTGGTTCTCTTTGTCCTTTGACCAACAATCTTTCTTTGCATGTCCTTTCTTTCCACATTTCCAACAAGTAATTCCCTTACTGGATTTAGATATGTTATCCCTTGAATTTGATTTCCCATTACTCTTACTCTTGGATCTCTCCTTCTTCCCCTCCTTTGCTTTCTACATTCAAAGCATTTCCAGATGATGATTCCTCTATACTCTTCCTGCAAATTTATTCATTCAAGATTATACTAACCACATCATCAAACTTCAAAATATTATTAGCAGATGTTGTATTACTAATAGCCATTACCAAGTTATCCCAACTATCAGGCAAAGAACATAAGAATAAAAGTGCTTTTAATTCATCATCAAATGGTATAGTAACTAATTTTAACTAGATTTACAATAGATCGGAAATCATTCAAATGACTAGATGCAGATCCACCTTCATGCATCTTAGAACTAAATAGTTTCTTCATCAAATAAAATTTATTTGAAGCACTAGGTTTTTCATATAAATTAGCAAGATATTTCATTAACTCTACCGTAGAAGTCACTTTTGTAATATTGGAAGCCATGGATACTTCCAAGCTTAATCTTATAGATCCCAAAGCCTTTATGTCAAGAATCTTCCATTCTTCATCAGTCATCTTCGTAGGTCTAGACTTCTCATCCAATGGTAAATACAAATCTCTTTGATACAGATAATCCTCAATCTGCATCTTCCATAATTGATAATTTTGACCATCAAATTTCTCTACCTTGTATTTATTTTCTTCTGCCATTGTTGTAGCTCCCACTCAATCAGAAAACCATCTATGAGTAAATATGTCAACACATAAAACCCTCAAACAAAGATCTGATACCAGTTGTTGGGGTTCGCACACCGGTTGTACAAACAATATATCAGATCTAAGCATACATGCAAATAAAAGTAGATATTCTACTAGAAGAAATTTACAAAACAAGAGACATAAATGAACACCAGATTTAATGTGGTTCACCTAGTGTGGGCTACGTCCACCAAGAAACAAGAAAATCTATTATCCAAAGCTTTGATAAGATATACAATGAAGATTTACAACCTTCCACACCTCTCAGATGTACAATACTTTCTTTCTATCAAGCTTTTGCTTCATCACCAAGAATTCTCTCTCTCACCAAATTTTGCAAGTTCTTTCTAATTCTTGTTAATCATCCTACTTATAAACCCTAGCTTTTATGCTTATATAGTCATTTATAGACTTAGGGCACTTAGCCATGCAATTACAATCAATAAATATACTTTAATGCTAAAAATAGATCTAATTCTTGAGAGTTAATTAAAACATTCTCGCATGTAATAATCGATGCCGATTAGACCTAACAAGCTAATGTTCCTCCCTTGCCTAATCGATGCCAATCATACATGACTGATGTCGGTCCCGGTGTGATCGATTCCGATTCCCCCTAACCGATGATAGTTATTGTATTTTTCAAAGAAGTTTCCATTGCATGCTAAATAGAAGTAATTGAGCTCCACAACTCAACAAAATATTGGATTGTTCCCTAGTGAGCCATTCACAAAAGGTCTTGATAGAGGGCATCTTGTAGCTATCTCCCAAGGCATCCGTGGTGGAATAAAATGTATAATAAAAGACTTGGTATGGACCCTTTAACTTAGAAAACCGATAAAAATATACTCGCCATCCTTTTTATATATAATGACCCTCTTTCAATTATTTGGTAATATGTTTGATTTTTAAATTATATATTTGTTTCATATATCATCCATCGAGGAGAAGTGCCACTTAATTAAAATCATATTTAACATCACCTAATAACTTCGATATAGGTTTGACTTTCTTAACCTTTAATCGATAGTTCCTTAATTATTTATCGTGCATATCAATCAATCTTTACTTCTTTGGATGCCCTATGGGTTGGACCCACTACAATTTCTACCTAGCTTTGATATGTTGCTCAATAGATTACTAGAAATTTTATTGATTTAGATAAACATCCTTACCTCACAAAACTCTACAACTAACCTTTAGTTATAAATTTGATTCACATTATGGAAATTCCTTTCATAATAACTTAACTATTTAACATAGTTTGAATAATCATATAAAGACCATATTGGTTTGCACTTACATCCTAATTTTGTACTTGAGTTGTAGACTTCCACTTAGCCTATGGATGGATAAGTCCCATACGGGAAAAGCATAACTCATACATTAGGTCATACTAAGAAGGCTGAGATAATAGTTTCATTCATATTTTTATGCTTATAATTGAATCCGTTCATCTATTCATCCAAATCCCTTTTCATACTTACCTTATTGTCTAGGACTAGGTCAAAGTTACATTTCTATATTTGAGCTATTTAGCATAAATTAAGATTCACTCATCCATCAAGGTCACTTTAAGATACGTATTCATTTAGAGGAAAAGTATTTACACTTTTATTAACGATTCATTATTCATGGATGTATAAACGGGATAATATAATTCCTTATAATCTAACAACTCTACGAACACACATCACAACTAATTGAGAAGTAACACATGTTCATAGATATGAACCACTTCATATAAAATGTCAAGACCAAATTATTGTTACACCAAAAGGTGTTCCTTAAATGAACCTGGGTGGCCTGTTTTTGACATGGGAAAGAAAATCAAACGACAACAATCGGTGGGTAGATTAAGTTTGCGTACGTCCTAATTAGGGACGTCCATGTGACAATGACACTCCTCCCATAATAGCAGATTCAAAAATTTGTGAGATGGAGTTTATTTTTCCCCTGTCTCATCGATGTGAACCCTAGTGTTTTCACAAATTTTTTTGGGTCTTCTTCTACGGCCGCATCAGTTTTGGGGCCAAAGACGAGTGCGGTGTTTTTTCAGAGGTGGTTTCATGTTGCGGAGGAAATTTTAGATACGAGATTTGCTTGGGAAAAAATGGTTGGTCGCCATTGATGGGTATTTCAGATATGAGCTTTTACGCTTTAATTTGTGGATTTTTTTAATGGTTTTTGGGTGTACTTTTTCACTGATTTTTTGGGTTGCCTGCATGTTTTGTAGTCACATATTGCAGGGTTTTTCAGGGTTGTGTGCAGGGCGTCCAGGGCGTCGATTTGGGGAAAGAATACTTATATGTTTGTTGAACACACCGGTTTTTAAACCGCCTTTGCCTCGTTTACAAAGATCTTGTTTTCTTCGACTGTGTTATTTGTGGCTTTCTAAAAGAGGTATTTCGGCTTCCCGAGTGGAGTCCTCCAGTAAGTAAATTAGTGTTTAATTGGTATAGGCTTCTTGAAGCTTCTTACAATACCAATTATATTTGTAGGGAATGTGTTCTTCCTTGTAAATATCTTCATTGGCATGTTTACCATGAAATCCGGTAGTTATTGATTGAGACCAAAATTGACAATTTTATTTGTATGACATTATACTATGTAAATCTTCACAGTTTTGTTCGACAGTCGCTCAAAAATCTCTATACACTTTTCCAATATTTACGAGTATTGATTTATAATATTCAGTTTGTCATTGAAAAGAACGAAGGGGATACTACCTAGGCAATACTGCACAGGTATAAAAACTACACCCTATAGTGAAATAGGGCTATTATCTTGTTTTCACTAAAACTATCCCCTATATACCATACATGGCAGATGAATTTTGTCCAGTGATATGTTTTAACTTTAAGACTGATCACAAATTATAAATTGTACATGTTGTTATGTAGGTAATTCCACATATTACAGATGCCAATCAAGATTGGATCAAACGTGTAGCTAAAATTCCCGTGGATGGGAAAGAAGGTCTAGCTGATGTTTGCGTCATTGAGTTGGGAGGAACAGTGGGTAAGGACTGATTTTTCATGAGTATTGAAAATGGTATTCTGTCACTGTAATTATAAATCTCAAAGTGCATCTAATAGTCATTTTTTTACAATAGACAATAGTAATGGGATAATTTGAAATTTGTTTAATTATTTAAGTTAGAAGGATTTATTTATTCTTCACTGTGTTTTCTTTGTAAATGGTGAAGATTTATTGAAAAGTTTAAATCCGTACCCATAAGTATATGGCAGAGATGAAACCCTTTGTATTCAGTGATATTGAATCAATGCCATTTATTGAGTCTTTGCGTGAACTTTCATATTTTGTTGGTAAGTTGTTTTATTTTCATTTTCTGGGTATTTATTCTTTTAAATACTATATTTTTAGCATACAACTAAGTACTAATTGCATATCATGGTACTCATATCTATAGGGCCAGAAAACTTTTGTCTAGTCCATGTAAGCCTCACGGTTGTTTTAGGTGTCATCGAGAGCAAGTGATAAACATTGTTGCAGATAAGTTTTCATTTGATGTTTTTCAATTTTTGAAAAAATAAAGTTCCATGCCACAATTTAGTATGTTCTTGACTAGCATTTCAAATCAAACTTGGATATGCCATGTAATCTTGTATGTTGTTGATCACAAAAACCAAGCCAACACAACATAATGTTAGGGAATTAAGAGTGTTGGGTTTGACACCCCATCTTCTTATTTGTCGCAGTTCAAAGGTGTGATATCCTTTTTCAGTGCTTTAGACTGCCTTTTGCTGATATTATAAAACTATTATTTGAAAATGAAAAAACTGTGTATTTAAAAAAGGTGTGGTTGGAGACAACTTAGCAATCTCAACCATCTAGTGCATTTTGTTCCCAATAATTACATATTTATTTGCATCTTATGGCAACAACTCTTGTCGAGGGTGGTTGGCCAAGCAGAGATTATTGCAACCATGTTAACAATGAGGATTAATTTTATTCAATTCATAATGACAGACTTCCACCCTTGATAATTTTGTCAAGTCTAACTATTCAATTCAAGTCTTGAACTTTGAAAAATTCTTGTACATACAACTTTACCTCATCTTTCTCACTTATGATTATGTCCCTTTTTTGCAGTATTGTAGATAAGATCACTATGTACATAAGTCTTTTTCATTTCATCACAACCTCTGGCTTTCCTGGTCAGAAGGTGGATGATTTCTCTCTAGTGAGGAGCTCCTAATTATTATTGCTGCATTATGCAGGTTACTCAAAATCAATGGAATTGTTATTCAAAGTAAAAGATGGCCACACGTGTTTATCACAACTTTGTTGCTATTTCTTTTTCAAAGATATGGATTTATAGATTTTTTAACTGAATCCTATTAGAATTAATTTTTCTCTAATTTGGTAAAGGTGTTGAAGTTTATTTTTCAATATAAATATGTTTTTATCATTGATCAATATGGGTTTCAAACTGCCCACATGCCTCCAAAAAGTGAAAAGAAGAACCACAATGACTTCAATTATAGTAGTTTGGATTATAATGACATTCTTATTCATACAATTTATGACTTCATGTGCCTAAGAAAAGTAGTCTCATTTTGCATACATATGTAACATGGCATATCAAACAAAGATCTGAGTTAACTTTTTCATGCACAATCTAGTGAATGCTTATAATAATGTCACTCACATTTTCTGAATAAACCCTTGAGCTATTTGGAAGCCTCATTTGTTACAAATTGCAATCCAGAAATGATCGAGTCTCGAGATATTTGCAAGCCAAATTGGGGTCAACCCAACAAAGATAACAACAGTCCATGGGTCATATGTCTATGAGGCAATCAATCCTGTCAACAACATCAATTTATGCACATCCTTGATCAACACCACTAAATCAAAGAAGTTATAGCATTATGTTTTAACTTGGGGATTCCAACTAAGATTGCGGTCCCAATAATTTTGATGGAACTTCAAAACCATAAACAATAGTTTCAAGAGAGGTTGAACAGTGTTGTGCTTTCTTCTCCCACTTTTGTGTAAACTTCAAACAGGGCAGTCAGAACTGCAACAATATATTAATAGAAGTTCATTTCAAACAGGTCCGTCAGAAATGAAACAATTAATAAAAACTTCAATTGGGATTTTAATTTGGGAGAGTACCAGTCTTGAAGCTCCCAAATTGATCTTTACTAGAATGGTGCTGAAAAAAACTAAATACATTTAGAATGGCCCCACCAAATACATCTTAGAATATCAATGATTTAAGTCCCTATCTCAAACAATTGATATATTGACTTCAAATCTCCATTGAGATTCTTGTCATGCTTCGAAAGGATTTCCGCATGGGAATGAGGCTTCCCGCAGCTGACGAGATAGTTCTCAGAACAACACAACATGGGTTTGATTTTGATATCCGCCAGGTGAAGTGTACCCCTTAATCATTATAGCACAACTTAACATAGTCTTCATTTCTAAGATTTGCAAACCTCGGTCATACATAAATGTCCCCAACAATTATTACATGATAACTATGGTCATGTCTAAACGCACGTCAAAAGCATTAAAATATAGGCTTGGTCATGCTTAATTGTAGTCATGAATACGTCGAAAGATGTATATTGTAGTGGTGTAGAATCCCCTGTAGCTGACAACTAGCAATGGGATCCACAATGGAGAGGGAATAGTGGGTGTCGTCAAAGTACGGACTCATGTGAATTGTTGATCAAGTGGTCCGCAACTTGATGAGTTTGACACACTCATAGTTACCATATCGACGACATACATTTTTTATTCTATCATTATCAACTACTTTTAAATTTCGTTGTAGAGCTTGACAAATCATTTTCCATGTTGATGCCAATGACATTTATGCTTCAACCTATGTGAGAGACAAAGAATATCTTGATGTTATCCTTCATTTGATATTTGTTCATGATCCATGACACATGTGGAGGGGCCGGGCTGAAAGTTGAAGTGGTAACAATATTGATATGGTCCGACTAGAGGGCTTCTCTTTGGCAAAGAGGTTGTCAAGAATGACCCTGAAGCATTCACACACTCTAATTTTCTATTTTCCTTGTACTTTGTCAGGATTTAATTTATGTTCATTGCTTTGGAGAAAGAAGGTGCAAAATGAGCTAGATACAATATTAGGCTAGGGTTCCAAGCTTCCCTATCTACAAGGGCCACTGAATAAGTCTCTACGTATGCATCCACTTGGTCCCGTCTTATTACTGTGGACTCTTGTATGGTTAAGTGTGATGTGCACGGGCATATGTAAGCTTCTTGTCTACAATCAATGATGTATGGCACTTTGCAAAGGATTTGAGGATGAGAAAAAATGGATACCAAGGCCGCTTACCCGAGTATTTTTACCTTCCGCATGGGTCATCACAGTTCCTCAATAGCCTTTGGAGAGTTCAAATTTGGAACCACATGCAAAATTTCATTATGTTGCCTCCTCTACTGGGCATGTGCATTGTGCGAATCGTTATGATTTTTGGTGGGTATGTTGGTGTACACATTCATAGAATCCCATGGATTTGTTTAGGTCTTCCATTTTTCTTATGAGATAACAATCCTGTGTTTTGTGTGACATTGTTAGAATACAAAACTGTTGTCAAATTCACACAATTTCCGTGCTAACCACCATGCCAAAATAGTCTGGGATGTCGATGTCTAGGTTATCGAATTTGTGCTTCCACATATCTTCTACGTATACCACATCCTCTACTACAAGTATGCCTCACATAACACTGATGTTGATACTAAGAGTCCATGCTTTGTCCCTCTCCCATTAACAAGAAAACATCGACATGGAATTTTCCATTCCGAACTCGTGCAACAACACACACCTTCTCATTTCTAATTTATCAAGCAAATTAATTGTTTCTTCTATTTTAAAATAAAGCCACATTATAACTTATTTAATTATAGATCAAGAAAATTTACAACACTTGATCAAAATGTTAAAAAGGACATTTGCAAGCTTCCCTCTATGCAAGCTTCCCTATCTCATTTTATGGTTCCATCTATCTGTTCCTCCGCTTCACCTTCTCCTTTATCAAATGACATTAACAAATTTATTGCCTTTAATTTCAACCCTTCACACCTCCTCCACCCTTCACTCCTCTACCTAATCCCTTTCGCTCACATTACACTCGCTCGTGCGATCATTGCTGAGTTATTATTAAATTATCATATCAATTGTGAGTCTCTTATTACTCCGTAAGGCGTTCTTTACTATGGGAAATCTCTGGGGTCTCCAACAAAGAATTTAATTGCAGCCGTTGATGTGTTCTTCTCGTATGAATGTCCATGTAAAACCAACATCATCGCCGTCCACGCCTATAAAACGTATCGTGAATCACTATTTGACAGGTGTAATGTAATTATCATAACACTTTGTATGTGAAAGGTGGAGTTGTCAGCATTGGCATCACCACCAAGACTCCACTTGCACTTGACTGTGTGTGTCATTGTTGTCTAATAAATATATGAAATCTACAATTTACAGCTGCTCTATCTATTTGGGATTTTGGCAATTGGTGATCCGACCTCCTGAAATTGGTGATTGGTTCTCTCATACTTTTGCAAGAAAATTGAGTATCCATTTTTCTCTGTGTTGTGGATTTTTCATCATTTTTAACCTTTCTTTGCATTTTTCTGCATTATTCCCTATATTTTTGTTTTATTTGTGTGCTTCTTTCTGCTTTTGTTGTATAAGTTTTTCTATTTTAGATGGCCCTCGAATCTCCTTATCCATTAAGCGCCAGAGGCCATCCAAGAGTTGACACCATTTGCAAAGCATCTTACGATTGCAAGATAGAATGTATGTATTCTCATTTATATATTCAATGTATATGGATCTTGTATTGGGGTTTTAATGCATGATAAAATGCAATATAAATTATTTAATTCTTGAAATAATATTTTTAAAATATAAATCTTCAATTATATTTATGTTGATATATTTATACATTTTCAATAGTTTTTTCCTTAATAGTATATAATATTAAATTAAATATTTTGATTAAAATTTTATGAAAACAATTTCTATTACATTTTATCATGCATTGTCATCAAATTTATGAATTAATTTCAACCATTCGAGTTGCTATTCATTTCCATGGGAACATAGAAAGTGAGGACGTGTATTGATTTAATTTATTAAAATGAATATTTTAAATTGTAATGTATATATTGTTTATTGAGATTTATATTTGCCCCTCTTTATGAGATCCTTCGAATATTAAAATAGGATAGATTGTTATTTGTATCAAAAATTTATTATTAATTATAAATAGTTTTTAAAAAATGAATATATAAAATGTTATAGTCAATTCTTTAAATATTGTTATTTGTATAGTTTTTATTTTCATAAAGTTTGTCTATAAAGTTTCCTTACTTCAATTTATACAAGGGGAGAGGAAGGGCTTGGTTCTACACACTGTACCATCGCATATTATCTAAAAACCGAACTTGTGGCGGTGGACAATCCAAAAAAGTTTTTAACATGTTGTAGAGGGAAACTTAAGGCCGTTGAGTGTTGTCTTCAAAATGCCTTCCATTTCGATGGGGACATCGATGATGCTTTCTGTGCCTCCCGAGAACCCTCTAACATCGACAACAAGATCTCTACCAAGTCGATCAAAGTGCGAAAGAAGAGGACACCATCTACGATCCATATGCCTCTTTCACTTGTAAAGACATCTCCTAGCGAGGAAACAAAGGTGGTGGAGTCCGTGAGTTCGGGTATAAATACTCGATACTTGCACAACTGGAGTTCTGGATTTTAAAAAATTTAGTCCCATAAGCAAGGAACATTCATCGAGGTTGTGGGTGCCCTTGTTTGTGCTGAAGGCATCCAATTTAGATGTGGCCATGAGCAAGATGTCGGTTTTGATGTCGTAGACAATTTTGTTTAGCTCGAAAGAGGCTATCTTTCAATGGTTTCTCGATTGGGTGACTCCTTTAATAATAAAATTCTTATTGTTTACAATCCGTAGAGGCCGATTCCTCGAGAAATAGAATCCCTTAATTTCTTGGAGATGATGATATTCATGATTCTCTAGCCAAATTCAGATTCTACTTGGTGCGGTGTTCTTTTATTCGTTTTATGTATGATGTTATGGATCGCTCTCCATCCAAATTCAAATTTGACTCCTTCAAATATCCCCTTCAGTGTTTCCATCGTCCATTTCATGTACAATTGCTAGTTATTAAAATTCCTCGTCTCTATTTTTATAGCCAACTCTTTAGACACACTTCAATGTTAGACATTTGTGGAAGCCTCATAAATATTATATCCCAAGATTTATGCACTTTTATTACCTCTACCAAGTTTATAAGGTTTCCTACTATATGGCTTCACAAGTTCCTATTAATGGTCCCCACAAGCATAAACTCCGTACTCATAAGAACACCGCTCTAAAAGAGTTTACAAACATATGGTCATAATTTTTCAAGCCACTATGAACAAGAGTAAAAGACTAGAGTCGAGAAATCCTTGTCACTAATTTCTTTTTCCATTCGTTGATGACAATCATTAGAGATAAAATCCATGATTCAAATATTTACAAACCATGACATGATACAATATATTAGCATTATAAGAAAATGAGATAAGTTCTTCTGTAATTAGCAAGCTAAATAACAAAGTCGAATTAAAGGTAGGTAGCGCCCTAGGCAACAGTTTGAGTGGGCGCTCTCCTCACAATTTTAGTTAATATTTTTTCATGAAGTAAATAAATAAAATATGCCTATATTCTTGTATTTTTAAATTTACATTATGGTTATAGTAAAATAATAATAATAATATCTTATTAAATTATCACAAAAGGATGCAAAATATTCCATGGATGGAAAAAAATAATGGTAGGAGATGCTGAGAATGCAAAAAATATGTAGGTGACGGAACTCCATCTTGAAATAAAACACCATTTTTTTCAAAGAAACAAAAAGTTTGAGCTCCCATGGCTTTGTGAAGAGTTGTATTTGGACCAGTGCCTACCAGTTCCTCCATAAAAATAATAGACATTTTCTCCAAAAATTAAGAATAGAGAATTAAATACTTATTTCCTTCAATTATACTCACCTCTACTAGATACACCAGTGACATTATAAATAATACATTAATATTTTTGTAGAACAAATTACACACCTACATAATCTAGAGCTACATTAGAGAATGTGTAACAATACCAACAAAATCATATCCATTTAAAAATATGTGATGTTTACTTTTACTTGCAAAAATATTTAAATTTTTTTATGTGTATGCGTGAAATTTATGTTACTATATATAATAATATCTATACATGGGTTGATCAATACTAAATATTCGATAAATTATTTTAAAGCTATGTTATAAAATTAATGATAAAAAGGAAATTTTAGATTGAAATGCCCCCGACTATTAGCGCCCTAGTAACTACCTAGTTTTCCTAAGGCTTAATCCCCCCTTGCTTTGAATAACAATACACATTCACTCTTTTCAAAATAACCATTATAAGGAAAACCAAAGTGCAATGCATGACTAAGAAATAAGAGAAATTACAGTAGCTTTTCTCGATTCAGTCTCTATTATGTTACAACCAAAGCCTAATTTTCATAACTATGAGAATGATTACCATAATATAGTTACATAATCTAGATTCCAGGTTTGAAATTTTGGTAGAGCAATTATAAGATTTAATACATTATTGCTAAAGGAAAAGGACTAATTTCAACAGTAAATTCAGTAAATGAATAATGATACAAATTTCATCTACAACTTATTTTTTCCATCCACAGAGCTACCAATAAGAATCATGTAGATATAATAATCATTCAATATGCCAATAAGACTTTCTTCCTTTCTCACACTTTCAAAAGGGAGATCAATGCATGCAACACTATAAAATATCTAAAAGCTATTCATCCATTCATTTTTCTTCATCCGTGAACTCAGTAACTTGCATGGTTATGTGTTAATTCCATGGAACTGACATGGAACCCCATTTAATCTATTAAGAAACAAAACAATGTTGCAATCACACTTTCAGCAATAATAGAAGAGAGTGAATCCATTTATAAAAACATTTTATTTTCAGTTAGGCATGAGAAAGAGAGACAAGACTTTGATTCTCGTGACAACATAAAAATGCATCCCAAAATAAAATCGTATGGTTTAAGAGATAACAACAATATGTATTCACCCAATACATTCAACATACAATGCCATCGGGAAAGCAATAATGCATCCAAAACATCAAGTTTTAAGAGGGAACAACAAATTATTTTCACCCAATACTCTCAAAGATACAATATTATCGGGAAAGCAATAATGCATCCATAATACAAATGTTTAGGAGACTTTTAAGTAAAAATATTCACCCAATACTTCCAACACACAATGATATCAAGGTAAGCAATAATATAGAGAAGGGAAGGAAATATTTCATCAATCCACGAAGGGCATTTACCCTATATCGAATCTATACAACAAAAGCCCCAAAAACAATCATATATATAAATATGTGGAGATACATATTTATTAATTCTAAAGAATGAATATAGAGATATATGCATGTACACAAACCCACATATATTTATAGAGATGAAAGCATAATAACCACACACATTTTAATTCAATTTGTTGAATGGAGGCATTTAAATACATAACATAGTGAAAGGAAAACCATTCTTAAATATTAATGAGGGTAAATGCTTGAAAAATGAAGGGGTTTCTTGACCCAGTTGTTGTGAACTCCACTTTGCATTCTTCTTTTACAACTTATACAACCCCTTGCAACACTTGGTTGCATGAAATGGCTAGTCATTAATTTTGCAATCTAGACTCATAATTAATTTTAATAGAACTACAAATTCCTATGATTTTCACCATTTACATGCCATCTAAATCACAAAATCTAGGGTTTTTATTAAGAAAAGGGTTTTCCTTCAAACAAAACCATGAAAAGTAAGAAGAATGAAGGGTTTCGACTAGGTTCGAAGTTCTTATCCGATTTCGAACACGTTCCACTATATTTGATAAGCCATAAGGTCTATGACCCTTGCTAGGTTTCCACATTCCTTTTTGTTTTGTTTTATCCATCAAATACTAATAAATCAAATCTTTATCAAAGGAAGTATATATACATATATAATCATTTAATTATAAGTTTATGTTTACATATGTATATTTACTTCCTTATACTTTAAGTTATATTTTATGCATATGCTTATAGGGTGTTTGAAAGTGGTTTTAAATTTCCTTCAATTATAATGCAAATTCTAGCATTTGGTGGGTCCTTCAGATTTTGCTTTTAGCCAATTTTATAATTTTAAACCAAGTCAAATTTTAGGACTTCATGATTCTAGACTTAGCCATAGTCGTTACTTTCCCATAATTTCCCATGATGTCAAAACAACATAATAATGCCCTTAAGTTATCTTGTCAATAAAATACTTACAAAAAAACATCCATTAAGTTTCACATGGGTAAGTGCATGGAAATGGGGGGCCAAAAAATGAACACAAATATGTTTTTTGGCCATTTTGGTCATAACGCAACAGAGAAAATACGAGTCACATTATAATGTGAGCGCGTTATGTCATCACCAATCTGACACTATGATAATTCTTTACCGGAACTCCTCGTGCTATGATTATTTACTAATGCACAACTTTTAGTTTGGTGGATGGAATCTGGAAACACAACAACAAACATAACACAAGAATACCATAGACTATGATAAGAAGGAATGATGATAAATCTGAAATATAAGTGTAAATTATAATATCAATATGAAATTGTTACAATCTCACCCATGTGGTACTTCAAGTGTTACTGACTTCACTTTCCTTCTAATAATAACTATGGGAGAAACTTCACAATTACACCTCTTAATGGCTTCTTTAACTCACCTTCAAAATGATGGCACACTTACTCATACAATATTTCTCACTACTTCTTTCTATGCTAAATGAGGGGGGTGGCCTTTTTATTTATAGGAATTCAGGCTTATCCACCCTATCTCTAAGATAGGATAGGAAATCTCTTCCGGCCAATCATATTCCATGCCTAAACTCTTGCCTTTACATGTAGGCTTATCTTCTAAGATAAGATAAACCTTATCATCTCACATGGGTTCCGCCTTTTTAGACTTTTCCAAAATAAAACACAAAAATATTTATGACATCACTCTTTGTCCTATTACAAATATAATATTTCTAATTCCTAATCATGTAGACCCTACTTCTCTACTTACCCCAACTTTGACATTTTAACATTACCGGACCACTTATGACCAATATTTACTTTTTACCACAACATTCCTATTGTACTTTGATCATTACCATACTTTACTTTATTAGAGGCATCGTAATGACGGTGCCATTATATTCTATCGACGCCACTACTAATCATACTTAACAACATCCTATTCCTAATACATACATAATAAAATAGAAATTATGGAGGAAAATTTTAATGTCGACATTTTCCCCTTCCTAGCTTCTACTCCGTCCTCGGAGTAGACTATTTTGGTGCTTGGAAAATATTTAACTTGTCATGGTTGACCCATTTCGTAATGGGAGTGCCATCCAATTCCTTCAGTCGATATGTACCATTTTCATGCACAACTGCTATTTTGTAGGGCCCCATCCATTTGGGAAGAAATTTTCTCTGCCTTCTTTTTTTGTATTTGGAATCATATACTAGAACCAAGTCATTCACATGAAATGGAGACCAACGGATCTTTTGATCAAAGTATTCATTCTGCTTCATTTTCTTCTTATAGCTTGTATCCTTCGCTATTTCCTCATTTCCTCTAGCAAATGAAGATGTACCAACCTTTCTTTTACTGAATCACTTTCATCCATCCTTTCCTTTTTCATAACTCTCACAGTGGGAATATCAAACTCAATAGGAAGAACTAGATCAATGTTATAAGCCAACTAAAATGGGGAGTATCCTGTTGCTGACTTTGATGTTGCCCTATATGCCCACAATGTTGCATGAATCTTTTTATCCCACTTATGTACCTACAAGGCTGCATCTTTTGCTAGAATTTGACACAACACAAAATTTGTTTGTTCCACCTGTCCATTTGTGCTTGGCTTGTATGTTGTTTCCTTCTTGTGCTTAATAGAAAACTTGTTGACTAGGGCTTCTACCACCTCATTAATGAAGTGGCTTCCTTGATCTGTTACAATTTCTAATGGGCAACCAAATCTGGTGACAATGTGTTCATATATGAACCTTGCCACTTCATCCATGGAAGATGTTTTCAATGGCCTAGCTTCAACCCACTTGGTTAAATAATATGTGGCAACTACAATATACTTATTTTGGCGTGGGGTAGTTGAAGTGGACCTACAATATCTATTCCCCACTTTTCAAAGGGACCAAGTGGAAGAATAGGCATAATGGAGCTGATGAAGTCTTACGATTACCATGTGTTTGACAAATATCACATGTCTTACAATAATTATAACAATCTCTAAAAAGAGCGGGCGGTGATAACTTGCATCTAAGATCCTTCTTCTTTATAAGTTGTCCAGAGAAGTGTCCTCCACATGTACCATTGTGGAATTCTTCTATCAGCTCCTTCCCTTGATCACGTCCAACTGCCCTCTTGTACTGTCCATCAGGTCCTATTCGAAATAATACTCCATGTAGAATAGAATATGGATGACTGGATTGAGTAATCTTCCTCTTAGTCTTTACATTGGCACCATCAAGAAACTTGAATTCATTTAGATAATTCCAAATATCTATGTATTCACTAGGGATTGTGTCAAGGGATAACAATGTTGCATCTAGGAAATCATCATCATCACAAGATGAACCTAAACCATCATAGGCTCGAGAGAGTGCATCTGCATTGACATGCTTCTTTCCTGGCCTATCTATAATATCAAATTCAAATTCTTGTAGCAAAATTATCCATCTTACTATCCTCCCTGATGGGTTAGGCTTATTTACAATATATTTTAGAGCCTGATGATCTGTTACAACTATAAATTTCTACCATAGCAAGTAATTTCTAAACTTCTTTACAACAAAAATGATAGCTAGAGCCTCTTTTTCAATTACAGTATAATTTACCTTAGCACTGCTCATTTGTCTACTCCCAAAGTAAACTGGATGATCATTCCCATTTTCATCCTTTTGGCTCAGAGTACTTCCTAGTGTTGCATCTGAGGCATCAATATACACAATGAATGGCTTGCTCTAATCTGGATTCTTTAAAACAGGTGAAGACACTAGGGCTTCCTTTAGTTGTTCAAAAGCTTCATGCGCCTTATTTCCTAGTTCATAAGTAACATCCTTCTTCAAGAACTGGGTTAGTGGTGTGCAATCTTTGAGAAATTCTTGATGAACCTTCTATAGTAACCCACATGGCCTAAAAATGATCTCAACTTACTTCTATTCATAGGAAATGGTAACTCTTTGATTTTTGAAACTTTATCAGGATCAGTACCAATACCATCTCTGGATACAACATGCCCTAACAAAATACCTTTAGAACATCCAAAGACACACTTTGTAGGGTTTAGTGAGGCTTGTGCTTCATCTAACCTTTGAAATGTTGTCTTCATCTAGTGCAGGTGGTCCATCTTGCTCCCATAGATGTAAAAAACATTTAGAAATACTTTGACAAATTCTCATTGTAGGGTTTAAACACCCTATTCATAAAACACTGGAATGTTTCCGGAGCATTACACAACCCAAAAGGCATAACTCTATAAGCAAACGTTCCCCAAGGAGTGGTGAATGTGGTCTTCAGTTGATCTTTCTCCGCTATACAAACTTGGTTGTATCCGCTATATCCATCAGCAAAACTATAGCACTCATGGCCAGCTACTTTGTCCAAGATCTAATATGAGAATGGAAGAGGGTAATGATCCTTCTTTGTTGCCTTATTGAGATTCCTATAATCAACAAAAAAATGCGTAGCTTCCCATTCTTTTTTATTGAGATCACAATGGGAGAAACCCATTCTAAATTCTCCACAACAAATATGAATCCTGCATCAAGTAACTTATCTATTTCTTCTTTTACAGTCTTGGAAAATTAGGATTCATTCTATATGGCATTTACTTTATGGGCTTAGCACCATCTACCAGCTTAATAGAATGTTCTACCCAACTTACTTGATGGAGTTCCTTGTAATCAAAAGTGAATAGGTGTATGTACCTTCAAAAGAGCTGGAGGTAGGATTCCTTCTCACTCTCCATCACAACATCACCAATCTTTATTTGTTGGAGACGATCAACAATTTCTTCTTCAGATAATCTTATGGGTTCATGAGTCGGTGTGACTGGAAGGATATCCATGACCGAAACATCAACCTCACTTTCTTCATCTTCTGTGTCCACTTCACTGGTACTAGAGTAATCAGAGGATGTCCAATTATCGCCATCACTTGAATCCATAGGTTCTTCCTCATGATGCCGAGGAATCACGTTTATCTTCACCCTCTCTCTCTGCCACGTCCAAGTGTCATGTAACCTTCATTCCAGTAGTTTCTTGCATGAACTTTCCTTAGCCATGGCCTTCCCAACAACATTGGGTATGCAATAAGCCCATTTTCATCACCCGAAAGTCTACCACACATACAACACCCATAACATATATTGTCACATTTGAAACAACATCTTCTGGTTTAGTTTTTCCCTTATTTAATGACCTTAACATAAGTGTTGAGGGGCGATCAATTTTTAAACCCAACATATTCATTACAGACTTGGTCATTACATTAACTACAACACCTCTATCAACTAAGACATCATGAATTGAAATACCATTACATAATACCTCAGCTTGTGGAGCGTAGGGATCTACCTCTGCCTCCAAAACATGTACCTCAACCTCCTTACTTCATCGAGCATTGAGTCCACTTCGTAGCTCCCACCTCTTCTCAGAAGACATAGCCAAGAGTTGACCATATGTAATATTTGCAAGCCTTTTAGACAGATCTTCTAAGATGGAGTATGGTCCTTGTCCCCGTGAAATCGGAAAATCCCCGCACACCCAACTTTCTTCTCCTATGTTTCTTACTAGTTTCTCCTTTCATATTCTTAGGATCATTTCCATCTTGGTTATCTTTTTCTTTCTTTCTTTTTGTTACAAACACATCTACTTTATTATTTATGCTCTTATTTACTACATCAAAAGAATTCACAGTGCTTTTCCTCTATCATTATCTCTTGTACCGGATGTAGAAGCTCTAATCTGGACAATTATACTTATAATGACCCTTTTATAACAACCATAACATACGACTTCAAAAATATTTCTTTTTGGACCTCTATCTCCTCCTTGAGAACTAAATTCTTTTCCTTGAAGAAGATTAATAGTTAATTGGCTCATCTTCCTGAGCATATCTTCATACTCAGTAGATGTACTAGGAGAAAGATTTGTGCTCACCAAGAGTGGTTGTGTATTTTAGACCAAAGGTGCTGGTGTAGGCTCTACTTTAGCAACAATTTCTTTGGGCTCCTCTTCCATGCTTTCTTCTTGCCTTCTTGTAATCTCATTTGCTTGTTCAATGGTAGCTGGGCGGTCATACTTTACTCGTTGTCTGATCTCTAGCTTCATCCCAAGAATGAAGTGCTTACAGAGGAGATTATCCACACCATTCATCAACCCATCCACTAATCCTTCCTTCCGGATCTGGGCATCAAGCTTCCTCCTTAGCTTTAGAACACGAGCATGATAATCCCTTATCTTTTCTTATCTCATTGGGATAGCTTTGTGAAATCGATCATGAGATCTGCATATTTCTATTGTTCACCAAATTCTTCAAGAAAACTTTCAGTTAATAAATCCCATGAGTTTTTCACATTATCACTTAGTGTTTCAAACCACCTAAGGGTTGAACCATTTAAAAAGGTAGGAAAAAATTCAGTCCATTGTTCCATTCTTATGAAGCCATTACAAATGCAAGATCGTTTAAACTCTTGAATGAAAGAGGAAGCATCTTCATTAGATTGGGCTAAAAAAATAGGAATCTTCCCCATTTTTAAATGTAACCACAGTGAAATACCAACTCACAAGTACAATCAGTAAGACTTATGTGCACAAATAATTGACTCACTTCAATAGAAAGTGACTTTACACCTTTCTACAGTAAAATAGGAATGACCATGGTAATCTTGACTTACTACGGTAAAAACTGACTTTACTGTGGTAAACACTATTTACGGTAAAAATGAAGTTACTAGGGTAAACACTATTCACGGTAAAAAATGAAGTTACTGTGGTAAATACTATGCATGGTAAAAAGTGACTTTAACATGGTAACTACTAGGCATAATAAAAACAATGTTACCCTCCTATTGATTTATGACTAAGTGGGAATATCTTTCTAGAAAATTCACCAACGGGGAAGGGTCCCGGCAATGGAACCAAAATGTCATCACTAATCCGGCACTATGATAATTCTTTACCGGAAACTCCTCGTGCTATGATTATTTACTAATGCACAACTTTTAGTTTGGTGGATGGAATCTGGAAACACAACAACAAACATAACACAAGAATACCATAGACTCGATAAGAAGGAATGACTATAAATCGAAATATAAGTGTAAATTATAATATCAACATGAAATTGTTACAATCTCATGCATGAGGTACTTCAAGTGTTACTGACTTCACTTTCCTTCCAACAATAACTATGGGAGAAACTTCACAATTACACCTCTTAATGGCTTCTTTAACACACCTTCAAAATGATGGCACACTTACTCATACAATATTTCTCACTACTTCCTTCTATGCTAAATGAGGGGGTGACCTCTTTATTTATAGGAATTCAGGCTTATCCACCCTATCTCTAAGATAGGATAGGAAATCTCTTCCGGCCAATCATATTCCATGCCTAAACTCTTACCTTTACATGTAGGCTTATCTTCTAAGATAAGATAAACCTTATCATCTCACATGGGTTCCACCTTTTTAGACTTTTCCACAAATAAAATACAAAAATATTTATGACATCACTCTTTGTCCTTATTACAAATATAATATTTCTAATTCCTAATCATGTAGACCCTACTTCTCTACTTACCCCAACTTTGACATTTTAACATTACTTTGGACCACTTACGACAAATATTTACTTTTTACCACAACATTCCTATTGTACTTTGATTGTTACCGTACTCTACTTTATTGGAGGCACCGTCATCGACATTGCCATTATATTCTATCGAGACGCCACTACTAATCATACTTAACAACATCCTATTCCTAATACATATATAATAAAATAGAAATTACGGAGGAAAATTTTAATGTCGCGATTCTGGTTTGGTAAATTCGAGCCATAACACACTCACGTTATAGCACACTCGTGCTCTTGGTTGTTGCGTGGCATACACACTTATGGGAGGGATATATTTACTAAAATAAATTTAAGTTTTTCTTTTATTAATCTTTATACTTTATTATTTCTTAAAGTATAAATTATAAAGATTAATAAAAGAAAAACTTATACTTTAAATTTATTTTAGTAAATATAAGAAGTTAGGGTCACTTTGCACCTTATGGAACTAGTCTCACAACTCCATCTGTCATGGTTTAGAATATGATTTTTCAGATTCTAATCTTGTCATTACATAGGTATTTTTCAAGATTTCAACATTCAACCTAAAGCTTTTAGGGTTTAAATTCTACAATCGATATCTATTTTGTGAAAGAATATAGTCATTGTTTAGGTTTTAGGGTCTTCTTGATTGGTTATTGACATTTGTAGGAGTTTTAGATGTGTTAAAACTATATATTTTAAACCTCACAACTCCCAAAGGTAGCAATAATTTCTCGAATATATGGACTCATGCAATTCCTTATAACACATAATAAATCAAAACACATATATAAGTTTTTATCGATTCAAATAATCAAGGGAATGGTCATCATGAGGTTTGTGAAGGATCTGAAACATCATGAGGACAATGGGTGCAATTATAAAAATCATGAGGTCTTCCTCAAGGCTTCCTTCATTCTCTCAGTGTTATCCCTATCCCAAGAATTTCCTCTAGTGCTATGTTTTGGTCCAACTCTTCCCTGACTAGTTCAATTGGGTTTGTTTCCTCAACTAAGAAGCTTCAAATATAGGCACCTTTGAATCTATTCCTCTCTTATGAGATAGTCTTATCATTCCATCATGTTCTCAGACAACTAAACCACCTATTTCACTCATCTAGTTTCTCAACATTCATCCAAAGACTCCTCTCACTTGCCTTTACCAAAATTTCCCTTGCATTGCATAAGAGCAAGGTTCACTAGTCACTTCTTGGTTTGTCTACTCTACAAAATCTTCATGCAAGCTAAAAGCATCCCTAAACACCCTTCTCAATCTCAAGGAGGTATGAAAAGTTTGTTTAACATAACCTTCCATTAGTTGCTCCATTCACTATCCACTCTCTTAGACTAGCCTTCCCACTTTCTAGCCCTACCTAGGTGTTATGTTGATTGTATCTTCAGATTTAAACACATACTAAACAAGTTGAGGGAATTGTAGAGTACCCATTAAGGGTTTCTAGTTTGCATTAAGAGTTTTAGGTTTGAACTCCAAAGATAAATACCACTTCCTTCATTAAATTGAGCTAACAATTAGGTCTAGGTTTGTATTTGTTGTTTCTCCCCTAGACTATCACTCACACCTCAACATGCACCCAATGAACCTTCCAATTTTCCTTTGAATCTCCTAATAGACCTCCTTAGCATCATATCTACCAATTTTCAAGCTTCAACCCTAAACCCTAAACCCTAAACCCTAAACCCTAAGCCCTAAGCCCTAAATCCTAAACCCTGAACCCCAAAACCTAAACCCTAAATCCTAAACCCTATTTTTACCACCTTGAACCCTAACCCCTAACCCCTAACCCCTAAACCCTAAATCATAAACCCTAAACCATGATCCCTAAACCATAAACCCTAAACCATGAGCCCTAAACCCTAAAACCTGAGCCCTAAACCCCAAACCCTAAATCCTAAACCGTGATCCCTAAGCCCTAAACCCTAAACCATAAACCCTAAAACCTAAACCCTAAACCCTGAGCCCTAAACCCTAAACCCTTAAACTTGAACCCTAAACCCTAAACCATAAACCCTAAATCTTGAGCCCTATACCCTAAACCCCGAGCCTTAAAACTTAAACCCTAAATCCTGAGCCCTAAACCCTAAACCTTAAATCCTAAACCCTAAACCTTGAGCCCTAAACCGTAAACCCTAAAATATAAAACTTAAATCCTAAATCGTACACTCTAAACCCTTAACTCTAAACCATGAGCCCTAAACCATGATCCCTAAGCCTTGAGCCCTAAACCCTAAACCATAAACACCGAGCCCTAAACAATCTCAATCTCACTCTCACTAAATATTTATTTATTTTGAATCAAACAAACTTCAATTTTATTGACAACTCGACTAGGAGGGCATGTCAACCACAAGGAAACCTCGATATTGTTTAAAATCCCTCTAGTCTACAGTAGTGATTACAAAGTGAAAACTGCTCTTGATCTTCTGCACTACAAGGATCGACAAACTTCATATATTTCCAGTAGGTCTCATGAGCGAGTTCATCTTTTTGAACATCATTATTAGGACCATATTTCCTAGTCTCGTGCCTAGAACCATCATTGAGTCTACTTGTACAACTACCTTGTTTATGAGATGTGTGATAAGAAACTAAATGGATATGACATCTACCTTGTTCCTTCCAATGCATATTACACATCTCTCCCAAACCTGTTTCTCCTTACATATACTTGCGCTCTTGAATGTTAATTTCTTCATACTTTGAAACAAATTTCACATTTATCATATTTCCATGTATGGTATTATGCAATCTAGGATGACCTATTGGAAGCTAGAAAAAATAACCATTGCAACATAAAAATTAATCTCAAATGAAATGAAAGAAACATAGAGAATATACCAACGTGGAGATGCATGATCAAAACCAAATTGCTTGCAGTATCCTCTCCTTTGGAGAAAGAGAAATCTCTTATGCTATTGAATGGATAGAAAATTTGACATAACTTCATAAAATGTTCAAAATAAGCATAACAATAGGGAATGACTAAGAACACACATGGGTTATCAATTTCCTAGTAAATATTTCTTGTTTAGTTCTAAATGGGAGTCATCTGGCCTACGGCTTAGTGACCTTCCATTCATTGATAATTCCTTCTATGATAAACCCATGGATGCTTTCAAAAGTGCCTTCAAAAAGATAGGGGTAGTCATCAAGCCTAGTGAAGGGTGTGATGTGATTTCCAAAAAAATTGAAATGCATACAAATTTAGAGGTCATAACACAAATTTACAAATATCTCTATCATTATAAATGGAAGCCAAGTAATAGTGTCTCCCTGTATCCAAGGATCGAGGACTACTTTGGAGTATGTGATAGGATTGGACATTCAGAATCACCGAGTGTCCAATCGAATGTCATTGCTTTGTTCTTCAAATGAAGCCTTCATTCCCAACAACTTGCTACTACAAGAAACCTTATTCAAAAGAGAGTCAAAAACATTTATTTGTACCCAAAAAAGGTTTTGTTGGATATTTTTCATTTCCCTCCTTCAAAATATCAATAGATGAAAGACATCAAATTGTGATGACTCTTTTTGAATATTTTTCTAACAAAGTAGATGAACCATTTTTAGTTGAATACTATCTTTCAATATTAATAAACATGGGTAAGACACAAAACATCACAATGAGTGAAATAGTTCCCATGCGATGGGAAAAATAAGATAGTTGTATTGGGTAACATTTATTTGTACCAAAAATTATTATTAGATATCCGTATTTCCTCCTTCAAAATATCAACGGATGAAAGACATCAAATTGTGATGAATCTCTTTGAATGTTATGCATACGAAGAAGATGAACCCTTTTAGTTGAATGCTCTCTGTTAATACTAATAAGAATGGGTAAGACACAAAAACTTATAGTGAGTGAGTGAATGGGCAAGCCTAAACCCCCTTAGCCCTCAACCTTGGGCCTTAAACCCTAAACCCTAAACCCTAAACACTAACCCCTAAAACCTAAACCCTAAACCCTAAACACTAACCCCTACCCTAAACCCTAAACCCTAAACCCTAAGTTCCCTATTATTACTTATTGGAACCCTAAGCCCTAAACCCTAAGCCATAAACCGTAAACCATAAACCCTAAACCTAAGCACTAAACCCTAAACCCTACACCCCTAAACCATGAGCCCTAAACCCTAAACCCTAAGCCCTAAATCCTAAATCCTAAACCCTAAACCCTAAACCATAAACCATAAAACCTAAACCCCGAGCCCTAAACCCTAAACCCTAAACCTTGATCCCTAAACCTTGAGCCCTAAGCCCTAAGCCATAAGCCCTAAACTCTAAGCCATAAGACGTAAGCCCTAATCCCTAAGCCATAAGACCTAAGACCTAAGCCATAAACCCTAAACCATGAACCCTCAAACCTAAACCCTTAACCCTAAACCCTAAATCATGAGCCCTAAACCTTGAACCATGAACTGTGATCCCTAAACCCTAAACCCTAAAACCTTAGCCCTATACCATAAACCCTGAGCCATATACCCTATACCCTAAACCACGAGCCTTAAAACCTAAACCCTAAACCATAAATCCTAATCCATAAACCCTAAAACCTAAACCCTAAACCCTAAACCTAAGCACTAAACCCTAAACCCTAATCCTTAAACCTAAGCCATAAACCCTAAACCTCGAGCCCTAAACCCCGAGCCTTAATCCCTTAAACCCTAAACCCTAACCCCTAAACCCTAAACCCTAACCCCTAAACTATAAACCCTAAACCCCGAGCCTTAAACCCTAAACCCTAAACCCTAAAACTTAAACCCTGAGCCCTAAATCCTAAAGCCTAAAGCCTAAATCCTAAAGTTTAAAGCTTGAAGCCTACCCTAAACCCTAAACCTTGAGCCCTAAATTATAAACCGTAAACCCTTAACCCTAAACTCAACACACCCTAAACCCTAAACCTTTAGCCCTAAACCCTAAGCCACAGAGCCTTGAGCGCTAAACCATAAACCCTAAACCCTAAAGTTTATTTTTACCACCCTAAACCCTAAACCATAAACCCTGAACCATGAGCTCTAAACCCTAAACCCTAAAACCTGAGCCCTAAACCCTAAACCCTAAGCCCTAAAAAATATTCCAAAATATTTCTATATTGCCTACAACACTTCTAATAAATTCTCGACATCACCTCTAGATACTTAATATATTTCTTGAACTCTCCCAAAGGGTGTTTGATTAGCTTAGAATGACCTTTTTAGGCCTCCAGAGGAATTTATCTTCCATCAAGTCACACTGAACTCATCAATCATCGTATCCAATCATCCCTTGCACATTGAAACAAACTTAAAAACCTTGTTAATAATTTCTTTTGATCTAGGTTGAGAGTGGTACTGAGGCAGGTTGGCTAGAGGAAGGACACACCATTGACCAGAAGTGAAAGATGCATTCCCTAAGCTTGTAAAGTAGGTACTCATCCATAGTATGATTTTACCATATTATAAGACAAAATTAGGGATTCAACTCCATGCTCATGGGAAAATTCATGAGTCCATATATTCGATTAGTTGTCACTACCTTTGGGAGTTGTGAGGTTTGTAAATTCTAATTTTGACACATTTAACACTCCTACAAATGTCAATAACCAATCCAAAAGGCCCCAAAACCTAAACAATGACTATATTATTTCCCAAAATAGACATCAATTGTATAATTTAAACCCTAAAATCT
This sequence comes from Taxus wallichiana var. yunnanensis, assembly GCA_018340775.1. Lineage (NCBI taxonomy): Eukaryota > Viridiplantae > Streptophyta > Pinopsida > Cupressales > Taxaceae > Taxus > Taxus wallichiana. The sequence continues at coordinate 769,492,067 of CM031240.1, forward strand.
TGAAGGTTGAATGTTGAAATCCTAAAAATACCTATGTATTGACCAGTATTAGAATATGAAAAACTATCTTCTAAATCATGATAGATGGAGCTATGGGACGAGTTCCATGAGGTGCAAAAGTGACCCTAACTTCTTATATTTACTAAAATAAATTTAAAGTATAATAAATAATAAAGTATAAATATTAATAAAAGAAAAACTTATCTGTCACATAGCAAAAGGAATATGAGTGCGTTATAACATGCTCGCATTATAATATATCCCTCTTGTAAACACATATGCGACATAAAAAATAGGAACGCGAGCGTGTTATAACACACTCGAGTTATAACATGCTCACATTTCATCTTCTATGGGTTTAGGAATCCTAAACCATAGGATTGGATTTGCCTTAAATACCCCACCCCTAGGCTTGGTACCGTAATCGTGAATAAATCCGTGTTTAACAAAAAAATCAAAATCTCACGTGTACACCTCGATATCTTATGCGTTATAACATAATATTCCAAAAAAAATATACTACGACATCAAGCTCGGTTTTACCTTGGTGACGATATACTTCTTTCTAAAATCTGATTAGTTTAAGGATTTCATCCTTAATTTCTTTTACTAGTGCCCTCTTTTCTTGTCAAAATGTATGCATACGTTTTTGTACACAACTTATGATTTTTTCATCCAAATTCCAAAAACAAACTCCTCTTCTAAACTCCATTCTACATGCACTAAAAACAAAAAATGACTATTTTTCTCAAAGTTACGGGGTGTGTACATACAAATATTTCATTTTTTGGGATGTGTGCACTTTGAAAATTAATTAAAAATTATATATTCATCCAAAAATTATGAAAAATTAGTGGGACCTTGTACATGGAATTATCTAACTTTCTACTAAAGGGATTTGAAAAATAATTTATAAAACTAAAAAAATGGTGGGGGCACAATCCACCATTTTTGAAAATAATTAGTAGTTTAGAAACTAGATTCCAAGCTCTATGGTACTCATTCTTATCACTTTGTCAAATTTTGAGCATATGCATGCTGAATTATTAGATGAAGTTCATGTTTTTCTGATTTCAGGAAAAATGTGTCCCTTTTTGACCCCCTTTTGGCCCCCCATTTCCATGCACTTACCCACATGAAAATATTTGCAACCTCAAGTGTTTTACTATCCAATATTAAACCTATAAAAAATCACAAAACATGTCACCAATACCAATCAACATTAATGATGCAAGATGCTCAATACTCCAAGGTTGTATGCTTACAATGTCCCAATGAAACATTAATACCACATTTTATGGGAATCTAAAACCAAAGTATAAATATGCACTCATTATTAATGCAAAGGTTATGATAGCAATTAAGGTCCATGGTGGTAGCCAAAGGCCATGTTTCAAAAACCACAAGAATACCAAAATCATTGTCACATGCACATTTATGCTACATTGCTAGATTAGAAGACAAGTAATAACTTTACTAAACTAACAAGTGCACTTCAAACATTAAAGGGGATATAGAGGATTGGAATGGGAAAATTTGAATGGAAAATAATGTTATTTTGGGTACCCAACAATTACTGGTACTTATTCGGCTCATATTTTTGGTCAAAAACATTTATTGATGGACAACCTGTATTAAAGAGATTTCATAATTTTTTCCTTCAATTAATTAATCATATGATGATAAAAGGCATTATATAATATACTCTATATTAGGTTTATATATTGGGACATTCCAAACCTATCAAACAAGGTGATTTAAAAAAAAAAAAATCATAAAAATAAATGTAAGAGGAACTAAAGACACTAGGACGTAAACTTCAATATTGTGTAAATCTACTTTGGAAATGTTTTTGATGTGATAGTTGTTGTGTAATGTATGTAGTAATCTTGTTTTGTTTTGTATATTGTTTTAGGAGTTGGTTGACGATCAACAAATTAAGAATGTAAAAGATAAAAATGTTGGTGAGAAGCATATTAATTATAAAAACCATTTCCTTGTCTCCTCATCCAAAAATTCACACTCCCACAATTTATCCATAGGCTAAATTAATTATTAAAACCATTTCCTTGTCTCCTTTGAAAGTAGAAAATATCATTCTATAGGATGCCATCAAGTCAAAACAAGCTTATTATTTTTACACATGTTATAGAACCTTCTTATAACACCTCATATTATATTCATCCATACCCAAAAAAAGTTCAACACTTTTAAAAATTGGGTTCTAGAACATGAAAAGCAATGCTTTAACACCTATCAATACAACTTGTTTTGATGACATGCGGACTTAGGTGTATCTTGTGTAATAGAGAACATCCAAGTGGAAAACTCAATAATACATAACAATCCAAAAAAATTGCCAACTTCTCACTATAATGGAAGATAAATAATTATTTTTCCTTCTTTTCTACATCACTCAATACATGTTTTGAATCTGAATGGAAGAGGACTAATTATTTTTCCTACTTTTCTACATCACTCAATACATGTTTTGAATTTGGAAAATAGCTTTGATTCCTTTATCTCTCAAGAATTTTTCTATAGCTTTACATAGATCTCCTATGTTTGTGGATGTGACCTATCTCATGCATAAAAATCACATACCTTTTATGACCTTTAATTGGAATACACCAAAGTATCTTTTTAATTCCTCTATACTCCATCAATCTTTTAAGATTTGAATCTCAACCCACATGCACACTTTTGCATAAATGTTTCTGAAGAACATATGTTACATTTTTTTAGGATTCAAATCAAAATGAAGAGTTGCTTTAAATAATTTTAACCCCATAATCTAATATTTTCTTTATAATTATAAATACAATATCAACTAAGATTCTCTAGATTTAAATATTTCAAGAAGGTAACTTACCCATGAGCTTATTTGGTTTTTTATAACAGAATCAAACTAAAAAAATTAATGGGGACCAACATGAGAGATGGAAATAAAAACTAGGGAAATGGAAAAACAAATGGTTAAGATTAGCAGGAATAATTCAATCAACACAAGCTATTATATAGGTTTTTCTAATATATTTGCTATCACTTATCTCAAACCTATGGAGTTGAAACTTTAAATCCTCACAATCTAGACATACTTCATACGCAAAGGGATGGAAAAATTGTTCAAATTTTTATTGGTTTCTTGGGCTAAAATTACTCAACCAAAATATGTTAGATGAATAATATAAATCTATCAAACAAACCTATGGATATGAAATTGGATTGAGATATATACAATGGACCCACCTCAATCATACATCCATTCTTCTCAATAAATATGTTTTTTGTGATTTTAATCTATTTAAAGATGTTATTATCTATTTTTATTGTGTATGGTTTAATATTACATGTTATGGAATTAACTACATGAGCTATTTTCAAATTTGATGAACATATGCTCAAATCCTATATGTTACTAAAGATGTAATTGCTATCCAAATAACATAAATTTGGTAACTCTGAGATGGTACAAAAAAGTTTAGACATAATTAGATACATTACCCACATCCAATAATGATTTGATAGTTGAAAGTAACAAATTATTTGCACGGCACTCAAACCATTCTAAATTTCCTTTATTAATGTTTTTATTGTACAAAAAAACTCCACATATAAGGTCTTTTCAACAAGTTCACATTTTTTCATATCTTGCAATCATTGTAATCCATAAGACCACATACCTTTTAGGCATTTTGTCAAAAATTCAAATACTTTCACATTTTCCATACATATCTTCCAAAGGACTTAACTAAAACATATGACAAACATCCCTTCTCCATAATTATCTAGTGGATCTCCATACTCTATTTCAAAGCTCTTATTTTGACATAGACTGGGATTATGCTAGAAAATGTGAATTGATCATTTTTGGTTGCATTTAGTGAAATAGTTTGAACATCTAAAAAACACCCCTTCTGCATAAAGCTCTGAAAAATGTTTTGGTAGAGGTTGGAAGTATACTTCAAAGGGGTTGAACTAGGGACTAGTTTTAGAGGCTTTCTCAAAATCTTAGACAATTTTTTTGGCAGAGGCTAGGAGTATGGTTCAAAGGGGTGAACACAGGACTAGTTTCAGAGGCTTTCTCAACTCACCCATGGTCATATGCTTTTATTCTCTCGTGGATCACATCGAAGACATAATAGCTGAGCCTCTATATGGGATTCCCCACCAAGGAAGATAAATTATCACACTACCTCACAAGCTAGGTAATGTGGTTGAATTGTTGGTTCTTGATCATTTTTGTATAAGATAAGACAACCTGAAGCCCATTATGTTCCTCTCTTTGAAAGGTAGGGATGGTGAATTGGATAGTGTGATCAAAGCTTCTATTAATAGAGGCATGCAAAAACATCATGATTTTGTTGTGGAACACAAAAATTCATTCAAACCCATGAGAATCACCATCTTTTAAGGAAATCATGTTGGGCATACTGAAATAATCCATGATATAGAGAGCCTATGCTACTAAAAATTCTTCTACTTACCCATCCCTAGGAGCTTGTAGGAGGTGTAGACATAATGGAAAACCACATGAATATCTTGTGTGATGAATATGCATAGGAGAATATATGCATGACAAAGATGCATTTGACATCTTAAGAATGAAAATGTGTAATGGGCCATCAAATTTGAACTTCATAGAAATTTAAACATGTAAATGCCCGTAAAATTGTAAATTTGACATGAATGAATGAAATCAACTGGATGGTCTTGCAAACATATGGATGGATCCTAATTGTCAATCAAAAGGTAAATAATAGAATATCTCTCGATATCATAACCATAGACACAAAATCATGCACTTGGGTACATTTCTAGGTCTTAAAAGGATGCTAGCATTTACATGATTCCTAAGCAAGAAAACTAGTTATTTACAGCTATCTTTCACCTCTTTTTTTGTCTCTTGTTTTCTATTTAGTCTTACACACCCTATAGCCTAGTTGGAACTTTACTTGTTTATCTTTCATGGCTTTAGACACCAACACCTAGCCAGGCATCAACGCCCGGCGCTCCTATCCTCTCTGGCGCCCCGATCCCTTTTTACCTTACCCACTCTTTTTAGGTCTCTTTTATCTTTTGGGAATATTTTTCACTTATGGGCCAGCCTTCCAATTGTCAATTACAAAATTCAAACAAGGGAATCATATAAATACATAGTTATATGTTCAAAATTAAGGACCAAACACTAATCATTACTATCATCACCTAAGATTGCATTCCAAAGGAACTAAAGCACTCCAAAGGCACCAAAACACTCCAAAGTCATCCATCTAACATCCATTCAAGGGACAAGGGATGTATACTTCTACATACACAACATAGGAATAGGAATTCTATTCTATTCCATTCATATATGCTATACATTTCTACATTCTAGATATAGCCCTCTGTTAAGGGAAATTTACACAAGGGCATCCTACGGCATCGTTCTTACACACACACACACACATACACAAGAGCTACATAGAGTCAGAGATGTAGTGTAAAGCTCGGTCATAAGTTCACTCTCGGGGTGATTGGTAGAATCATTATGACTCCCCATTATGCATTTTCCTTTTTAGGTTTGATGTGGTTTGTGTGTATGTGCGAGTGAATTTCTCTTTTGCAGGTTATAGTAACCTTCAGTGATCAAGAATAAAATATCATGTGATCAACATGGAACAATAATAAATACCTTGCAGCCGTAAGAAAGCGGGTTTTGAGCATTTGCACTGTCACCAATGCCCAATTTCAATCACCAGGCTAGCGCTTTGCCTCTACACTAGGTGCCCTTGTCTGACATTATTCATGATTTCCAGAATTTATAGTGAGTAGTTGCGATGCTGTTTTCCACATGTTTAACAATTTACCCTACACAGGTCATTTCTTGTTCACTCAGAAATCAACTAAGTCTTCTTATCTCTCCTTCTTGTTTATTGCTTAGATCTTATTGTAGATTATAATTTTATACATCATTAGGAACAACATTTACTCTGAAATTATATTTAATTCAATTTAAATTAAATCAACTGGATGGTCTTGCATACATATGGGTGGATCTCATTGTAGATCACAAGGTAAATAATAGAATATCTCTTGATACCATAACAATTATCCTACTATATATCATACTATGAAACTTCATAGATAAAAGTAATATATATTTGGTATGATAAGTTATGTTTAGGTGCCTTTAACTCAAAAGAAAAAGAATGAAGAATAATGTAAGAACTCACAACTATTTATTATGCAAATGAATCACTTAATAGTCTAGTTACTTGTAGACAAATATTGATCAGACTTACACCACTTTGCGGAGATAAGGTGTAATACATTTAATATCCTAGAAGTTGAATATAAAGGGTCACAAAATTTCTTGCATTAAAAAAACCAAAGAATGGTTAGTTAACATTTTCGTAAAATTTTGATAGGTATATAGATAATTTTTATTTTCACGACATTTCCGAGCACCGACATAACAAATATCCAAACATTTATCTCAATAATTTTTGAAATCCAATTTGTACCCATATTCCCGCACTATTTAGCAAACCATTTCTTTTCAAAACATTCTCTTACCAAATCAACTTTGAAAATGTTGATAATCTCCACTAGTTCTCAATTTCCACATTTTTTCCACAACAAGGACTAATAAAAAAATGAGTGGTGTCTATTGTCTACATTATTTAATTTATTCACACTATTAGCCCTTATTAAACAAGACTTATTCATTTCCACATTCACCTGGTCTAACTCTTATTTCATAATGGAAAACATCAACTATGTTACCATCGTAGTAACATTTCTCTTATTCTTGGCTTTTACTACAACAAGTGATGTTAAGGGTGATGACACCATGAAAAACCATATAATGTTCACATGATGAATTCAATGAAACCCCAACATTTTAATTTACATGAGCACTTGTATGATTCATTCCTTAATGGGATTACTTTTATTGATCAGTCTCACACTTTGTTGATGCATACATAAAATGTAGTGTTATATGGCTTTGTAGCCAAGATAATAAGTGCCAAGGCTGTGACGTAGGAGAGTATGAGCACATGTTTAGTTATAATCCCATCCTTTTTGGAAAAAATCCATACCACACACTAAATTGTGTTTTTGGGGATCCAATGGAATTTCAAGACTATGGTTACAATATTCTACTTATGAAAAAGATGTTGTGGTGGACTTGGGAATATGGCCTACGAGAAAAATATTCCATGATAGAGGATTGGGACATGTTTTGAGAGATGTATGGGAAAATGTGAAAGTGAAGAAGAGTTGAATCTTGTCACCGCAACATATAAATCATTAGATCACAATATAATTTCTTCAAAGGCTACAAGTAAGTACATAATCTAGTCAATGATAAAGAGAGTGTGGATTTCCAATCTCCAAGAGACATCAATGACCACAACATACATGATTCTATTTTTATGATGGAAACAATTGTGTGCATGGTGCATCAATCCAAATTGGAGGTGTATAAGGCCTTCCGGAGAATTATAGGGAATTGTGACAACATCGATAAAACCTAAACCTAAAAATATGTGATCACTTACATGCTCTTGTAATCCTCTTAGACGATCCTAACTATTGATTGCTCGCCACACAAAAATATGGATGTATATGTTACACCTTGAGCATAATACATTGTAGAGATGTTATAAAATCCCCTACTTCAAAAGGTTTTATACTTTTTGATAGATTCTCCTTATAAGGAGATGCCTTTCGACATAAAAATGACAAAAGTAAAAAATACAAAATTGAACAAGGCCATGATATGGAAAATCCTACCGAATTTAATGCATTAGAAGGATGGAGGGAAAATTAATATCCAATAATACATAAAAGTAACAATGATATTAAGAAAAATATTTAGTAGGGCATAACAATATACTAAGAAATATTATGTTTATATCGAGTTCATATAATATTACATATGGATACAAATAATAATATTACATTGTTGTTGTATACATGTTGTATGGTATGTGCATTCATAGTATTGAAAAAAATTTAAAATTTAGTGATGTTTGTTGGAACATTGTGTTTTATGTTCGTAATACTACATATAAATTTTTTCAGTGAGGACATTTTGTATGTCTTCAATGTCAATGATATTGTTTTAGCATGCATGTAGCCTCATTGAGTTTTGTTTGTGCAAGGCATAGAGTGAGGATATCATATTCTTGTAGTTTTCTGAGCTTGCACAACATGCATTGGCTGAATCGAGATATCAAATGGTGTAAGAGTGTTGAATTGTTTCAATTCCCGTAGCTATTTTGCAGAATTTTTTGCTGCATCCTTAGAATAAAGTTTTTATTTCCATTATGTGTTTTTTTCTGTTCAGGCATAAAAATGCAGGAAAGTTAGTTTTTTTGGTTTTCAAAAAGAGAATCAAAATAAAGGAAACATGTGTCATGAATTTTTACAAGCTATAAATTATAAGAAAATATTCCAGGATTTGCCATGATTTGTACAAGCATTGAATTGTTTGATATGTTATTTTTATCGCCAAATCACTACACCCCATGAAAGGCTAGAGTGCGAATGGGACATTCGGTATGATTGGGTAGCATGGGATCACCTCTCAAGATGTGGGACTTGGGCTCGAGGTGAACCTTCGGAGAAGGCCAACTTCCTCTTCCTAAACCAAACAAAACACTACTTCTAAGGCAATAAAATAGCTAACTAGACTTATACTAACATTTTCATGGGGTTAAGGGAGATAGATTTGCAAGAAATAAAACCTATACTAGAAGTGGTGATGCACCAAGAAAGGGTTTTGCTAGACAAAATTCTGGCTTTCCGATGAAGAGAGATGATCATGAGGAAGAATGAACATGCATTACAAACCCAATTTACATACAATACTTCACTCCTTGATAAACACAATGACCTCCAAAACTTGCAAAAGAAACCCTGGTTGCACAGTTCACCTGCAAACATGAGAGAGGAAAATAGAAGTAGAAAAATCATGTAAGGACATACAATTGATCACAAAACATAATTCTCATTACTTCAAGCACTTGCACAGTGCATCATTACAGCGGGGAAAAGGCATAGGCTGCCATTACAATTTTGAGAAGAAAGGATTGAGAGCCTACAAATTCACAACAACTCAGATTTTGGTGAAGAGAGGGGAAGCTTTTGGAGAGTGTCTAACTCCCACAAGTGAGCACCCCTTTACAACTTATAGCACTTGGCTGAGTGGTGAGAGAAAGAAGGAGAAATCCTAAAATATAGGCTAGAATGTAGCAGATGATTAATCACTGTTGTTGGCCATGCTTTCCTCATTAATTGCAGCTCCATCTTTCTAGGCATTATTCATGGAATGAGGAAATATAAAATTTTAGGATGCAAAACTTTTGAAAATCCATTTCTTGATGATTCCATTGTATAGTTATCAATCTCCTTATTGTAACAACTATTATTTTGTAAAAAATGGGATAGTGGGAAGGAAGTTACGGTTTCTGAGTGAAAGTCATTTTGGGTGTCCCGGGCATTGTACTCCATTATCCTTATTAAATTCAAATATTGAATTTTTCCCATTTTAACCAAAAATACATGTAAAAATCCTTTGGTGGTCTAAATTGGTCCATTGGTGAGACCTATGGAGTTAAATTAGAACTTGAAGGGGTCTTTTGTGGTGCTTTGATAAATGGCTTACCAGCTAGCTCGCTGAGCTAACTGAAAGGTATTCTTTGCATTGCCAAGCGAACACCTTTGCAAATTAATTCCCTCCACAAATAGCACATTGAGCCTTCTATATATCTTGCCCGAATTTTTTCTATCTCCATCTTGTTAGCTCGGTGAGCAATTTCCTCCATGTGGCACTTCCCACTCATTGCATGCCGAGCCACTTCACTTAATTGCGTTGGTCGGTCGACTTAACTATACCAGTCACCACTTTTATTAGTGAGAGCTTTGTTTTTAATTGGCCATCGTTTTACATTGAAACCTCCATCTCGACTACTTAGTTCTAGCGATCTATTCACTATTTTCACGACTGAGCTTCTCTATTCAACTCCTTTTCTATTTGTTTGGCCACCCGAAATTACGTTGGTATGCAACATTCCACGCCACCGCCTCGACACACTTCGGAGAACCGCTCCACATCTTACGTTGATTGACAAGTCATTACCAAGGGTTCTTCATTCAAAACTGTAAGCTGTTTACTTCATATTTTGATTAGTGGCCCGATCCACATTCCATTGGTTTCAACGTCCCCGACATCCACATAACAACTCTTGATGCTTCTTAATTTCTCCGCCACATCATTCAGGTAACTCCACGTATATATCATCGAGTATATCAGATTAATTGTGATAACTCCTCCATTGATCCTTAGACATGATAATCGGGCTCCTTTATTATCTCTGCCTAGCCCTCATCATTTGGTGTTTTGGTTTAACTGTTTCATTCATTGGTCCATACTTTGCATTGATGGTTATTGGATGGTGAGTTCCCCAAAATACCTCACCGACATCCACGTGGTATTTCCCGACATAGCTGTCGAGCTCAACAACCTTCATTACCACGTACATCTTTTACCAGGCACGTAGTTTAGTAAATGCCAAACTCCTCCTTTAAACGAGCTACACGTGTTCGCAGTCATCCACCTCTCACACAACGAGCTTCCAAAAATTATCGACCCCATATTGACTTGGTCCACTTCAGGGATTGAAATCCAAAACAACTTGTCTCAACATTTTCATGAACCCCAAAGGAATGGACTTCCGAATACCGAAAATCTGAAACTCTGAATTTCAGAGTTTCAGGCTTTCGGGCTTCAGATTCTTCAAGCTTATTTTTGTCAACTCAGCGGTTGAGTTTTGAAACCAGTAATTCTGAAAGCCCGAATGAGTAGGTAGTTTCTGAAATGCAACTTCAAAAGCCAATGCCACTTGGCCGCCTTAAGTATGCAATCTTCTGCATGCCGAGCCATTGCATGAGTCAAGTTGACTCAGGTTTTCCTCTATGCAATCCTTACTATCTCCACGTGAAGTCGGTCCTCACTTGAGAACCTTATTCTCCATCTCTGTGCATGATTTGAGCCTTTTGAACGCGCTTCATTTCTCTATCCGCTCGAGCCCAATCTCAAGCTTTCTCCTCTTAGCTCGGTCCCAACCCAAACGAGCTCTTCATGACTACTACGATCATCCATTCGTGTAACTGTTGTCTCCGTTTGGATTGAGCTCTCAGTCCCACTCATAGCACCCGACCAACAACCTTGGAATACTTCTGAGCTCATCCACGTGAGATCCCAACTAAATCATCGCTGTGAAAATTTGGGTTGCTAGCGCCATGTCCGACTAACCTCTACTTTGGCTCGACGAGTCATGCGAAGCATACCAATCCATCACCTGATCCGAGTCCACCCTGATCGTATCGCCTTATCATCATGAGGCGAATTATTTAATCTCGAGTTGACATTTTCCTAGCTATATGTGTTCGCGTGCATCATTATTTATGAACCTTTGATCTCCCAACTCAAGCATTCGATCCGCCATGCCGAGATATGTGATGTCTTGCATGTCTGTGGACTTCTGAACAACCTTGATCCTGGTAATAAAACTCACAAACTTGCCACCTGCGAAGGGTTCTCGACTTGCTTTAACACTGTAATTTATTATTCCACATCACTGGGTGATCTCTGTATGGCTATTTCCTAAGTGATCTTGAACCATCGAGGCCTTTTAATTCAACATCCATTCGTTGTGCCACCATTTTCCAGACCTATCTCCCGGGGTCGTGAGCTTCCAACTCACCTGGGTTGAGTCCATTCGTTTTGTTTTGCTAAATGTTGAATACGACTCAATTGGCCCCTGAGCTCCCCCCTTGCGATATTCTCTTTCTCAGTTCGTTGAGCCCTACTACGAGCTTCAAATCATACATCCTCCAAAACATTTCACCTGCTCTTGACGGCTCAACATCCTTTCATCATGCATTTCCGCTTGTTTAATATCTTCTCCCTCCCGATCAACCTGTGATGAACCCTCAGGCCCACCTTATCGAGCTTTGACGATGTCTATGAGCCACAAAACCACCATGAGCACCATTTCCTTTCACCCACACAGTCAACTCGCTTGCGTGACTGAGTTATGATTCTCGGCGATGCCGACTAATCTCCTGGATGCGAGCTTCAAATTCAGTTGGTGGAGAATAGCTGCGATGAGCCCAAAGCTTGGGCCTTCCCTGATGCAGATCTCATCCTTCACGTGGATCACCAAACCAATCCGATTTAACCGAATTCATCAACTCACGTTCTCGTCTGAGCTCCTTGGTGAGTTCTTATCCTTTCTGAGCTCCGTTTTTGCGCGAGCTTGGTTCATTCTCCACACGCTTGTCCTTCACAATTCCAAGCCATACCACCAAGTTGCTCTTGATGTGAGTTCCTCACATTGGCTCGCCGCCATTGCCTACCTCTTTTGAATGACTTGCTATTGCTCATGGACTGAGTTTCAAATGAGCTTGACCAAGATCATATCATCTCGCCACTCTTTCTATTGTGGCTCGATCTAAAGTCTATTCTACACTATGGTTCGACTTCGAGTTAGAACTCACCCTTAATTGTTTGCCACTGCTATGGGCTTGCTTGTCCACTTCTCCAAATTTGCGAGCTATGAACTTACACCATGATTCCAAGCCAACTTACATATTTTTCCGAACTCTGAAAAGCTTTCCTCACTTTGACTCGGCCCTAGATCCGAGCTCTCTTCCTCCTATACGCCTCGGTATTACCGGATTCGAGTTGATCTTACCTCCCTGCAACATCATGTCGAGCTCCTTACTCGACCCTTCATGTTTCAAACATCGAGACCTCATCGATTACATCAGCAAGCTTAAAACTGAGCTAACTGCCTGGCCATGGATCGAGCTCATCCTTTGGAGCTCTACGTTAAAATTCCTTTACCTGAGCTAACAATCGTTCCTTCATGAGCCAAATCCATGCCCAATGCCGGCTCAACCTGGCGAGTTTTTATATCCTTCATGACTCACTTTGGATCTCACGGTTTAATGTATCCGAGATGCTTCATTTTACGTACCGAGGCAAGTGTGCTCAGTGTAGGTCTTGCTTAATGAAACTCACACCAGTGTATGTTAACCAACTCGTCGAGCTGCTCGGCGAGCCACTTTAGCTCATGACAAGTCTTTAAGTCTTGCATTGACCCTTCTCCAAATTTTGAACCTTTCTGTGAATGAGTGGGTCATGGAAGTACTATAAGACACCTCAATATTTGTATTCCAATGTTAACCGTAATATGCCCGTGTTGGACATATATGAGCCCACCGAGGTAATTTCCTTGTTCCGAGCAAACCTAAAGCATTTAGATCACCTGCAACGAAAGAGTAGTCCAAGATAATACCAAATCCTCCCGAAACACCATGAACGTTATTAAAGCTTGAAATTGTGCCCGATAACCCTAAAGTACTCCTACAAAATAATTTTTAGGTTGTGGGGTCCAATTTTTACCTGAGGGGCCAAATTGGATAACACTTACATATCCAAAATTGTATTGAAGAAAATTATAGTGGAGACTACAAATTTATTTTGATAAATTCTTCCAGATTTGAATGAAAAAGCATATACCGAGTCTTTGCATGGGAAAAAGAACACATAGAATGATGAGAAGAAAATATTCATTACCTTTTCTCCTCAAATCCATCAATACCTGAACAAAATAAGCCACCCAATTTTTTTGTTGGTTGGGTGCCGACATGAATGAAATTGTTAATAGATCTATTGTAAAAGTAAAATATTTAACTCTTTATTAAGATGAAAAAGGATGTTATGATAACAAATTCGATTGTAGGTACCTTTGTGCTAAAATTGCAAGCATATCTGAATTCAACACATTTTATGCAACAATTATTCGGTGTTTTATTTGTATTTAACTCATTCATAGTAAAATTGTTTTAGGTTTATATAAAATTAATTAACTTTCAGGATAATAGTTGTGTCACGACATGGAAGCATCATGAGGGGCCTTATGTTTCCTTTAAATATATTTTAAGGGAATTTAAAACACTTAATGAAATAATTGATGTAATCATAATTTTAAAAGATAGCTCGAAAAGGCTGCTAAAGTTCCAAATTATTAGAATTACATTAATAATGAAATAATTTTAATTCTTTACTATGAATCAAGTAGAAATAATTTGGAATCTAAAGCTCCATTTTTGGTTTAAGCTATTATTTTATTTCAGAATGTTGTATCCACAATAAGGGTTTGTGACTTGATAATGGTGTCTAAAAATTAATTTTGCAAAAAGGAATAACATACATATCATTTCCATTTTATGCTTCAGAAATGATGCATTTTGCAGAAGCATTTTAAATGAGTTTTTCATTTCACACTGTTGTAATGAGCATATTGTAATTATATAATCAACCTAAAGTTGGAATGGTGTTGAAATATACACTAAAAATAACACCACCGATCATTCATATTTTAGAGGGTATGATCATTCATGTGTTTGTAATTTTGTATTGTGGAAATTGGTACTCATGAGAGCAAATGAGGATGAAATTTAGAATTATATTAGAGTAGTCGTTCCCGTTCAAAACAATGAAAGAAAATGAAAATTACTTTCCAAAAATTTCCTTTTAGGATGAGGTCTTCTCTGATCTAATTTGATCTCCATATCGGAAGGAATGCACCTGAACTACTATAATTTTTAGAAAAAGCAATTCAAAAAGGGATGCAACACTAAAATATAGAAATATTTAATTTTTTCCTTTTACTTATAAAATTTGGCTTCAACCGTGCAATGGATCCTTCAGCAAATCTCTTGATGGTAAATCATAAGACTAAGCATGGTCCCATGGACCTGCTCCAGCTCTATTATCCTATTGCAGATGGTCATATGTTGATTTTTTCAACCAGCTATAGGAAAAAAATGAATCTTGACCTGGAAATCAAGAGCTCCACATTTTTAGCAGGTTAAAAAGTGGCTAGAGAGGGGGCTTGTGACAGCTTCCCCTAAGGGTTAGGGTGTTTTGTTTCTATATGGAACCAAAAATGCATTCCCCTATTTTTGGTTATTTTGGAGAGAAAATAAACTTCATATTTTAAATATGGTATAATTTTAACAGTTAGAGGGTTCTTAAAATACCTAAACAAAAATTGTAGAGGAAAATGGTAAAAACATGTGACCTTAAATTGGCTACAATGTTCCTAAATTTTCTCAGTAGCACCCGCTGAGATATTTATGGAGCCCCCACTCCATGGAACCATGCCATAGCTATGGAAAATTCTCTCTTTCCCTTAACCTTCGCATGTTGGAAAAATTTAGTGTCAAATGTAACTAGTAAGGGAAAGAAACATGTTGGAATGTTGGCAGAGGTTTAAAACATCAATGAAAAAAATTTAATGTTTGTCGGAGGTAGTTCGGAGGAGGGAAAGGAAGGTTTGAAATTGGCACAGGGGGCTCAAAGATTACAAAGCCATAAATAATTATGATACTCTCCCTTAATCTTGAGCCAAACATAAAATTAATAATTAATCTCTGGAGCTAGGTGGTCCATTTATGACACCCAAATTTTCTCTCAAATGCTCAAACCTTTCCTTTGACAGAGGTTTGGTAAAAATGTCAGCTAGTTGTTGCTTTGACTTGCAAAATTTTAGCTCAATTTCTCCTTTCTCCACCAATTCACGAATGAAGTGATACTGATTGCAATATGCTTGCTTCTACCATGAAAAAATAGATTTTTAGATAATGCAATTGAAGACATATTGTCACAATAAATCACAGAACCTCCTTGTTGCTTTTCATGCAAATCTGAGAGGATTATTTTTAACCATATCATTTGACAAGAAGTTGAGTTTGTTGCAATATACTCGCTTTAGGTGGACAAATAAACCAAAAATTATTTCTTTGAAGCCCATGAAATAGCTCTTGATCCGACATTAAACACATATTCGATGTGTTCTTTCTATCATCAAGGCTACCTGCCCAATCACTGTCTGTATATCCAAATAATTTGAAATCATTATTAACATCATACAAAATTCTAAAATTCTTTGTTCCATTTACATACCTCGAATACGCTTTCCTTCTTGCCAATAAGACTTTTTTTGGCGTCTCCATAAATCTATAAATCAAACTATCTACATACATTATATCATGTCTTTTTGTAGTTAAATACATCAAGCTTCCTACCATGATTTTATACCTTGTAGGATCCACATTGCTGCTACAATCTTATTTTGTCAATTTCAGACTTAATTCAGTTAGTGTAGATGTTGGTTTGCTATCCAACATTCTAAATCTTTGCAAAACTTATTTTGCATACTTTGTTTGACATATAAAAAATGCCCTGCTCCATTTGTTTAACTTCAATGCCAAGAAAATATTTCAACAATCCCAAATCAGTCATCTCAAATTCCTTCTTCATGGTTGATTTAAATTCATCTATTGCTTTTCTGAATTTCTAGTAAAAATTAGATCATCTACATACAAAACAATAATTAAAATTTCACCATTGTTTTCTTTGATGTAGAGTGTGGGCTCACTGCTGCTTTTCTTTGAATCCATTACTAATTAAATAGGAACCAATATTACTATACCAAGCCCTTGGTGCTTGTTTCAATCCATATAAAGCTTTCTTGAGCTTATAAACCTTTCTTTCATGCCTTGGGATTTTATAACTAGGTGGTTGTCCCACATACACTTCTTCTTCTAGCACTCCATTCAGAAAAGTTAACTTTACATCCATTTGATGGACTTTCCATTTATGATGAGTAACTATGGAAATAATTGTTCACTATTTCTAGCCTTGCTATACTGGAGCAATTATCTCATTATAATCACAACAAGGCCTTTGTTTATAGCCTTTGACAACTAATCTTGCCTTATGTCTTTCAATTTTTCCTTCAGAGTAGTCTTGGTTTTATAAACCCACTTGAATCCAATGACTTCCTTTCCTTCAGAAGATCTACTAGCTCCCATGTCTGATTCTTTTCTATTGCATGCATTTCTTCATCCATTTCTTCACACCATTTCTTTTCTTTAATTGCTTCTTCATAATAAATTGGATCAACTTGTGAAAATAAAGCAAAATTAATCATTTCATCTTCATTTTCTTCATACCTTAATTGATCATAAATCTCTTGTACATTCCTCATTCTTCCTTGCTATTGTAATGAGTCTGATGATGATGAAGATGCTTCATTTTCTGGTCCTTGTATGATTTATTGGTTGTTTCCATTTGAAGATTCACCCCTTTGAGAAATGGGTGTCCAACTTGGTACATTGTTTGCTCTTCCTTCTGCTGGTTTAGGCACAATGATAGGTGCATTTCCTCAATGAATTGAACATCTTTGCTGATTATCAGCTCCTTTGTAACTAGATTATATATAATCTGTAAGCTTTAGATTGCTCACTATATCCAATGAAAATGCACTTCTCTCCTCTATTATCCCACTTTGATCTTCTTTTCTTTGGCACATGTGCATATGCTACACATCCAAAAAATCTCAAGTGTTCAACACTTGGTTTTCTTCCACTCCATGCTTCTTGAGGTATTTTGTTCCTCACACTCTTTGTAGGACATTTATTTAGTAGATATATTGTTATCCCAATTGCTTCTTCCCATAATTCATTAGACAATCCTCTTGCTTTTAGCATGCTTCTTACCATTTCTTGAATGGTTTGATTCTTTCTCTCAACTACACCATTTTGTTGAGGTGTATACCTAGCTATGAATTGTTTCTTGATCTCATGTTCTTTATAGAAGTTTAAAAACTCATTTGATATATACTCTCCCCTCTATCAGTTCTCAATGTCTTTATATAATGGCCATTATGCTTCTCAACCATGGCCTTAAATTGTTTGAATACTTCAAATGCCTTTGATTTATTTTTCAAGAAATAAATCCATGTCCTTCTGTTGAAGTCATCAATAAAAGTAATGAAATATACACTTTTAGACATGGAGGGAGTTTTCATGGGACCACACAAATATGAATGTATTAGCTCAAGTGGTGAGCTTGCTCTCCATGATTTACTTGAGGGAAAAACATTTTTATGTTGCTTCCCCAATATACATGCCTCAAAACCTTATTTGGTTGTTCAATAGGAGGAAATCCTTTAACCATTTTCTTTTTATAAAGAACATTCAATCCACCAAAACTCAAGTGCCCATACCTGAGATGCCAGAGAGTGGATTGATCAATGGCTATTGTTTTGAATGCTTGCTGCACCTACTACACTTTACATCCTCAAGGGAAACATTTTATTTTTGTCATCTGCATAATTGCAATCAACTTATTGCTTCCACCTTTATCATATAAAACACATTATCCATTCTCAAACTTCACCTTATATCCATTTTGGACAAGTTTTCCAATGCTTAGTAGGTTATACTTGAACCCTGACACATAGAATGGATCTGATGCCTTTACCCATAATAAGAACTTTATTATCTATTCCCATCTTCACTTTAGATCTGATTACTTCATCTATATTACTAAACATTTCCTTATTTCCACACATGTGGTTGCTGCAAGCACTATCCAAGTACCATACTTGCTTGTTTCCTTGCTTAGCTACATTGCAAGTTAAAAGGAAAGTTCCACTCTTTTCATTCTTTTTAGGTTCAACTTATTTTTCATTAGAGAAGCTTGCATTATGATTATGATTTCTCAAATCATATTCTTTCTTTTTACATTCACGACATAATGTCCAAACTTCTTGCAGTAATAACATTGCACATTTGATTTGTCATACCTTTGTGAAGAACCACCTCTGGAAGTGCTTGCTCCTTCCTCTTCCTCTGGCTTGTGGCTCTTGATGACTATGTCTTCCACCTTCTTGTTGGTTGCTAAATATTCCTCTTCCTCTATTGTATGCTCCTCTCCCCTGCCTCTAACATTTGTATTTGTTTTGAAGGCTTGTTCATTGGAGGAGCTGGCTGATCTACTCATCCTCTTGTTCATGGGTTTGCAAAGAACCCATCAGCTCATCAACACTCATTTTTTAAGTCCTTAGACTCTTCTATGACAACCATAACTAGATAAAATATTCTTTGGAAGGCTTCTCAATACCTTCTCTATGATTCTATGCTCTTCTACCACATCTCCATTTGTCCTCATCTGATTGAAAATGGTCATAGTCCTTGTAAAGAAGTCATTTATAGACTTTGAGTCTTTCATGAGAAGAGTTTCAAACTCTCTCCTTAACATCTGTAGTCTGACTACCTTCACCTTGTCACTTCCTTGATAAACATTAAGGTGTCCCAAGCTTGCTTTGAATTTGTAGTTGTTGTTATCCTTAGAAATACTGAATGCATGGATCGCATTATGGATGTATCTTAAATATTTTTCATCCTTTTTTTCTATTTTTTTCCTTCAAAGCATTATTCTGTGCTTGAGTAAGAGCATTAAATGTAGCCTAGTCTGCTACCTCTGTATAGCCTCCTTCAACCAATTCCCATAGCTCTTGAGAAGAGAACAAAGTCTTCATTTTAATGCACCAAATGTCATAGTTCTTCCCATCAAATATTGGGGTTGTTGCCATAATGTCTTGCTACTGGAAGCCATTACAATTCAACCCATAAAATAAAAACACGAAAATAAGAAACGAGAAAATAAGAACACAAACCCACAAGCTATTGAGCTTTTTTTTGTTTGCTCTGATATCAAACTGTTGGCAAACTTTAGTGCCAAATGCAACTAGTATGGGAAAGACATGACCAAAAACACAAATAAAACACACACACATAAAATATATATTATATTAATTCAAAAATTTCATACATTCAAAGAGTTGTTGATTTATTTTTATTTGTTTATCTTCTTGTGTCCAATTTCTTCTTTCTTTTTCTTACAAAAATTTCTCTTTCTCGAGCTACTGTTCTCTGTATTTTTCTCTTTGTAATTTCCCCCTTTCTTCTTCTTTGTGCTGCTGCACCTATTTTCTTCTCTCTTTATCTCCTTCACCCAGCTGCTGCTCTTCTCTCTTTCCTTTGTATTTTGTGATCAAAGTATTTTTATATGTTGTTGCATATATTTTATATATCCTCTTCAAAATTTAAACATTTTCTTATATACATAAATATAAACTTCCTTTGCTACAAAAATAAGCCCAAAAAAATGGACCCGTAATAATATGTTGCACTTGGATCATACAAAAAGATTTACAAGCAGAATTGATCCCATAGAGTTCTATATGGCACCCATGCAGTATTGATGTTGATATTGGATGAGGCCTTCTATAGAACTATATAGCTCTACCTGGGAGGCAGAGATAGCTGGAGGAGGGGATGGGATCTATTTGGCATGAACGCCATATATCTATATCCTTCGCTCCCGTTGGTGTCTCATCCATACCAATCAATCCGTGAAATGACGATCCCACCACATTTTTGACTTAATTATTAGCATCAATTATCTTTTTGTTTCCACGACCATTTATAAATGGCGGACCCAAAAAAATTTATGTAAAGGAATTTAGCCCAGGACCCTCATGTCTGCTGGGGAAAAACAATGGAAGCTCACGGAATGCTTCCACGTGGCTGGAGGTTTAAAACATCAACGACAAAAAAGAATTTAATGTTCGCCAGGAGATAGTTAGAAGGAGGGAAAGGCAGGTTTGAAATTGGCCCCAGGCTCAAGATTACGAAGCCATAAATAATTTTGACACTGTAACCTGAAATTTTGCACTGCCCGAATGTGATATCGAGAATCTAAGTTTGTCCTTGTAAACTGAGAGAAAACTAAAAGTAAAGATGAAACCATCCAAATCCAAAAAAATATGCCAAGCGCCCTGCAGATTCTTAGAACTTCTGTCAGACAGTTGGCTGAAAAACAAAAAAAAAAAGTTTCCTAAAGCCAAACACTACAGTTTCCATTTAAATTTTTAAATTTTTGTTCCTAAAGTTTCAGTTTTAAAATTTAAAAATTTAATGCCGCACTAAAAATCAACCATTTCCCAATGAGATTATAGAAAATTTAGTAATTTAAATTTTCAGATTTTCAGTATCAAACTTTAGGGAAAAATATGAAATCCCAGATAGCAATTTTAGATTGGTTCAAATAAAATTGATTATTCTCTAAATAGCTTCCTTCGGCAGGATAATAAGATCCTGTAAAATAAACATATAAAGTTTGGTAGGTTTGTGAATTTGCATAATATATTTAATATATTGAACCACTATTAAGTACCCATAACCATCCACGTTGGCTTCCTGCATCATGACTTGGAGCTCTGCCTCACTGATCAGGTGGCTACCCATGGACCGCACGATGTCCACCAACTTGCAGGTCGAGATCTTTCATCCCTGTTGGCGTCAAATTTCCTGAAAAGCTGCTCCAGGTGGATGCTTTGCTCCACCTCTTTACTCGAGGAGCATGTTGTCTCGAATATAAATACTAACTCAAATCTCAACTCGTCTCTTAATAGAGAAGCTCCATCTATCTTCCTACAGGATGATCTGTTAAACATGGTTTTTCTATATTTTTGTTCATTTTCTAAAAATGGGAGGATATTTAGGAAATGTAATATGCAATCAATGTTAATGCTAAGATCGTGATAGACATCAAGGTACATGGTGGTACAAAAACAATAGTAATACCAAAATCATTCCCACATTCCCATTCATGCTACAATGCTAGATTACAAGACAAGTAATAATAACATTACTAAACAATTATGGTTCAAAAAAATGTCACATAAGCCCTACATGCAAATTTAATACCTTCCAAATGTAAGATCTTGATACTTTGGATTGTATGGTCCAAACAAATGTCACACAAGCCCATTTTTAAGTACTTCCCAATATAAGATCTTGATACTTTGTTTCGGTCAGCTAAGACTCTTGATGATAAGTTAACAACCACCACAAACTTACACCTTTAATCGATGTTAATATAAAGACTAAAACTGTATTTTGTGGTCACTACGACCTAATGAAGGCCTCACATATGTTAAACTTAGGGAACCAAAAAATGGGATGTGGCATTATCCTTACCACAAGCTGCTAACTATGAGAGAATGAAATTAAAATTTACATCAAAGTCTTCAGTGAATAGATAGACAATTGTAGGTGTAAGAGAGGAAAATTCAACATTCTAATTGTAAAGATATACATTCATTGATTTTCCAAAATAATGTGTTAAATTTATCCCACATGGATTTTAAATTTTTAGAATTTGTGATGTGAAACAACACACTATACATGCATAGGTCAATGAGCCTCATGACTTTATCCTATTTGTTCTCGTACACAAATTTATCATATTCCTTTTGAAAAGTGATGTACATTTCTTTCAACATAGACCACAAACCCTTAGATTATAATAATTGTTGCATCTTCTATTTTTGTGTGATTGTTGTGTAACTTAATTAAGCGATCAATATGCGTAGTTACGCAACCACTATTTAGGTTAGAAAATTTGTATATGTTAAAAAAGAAAATTTGTATTGGGAAAATTGGTATGCAAACACGCTTCTAGAGTTATATCTTAAAATGACCACATCGACAATGGGATCATAATAATGCAAGCACCAAATGAGAAAAAATATTTTATGAAAAAATACTTCCAGATTACTTGTACCCAAAAAAGATTATCTTGACGAGGGGATAGAAACAAATTAATTTTATCAACACATTTTAAAAATTATCATTTTTAAAATAGACTCCAAAAAATTGTTATGTGGTCTTTTTAGACCAAACTTTACTCGAATCATCAAAACTCCTTACAAATAAAAAGTTGACTCTCTATTTTCAGTTCTTTCCATATAACACTCTATATCACTACACTTTCTTGTACATGTTCCAACCGCACCTAGAATAAAGATCTCATCAAATGTCAAAAATATGAACCAAAGCTACAACTGAAATTCAACATTTGAACAAGGATATGGCGATTTTGTGTTAATATTCCAAATACACATAAAATGTTTCAAGAAGTACTAGTTAGGGTGTGTTTTATATGTAGGCTCTCGGATATACTTATGCCTTTCGTATGTTGTGAATTAGACCAATGTTTCGGGATACTAACTACAAAGGATTCCACTATTACCATATCTCCCCTATCCCATCTCTCGGACACATTAAGAGTAAATTTCTAGAGAT
This sequence comes from Taxus wallichiana var. yunnanensis, assembly GCA_018340775.1. NCBI lineage: Eukaryota > Viridiplantae > Streptophyta > Pinopsida > Cupressales > Taxaceae > Taxus > Taxus wallichiana. Next base: position 769,515,140 of record CM031240.1, read on the forward strand.
AAGTTCTTACTAGTGTGCCAAGAATAAAAAAAAATGCATGTCTTCTGCATGATAAAAATAAAACACCTAGGGGATCATTATATACAATGAGGTATGTTAATGATGCTTAAAGTGAAACCCATATAAAGTGATCAGGGAAAATTTAAGGGTCTCTTCGCAAAAAAGCCTTAGAAAATATTTAGCGAATCTATGAAAATTATCTTTCGCACGAATGCCAATATCTAGACATCACAACATCACTACTAAATGCTACCAAGCGGTAGATTTTTTATATGCTACTGGTTGGTAGCATATTTTTATGCTACCGACCAACAACATTTAGTATGTTGTCGGCTGGTAGCATGAAAAATGCTATTAGAAGACATCATATAGTTATGCTATCGTCCGGTAGCATTTTTATGCTACCAGCCAACATCATACTATATGTTGTCGATCGGTAGCATAAAAATATGCTACCGACTGACTATATTCAAGTGAATTTTACAAATTTCTATTTTGTGGGAATGGCGAATTGACCCCTAAAATTAATTTGTAGCCAAAAACATTTGGTGAACTGGTCCTGACTTGTACCCTAAAATTTTTCCCCGAAAGTGATGTCTAATGACTTGAGTATTAGGGAAATACCCTCACACCATAGGTTAAGAAAAATTGAATACCGATTTCCCTAGAACAATAACTCCTATGAGTTTTACAATTGCTGAAACATGGTCCTAACATAAGGGAGTTCCAAAAAGGTACCCATATATAAATCCTTAATAACCCACTCCTTTCACTAATTTAGGACCAATCAAGATCCCATGAATGGTAAGGTGAAAAAGAAGATTGGTTATTTGTAGTAGGCCACTAAATCTAAGTTGATAATTGCATAAAAACTTAAAATCTATAACTTACATGAGTACCTATAGAAAAAATATGAAAAACATCTCTTATCTAAATACTGCATGCAACACGAGGTGAAAATTCTATTTCTCTAATACCATATTATAATTTTGAACATTCTCTAAATTTTTATTAAAAACCATAATACATTCACCCACATACATGCATATACTATAAATCAATGCAAACTTAAAATAAAGATACAATAGAGATTTATAATTTGGCCTACATTACTACATTTGTAAAATTAAAAATTGTCTTAAATTTATTAGTATACACATAACTCTCTTTCACAATGAATAACTCAAAAACTAGCTCTCTACGCTTTTATAAAGACAAGATAAAACTATTGTTATGGTTTAGATAGTAGTTAGCTTTCAAAGAAAGTTTTCTTTAATATATTAATATCAAAAGTCAATCAACTCAATAACTTGATTGATACTCTTCTCTATAAATAAATTAAGCATTATCCACAAATTATATTACAATTAAATATTACAAGTGCATCTTAATCATACACAACAATGCGAGGTTAAATAAATACACTAATAGTTGCATGCGTTAGTAGTGGATTTCACATATGTGGTGTTTTAACCATATTTTAATTGGTTATTTCACTTACTTCAAATGTAGAAGTAGTAGCCATAAAAAATAGTATCTTCAAATTTATGATAATTGGGGATCTTTTTACTATGATGTATTCCACACTTATTTTATGGAAGAGACAACCCAAAAGAGAAAACAATTGAGTGTGGGAATGAATTGATGAATGTTTCAATGAGTGTTAACATCAAATAATTGAGATAACAAACACTATTATATATTCATTTCTACATTCCATTGATCTCTTTGTAATATTTTACATAAGAAGAGCTAATGAAGAGTTGAGATTGATCCTCAATGGAAAGGAGGTGATTCGTACCATTTCATTAATGACTTGAGGTAAGTTGCTTCCTTGGAGCCACCATATGAATGGTGTTGTTACATGAAATGACTAAATGAAAATTTAACCCTATGTTAGATATTGGCCTTGAGTGTTGGATGAACTATGTTGATAATGTGGTTGTAGAGTATAGAGTGAAAGGAGGAATATGTAGGAGTCTTATCCTTTGAGGGGTTTGATAAAATAATGAATGGCTAAAACAAACCCCATTAACACCTCCATTATTTATGGGCTTGGGAGGTCTTGTAATCTAGTTAAAGTGTGAAAGGAGAGCAATTTCAAAGAGACTCATAAATTCTTTAAGGAGGATGCAAGCAAGGTCTTTGCAACTCAAGAGAAGGGGGTCAAGAAGATCATATCGAATTTCTCAATTATAGGAGGGAGGCTAAATTATACTACAATTCTACCTAAACCAAAACTATACATATACACTTTTTGTCAAGGCAACCTCATATTTTGGTTTTTTTTGATTTGTTTCACTTTATTTATTGGACAAGTCTTCCACGAGTTTATGATAAATATATTAAAATTAAAATTTCTGAACATTTTAAAAATAAATATATTGATCATATTGAAATAATTAATTAAAACATATATTAAATTTTTTGCAGATAAACACATTGAAATTAAAATGTGGAGTATTTTTGAAATAGATATATTTACCATATTGGTAATAATTATATAAATTTTAAAAGAAGTGTGCAAAACATTAAAAGTATTGTGATGAATGAGTTACATAATAACCGAAATAATGACTAAAAATTTTTACATTTATTGTAATAATTATATTATATTTTTAATAGCATAATCATATTTTTATTTATATTGTATTTTTCATATGCCTGATTTTGTCGTTTATGACTCATATTTTAAAAAGTGGCTGTATTTTGACATCTAAAATGACTAAAAGCGCCTAAACGCCTTGCACTACACCTAAATATGAAAGAATATTTCAATCGAAAATAACTATATATATCACATATATTTATAGGGTTCAAGTTTTATTGTCTTAAAACTTATCTTTGATTATAGTATTTGCTAACATGCCTGACTTATAAACTCAATAAAAGAAAAACCTTTCACTAAAATATTGCCATCCATCCAGTCTTCAGTTGTGTTGTTATCCTTCTGGCTTTTCTGAAAATCCCACTCGCTGCTTTTGCTGCAGCATTTTTGGCATGGAATGACCAGATAACCAGACAAGAAACGAAATAATACATGTCTATTTTGGAAATGAAATTTGGCAGGCGCTCTTGACCCACCAAATCAGATTTACAAGCGGAATACTTCTTTTTATCAATATCATGAAACCGGTGGTTGATGGAATTCTCTTCTTCCAAGAAACTTTGTTGAAATTGGATTTCATGGGCATCAATAATTTCAGTATTGATTTTATCTGGAGAGGTATCACTACAAGAATAATACAAATTTGAATCTTTTCGATTAAAAAATATTTCATCCGAGCTTATACCAAACACATCAGGAAGCTCACGCAGAAAAGAGAAATACAGGGAACCAGATCTTCTATTTTCATGACTACCCATTTTCTTCAATGAAGTATTTCTCTTCTTATGTTTGAGCTTACTCCGTGATGGACTGATTTTTTCTCTCTGGGTGATGATTTCCTCCGGAGGAAATTGGTTTCTTCCTGCTGAAATTCATGGCAGTTTTCACCGGAGAACAAAGATGTATTACACGCAATTTTCTGTTTGGGCTCTGTTGCTCTTGTATCCGTTCCAAGAAATCGGGTTTCTACTGGTATTGTTTGAATTTTTTGGGCTTTTTAACGCGGATTGATGCTTCGTCTGTCTGTGCTTTTTTGGTGATCTGTAAGGAAAACATTTAGAGAGGAATCGAGTGATCCCATTGCCCCTTTTCTTCTGTGAAATGCTTTTGGTCTCTGCAACTATGACGGGCATGTCTATATTGTTAAACAGATTGAAAGATAATATGTAAGAGATAATTTTAAATAAGATGGAGATGGAGATGGAGATCGAGATGGTCGTAACCATTGCCAACAATTAACGTCCTTTCATTAGTGATGACGCTTAGTCTACTTTAGTGGTGGATTTTGGATTTTAGATTTTTGTAAAAATTCTCAAATGAATAATTTTTTAATTTTGCGTAATTATAAAATCAAGAAAAGAGGAAGTGAGTAGGATCAAACCTACAAAATGTTTGTGATCAAGTTTCCCATTAACATAAACTTACAATATTAGTAATCATACTGAAGTGTTACAACGAACATGTCGATACGAAGATGTTGAAGAAGTTTAAAGTTGAAGGATTGAAAGTGAAACATTGAGGAGGAAGAGGGGTGATGAAAAAGGGGATTGAGAAAAGATAATTCTATGAGTGGACTACATCATCTATTCTAGCCATGAACCTGAAAAGTCCTACTACTATTTAATGGATTTGTAATTTTTAGGATTAATACAATTACATTATTATGTTTTGTAAAAACATACACGTTGAACTAATACAACCACAAAAATGGTAAACACAACAAAAATACATGGTATATATAAAGAATATTTTTCGACATATTGTAAAGGTTGCAATAAATATGATAACTTGAAATACTAATAAAAAGTTTATATTAGATACATTGGAACAAAGGGGACATTAGCTCTTGACACACAATCAATAAAAATGTTAATTAATGTTTGAGTGACACCTTATGAGGTGGAACAACATGACATCAAAATGCCACATGTTGACCATGGCCATAGTGCTTGAAGGAACACAAAGCATTCCATTAGTTAGATTGGTGGAGAGGTGGGTCAACGAAAAGAGGGGATTTGATGGTTGCGTACACAATCTCCTTCACCACCCAAGATACCTACGTCATAGTAGAAAACATCCAAAACATGGTTTTCTCCCAACATGATAGCCCATTCCATTGCCACTATGACACCATCCTCATGCCGCATGCTACAATGGATGAACAATGGCTAGTTTCTTAGCTCTGTCACCTCCTACACACTTGCCACCATCACCTTTGTGCCTTGCATTGTTGTCTCCCCAATGTGAGTCACCAACAATGAGCCTATATTCTCATACTTGCTCAAGAAAATCACATATGAGGGTCATGCATAATCAACCATATGTTGAGCATGGTGGTGTTTTATAGAACAAAGAATATTTCATCAACCACGTCGGTGTTAGCTTGGGTGGAGAGATGGGCCGATAATAGGAGGGGACCAAGGGAATGTATCATAAAGTCTCCATCACCACTCTTGTAGATAGGGAAGCATGCATATGCCTGAATCCCTCACACTTCTACTCTTACCCACCATGCCCTCTAGCTCTTTCTGCACCTTCCTTTGGCCTTTATGCTTCATAACCATTTCCATCGTGGTGGGAATCTCTTAACAAAACTGTCATGTCATTTCCTCAAAAAATCATTTCCTTCACATTTAAACTTAAAATAACTACAAACATGAATGAATTCCATACCAAGAACAATGAAAGTGGAAATCGGAGAGAAAGACATGGCATAAATCTACACCGCAACAATCCATTATTGGATACTATGATGGTCTTCCTAATAACATCAACCTACAAAGTATGACACATGCATGAAAGATGTTAATTTGTATGGCAATGCATTAACCTGCATTGTCCATTGATACATTATGTTTTGCAAAGTGCCGGAACCATTCATGTGGTTGAAGGAACACCTTTTGGCTTAAAATCAAATGATTAGAGGGTGAGGAATGGGACAACAAGGAATAAAATGTACCTAATAACTATTAATATAGATTGATGTGTTATTTGGTGCAATAATATAATGTTAATGAAGTTTTAATCCCTACAATCATTCACCACATTGAACTAATCAAATAGTTAATTTAAAATATTATAATAAATTAACACTAAATTTTTATCATTAAATTGCCACTTCTTGAAACTTATATGATGGCCATAGGTGGCCGTCAAAGGTGGCCAAATTAGAAGATGCCCAACTAGGTCAAATTTAGCCAATGTAGAAGATGACCAATTTGTTTTTTATTAGACTTGTCATGCCTTATTTTAAAGGAGACAATGCGTTTTAGGTTTCCCTCGAAATGATTAGGATATGCATGTGTCATTCACTACTTTTTTTTCTTTTGTGGTGATTTTCTTGGCCTTCAAAAAAATTGCACTTAAAAGGTGAAGTGTAACTTAGCTTTTAAAGCATAAAATAAGACAATAATTCTATAAACTATGTGATTTTGTCTCCAAATGGTGTAATGTAGAAAACAACAGGAGGCTCCGACACATAATCAATCGAAAAATCCAAAATAAGGAATAACATTGAGTGACACCCTTATGAGGGGAAAACATGAAGTGGAGATGCCATCTCATAAGACAACTTGTAATGCCCACCAAATCACACACCCAAATACCACAATAATTTTTTCGAATAATTTTTTTCTTTATTTTCTTGTTACATGACATGACAAGAGCCCAAATAGAGTAACTTAAGGTCACAAGGGACATTAACACACAACATGGACCTACATAGACAACAGGAAACACTAGAGATAACGATTAACAAACTTACTCACAAGGGATTTACATGTTTCAAAGACTCAACCCCATGGTGCATGAGAATCCTTGCGCTAGCAATATCCTACATCTTTCATGGTTAGATCTTTATTATGATTCAGATTAATTGTTTAACCTTATAGATTGAAGAGCATTTAATATATAGGCAAATATTCTTGTTCCCAAAGCTACATCTTCAATATTTCATTTTACATCATTGTTCAAAACACATTATGCTTATGAAATATGTGCTCATACCTTAAGGTTATATATATTTCCCATTTTAATAAAACGTTTTGGATCTCAATGATGCCCTCCTTAAATTTCATTTGTTTTAAGATCGTCTAGGAATTTTAGTTAGTTCTTCATCATTCAAGGTGCATAAGACTTTTGTAACAATCATTTCATAGTTTCATCTCGATTACCCATGTTCTAATTATATTTATGTTGTTACATAGATCTCATATTAACCTTGTTTATAGAACATTTACGATTCATGTAAATCTTACTTTCCACTTAGGGATTCAAGACCTCAAAAGACTTGGATTATTATTTAAAAAAAAAAGTAGGTGAAACATCGTACACGGATATAATTACTAATGAGGACGAGAAGAAAGGACATGTTCCAAAGTGTTCGTAGTTTTCATGGTTTACATACTTATAACAACTTGTTTTCTTAGATATCCCTCCTTCAATAAACCACAAGCTACGTGCACAAGCCATATGTCATTGTCTCAAGATTTACGCCTTTACTGCTATGAGTTGCAAAGGTAAAGATCCCACACAAAACAATTTTTTTCTTATAAATAGAAAAAGGGGCTAACCTTAAGTTAAGGGAGTGGTTCTAGTTACTCTTTACCTTCCCAATATCATATTAACAAACATCATTTCTATGATTGATTTGTGAATACCTTATCACCCAAAAATAACCTCTTAAGAGGTACTAGACATATCTTAACCCTATCTACACAAGAAGGTAAACAATCTACAAGGAAGTCTACTACAAGGTAGAAAAGACATTCCATGCTTTCATATAGGAAAAACACCAAGGATCCATTTGACAAGCTTACCAATGAGGCATACCATGCTCACACTCCTTAACCTGATGAGAGATCCTTGAGTTCCAAGTAGCTACCAAGTTCAAGGGACTCTTGACTATGTGTACTTTTCAAGATGCATTAAGGATATAAGAAATGTATCTACATAGGAGGATTACTAAAGTACAGATTGAGTATCATGCCACACATTATACTCAAACCTTAAATTAAATGGTGCATATGAACGTGACGTGTAATGGTATAATGATTTTTTAGCTTAAGCATGCAAGGATACATAAAAATTTGTGTCCAAAGTGGGGTCAACATATATTAAGGGCACAACAAAAGGTATTTCCCATTGGTCTAGTATAGTGGTTCAATTAATGGATCATAACACAATCAAGGTGAAAATGTCATAGGGAGGAATTTAGGAAGCCATCACATTTTGATATGTTTAGAACTAAACTTTCTACCATCCATGATGTAAATGCATAATGGAAAAATAAACTATTCGAGACCATTGCTTTTCTTTGGGAGTGTAACTAAACCATAACAATTCAATAACTAACTACATTTTTATCTTATGACATGTCAACCATGATTTAGTCAATTTCTTTCAAAAGGTACAAGGACTCGAATATCCATTTTGTAAAAGTAACTAATTCATTTATTTCCTAGGAGTAGTAGTGCATGTTAAAATCAAGTTTATTTTCAGCATTAAATGATTCACATGAAATTTCATACCATTTAAACATGAGAGATAATTTACAAATTAGGATAATTATTTTCCTTCTTCATTCCTTAAATCAAAACAATATATCATAATGTGACTACACATTATTTTCAGACAATGATATGGAACTACTCTTTCCAATTACATATATACATACAATGTTAGGAGGTGCATAAATAAAGTAAACATCACTAGCATAGAACGATGTCCATCCACTATGTCCTGCCACCTGCATCCACATGGTGTCAATGCTAAGATGGCATGGAATTACCCCCATCTAGCTAGTTATGTGATCATATATTTGATAGTTCTTGTTTCCCCAAACATACTTAGTCTTTTTATTTCATTCATACTAAGAGGGTTTAGAGAGAGAAAAGATGAGGAGAGAGTAAACATCAATTTATACAATGTTACAAGACCGTTATATCTCAAATTTTAAGAGAGAGAGATTTAATTCATAACTTTCCATGTCATAACTTATTTCATTCACAATTTAGTCATATATAGAGAGAGAGAGAGAGAGAGAGAGAGATACAATAGTGCATATTTTTTTTTTTCACATTCATCTATTTTTTTATACCATAACATGTAGGGGTCAATTATATGAAGGAAAGATTATTTACAAAACAAAACAACTTTCAACATTGGATGGAGTGATTGGGTGGTAAAAAGGATGACTCGAGACAAAAACACAATGTAGCTCAAATAGCCAAAATAGGCTACAAAACAACCTCTATAAAGGGTGAACACTAAGTGAAAGAGGCAAAGGTCTCTCCTGACCTCTAGTACTATAAACCAATAATATTCAAGAATTAAGGATGGTAAGAATAGATGCACGATGCACATTTTGGAGGTGTAACTCCAAGGTGAAAAGTCATAGTTTAAAATCTGCATTATCGTTTCAACGTAGTTCAATTGGCCACAACATGGCCTTGTAAAAAGTGTATATGGGTGACCAAAAAATTAAATACTTCCAACCTATTCCCATATATATCAAGATCTCAGGGAACTAGACAAAATTAGGATCCAACTCACATAGTGTTAGGTTGTGGAGCTTGTTTTAATGTGTGAAAGCATTGAAGATTGTACATTAAGAGTATTGTACACTTTCCATGGTTGTCTCATTGTTCAGGAGTTCGGGCGTAGCCCCGAAATTATTTTTGGCCTCAAAAAATGTGCCCAATATACCAGGAAACATGCTTTTCTCATATGGGCAGGATTTTGACCCATAGGTTTATGGAACGGTTTTGGCCCATGGTTTTGATACCCACAATTTTGTAAAACTACTTAAGTAGTTGTCTACTTATGTGGTTTTGTGGATATGGTAGGGATTATGTAACATTACAGATGTGTCTGAATTCGGTGTGAATTTCAGTAGAGTTTGTTGAGCATAGCTCCAAACAGATTTGGGTATTGTATTGAGAGAGTGGTGGCTTGTAATAAAATATGAGAAAATGATTCTTGGTGGACATAGCCCAAATTGGGTGAAACTATTTTATTCAACAATTTTATTTGAGATCTGTAATATTTTCTGCATATTATTTTCTACTATTACGATTCTGTGAGGGATTGTTCTTCATATTTTATCATATATTTCCTAACACATAGCTCATTTGTGGGAACATCATTCAAGAGGGAAAATATGAGTTTTAGCAGTTTATGCCTACACCTAGTAGGCTAAGTACACCCCGACACGGCATACAAAGAATATTTTCCAACTATCATAGTGAAGACCAACTATGTCTCACCATTCTTCATATAACATGGGAGGGCTATGAGGTGACAACCAATATTTTTCATGATCTACGGTTTAGTTTTACGAGGAAAATCCAAATCAAGTTCGCAAGTGTACCAATGTAGACATCCCCTTTATATGACTCATTCTTAATGTAAGGTGAAACATAATAGAAATATTCCAGATCATGGATTGGATAGTTTTTTTACATTAAATCAATCATCACTACGACTCGTATTGTTATCGGGTTGAAAAATGCTACACTCGTGAGGTAAATATTTTATACGCACAAACATTAGAAAGGAAATCAATGTTTTAATTTTCTTTAATTAAAACCCATATCATCTAATACAATAACATTACATGAAAAAAACTAGAGAGGTAGAGGAATAACTCCATGCCTGTTTTTGACGAGGTAGAGAAGGAGTGGTGTTTAGTTGGCTTACGGGATACCTTGACATTTCATTAACTAGTTTGCGTGCATTCGCAAAACATTCACATTCGAAATTGGTGGTTGCCGATTCTCACTCTACGGCATCCAAAATTATTTTCATAAACTCTCAAAAGAATTTTCAATAGACACTTTTTGATCATATCTTACAATTCACACATTCCACGAATCTACAATGGTTTGATGCATTCTGATAAATAGTTTGTGTGCCTTATGAGGCCACATTCCTTAAAGGTATTTTTTCAAACAGTTCACATGCCAAGTTCATGTTTCCACATTTTACATACATATCTTCCCCACATTTGAAAATAAAATATTTAACAAAAGACCCATCCCAAATCTCCATTATGCTTTTTCGTAAAACCATGCTCTATTTTAAAGCTTCCCATTTTAGCAAGGTTGAGGGTATGATAAATGCGAGGGTAATCCCACCACGTGGAAACCTATTGGTTACCTCTAATGAGAAATAGAAAAAATTCATGAGGAGGCCCACGTATTTTCTTTCTAACTGCCAATGCCCCACACACTTTCCAAGTCACCAAGCACCAATCCTTGGGGTAAGCAACTAAGGTGCAGAACTAACCACACAGGGTCCTCTGACTTGCCCCAAAACGGGCCTCCATGGAGATGCAAATAGGTGGGATGCTGGAAAAGGATGTGTACATTGTATTTTCTCCTTTCATGCCCCCGGGGTCTAAAACACCATGCGAATCTCTTTGGAGATTACAGGGGAATTTTCAACAACCCCTTTCATGCAAGGCGAGAGAATGGAAAACTAGAGGGTATCATTTAGAGGGAGAGTGAAAGAGACAATTCTTGCAGAGGCATAAGTGGGATAATAGGAAAGGACACATTCAATGTCTTAATCCATACAACAACTACTCGAAATAAAAGAGAAAGAGTAGGAAAAATGAAGTGGTAGCCATGAATGGTGCTTTGCAAAGAATACCGTGCACATAACATATATACAAAGAAGCGAAGAAGAAAAATAAATACAACTACCCATTACACCTATATGAAGTGCCTCCTAATCCTCAATCTTCTTCTTCTTCTTTTGCATACAAAACAAAAACAATAGAAGTAGTTTCCTTTCCTCTTAGAAAAAATGAACCCACTTCAGAGACAACTACAGATCCAGATCAATCAACTTGTATATAGTAAAATGAGGATATATTACGGTTACAAATTATCTCTATCTACATGGCTGATTTAACCAATAATGGTATTGATTTTTGGATGGTTGTTAGAGAGAAATCCGTTTAACACAATTCCCCTTCATGTTTTGTTTATTTAATTATGAGAGTAGATAACTTTGCTTTACCATTGTTAGTAAAGAAGAGATCTGACTTCTGCACTTGTTGCGACTATCCAATTACTACTAAATTTACAACGTTAACTTGGGTTTCACCATGGTCACACATATGGATATCAAATAAAGTGCTTGTCTTATTATGAAATGAAAATAACATATCTAAAAAGGATTTTAGGATGTGTCGCTCTCCATGTTCTATTTGATGGGTGACCATAAGCTTCTCTAGTCCCAATTGACATGCCATATAGTGCACCCCATGCAAAGTTATTCTATCGAGATAGGGGCACTACACAACTTGAGGATCTCATATAGATATATGGGATGTTGTGAATGAGGAAGCTGGTAGAAACCTAACATTCATATTCTCCCCACTGTCGGATGCTTCAAAGAGCATCCTTGAACACTTCTTGTAGATAGAAATATTGCATATGTTTGATTCCCTCATGCTTCTACCCTTTCGACCATTCCGTCTTGCTAATCCTTTTCATCATACTTTCTTCTCTGCTAAGAGACAACATGACATAAAAAAATCAAAGTCAATGTTTTGGTTGGTGTCGTGGATTTCCAAACATTTCAATCAATACTCATGTTTGAAGGAGAGCTTCGATGAGTTACTCCCCTATTTCAATAGCCAACATTCCTACTAGAAAGCATAACTAAAACCCCAATATTTTGTTCCACGTAATGCACAAGCATAAGAAAGAGCACGAGGAGGAAACACTATAATGTTGACTATGGTGGTGGCACCCAAAAATTAAGGTAACATCCGAGTGTAAAAACATGAGCGTAATGTCCCTTTGTATTCTTGTTAGTAACCTATTTCATATCAACTTAGGATGGCTATGGGAATGGTAGAGAATACGTAATGATGATAATCATTACATGGTCCCTATCATTTCCATAGGGATCCTAATATGGTACTGATGGGATAATTTCATTTAGGAAAGTAAGCCATCAATGATTTATTCCTTTCTTAACTAAATCATCATCTTAAACAACAAAATGGAATCTAGATAGATGTGTTGAGATGGTTGTGTGGTGACGGAAGACATGTTTCATAGGCTTGTGTGCGGTCTCAAAACTAAGCTTGCAAAGAAATGATTGAATATTTGGCTAAAGTAATGTATTAGCTGACTACATTGTCTATTCACCAATCCCCTAATTTATTGTGTTGGATACCAGATGGAATGCAACACGATGTCTTCCACGTAGGCACCTAGGTGATGCACATAGTTCTCATAACCTATAATTTTTTTAAACAAGTATACAAAGTATACACATTTAGGTATAGTGACATAAGGGAGATCGTGGAAATCTAGATTTACCCTTACATTTGCACATTTTTATCATATGGATTATGAATATTTAATTATGTTGGATTATTTAGAAGTAAGCTAAATAATAATGTTAAACATTAAAAGCATTCATTTTACTTAAGGGGTTTGTTTTAAAAAACATTCCCTTAGTTTGTATGAATAATAACATGAGTATTACATATCAATTTACATGGAACTGATGTGGTTTCTACATAATTTTCTCCCATTGAAACATGGTAATAATGGATTGTTTCTTCAAGATCATGAAATTGCTCCTAAACCAAAATAAAAATGTATCTAAAATTTATCGTCTTTTCATTTTGCTTCTTGAACAATTACTATCAGTAAAACCAATCAACTTGAAATCATTGTATGGTGCGTAAAAAGTGATGTTCTATTGTTCTAGCTATATATCTCAAAATTCTATTTCCCAATTTCTAGTAAGATTCCTTTCGAGATCACATAAACCTTGAAATAAGGATAACTCCATACATTGTATTAATCCTTATGGCCATCAAATACATCAAACTACCAACAATTCTTTTGTACAAAGTTATATAAACAATACACACCTTGTCATATTTTCTTAATTTTAATCCTATGACAACTAGTGTTGGTGTTGGCTTGTAATTCATCATTCTTAACCTTTTAAAAACATAATTTTCATACTTTGATTGACATATAAAAATTCCATCTTCTCATTGAATGAATTTGATGACAATAAAATAGTTCATTAAACTCAAATATGTCATTTCAAATTATATCTTCATTGTTGACATGCAAAATTCTATTGATAGATTTCTTGTGAAAATTAAATCATCCAAATATAAACATACTATCAAAATCAAACCTTGAGTTTCCATTTTTATATATAATGTGGGATCAATTTGATAGATTTCTTGTGTTGATTAAATCATCCACATATAAACTTATGATAAAAATTAAATTTTGGTTTTTAATTTTGATACATAGTGTAGTATCATTGATGATTTTTTAATACCACTACTTAATAAGCATAATTCAATGTAATTATACCAATTTCATGGTGTTTTCTTAGTACCATAAAGACCTTTCTCCATTTTACACACTTTTAGTTCTTAACCAACAACTTCATATCTAGGTGGCTTCTTCTTAAATTCCATTTAAAAGTGTCAAATTGACATCCTAATATACTTTCTAGTTATTCTTAGTTCTTTATGGATGATATAATTCTAACAAGTGTCAAATGTTTCGTTATAATCAATTCTAATTTTATGTGAAAAACCCTTGACAACCAATCTTGTTTTATTTTTCTCCACATTTTCATATGCATTGAAGCTGGCATTATAAACCCTTTTTACACTTATTAAATCTTTATCTTCTGGAAGATTTACTAGATCCCATGTGTTATTCATTTCAATAGAGTTAATTTCTTCATTCATAGCCTTTACATAGTTTTAATTTTTAAATATTTCTTTCAAATATACATGATCACCTTAAGAGAATAATCTAAAATTTGAATACAAACCAATATTTTCATCACTTTAAGATTGATAAAAATCCTTTATAATTCTTGTAGTCATTGAGATATCTCTCGTAGTAAGATCTTAGTAAGACTAGTGTGGGATATGAATTATTATTTCCATGAGAATTTAGAGATGGAAAATTTCATGCATTCCTTGATCCTTTTCCTAGGTGAATTTTTTTAGAGTAGGTGAAAATACTCTTGAGTTGTCTCCCGGCGCGAGATCTTGAAGGAGTGTGAGATGAGGGTGATGTGGAAGGTAATGCAACAACAAGACCTTGTGGACTTGAGTGACCACTTTGCATACCATTTTCTTCTTAATCATATTCATTTTGAGGTATCATTGTGGTGATTGTTGTTTTTTCTATACTACCACCTTATGCTTCTTCTTCAATAAATTCAACATTTCTACTAATATTAGCCCACTTTTTAATGAGATTGTATAATTTATATGTTTTTGACTACTAACTATAAAACACACAAATATGTTTCTCACCTCCATAATCCTATTCCTTATTAGTTTATTTTGACACATGAACGCATGCCACTAAAATGAAGACTCTTAAATGTGAAACATTGTGTTTCTTGTTGCTCCATGCTTCTTGAGAAAATTTGTCCTTCACAATCTTCATGGGAATTTGTTCAATATGAAACTACACAAACTACATATTCCTCATAATATTTGTCTGAAAAGTTTTAGGCCTTAAACATACTTTTGGACACTTACATGAGAATTTTGTTCTTCATCTCGCGCTACACCATTATGATAAGGTGCATGTTTGGTTGTGAACTAATTTTTAGTTCCATGATCTCTGTAAAAGTTTAAAAATGTATTCAATATGTATTCTCCTCCTCTATCTGATATCACCAATTCTATGTAATGACCACTATGATTTTTTTCATGGCCTTAAATTCCTGAAAAAATGGAAGAAATATAATTTAAGCTTCATGAATTATACCCATTTTTTTGTTAAAATAATCAATAAAAGTTAGAAAATAAAGGATTCCATTAATTGAGGGCGTTTGTATTTCTCCACATAAATATGAGTGAAAATTTTCAAGAAGATATATGGATCTATCATAATTTCCTATAGAAAATAATTCTTTATGTTGATTCACTAAAATACAAGTCTCAAGACATTTATTGGATACTATATTAATGGAAATACATTCACCATTTTCTTCTTACACAACAATTTAAAACCTCCAAAATTGAGGTGTCCAAACATTAATTGTGAAGATAGGAGTGGTCTTCGAATGATACCTTGAATGCATTAGAAAATAATGCTTCAGCAATTATTTGTGAATTAGCTCTAAAAAATTTGAATTTGCATGTAGGTGACTACACATGAGTAAATAAAACATATTTTAATAAGCCTTTGACTTCATGAGAAGGTTTTGCTTTAGTGAACCTTTGAAAATATGGTGTTAAATCATGTGAAGGTGTTATTGGCTTGACTTCCCGTAGTTGAGACAATGTGCCATTTAGACCTCTTCATTCGAAAATGTTTGTAAATTTGGCACATATCTATTTCTAGATGTCTTTGTTGAAACTTTTTAAATATATGGGTTTTTGAAGTTGAAAATGTATTTGAAGTTCCTACCTTAATTAATTCTTGAGTGGACAACAAACTATGATATGTTATGTTAGTGACTCTTATGAAGGATGATTTTATAACTAATTATGGTTATGAAGTAGATGTCACTATAGTGACTATTGTTGATTTGGTAGAAGAACTTAAGTCTTCAAAGGAAAGGTAACTGAAAAGAAAACTTGAGGGAGCTCCATTTGCATTACTTATTGTGGCAAGAGCTTAGGAATATGAGAGTCTAGTCATAGTCTAGAATTGATTACACATGATGGTGAGACTTTGAGCATTTGAGGTGGTGGATGAAGAATAAATTACTATTACAATTTGAGATCCCATATAGCTAGACCTTGAGAAGACAATTCAATTTGAATTTTTAATAGGGACATATGGTTTCTGGTCATTTCTAGCTTAGAAACCTCTTATTTCTTGATTTTTATCCATTATAACATATGCATTATGCTCAAAATAAACTTAGTAGCTATTTTGTAATAATTTCATAGTAGTACTCATAATAAATTACGTTTCAAACTAGAAATAAAATAAACATTATGGGTATGTTTCTTTTCACCATATTTATTTCTAATATTGATTGTTCACTTTTTGATTATAAATACTTTGTTATCATTGCCAAATTTCGATTCATATTTCACCAATTCTTCAATGTTTGATTTTTTTCTCCTTTTTCATGTCATATGATTTCTACAGCAACCATTGTCTAAAAACCAATTTTCTTTTTCATCTTATATGAAATTGCATGTTATGAACAACCATGATTTTCAAACTCAAATTCATTTTCCTTACAAAATTTATCATTCTACCTACTTAAATCAAACTAATATTCTGCATTCATTTACTTTCTTATAGGAGTGACATTGGACATGTGATTTATCGCACCTTTTACCATAATTTTGATGGTTAATGCAACCTTGGATTCTTTCACCTTTGGAGCGTAAAATTTTTGTTCTGTTCTTCCACCATATTTAAGAGTCTTTATCCTTTTGTTACTCTTTATTTTTTTCCTTGGCATCTTGTATTTGACCTTACTCTTCCCTTGTTGACTGAAATTTGGGACTTGAATACATTTTCTAGGAAGAACTTACTAGATCTATTCAATCATGACTCATAAGATAAAAGAGAACACATTAACTCATCTATTGATAACTTTGTAAGGTCTTTTGAATCTTCTATGGAAACTACTATAGCATAAAACTTATTAGGGATAAAACTTATTAGGGATACTCTTAATTATTTTTTCTGCAAACCTTTGGTATTCTAATGTCTCTCAATGAGACCTAATATAGTTTATTAAAATCATTACATGAGTGATAAATAAAACTATATATTCATACTTTCATTTTAATATATTTGTAAGTTCTTTTATGAATTTGTAACTTTGTAATTTTAAATTTACCGATCTTGTGATATACATTTTGAAGGCTCTCTCTTGCTTTCTTTGATCTATTTTTTTGCACAACATGCTAAAAGATGGACTCTTCCATTGCTTGTTGAATGACGAGAAATATGGCCTTCTCATCCTTCTTCTTGTTCTCTTTTAACAAGTCTTTTTCTACCTGTGTTAGTATATAATGTGCATGTTGGTTTATGGGTTCATTAAACATGTTACCTACTAAATCCCAAATCAATAAGAGACGTTTTTATGAGACTATAGAAAATAGATAAAAAAGATTATTTTGGGGGAACAATTGAAATGTCGAAACAAAAGGTATCTATTGTTTATGTAAGTGAAAAGAAAATAGGTACAAACGGTTCAAGGCAACCTTAACCTTGAAAAATCAATCTGAAACAAAGAACTTTCACTAAAATCATACTCCTCATTAGGTCATACATCCATAACCGTGTATCAAGAGGAATTTGAGGCTCTCAAGTAGTGTAGAAATAATTTAATGGTAATGCTACTATGCTTGAGGGATTTGGAATCCTTGATTACTTTTCCAAAAATTATTACAAGTTGGAAAAATTCTCTCCTTCCTTGACAATTTTATTTGATCGCACAATGTTGAAAAATCATAAAAACTAGAGGGATTTAGAAGGGGCATTGTTATTCATTCATTATTATTAAGAAAAAAGGATTGTCAATAATTTTACAAAAGATAGTGCACCAAATATAATATTTCTTATCATGGAATCTAATGTAGTGTAAGTTTCCCAACACTTATCCTTTTAGTAAATTCAAAATTTAAATGTTATATGTTATGTAAATTCTTGAACATGGTTTTAAGAAAAGGATAAATTTAAAATAAATAAATTCCTTGCTTTGTAATTTCAATATATGTTTATGATTGTATATGAATGATTTTTTAAATGCATTAATGCATGCCTTGTGTATTTATAGACTTATGAAATCCAATTCATGGCCCTATGTAGAAAAATGTTGATAGGAATTCATTTAAAGTTCTCACATTATTTGGGTGATTTTTATATTTGTATAAGTCATTAATGTGGTTGTTTATAACAACCTATGTATAGTGGAATGTGTTACAAAAACTCATCCATATTAGATGAGTAGTTCTAGGAAGTGTAATAGGCCTCCTAGTGTTAGGAAATAAGGGATAAAATATGTGGAATAATTCCTCACAGAATCGCAATAGTAGAAACTAATATGCATAAAAATATTACAGATCTCAAATAAAATTACAAAATAAAATAACACAACACAAAGAGACAATATTTAATGTGGTTCACCCAATTTGGGCTATGTCCACTAAGAATCACTTGCTCATATTTTATTACAAGCCACCGCTCTCTCAATACAATACCCAGATCTGTTTGGAGCTATGCTCAACAAACTCTACAGAATTCACACTGAATTCAAAACACATATGCAATGTTACATTATCCCTACCATATGCATAAAACCATATAAGTAGACAATTGCTTAAGTAGTTTTACAAAACCGTGGGTATTAAAACCATGGGCCAAAACCGTCCCATAAACCTATGGGTCAAAAATCCCGCCCATATGAGAAAAGCACATTTCTCGATATATTGGGCACATTTTAAGGCCAAAAAAAAAAATTCGGGGCTATGCCCCTGAACCCCTTCTACCAAGAGCTGCCACCCTGGACCCTCGCTCGGGGCCGACTTAGCCCCGACCACGGTGAGACAATTTGTGGAAAGTGTATAGTCTTCAACATTTTCTCACATGAAAACAGGCTCCATAACCTAATAATTTCCCACTTGAGACTAGTTTTCCTCTGAGCAAGCTTCTCAATTCTTCACTAGTTTCCGTGAAGACCAACCAAAGCTAAACACAGGCTCAGTTTTTCCCTTGTGACCACCTTGGTCATCATGTATGCAGGATTTTGACTGGTATGGATCTTCTCCAGCTTCAACTTCTCTTCCTCCAAAGTTGTCCTGATGAAATGGTACCTTAACTATATATGCTTCATCCTAGAGTGGAAAGAAGAGTTCTTAGCTAGGTGTATAGCACTCTGACTATCACTATGTAGCTTTCCTTCCTCCTGCTTATGCCCCAACTCCTCAAGAAATTTTTGTAACCAAATCATTTCTTTGCTTGCCTCTGTGGCAACAACATACTCAGCCTCCGTGGTTGACAAAGCCACCAACTTCTGTAGTCGTGAAATCTAGCTCACTATTGTCCCACCTACAGTGTAAACATAACCTGTCATGCTCCTCCTTGTTTACATCTCCATCCATATCCGAATCTACATAACCACACAAAGTGGTGTCTGATCCACTGTAGCACAAAAATGTCCCCATGGTCCCTCTCAAATACCAAAGGATCCACTTTATTGCCTGCCCATGATCTCTACCTAGATCACTCATAAATCTACTCACCGCTTTGTTTGCATGGGCAATATCGTGGCCTAGTCCACACCATGGCATACATCAAACTTCCAACCGTTGATGAGTAAGGTACCTTGGACATCTGGTTTCTCTCTTGCTCTGTCTTGGGACACTTCTCCTTTGATAACTTGAAATTCTGCCAAAGGAGTCCCAATCGGTTTAGTATCCTACATATTAAACCTCTCCAAGACCTTCTTAATGTACTCTTCTTGAGATAAAGTCAACTTCCGTTCCTTCCTATCCCGAGATATCCTCATACTAAGGATTTGTTTGGCTGCCCCCAAATCCTTCATAGCAAAGGATTCACTTAGCTACTTCTTGAGTACTTTTATTTCCTGCATGTTTTTACCTGCCAACATGTCATCCACATACAAACATAGGATAATATAACTGCCATCCTCAAATTTCTTTGTATACACGTAATGGTCAGAATGACATCTAATATAACCTTGCTCCATCATGAAGCTATCAAATTTCTTATACCATTGACGTGGAGCTTGTTTCAAGCTATACAAGCTCTTCTTCAGTTTGCACACCATCTCCTCTTTACCTTTGACCTCATAGCCCTCTCAGTTCTTTGAATATATAGTTCCTCCTCCAAATTACCATGGAGAAATGTAGTTTTCACATCAAGCTACTCTAAGTTCAAGTCTTCTACTTTATGAACTATTCCTAGAATCTGTTCTAATAGAAGTCATTTTTACTACAGGAGAAAAAATATCATCAAAATCTATACCTTTTTTCTGTGCAAACCCCTTGACCACCAACCGCCTTGTATCTTTTCTTTCCTCCTTTTTATTTGACTCACGAACACCCACTTGTTCTATAATTCTCTTTTGCCTTCGGGTAGCTTCACCAAATCCCATGTTTGGTTCTCCATGAGAGCCTGATGCTCCTCATCCATGGCTTGCTCCCACTTCTTCCTAGCATCTACCTGCATTGCTTCATCAAAGCTATCTGGACTCTCCACTATCAGTGAGTAATAAATAATAAAGAGAAGGAGAAAAACATTCAGGTTCTCTTCTTACCCTAGAAGACCTCCTTAATATAGGAGTTTGGGGTTCCTGTTGAGGAGGTTCCTGAACTGATTCATGTGTCACTTTCCCATCCGGAAGATCCTCTATTGTTGCATATTCTTTCTTGGATTCTTCCCTATTTTCTTAAATCTTTTTATACATGAATTTCTCATTAAAGACCACATCCCTAGATCAAATGATTTTCTTTCCTTAATACTCCAATATTTATATCCAAAGTCATCACCACCATAACTAATGAAAGTACATTTTTCTAATTTAGCCTCTAGCTTGGTCATATCATCCTTGTCTATATGGACAAACACCTCACATCCAAAGACTCTAAGAAATGAATAATCAACTTTCTTACCATACCAAGCCTCCTTAGGTATGCCTCCATCCAATGCATTGAGGGTCCTCTGTTTATCAAGTACACAATCGTGCTCACCGCTTCTTTCCAAAAAGAAAGAGGTTGTCCCGCATGTAACCTCATGCTCCTAGCATGTTCTCTTATTGTTCTGTTCATCCTTTCTGAAACCCCATTCTGCTGCAGAGTTCCTAGAACCGTATTTTGCCTATGGATTCCATTCTTAGAACAATAATCATCAAATTCATTGCTGCAATACTCCCCTCCATTATCTGACCTGAGACATTTTATCTTAAGACCTGTTTCATTCTCTACCAAGGCTTTCCATTTAACAAAAGTATCAAATACATCATATTTTTTTCTAATACAATAAACCCAAACTTTCCTTGTTGCATCATCAATAAAAGTAACATAATAACTTAAACCCCCAAGAAATGATACTTGAGCCAGCCCCCACACATCAGAATGCACCATCTCTAACTTACTCTCTTTCTTTGTAGGTCCAACCTTGAGAAACCTTACTCACTTATGTTTCCCATATATGCAGTCCTCACAACTCCAAACCTATTTCTGTATATCTAGGAAAATCCTTCTTTATGATCTCCATGCCCTTATGGTTCATATGACCGATCCTATAGTACCACAATGTTGTATCTACTTAAAGCCACAATATTACAAACATTAGTGCTATAAGTAGTTAAATACAAGGTTCCACCTTCTTACCTCTTGCCACCACAAGAGCACCCTTGGTAACCTTCCAAGAGTTAGTCAGTAAATATCACAGTACAACCATCACTTCCCAACTTCCCCGCCATATCAAATTTCATCTTAATGTAGGCACATGTCTGACATCCTTCAATACCCAAGTATTCCTATTTTGCATCTTAACCTGCACAGAACCTTTTCCAACTATGTTGCAAGGCTCATCATCACCAAGAAAAACATGCCCAAAATCTCCTTGAACATAATCAACAAAATAATGCCTATGTGGAGTAGCATGGAAAGAAGCCCCTGAATCTAAAACCCAAGATTTAGTAATATTGTGCAAAGAAAGAATCAAAGCATCCTGACATACATTACCCATTGCCACATTTTCCTCCTTGTTTTCTTTATGTTGTTTCTTCTTGTCCCAAAACTCCCAACAGTCTTTCTTTGCATGCCCAAAACTTTCCACAGTGCTAACATACTATCTTGCTTTTGGATTTTGACCTTGCCCAATCCTTTTATTTTCCATGGCTTCCTCTATTCTTTTGTCTCTCTAGTTTCACTATCAAAGCATTCCATGAAGTAGAAGATTCACCGAGCTTTTCCTTCACATTTCCTCGCTTAGAATCACCCCTACAACATCCTCAAACTTCAACTTTGAGTTAGTTGGAACCGAGTTGCTTATCGTCATTACCAAGCTATTCCAACTCTCAGGTAAAGAGCACAAAACTAATAAATCCCTAACTTCTTCATTAAATTCTATTGTAACTGAAGCTAGCATATTTACAACCGTATTAAAATCATTTAAATGATTTACTACTGAACCATTCTTAGAAATCTTCATATTAAACAATTTTTTCATTAAAATATCTTATTAGAGGCAGAGGGTTTTTCATACAACTTCCCTAATGCATCCATCAGTTCTTTTGTAGTCTTTTCTTTTGAAACATTAAATAATACTCGAAGATGCAAGACATAGTTGGATTGTCCCAAGTTCCTTCCTATCTAGCAAATCCCATTCTGCATTCGTCATGCTCAAGGGTTTTTCACCTTCTTAGATAGTGGAATATAAATATCCTTTTGATAAAGGTAATCTTCCATTTGCATCTTCCAAAAATGAAGTGCTGCTCGTTGAATTTATCAACCCTAGAGCTTCCATTATCTGCCATAGCTCCCACTCAAGATAAAACTTTCCTTGTGATTCAAAACTTCAGCAAACCAAACCAAGCTCTGATACCAATTGTTAGGAAATAAGGGATAAAATATGCAGAATAATCCCTCACGAGAATGCAAACAAGAGAAACTAATATGCGAAAAAATATTACAAATCTCAAATAAAATTGCGAATAAAATAACACAACACAAAGAGATAGTATTTAACGTGGTTCACCTAATTTTGGCTACGCCCGCTAAGAATCACTTGCTTAGATTTTATTACAAGCCACTGCTCTCTCAATATAATACCCAGATCTGTTTGGAGCTATGCTCAACAAACTCTACAGAATTCACACTGAATTCAAAACACATATGCAATGTTACATTATCCCTACCATATGCATAAAACCATATAAGTAGACAATTGCTTAAGCAATTTTACAAAACCATGGGCCAAAACCGTCCCATAAACCTATGGGTCAAAAATCCTGCCCATATGAGAAAAGCACATTTTTCGATATATCGGGCACGTTTTAAGACCAATTTTTTTGGGGGTTGCGCCCAACCCCAAATGAGACAATTGTGGAAAGTGTACAATACTCTTAGTGTACAGTCTTTAACACTTTCTCACATGAAATCAAGATCCACAACCTAACACCTAGTTTTTAGGAGATGTATGCCTATTTATTTGTATCTTTTCATTAATGTTAGGAATATTTATTATTAGTGTTATATGTGAATAGGTTATTGTAAGTTATAAGAACTGTATAGATTAGAGAGTTGTTTTTAAAAGAGATTTTTTCAAAGAATTTTATGAGGAACACTCGTTAAATATAGGAGTACAAAGCCTATTTAAACATATAACCATCGCCATATGAATATTGAGAAGAACTAATCAAGTTTTCTATGTGTCAATCTATTGTTGCTCCATTATTTGGTATCGAGAGCGGGACTTCTTGAGGATTATTTGTGTAAAATGGGTTTGTGAAATTTGTGAAGGGCGAGCCATTCTGCAATGCTTGGTTGTCGTGGTGATCTATAAACTTCTAATTTGGAACTCTACAAAATCACACAATTATGTTGTTCTACTTTAAACTTTGGAAAATGACAACTTGATTGAAGAGTAGAGATTTAGTGACTGATTATCTAGTGCTATAGAAAGGAAATTGCAGAGAATAGGAAAGAATTCAGACTCTAAACACCAATAATTTTATCCAAGAAATCTCCAATGGAGGAAAACCATTCTGGAAGGGAAAAACGATCTTTCTTCCCACTTTTATTGGTCAATCATAAAAATTATAGATTACAAGAAGTATAAAATGGAGACAACAATGTAAGCCTCTCCCTTCTATGCTTGCTTGCTTTGTTTCTACACCTTGCTCATACAATTCCACTCCAAAACTGAAGATCTTGCTCACTTGCTCTCATATAATTAATACTTTACTTCTTGATCTCTCTGGATCTTCGAATGCCCAATTCTCTTGCTCCTCCTTGTATTTATAGCCTTCTCCCATGTCCTCCCATGCACTGGAGAATGGGAAAGGTTAGGGAGGGAAGAGACACAATCAGGCGCTTCAAATTCACATCCATTTGTGCTCCATTTCTCTTTTCTATTCGAAAGTGTTAGGACCTCCACCCTGAGAAGACCGGTGGTTATAGGACTACCGCCCCGTAGGGTGATGGTTCTACAACCGCCGCTCTGCACAGAGTAGTGGTTCTTTCTAGAACCTCCGTTTACCTCATTTTCTTCATTTTCTTCAATTCTCCTTCTTGGTGCCAATGTAACTCATGAAGTGGTGTGTTTTTCTGGATCCCTATGGATCATACCCCCCTTGCTTAGGAGTTTTTTGGTCCCATAAAAGCTTAGTGGGGGAGTGTTAGATAAATCAAATCCCTCTCTTGTTCCTTCAAGTACCACCAGGTTTTCCTTGGTGTCTTCTCTCGTCCAACCTGCCAAGGCTCTTGTGGATCTCTGGTTTGTTGCTCCATTGCTATATCCTCCTCTAAGTTGCCTTGAGTACAAACCTCTTTGGAAGGAAACTTCTGTATGTTTCCTTCATTGTCATGCATAAATGAATTTAGTAGGTGTGAGCTCTTGCAAATTGCTATCGCGTGCATCTTCATGAAGTGTGGCTTGAAGGTTTCTTTTCCAACCTACTCAAGTATGATGAAGGTCCCATACTGTAGTGGTTTAGTCCTTCTTGCTTGTCTTTGTCTCTTGATATGGATTGGTCGAATATTCTCCATGCACGCTGCTGCTATATTCACCACTATTCCTTTTATTTCCTTTTCTCCTTATTGCCCCATGGTCAGGTCTAGTGAATCCGTAGGTAGATACGGTTACTGCATAGCAGAAGTTTGTTTTGCTCCTTGAATGAGTAGTTCATGTGGTGGCTTCTTTTGCAAAAAATGACAAGTGCTATCCAAAATATTTGTGCTCTCAAGTCCATTTTTCTTTTCTTCCAATGAAAGTAAACAAAACTGATGATTTTCCTGAATAAGTCTTTGTGCTTGGTTGACACTTACCATAGCCTTCTTTGATTTGCTTTGGTGTGCCCTGGATGTTGAAACTGACTCCATCCTTGACCCATTTGTACCGTTCTCCCTCCTTGTGAACACAACATCCCTGACATACAAGTAAGGACTTCCGAAGACAACGTCAAATGCATCAAGTGGAATGATATCAACCTCTAATACATCAATATATTGGGTATTTATCCCAAACTGAAACTTACACTTTCTTGTAACTTGTATTTCTACACCCCTCTTCACCCATCCTAATGGGTATGAATGTGGATGCATGTAAGTCTATAGGCCAAGTTGTTATACAACCATATCAGAAATCAAATTTGACTGAGAACTAGAATCTACTAAAGCGTTTACCTTAGTCTTCTTGATTTGGATTTGGATTTGAAAAAGCTTACTCATCTCTTTTTCTGCTCCACCATACATGTTAGTGGCCATGCATCCCAACCTCTTGTCTACATCCAAATCATCCTCAATATCCACCTCTTCTTTTGTCTTCACAATGGCCATGGATTTCTTGGAATCCTTGGTTTGGTGTTTTGGGTGCAATTCCGGATGCAACTTCCAACATGTGGCATCAGTATGTCCATTTATATCACAATTCTTACAGAAATTCTTAGGATCTTTACAAGTATGTAAAGTAGTAGCGACATGTTTACCTTTCCATTTACCTTTGCTACTTGTCTTCCCTTGTTCTTTTTCCTGTTGATTTGTTGACTGGTCTTCCTTTGGCTCTGTTTCTCCTTTCTTCTTCTTGTCATCAATGTAGTATGATTGTATATAAGCTTCATTGAGATCCTTGGGCTTCATGGAGATTACCTTCCTTCGAAGGTGAGTGTGAAGTCCTCCCAAATACTTGGTCAGAATGTCCTCATCCTCCAAGTCCATATTAAGCAACATGGCTTGTCTTCGAAATTCCATAGTGTAGTCTTGCACGCTTTGACCGCTGCCTTGTCTAAAGTATTGCCACTTAATCATCATGTCAGTCTTATGGCCAATAGGATAGAAGTTAGCTCTAAGCAATTCTTTAAAACCCTTCCAAGTATTGATAATAGGACGTTTCTTCTTTTCACAAGTAAATTAGGTGGGTTTCCCACCAAACCAAAACATGACCTGTCCACTTTGAGATGTGCAAAGGTAATCCTTTGTGCCTCAGTAACATTATGCACACTAAAATAGACTTCCAACTGTTTTAGCCACTTATCAAGCAATTCTGCATCTACTTGTCCTTCAAAGTTCTTTATTTCCACTTTCATTTCAACTTTAAAAGGTGTATGAGAAGATTTTACCTTCTCGCTTACAATTAGCGTCTCTTCTTCATGCTCTTCCCATTCTTCCTCTTCATGGATCTTTCCGATACCAAATTTTTCGGCCAGGATCGAACCACTAAGTCCATGGAATCTTTCTTAACTGAAGTTGTCTTTTGCAGATCTGAAAGCTCTTTCTTGTTTTCTATGCAATCTATCCATCATGGTCTCTAGCATTTCGACTCTACGGACTAATTTTTCTTCCTCCGTTTGAGCTCAAATTCTTTGTTTCCACTTCTTTGTATAAATATATGGCTTGCAAGGTAAAAAATTTTCACCTTTGGACCTTGGCACTATCATACGAGTCATACGAAAGAATCGAATTCCACAATCTTGGATATATAATCAGCTCTGATACCAAAATGATCCGTAAAATTCTACTTTGGAACTCTACAAAATCACACAATTATGTTTTTCTACTTTCAACTTTGGAAAATGACAGATTGATTAAAGATTAGAGCTTTAGTGACTGATTATCTAGTGCTTGTAGAAAGGAAATTGCAGAGAATAGGAAAGAATTCAAACTCCAAACACCAACAATTTTATCCTGGAAACCTCCAATGGAGGAAAACCAGTCGGGAAGGGAAAAACGCTCTTTCTTCCCACTTTTATTGGTCAATTATAGACAATTACAGATTACAAGAAGTAGAAAATGGAGACAACAATGTAAACCTCTCCCTTCCTATGCTTGCTTGCTTTGTTTCTACACCTTGCTCCTACAATTCCACTCCAACACTGAAGATCTTGCTCACTTGCTCTCATATAATTAATACTTTGCTTCTTGATCTCTCTGGATCTTCGAATGCCCAATTCTCTTGCTCCTCCTTGTATTTATAGCCTTCTCCCATGTCCTCCCATGCACTGGAGAATGGGAAAGGTCAAGGAGGGAAGAGACACAATCGGCGCTTCAAATTCGCATCCATTCGTGCTCCATTTCTCTTTTCTTTCCGAAAGTGTCAGGACCGCCGCCCTGAGAAGATCGGCGGTTTCAGGACCACTGCCTCGGTTGGGTGGGAGTTACAGGACCTCCACCCTGCATGATGGCGGTTTTGCAACCTCCGCTCACGCAGAGTGACGGTTGCCTGTAACCTCATTTTCCTTCATCTTCTTCAATTCTCCTTCTTGGTGCTGATGGAACTGATGAAGTGGTGTGTTTTTCTGGATCCCTATGGATCACCAAGTCAATGAGAGAAGAATAGTCTGTGAAGTCTTTCAATTTTTATATAGACTCAATTTTTGTTTTGCTTGGATAAAAACGCAGCAGAGTGAGAGCCTTTTGAAGTATCTAAACAGATGAAGTGGTGTGTATTTTGAGTGTACATTTCCATTCAACCTCCCCAAGTATCATGCCTGCAAAAGTAATGATGTTGTGAGGTCTTTATCGATCTCAGCATGCTTTTTTAGTCGCCGAACGAGCTTCCTGTGTCGGCATTTTTTGTTCAGACGCTTTAGTCATTTTAGATGTCAAAATACAGCCACTTTTAAAATATGACCGTCATGATTGACATGCAAAAATATAATATAAACGACAAAATGACATGTGTATTACAAATTTAACCGTATGTATATATACAAGAAAATTAATAAATTAATTTTTTTAGATTCATGAAAAATACAATATAAATAAAAATAGAAATTTTCATATAAAGAAAATAAAAATAATAAAATCTTAATATCTTATTAATGATTATGAAATAGAAACATCTATTAATTTTGATTTTCAATTAGTTTTGTTTGATTTCTTTTTTTAGTTTTATTTGATTTTTGTTTAGCTTTTTCTATTGATTTTTGATTTGTAATTGTTTGTTTTATTGTTATTTGTTTGATTTTTTACAAATAAAGATTGGAAACTACAATTATTGCAATAAATGTGAAATTTGAGAACTTGGATGTAAGAAGATAACACTCATTTTATAATTATTTATTTCAATTTAATTTTAGAAAGTCATATAAATTTATTGTTTCAATCTTGTGGATGTAAAATTTTACTCAATTTTTGTATTTTATAATAGTTATTATAAAAATAAATTTGCGTGCATATTATATTTTGAACGTCAAATGACATCCATATAATTTTTTAGACCGTCAAAGAAAATTATTGTGACATGTAACATTGAACGTCAAAATCCAGCACTGGTCGGCATTGACTGTCCGGAAGTTAACGTCCAACACAGACCAAAAATGCATAGCTGCAGGTGAGCTAAGCTTTTAGTGATTCTGTCTTTGTCCATTCACCATTTACATGCAGACCACTTTGTATCTCATCAAAGCCGTGCCCTAAGATCTCCTACCTTCCATATCACCGTTTATTGACTGGCGTTTTAATTCTGATATTCTTGCAACTGTACGTGCCTTTCATTTCAAACTCTAAAGCTCGTGGTTTCTCCGAAAAGGCACCGTGTATCATCAACGAACACCAAACCTGCAGATCAGTATCCTCGGGAAATATTTGCTTGAAAGTTCATCTCCTATCATAGCTCAAGGATCCAAGTCTGTTGTCCAACTGTACTCAGTTATCTTCATGCAACGTGTTTATAATGCCGCTGTCATTCTGCTTGTTTTTATGGAGCGTGAGCCCGTGGCGACTATTGTGGCATGTTCCTCTCGGCGTTAAATATTCCTCCAATAAACTTTGTGTTGGATTGATTCACAATCTACCCTAATCGCCACTGTCAAAGAAGCCTAAAGTTGCAAACCGGTCTTGCATCCCAATCGACTCACAATACCGCCTTTCTACACGTGGTTTCAAAGACAGATCTTCCTCCGCTTGGTAATTCCAAGTTTATTTTCATTTAGTTTTAGTAGTGGAGTTTATTATTACTAGTCACAAATATAGTTTAAGTGTTTTCTTTAAGTTTTTTTAATAAGAAGTAATAGGTTGTGACATAGTTTTTAGAGTCTAAAATGTAGTTTGACATATTGTCATTTTGTCAAGTTAAAAAAGTAATCTTATATTATATTTGTTAGTGTGTTGTATTGAGCAAGTGTATTTATGTCATTTTCATTTGTTTATTAATTCCACCTTTAATTGGAATTTGTATTGTCATTTTTAGTATTGTCGTTATATAATAGAGTCATGTTATTCTTGTTGTTAGGTGACTTTTTTTTTTTTGGTCAAAAGGTCGAACAAGTTATTTTGTGTTGTCAATGTGGTAAATGTGTCATTGTATTAGGTGATTTTAGGATATTTGATTATTGTCTAGTCAAAATAGCCAAAGTGTCAAAATTGTAAAAAAATAAAAATAAAAATTTACAATTAAAATTTTATCTTACAGACGCATTTTCGGTGTTACCCATGTCATGGCAACCATTGATCCTCGAAAGTTACATTTCTTGAGCTAAGACATGATATTGGATGATGGAGGCACAAGAGGATGAAGGACAATCAACGTCCTCTCATCATTCGCCAACGACGGGGCCGCTTCTGCTATGATGACATGTGTGAGTGTGTGTTTATTTCATTGTGATGTTTTCAAAATAATGTGTTATGGAAACTTCACATTGTGGGGGATGACACAATGCTTCAATTTGTATGTGTGGAATGTTATGTTTGCACTATCATGGATTCCAAATGTTATCTCCAGAAGATCAAGTATGATGAGGGGAAGAAGGATGCACTGGCACATTGTGATATGGTTGTAGGTAAACCATTTGAAAACCTTCACCCTTTGTGGTTTGTGGTCAACCACTGGAAAACCACCTTACTCTCGATTTTTGGTTAACCGATGGAAAACCAACTTGTGGTTTGTGATAATCCAAAGGAAAATCACATGATTGCGAAATCAGAGCTGATTGTAACCAACATGGACAAAGTGGTAGGGCCCACACTTTGGGCCAATCCGAAATTAGAAATAAATAAATATTTTTAATTAATTTTCTGATTTTTCAGAAAGTGGGCCCTACCACTTTGTGCTTGCTCAATAAGTATCACCCAAAATCGGGTGCAATTAGTATGGAGGTTTTCCCCATGTTCACACTAAGGGGGGAATGTTAGGAATATTTATTGTTAGTTCTACATGTGAATAGGTTATTGTAAGTTATAACAACTCGTATAAATTAGAGAGTTGTTTGTAAAAGAGAAATTTGTGGTGAATTTGTTGAGGATCACTCCTTAAATATAGGAGTACAAAATCCTATTTAAATGTATAACTATCCTGTATGAATATTGAGAAGAACTAATCAAGTTTTCTCGTGTCAACTGTCATTCTTTGCTCCATTAATTATATAATTAAGGTGTGAATTAATTGTATATTTTTTGTTGTGTTTGGATTTATAGTTCGAATTTGTGCAATCTGAACCAAATTTAACATTTGGTATCAAAGCAATATTTTATCTTATGCCTTGTGATTTTTTGAAAGTAGTTGAGAGGCAAAATAATTCTTTATATTGCTTAGAGATTCAATATCCTTCTATGTACGTAGCACGCTCCTTCAAGCATCCATTTGTAGTGCGTCGTCTCAAAAGGCTATTCATTTTGAATGTCATCGAGATTTTTTTATGTTGGTTCTTTATGATATTTACATCATTCAAATATTGTTGTAACCATGATAGGGAGGACTTGGCGTAGCATTTTATTGACATCAACACTCACGGAAGAGCCTATCCTCGCGCATGTTAGCGGTGGGGATAGGAAAAAATCGACCTGTGACCTCCAAGTTTAACACCACGTGCCCCACCACCGCACCGTAGGTTTGTTTTACCAATTTTTTTACCTCCGTGGCGTAAGTTGACTCCCCACAAATGTGCATTAGAGTTAGGAAAATCACAACACTACTATATGTGTGTGATGTATTCATGCATGATAAACATTGCTATATTGGTGTTGAGTAAGCATTTGCAGCTATATTCACTTGCAAATATATTGCCTCCACACAACGATCAAATCGAGGACACATATACTATGTTGTAAACTCTTGGAATGACTATTACCATTCTATTGTGGATATCTACAACTCTTTCCAATTAGCACATTCCATTGTTCCATGCCTCAATCTCCCAAGTTAAGTATTTGTTTTGTTTTAGTTATAGATTTCTCAGTGAAGCTTTGAGTTTGTGAATTATGTTTATTAGTCAATGTGTTAAGTCATGTTTTAAGATTAAAGTTTATGAGATAAGTGGATTTGAAGTTATTTTTAATGTGTAAATATTGAGTCATTTTTGTTTATAGTTTATAGCTGGTCATTTGTTCATTTGGTCTTTTTAGAGTTAATTTTTGTATTATGTCATCATCTAAAGCCTATGTTGTGTAATAATTTCATGTCAATTTAGGCTATTAAGCAAGTTTAGTCAATAATTTTTGTGTGCCACCAAAGTATAAATAAGTGTCTAAATATTGATGTGTCATCATTTCAAAAACAATTTGTCAGTTATTGTAGTGTTGATGTCGTAAAAAGAATCATTGTAAAAAGATGTAAAACAAACTACCTCATGGATAGATTTTCGGTGTAACTGATGTCATTATTTGGCTTTGTCCTTGTTGAGGGCTTCCACCTCGAGATCTCGCTTTGGAATTTCATATCCAAAGAAAAATTGGTGAGGAAGCTACATCGATAGAAGAAGGTTTAGATTTGAACTTCAAATCTCATTCATCTGAGTAAATAACACTTCACACTAGAGGATGGAGGAGCATGAGGTTGGAGGTATTTCAGTGACCTCTCATCAATCACCAATGATGGGGCTACACAAAGCATTGGTGATGTGTTTTTTCAGTTGTGTGCTTTATTTTCAGAGTTCCTATTTCCAGTTGTGTGTAGTGTGTTTCATTTGTAGTGTTCTTGTTGGTTTGACAAATAAATGGAAATTTCACATTGTACTGGGGGACATAACACCAATGTTCCATTTCCATTTTGCATTAGATCAACTACAATCAATAAGATGTAATGTGAAACTATTCCAATGAGCAGGAGTTCTATGTAATCCCAAGGAAAAATATAATGGAAAAGATGAAAGCACATTGAAATGTAACATCATGATATTTCAGTTGTTGGTTGTCCTATAAAACCATCTGTATGTTTGGGTTGTTGGTTGTCCTATAAAACCATTTGTATGTGTAGGTTGTTGGGTGTCCTTGGAAAACCATCCTTGTTGAGGTTTTTGCATGTCCTGAAAAACCATCTAGATCATGAACATGCAGAGGCGACACGTTGCAAAAGAAGTGCAATTGTTTTTCTACCATGTTCACACTAAGGGGGAATGTTAGGAATTCAATTATGTAGTTCTCACATTATTTGGGTGATTATTATATTTGTATAATTCGCTAGTGTGGTTTTTAATAACAACCTACATATAGCGGAGTGTGTTACAACAACTCATCCATATTAGATGAGTAGTTGTAGGAACAATAATATGCCTCGTAGTTTTTAGGAGATGTATGTCAATTTATTTGTATTTTGTCATTGAGTAATTAACGTGAGAATTGATTGTATGTTTTTTTAGTTGTGTTCAAATTTATAGTTTTGAGTTCATGTAATCAACCAAATATAACAAAAGTGACCAAACAAACGAAATTAAATGCCGACATATAAGGATAAAAATCCTCGTGCCATAAAAAAAAAGGGGGTCAAAAGAACCTAAAAAGACCAATATTGAAAAATCATTGATTCTTCTAATTTAGTAGGAGTTACTATATATATATATATATATATATATATATATGCCTTATGAGCTCTTACAATAGTGGAGTTAAACATAACCATGCCCTTAAATAATATTTCTTCTCCATCTCTTCAAAATCAAAATCTCTCACTAAATGCTATGATCTCCTTCTTATTATTATTATTATTAATTAATTTTCTCATATTTTCTTCCCCCATTATTTACCTAACCAATAGATCCTATTTTTCTAAAATTCACACTCCTTATGATCCCCCATTTATCCTCCCATAATATTCTTTCCTTTAAAGAAACTAACTACCACTTCATATCAATCCTTCTCATAACATCAATATCGATAAAGAGCAACAACTTAGATTTATGAATATTCCTCTTTCAACTTCTAGGAACTCATCTTTATTAGCATTGAATCTAGTCCATTATTGGCTTTCCCACGTTATGATAAATAAGTTTAAATCTATTTCAAATTAATAGTCAATTGTGTGTGTCCATAGTTCATGTATGATGCCTCAAGTTTCTGCACCTCACCCTTATCCATCATAAATGTTTGTCTAGTCTCGGTCTAGATTCCATTGTTTCCTTTGCTAATCTCAAAATCCACGGCAACATAAATTTGGAAATTTCAACAAAAACACATTGTATTTTATGCATAAGTCCTCTTTCACATGCAAGTATGTATACGCAATTATCTAAACTTTGTGTTGTAAGAAATTCTTAAGTTTCTCTTCCCAAAAGCTCTTGATTTCAGTATTTATAAGTTCCTACAACATGAATGGATATCCTTTTGGTCACGGGACTCCCCTCACTACAAATTCACTCAACGAACTACACAATAAGTTGTACATTTATATTGATTTCATCGAGTGCCTTGACGATCACTCTTGTGGAGCTTTCAACTCACCGATGGAGCATTTTCATATTATATTTGTTTTCCCTAAGACCTATCCTAGATTGGACTTTGTGCTCACTAGCACATTCAAAAACTTCGGTCTTGGCCTCGTTTGGGATTTTATTCCTCAGTATCGACTCCTTATGCCCTATTTTTCATTGTTGGTTGTTTCTTCTTAAAAATCATCTTTAGCATATAGTTGTGTGTTTCCACTTCTCTCTTTGCGTTGCTTTCTTTCACCAACTCAAATTCATATTCGAGCTTGAGTTTATTAGTAATTTGAGATATTTCATGCCAATGCCACATAGATTTTTTGTAGTGCCACGTCCACCTATTAATTGGTATTTTTTGACTTTTAGGTCTCTCGCAAACTTTTCTCTGGAGACAGTCGATCCCGACTTTTCTATCATTTCTTCCAACTACACATTCTGCTGCACACTTTTTCTCACATTCTTCGGCCACACTTTTATATCCTTCTACCACACACTCATACACTCAAGTTCTATCTTCAACATATCCTACACATTGTCTTGGGGGTATTATGAGCTTTCTCCATTCCTTCCACGTGCCTCTTTTGTATTCTCGCTTCTTGCAAAATCCTTTGTTCATAGCTTTGTGCGTGAAGAACGCTTAGTATCATTGCACAATACTCCTTCACAATTCCCACGTGTCTTGAGTCTATCACGTTGAGGTAAAAATCCATTGTGCTTCCAAAATCCGACACACATCGCTACACATTATTCTTCCACAATTTATCTATTTGAAAGTAAGGGGATTAAGCCCTAAGTAAGCTAGGTAGTTGTCTAGTGCGCCAAAGACTTAGGGGATGTCTAAATCTTAAATATTTCCTTATTATCTACTAGCAAAAGCATCTAAAGGTGCTTGTGAGAGGCCGATAGGTATATACTAGCAATTGCATGTGTACAATGCAATGTGAACGCCGAACGGTATATGTTATTTGATTTATAGGGATAGTTATTACTTTTTAGTTGAAGTTGATAAGGGGAATTCCTTTAGTATTTCACAGTTACATATCCCTTATATAATATAGCTACTAAATTCAACAAAACATTGAACACAGTTGATGTACTTCCATGAAGAAAAAGCCACAACTACTAAAAGATTGCTTCCTTCTCTATAAGTACCAAACCCATTTCATTAATCATCACACATAGAGTTGGTACAGCTAAATACATGCATTGGAGCAGTAGAACCTATATCATCAATATTCAAGCAAATAACCAATGCAACTAACTAAATGTATACAAAAACCCATTTCATCAGCCAAGATAACATCTCACATTGGGAAAAGCATTTCATCAGTCAAAGATAACTACTTGTTTTGGGAAATATATTCAATCAGTTCTCAAGTGAATGGAAAAGGCAGCTACATTATAACACAAACTTCAATACTTAGGTAAATGACCAAAAAAGATAACAAGTTACATTACCAAATACTATTAAGCACACCCCATCACGTGCTAAACAGACTGAAAAAGGAGTTCTAGGTCATGACAAACCACAAGGCACCACAATAAGATGAAACCCAATAGAAGTGTCAAATTTTGTTATCATTTTTGTACTGAGTGACATCATAAGCACATACCATGTTCATCATAAGCACATACTATGTTCTATAAATCCTTCATGTTAGTAGCTTCTGGTAAGGTATTTCTCTACATAATGGTGCGGGATTAATTCTACATTTTAAGCGAGGTAGATCACTTTCCCTCTGTAATATACAAATACACATTTCTCTCTATAGTATAATCAACTTTGAGGATAATGAACTTTTAACGTCCTAGACATAGTTGTATAAGTTCTAGTGGATGTGAAAGTTTGTCCTAAAAATGTGATCGGGAATAAGTTCACTAACAATTTTCAAATAATAAATACATATGTGAAACCAAACCCACCAATCTCCATAATTCCCTCTTCAGTTGTGAACCGCCATGTCTCTTTTCCATAAGACTGGCCATTCTCCTTCCTCTTCACCTTCCCCTTCCACTTTCCCTTCCCTTTATGTGAAACCTTTCGCTATCAATACCTTGTGAGAGGACGTCATGGGACTGAATGAGGAAAACAAGTTAAGATGCAAAAACAACACAATCGATACAGCTAATGTTTTCCTATCAAGATGTTCTTTTAGCATGCAACTGCAAAACATAGAAAAACACAAAAATGTCTGGACACCTCTGCGTCTAAACCAAAACAAACGCCAAGTTTAATTGTCTTGAAAAAAATGTCTAAATGGACATCAAATTTAATATAGTCGCCGATACATCCGAAAGGTTTCCCATAGGGGAACACCTTCGACTTAACAAGGAGTATTTGAAAGTAGTATATTAGTAAGAAATAAAAATCTTATGGAAGTGTTGGGTTTCAGATTTGCACCTTGGGTGAAACCACAAGGGGACAACAAGTCCCTCCTCTTTAATGGGAGAGGTTCCCTTATTGAAAGTAATAAAGACTTATATACATATACACAACTTTCATCATGTGGATTCCTAATACTTTAAGAGATTTCATACCAAAATTTCATCAATACAAAGGGCTCAAAAGAATGGAGAAGATGGAAAGGGAGGGGGATATATAGATTTAAGAGTATAACCTTACTTTTATTGAAATAAAAAAATGTAGAAAGGGATTATTCACCTTCACAATACGTATCAATCTTCAGACACAAAGTTCCAGAGATCATATACATAAGAGAAAAAGTTTCTTTGCATGCAGAGATGAACAAAACACTAACTAGGAGCCATAAGTGAAAGAAAACAATAGAGGAAGATAAGAAAAAGACTTTTGTATTGAGCAATTTCAGTTTTTTACAATCTTTCCAAAAATGCCAGAACCCGTATACAATGGCAAAGCATGTTTTTATAACAAACCTATTTCATCTTTTCTTTGCCTCCAAGGAAAGAATATCCCAATGGGATCAAGTTTGTTGGAGATTCGTTTGGAAAGAGATAGGAAACAAGAATGCATTCATGGAAAATGCAGATGCCCTAAACGGTTGAAATTCATCATTTCAAACGTGATTTGTTTTGGGAAGAGATGAATGGCGGTTTCCTCATCCATTTTCCCTCATCATTTTACCTTTGTAACTGCCTCCAAAATGTTCGAGTGCCCAATTGGCACATTTCTCCTTTTCCATTCGCAAAAACACGAGAAACTCTGTCTCTTCGAAAATCAATCATATTCCCTGTGAAAACGGTCGATCTTGTTCCAAGATAGAACCATACTACATTTCACAAAAATGACCATGAATAGAGAAGGAAGGACAAAAAAATGATACACATTCATCCATTACAGAGCTCAAGCCAAAAATGGTGATGAAAGATCAGATGTAGATGTAAATAAACCATTTTCCCTCCTTTTTACCTCAAAATCGGGACCCTACATGTGTCGAATTAGAGAAATGATGAGCTAGGTGGAAAAAATATGTTTCCCAACATTTGGGAAAAAGGCGCACGATTTCTCGATTTCCTCATGCACTCCCCAAAGGCCGGATGCGTGGCGCCATCTCGATTGGATGAGGATACATGATCCAAAACAACCATTTGAGCTTTTTGGGAGAAAACGCAAAAAATCAAATTTCTTCATGGGTCCGTCCTCCCGATTTGACTAGGACACGTGTCATCTTTTGATTGGATAAGGGGCGGGGCTCAATTTGTGACATTTGAACTTTTGGCACAAAATTGGATTTTCCTCCATGTGTTTGTGGGTCTCACCGCCCGAGGACACGTGGGTCGCTTCGCTTGGATGTGGGCCCAAAGGGAGGGTGGAAAAACTTGAACCTTTTAACCCTATGGCAAAAACCATGAAAAACAATATTGCTCCCACCAACCCGTAACCTCGAGGACACGTGGTTGCTTCTGAGGACTCATGGAACTTATTTCTCCATTTCTCCACGCGGGCCCACATGTGGGTTGCTTTTTCCAACTTACCCCTTTGGAAAAAAGCACAAAAATCACAAGGAACTCCGTAGGTCCGCCAACCCACCAGGGAAAATTTACCAACTTAGGTCCGCCAAGCCATAACTTGCAAAATACAAGGAGTTAAGGGGACTTCTTGACCTTTCTGGAAAGGGGGAGAAATTTCCCATCTGATGGATAAGTTTTTAAAGTCCAAAATCTCCTGGTAAGTCCCAGATTCAAAAATACCTCTTTCAAGCATACTTCAAAGGCATTAACTCAAAATTTTGTAATTTTAGACTTGGAAAATGGAGGGAAATTTGAGGGTGACAACAACTGGCTCCATCTGGGGATGACTTGGCTTGGCATGAAATACAAGGCAAGATCAATAACCTTAGAAAAATTTGGGAAAAGAAGACTAGTGCTTTATCCATTGGGCAACGGAGTCAAAAACAAGCTCAAAACATAAAGGGGAGCACACACCAAGTGGGAAAAGAAACAAGACAAAAACCAAAGGAAAACAAACCAAAGGGAAAGCTGTACAAAATATATAAATGACTCCCAAGTCACTAGGATTTGAATAATTTCAAGTGTTTCCCACTATAAGGAAGTGGGAGAGAAGAACCATCCATGTAATCCAAGTAGAAAGAATTCTCACCGGCAAGATGTCTGATTTTGAATGGGCCCAGCCAAAGAGAATCAAACTTACCATGGCTGCCCCTTGGTTCATGCCTTTTGTCCCAAAGAAGAACAACATCTCCCACTTGAAAAGTTCTAGACTTAGCCTTCTTGTCAAATAGAGCTTTTACCTTGAGTTGGTGAGCTGATATCCTATCAACCACCTGCAATCTATCTTCATTCAACCTCTAAAGGTACATAATCCTTTTGTCCAATGAGCTGGAAAAATTGGCATCTTCAATGGCCTTCATCAAGTGTAAGGCTGGCAGTTCCAACATTACTGGAAGCTGAGCATCAACTCCATATACCACTTGGAAAGGAGACATTCCAATGGCTCTCTTAGGTGTAATTCTATCAACCCATAAAGCATCATACAATTTCTTATGCCAATTCCTCTGAGATTCATTTACAAGCTTCCAGACAATTGTGACTAAGTTCTTGTTCATTGATTCAGCTTTCCCATTCCCTTGGGGATAATAATCCGAAGAGTGTGCAAGGAAATGCCATAGCCATAGTAAAAATTAGTCATTTCATCGAGGAGAATTTTGAAGCATTATTAGAGACAATCTTGGTTGGTATCCCAAACCTTATTAATATATTCTCCTTGATGAAATTGCAAACAACCTCTAAAGTAGTACTTTGACTGGAATGGCTTCCACCCACTTGGTGAAATAGTTCGTGGCAGTCAAAACATGAGTGTGTCCAGCACTTGAGGGTGGATTGAGTGTGCTAATAAAGTCTAAACCCCATTGTTGAAAATTCTCTTCAATCACTACTATTTTTAGAGGTAGAGCAGCCAATTTGGGTCTGCCAACAAAGGTTTGGCATGCTTCACATTTACTTACCCACTCGGATGCATCTCTGAATAATGTGGGCCAATAATACCCAGCACGAAGAATCTTGTGGGCTGTTACAACAGAAGAGAAATGACCCCCACAAGCCTGATCATGGAAATCGAGAATAACCTCTTTTCTTTGCTCCTTGTCAATGCATTTCGAAACCTTCCATCAATGCCACGTTTGAACAATGCGTTTTCCCACAATACATATTGAGAAAATCTCAATTTGATGGTTCTTTTCTCCTTGGCGGTCAAATGGGATGGGCATTCCCCATAAGTGAGAAAGTATGCAATGTTAGCATACCATTCATCAGTCAAACTGAGGAAAAGAACAACAGGCATATCAACTTCTTCCTCTAGCAATTTAGCATCAGCTCCTTCGGCAATGAGCTCACATAAGCCCTTTCCTCTAACCAATTTTGTGGGTTTGATGTCAAGATCATACTCCTAAACTTTGGCTACCCAATTACCCCTCTTGGTTCCAAACTCTTGTTGTGTTAGAATGGATTTAACAGTTGTATCAGGCACAAGAACAATAGCATGGGAGTTGAGGATATAAAAATGAAACTATTTCACCGCCTTAACCACTGCAAAAGCGTGTTTCTCCATCATGGTGTACTTCAGGTCATGTGATTTCAAAGTATAACTCATGAATGCTATGGGGAGCTCATGACCTTCATTATTTTATTGGGTTAACACAACAACAAGAGTGTATTCAATGGCATAGCAATAAATAATAAAGTCCTTACCAAAATCTAGGCATGCCAAGATTGGAGTCTTTGCTATAGCTCTCTTGATGCCTTCAAATGCAACTTTTCCTTCAGAGGACCAGCCAAATGTCTACTTCCCCTTCATCATGTGAGAAATGCTCAAAGTAAGCTCTGCAAAATCAGGTATGAATCTCCTCAAGAAATTGATTTTGCCAAAGAAAGAGTGCACACCTTTCTTGCTGGTTGGAAGAGGGATATGCTGAATTGCTTGGACTCTCTCCAGATCAATCTTGATCCCATCCTTAGAGACAATGTGTCCCAAAATTTTACCTTCAGTGACACAAAATAATGATTTCTTTGGATTCAAGGAGATGCCATGCTCTCTACACCTTTGGAGGATCTGTTTCAAGGTGTTTGAAATGATCAGTTCTGATTTTCAAAACATAGTTAGATCATCAAGGTAAACAACTATGCACTTTCCCTTGAGGCTGCCAAAGGCCAGGTCCATAGCCCTCTGAAAAGTAGCACCAACATTGATGAGGCCAAATGGCATTCTCTTATAAGCGAAGGTGCCCCCGAGGAGTGGTGAAGGCGGTCTTATGCTTTGATCAACAACATTTACTTCGACTTTGATTGTAACATTGAGAACCCATCAAGCATGAATAGCATCTCTCGAGCTAGTGACAACTTGTAGCACTTGATCCATGGGGAAGATGATAATTTTCCTTCAAATATGCTTGATTCAAGTT
The DNA here is from genome assembly GCA_018340775.1 of Taxus wallichiana var. yunnanensis. Taxonomy (NCBI): domain Eukaryota; kingdom Viridiplantae; phylum Streptophyta; class Pinopsida; order Cupressales; family Taxaceae; genus Taxus; species Taxus wallichiana. The sequence continues at coordinate 769,556,465 of CM031240.1, forward strand.
CCTAAAATCAACACAAATCCAGATCTCACCATTCTTCTTTCTAACCAAACAATATTAGCAATCCACGTTGAATGGTGAATAGGAAAATGATCTTTGCTTTCAATAATTTTTGAATTTCTTGGAATATTGTATCAACAATCTTAGGATTATATTGCCTCTCTTCGCTTGAAGGGCTTGATCCTAGGTTTGAGAGGGATGAAATGTTGCATTTCCTTTGATTGTAAGGCCTTAAGATCATCATAGGAATAAGCAAGGACATCAGTATACCTCTTCAACAAATTTTTAGCCTTCTTCTTCTCTTCTTGTGTGAAACACTTCCCAATGTTCACTAGCTTGGGTTCATGAGAACTTCCAATGTTTATCTTCTCATACTCAGCAGATTGCTAGTTTCCTTTGGCATATTTTGACTTAATATATCTGTCATGTTTATCGAATAACTCCTCCAAGCTCACCAACCCCTTGGGTATCTTATTACCTTTCATTTAAACAGTTGTCATGATCTATTTCTTCTTCTTGGCTACCTTCTTCGTTTGGAGGCACACACTCCCTAGGTGGATTTTCACTCCCTTCAAAGTACAGCTGATCGAAATTATCTCTAAGCTCTAGGAAGGATAGTAGATGTTGATCATCATTGAAGACTTGCCAATTATTTGCATTGTCTAGCACACTAGGCCTATGAATCATCTCAATGGTGAACTTCTCTTGGGAGAAATCTAGATGAGGAATTAACAGAGACCCTAAGACAACCAATGAATCATCCCTCGTGTTTATTTCTCTTGGCATGGCTTCAATGGAGAAGGCATCAAGGAACTCAATTGAATCCCAAATCAGATTTCGTAGTGTTTTAGCCTTCTATTTTTACTTGGAAAATATCTCTAACTTGCTTTACAATCAGCTCTACATCACCACGAGCAAGGAGATTCTTAATTTTCATTTCCTTTTCCAAGTTAAGACCGAGAAAGAGAGCTTCATACTCTGTTGTGTTGTTGGTTTTTTCGAATTGGAGCTTGAAAGAGGAAGGATGAAGCTTCCCTTCAGGAGAAATGAGCACTACACAAGCTCCAGAACTAGCTAGGAGCAGCTCCCATCAAACTCTAAAATCCAAACACCATTGGGATCAAGAAGTACTTCCTTGGGATGCTTTACCTCATCTTGTGATACGACCATGTAATTTCCATGACCTCCATCTTCATAAAGTATTTTTGCTTTTGGATCGTATGCCTTTTGCACAATATATTCAGTTTGCTTTTTAGGCAATAGCTTCTTCATCTTCCCATTCACTGGAATGAGGGCATGTGACCAGTCCATCATGATCTCTCCTCCAACATCCTTGCAAAAATTTCTACTCAATAACATGCCATAAGAATGAGGTATATTAGCTACCAAGATGGTTGCTAAAAATATTTTCTCTGGCATAGCAACAAATGCAACTTGTGCATCCTTGATTCTACCAACCAATGGTACTTCTCTACTTTCCATTGAATAGCATGAGCCAAAAGTGTGGGTTAGGGTCAAGCCTAGGGCATGAGCTACCTTGGTGGGCATCACATTGTCTGAAGCACCAAAATCAATGACACAATTTCGAGTTTATGACTAGCTATGAGGAGGGTAACATAAATTGGTTTGATATTCTCCTCGGATGAAGTAACTACTGCTACAAGGTTGGGTTGAGATGAAGGAGAAGGAGTTGGAAAAAGGCCCTTAGAACCATGGGGTGAAGGTTTAGATTTAAAATTCACAAAGTCTACCATCTTAGCAAATGCCTTGGGATGAGTTTGGTAGAATTCAGCCTCGAGATCCGAATCTTAGTTTTCTTGAGATGGTCAATAATGTCAAACGAGCTAGAGGTAGAGGCAACATTATTAATAGTAGTAGATGGGACTTTTGATCTATCAACTCTATCACTAGGATGACAAGAAGTTTTAGGAGCAGGGAGTAGAAGAAGAAGGAACAATCGAGCCTACCTTTTGCATGGAAGAAGTTGGAATATGAGCTCCCCCTTACAATCACTTTGGAATGGTTGTAGGAGGATCCTTAGATCTTTTAGTGGGATGCTCTACCTTCTCTTTCTTATTTGTTTGCTCACGAGTCATGACAACATAATAATATTCATTGCTCATCTTTGCAATTCTTTCCTCATAATCATCTTCTTCATCTATACCTTCATGTAATGAGAAAATGGACATGGGATCCACTCAACTCTTCCAATTCTTCATCAACTTCTTATTCAGTTCTTCACAGAGTTCATTCTCCTCTTCATCATTAGGATCCAACACTTCACATGTGGCATTGATGGAGCCTTGATTGGTGGACCTTCAATTGCTAATCTGGTTTGAGGAGAGGTCAACCAATTTCTAGGCTGGAAATTCCTTCTAGGCACATCCTGATAAGGAGCATGCTGAGCTAGCTGTTTCTTGAGAGCAATCAAATCATTAGCAAGCTTCTGGACTAACTGATCTGCATTAACTCCAGGAGAAGATGTGGAAGAAGAGGATGCCTTGGATTTAGATGAATCTCTCCTCAGCTTTCCAGACATAATCAGATCATCTTCCACACTAACAACTAACCTCTGATCAACATCCAAGGTGGCAAGATTAGCTCTCCTAAGTGCATAGCTCACTTCAGGCAATTGAGCATTAAGGAAGAAGCACTTCTGAATCTGATCTACAGGACGTGTAGCTAGTGGGATCTTGTTGATCAGCCTATTGAATTTAGATATAAACTCCCTCATAGGCTCATGAGCTTCTTTCTTGAATTGGGAAATCAGCCCAAGAGGGCATGCACATCTTCACCGGTTAAAATCACTACTCAAATCTGGTTGTCATGGTGTTCCAATTGGTGATAGATCTAGCAGCAGGTGATAAAACCAATCGAAGCATTATCTTGCAATGTCTCCACAAAAATTCTAACAAAGAAATCCTCATGTTCCATGCCAAGAACACCCAAGCAACAATGAAGGTTGATATATGTTCATCCGGATGAACTTTCCCATCACCTCTGAATTTGAGAAAATTCTTTCTATTTCCCCTAGGAAATTCATGCAATGGTTGGGGAAGAGGAAGAGGTCCAACCCTTTGGCACCAAGGTAGAGAAGCTGCCATTCTTGGAAATATTATTTGGAGAGGGACTGTAACACCAACAAGGATCAGAGCATGCAGATTGGGACTGATCTGATTTTGAGGACTATCAATCCCAGAAGTTTTATCTCTATCAAGAGGAGTGCTTGCAGATCTTTCTCCTCTTCTTTTTCTTGTTGATGAAGGAAGAGAGAAACCTTGGTTGTCCAACAACTGGAAATGAGGATCCTCTTCCCCAAGGGTTCTTCTACCCCTAGTATATCTTGGAGTCACCAGATCAAATATGATCAAGAAGTAATTCTTCAAAACTGGAAATCCTTCACAATGGATTCCCCAGTAGAGTCGCCAAAAATTTTTGGGTTTTAGATTTGCACCTTGGGTGAAACCACAACCAGGGGACAACAAGTCCCTCCTCTTTAATGGGAGAGGTTCCCTTATTGAAAGCAATAAAGACTTATATACATATACACAACTTTCATCATGTGGATTCCTGATACTTTAAGAGATTTCATACCAAAATGTCATCAATACAAAGGGCTCAAAAGAATGGAGAAGATGGAAAGGGAGGGGGGAAGAACAAAAATACTTTTTGGATATATAGATTTCAGAGTATAACCTTACTTATATTGAAATAGAAAAATGTAGAAAGGGATTATTCACCTTCACAATACGTATTAATCTTCAGACACAAAGTTCCAGAGATCATATACACAAGAGCACAAAGTTTCTTTGCATGCAGAGATGAACAAAACACTAACTAGGAGCCAGAAGTGAAAGAAAACAACAGAGGAAGATAAGAAAAAGACTTCTGTATTGAGCAGTTTCAGTTTTTTACAATCTTTCTAAAAATGCCAGAACCCGTATACAATGGCAAAGCATGTTTTTATAACAAACCTATTTCATCTTTTCTTTGCCTCCAAGGAAATAATATCCCAATGGGATCAAGTTTGTTGGAGATTCGTTTGGAAAGAGACAGGAAACAAGAATGCATTCATGGAAAATGCAGATGCCCTAAACGGTTGAAATTCATCATTTCAAACGTGATTTGTTTGGGCCAGAGATGAATGGCGGTTTTCTCATCCATGTTCCCTCATCATTTCACCTCTCAGTAACTTCCCCCAAAATGTTTGATTTCCCAATGGCACATTTCTCCTTTTCCGTTCGCAAAAACATGAGAAACTCCATCTCTTCGAAAATCAATCATATTCCGTGTGAAAACCATCGATCTTGTTCAAAGAAAGACCCAAACTACATTTCCACAAAAAAAGACCACGAACAAAGAACCAAGGACAAAAATGATGCACATTCATCCATTGCAGAGCTTGAGCCAAAAAATGGTGATGAAAGATCGATGTAGATGTAAATAAACCATTTTCCCTCCTTTTTACCTCGAAATCGAGACCCTACACATGTCAGAATCAAAGAAACGATGAGCCAGGTGGAAAAAATACGTTTCCCATCATTTGGGAAAAAGGCGATTTCTCGATTTCTCATTTCCTTTGTAGCTCCACCGGAAAGGCTGAACACGTGGTGCCATCCGATTGGATGAGGAAATGCGGTCCAAAACAACCATTTGAGATTTTTGGGAGAAAACGCAAAAACTCAAATTTCTCTCTGCAGATCTATCCTCCCGATTTGACTAGGACGCGTGTCATCTTTTGATTGGATAAGGGGGCTAGGGCTCAATTTGTGACATTTGAACTTTTGGCACAAAATTGGATATTCCACCTGCAGTCCGCCGCCACGAGGACACACGACTACTTCTAATTAGATGTGGGCCCAAAGGGAGGCGGAAAAACTTGAACCTTTTAACCCTATGGCAAAAAGCGTGAAAAACAATATTACTCCCACTTGCTGCATTTAACCCCGAGGAAACGTGGTCGCTTCGAGGACTCGCGGAACTTATTTCTCTATTTCTCCATGTGGGCCCATGGGTTGCTTTTGCCAACTTACCCTTTGGTGAAAAAGCGCAAAAACACAAGGAACTCCATAGGTCCGCCAACCCACTAGGAAAATTTACCAACTTAGGTCCGTGGAGCCATAACTTGCAAAATATAAGGAGTTAAGGGGAATTCTTGACCTTTCTGAAAAGGGGAGAAATTTACCATCTGATGGATAAGTTTTTAAAAGTCTAAAATCTCTTGGTAAGTCCCATATTCAAAAATACCTCTTTCAAGCATACTTGAAAGGCACAAACTCAAAATTTTACAATTTTAGACTTGGAAAATGGAGGGAAATTTGAGGGTGACAACAGGAAGTATGATGTAAACCAAGGGAGATTTGATAGCCTTGCAAGATTTGGGTAGCCAATGGAGGTTTTGAATCTCAATTGTGAATGGAAATATGTTAATAATAATGGTAGTGTTATTTACAATTCGGATGCTACATAGCAAGAGTATGCCATAAAAGTGTATTTAAAGGTAGTTAATAAGAAACAAGGATTTTCCTGATTTTCCAAAAGCAAAGGATTGTGAAGTATTAAATGGAGAGTAAATATTGCTTTTAGATTCCTCGTATCTAGATGTTTTTACATTTTCTATGCACATCTAGTAGGGTACTTGTAGTTTCACAATGTTAAAGAAATATAGTGTGACATATGATTATCCCTTTGTGAAGTTTTTGCAATTTGTCATATATCGGTAAATTTTAAGAGAAAACAATCCATGAGAAATTAATTCGTTATCAAGGATAAATGTTTTTTTAAAGGGATGGGCTACCCTGGTACAACCAAAATAAAGGGTCTTTCCACAGAGATATAACAATAAGAACAATACAGTAAAAAATGTGCATTATATTGAAGAACGATGTAAATCATGCAAGATTTGGCAGCCATCGAAATATCCTACAATGATTAATGACATTATTAGCATCATATTTTGGAGGAACAAAGAATGGAAGTGCATTTATAAATGATTTAAGTACATGTTGATAACTTGTATTTGAATTATAAAGGAAGGCTCCAAAATTGGCCCCATTTATTGTTGGCATCTTACACTTTTAGAAAATGTATTATGTAATTAGTTTGACAAGCATTCATGTAAAGTAATTGAATGACAACATTAATCGTTGATCTACTACCAAATGGTTCAGTTACATGTGTTGGAAATGCTTGCTGGAGTCGATCATTGATGTTTTAAAACATTTTGGGCCCTATAAAACTCATATCATCAATGAGAATGTAAACCACATGATTCATTTCTTCTTGAAAGACTGCCAATGTTTTCCCTTTCAAAGCATGGACGTCATAACTAATTGAGAGTCTAAGGCCAGTATGTACTGTTCTACCTTGTATGTTGAAAGAAACGACTCTTGTAGGAGAAAGGAAATTTGTTAGTTGTATATAACTGGATTGATGAATCGAAGGATTCCCTTACGCCTTGGTTGAAGCATGCATTTATCTGTTTCATGAGTGTTTCCCAATAATGTAATTAAGGTTAAGCATTTCTAATGTTTTTCAACATCGTAGACAAGATGATTTGTTGTGGATCATTTCCTTGTTGTCAAAATATTACATCTAAGGTAATAACATTGTTGAAAGTGTCCCAAATTCTTCTCCCAATTATGCTTCCTGGAATTGGTGTAAATTGACCCATGTATCCGAAGTTAAATGTAAAGTATTCATGATTATTATAAATTAAAGAAAATTACAAAATAATTCAAAATTTGTTGAGGGTATAAACATGATGCAATCTTATTGATATATATAGGGATGTCCCTTACAGGTGGTAGTTGAGCAAAGTCACCAACATGAATCATCGATCTACTACCAAATGGTTAAGTTGCATGTGCTGGAAACACTTGTTGGAGTCGATCATTGATGTTTTAAAACATTTTGGGCCCTATAAAAATCATATCATTTATGAGAATGTAACGCACGTGATTCATTTCTTCTTGAAAGACCGCCAATGTTTACCCTTTCAAATCATGGACATCGCTAATTGGGAGTCTAAGGCCAGTATGTATTGCTCTACCTTGTATGTTGAAAGCAACAACTCTTGTAGGAGAAAGGAGGAATAAAGAGGATTTTCCATCTATTCAACGAGAGTCTAATGTGTTCCTGATACAGTTGATCAAATGTGATTTACCAGTCCCAAACGTTCCTTGAAAAATCAATTTTAGTGGCTCTTGATCCCCTACATGGTCGCAATGTCCCACCACCATAGAATATGCAATATGTTATTCCTTAGATAAACTTCCAACATTGAAAGTGGATTCTCCAGTGGTATTGTTTATTGGCATCGAGCAACGAATGCTATTTAGAAAATGTACAGAGGAATCATGTAATGGTGACGGTAAACAATGTTGGCTCCAATCATGGTCCACATCATAATCACGACAACCAAGTAGCTCAAATATGCAGAATTTTATTAATTATATTTTGTATACAATATATTCATGTAAACATTTCAAAGCCCATAAATTAACACAATCATATAAAATTAATTCATGAAGTAAAGAAGTGTAAATATTACTTTTAAGTACAATAGTTGATGATGCATTTTCTTAAGCATTTCACATGCAATAATATATATATATATATATATATATATATATATATATATATATATATATATATATATATATATATATATATATATATATATATTTGCACTTGTAAGTACAACACATGGCAAAAAAATCATTAAATATGATATTAAAAATGTTGGAAATTCCAAAGTTATTAAATCCCATAAAGTATATTTTTGTGATGTGATATATGTTTTTGGAATATAGACCATTTATATAAAAAAATATTCTGATAGTTCTAAATATTGTCAAGCAAACCCAAATATTGTAACTATTGGGTAAGATTATATCAATTTATATATTATCTCTATCAATAAGTATACATGTTTTTTGTGCATGTAATAGTAATGTTAGACTAATCATCTCACACTTATCTTCCCTTTGTATTTGTCTTTGGCAATGTCAATTATGCTTTCACGAAGTGCACTTTTATGAGGAGGGAGTTGTCATAATCAACAATGAGTCATTCATGTCTCTCATGCTTATCTTCCCTTTGTATTTGCCTTTGGCAATGTCAATTATGCTTTCACAAAACACACTTTTACAAGGAGGGAGTTGTCATAATCAACAATGAGTCATTCATGTCCATCTTCGTTAGTGTAAGTAGTGAGTGATTGACATGCAAGCTTGCAAATACCGTAAATCGCAAATACCAATAACCCATATTATATTGGAGATTCTAGCTACAGATCCATTTATACATGTCAAAGGCAAATACAAAGGGTAGATAATTCTAGGGTGTAAATCAGAAGAAAATCCTTTATCAGCTTGATCACTAAATAATAAAAACTAAAAGTAAAAACCCTATTGAAGCCCTATTCTTGCTTAAGTGGAAGAATAATGGGTTATTATTGTGCAAAATGCAACCGAAAAGTTCAAAGTCTTCATGAATTTCATCGGAAACTAATGAATTGTATCTCTTCAAAACATTTTACAATTATCTCTCACTTTACATTGTTGCATTTCTAGCTGAAGGTTACTTATATCTCCTATTACGTTTGACCATGTCTCTCTAAGGCATTTTGTCAAACAATTGACATGATTTTTCCGTGTTCCCATTTGTGATCGCCCAGTCCTAAATATTGTCCTCTATCTCAGATTCACTAATTGCATGATGCTTTACCTAAAAATCCATCTTTTCATAATCGTTTCCACACTCTTCCAAAATATCCTTGTGGTTTTACATTACCGAAGGAACCCAAATCCAAAAATAAATAAATGGCTATATGGCCATCTCGAATGGCTCGAGTGGGCACAACCGGACTTTCTAGAATGAACATTGGTAGACCAGCTACAATTGCTCCTCGTTTCCAAATCAACATCAAAATAGGAACTAATTTCCTGCATCACTCTTATCAGCTTGTCTTGAACTCAATATTACAGGTATCATTTATGTTTTTATTTGGGTTAATTCGTAGCGTTGATCAGGGATTATGATTAATGTTGGGACGTGATATGTGATTTGTAGACTTGTAGTGTTCAACTACATGAGCTCGCAACACAATGTGTTGTAGGTAAGCAAGTCTACGTAGGATTCATGCCAGACTATTAACCCTACGCAGGCTCATACGGGCACCACCACTAACATTACACTTACCACCGAGGGGAGAAAGTATTTCATCAAAGGAATACCCAGTCATTGCCATCGAAATGAAAATGAGAATCATCGTTGCAGCCAGTAATTCCACCTCTCCCGTCTCTCCCACCACTCCCACCCCAACGAGTGGATGCAGACAAGATTGATGTGAGGGTAATTAGAAGATGATATGATTGACTGTGGCACTCAATGCCAGAGTCACGCCCAGACACATTCTTCGCCCTGAACCAAACAGAATCAATTCAAAGTCCCATCATTTTAATTCGATTTCTTTTTCGCACTTCAAAAACCCTTGAGGATCTAAAAAGGCGGGCCGATCCCACAGTACGGGGTCTCTGTAAAATTTCCAAGCATTCAGAGTCAGTTGCGTACCTGTGGAGACATGGTACCCACCAATAGTGCAATCCTCAATGGCTTCGTGAGGAGCTAGAAGAGGTGCCGTTGGATATAGCCTCAACTTTCTTTCACAATCGTCTGCAAATATTTCTACTCCTACACATCTGTTTCCTCTATTAGTCGGTCACATCCAATATTCGTGTCGAGCTCTTGTTGGGCCTTGCTCAAAATGTGAGGGTGCTGCATCAGAGCTGCCAATGCCCACTCAATGCTCACCGACGATTTTTCTTTACCTGCGATTAGAATTATCTGCAGTTTAAAGCCGCGCCAAATAAAAAGCATCTCCCTATCCTTCTCCAGCACCAAATTCAGACCCGTAACAATGAGATTGTAGACTCTAGAATTTGTCAGAACCTTCTGATTTTTGACTTCATCACAACTGGGGCAAAAATAGTATTTCAAAAAAACATTGCAGGTTGGGGTCTATTACTATTATTATTAGAAGAAATGGGAAAGAAAAAGCTCACGACTGTAATGGCAAGGGAGGACGGCGACGAAAAAACTAGCAGTTAACAAAAAATTGACTGTAGGAAGGCCTATCGGCCAATTATTTTTAATAGACCCACCACCTACTTGATACTTCGTAAATTTGATACGAAGTAATCTTTTATAAAAAAATGTATTTTTCAGGTTTGAATCCCACCACCTACTTGATACTATTTTTTATATTTTTTTGATTTTGACACTCATGTGAATATTTCTCTCCATCTATGGAATATTTCTTATCCTTATCTGATGATTTTATAGGACATTTTTTTTTTTTTTTTTTTTGTATTTTAGTTTCTCTAAATTTGTGGTTTATTATTATCTTGATGCATATTTTAAAATACGATAATGGAATGACTTTTATTTACTTTACTTGATTAAAATTATTTTTAATTGAGGAATGAGTAAAATCAAACACCACTATTCACGAAACCATGGGAGTTAGATATGAATTATTATTGTTTTATGAAAAAATGATGCTTTTTTAGGTTTGAGTCCCACCACCTTCCGTACTTTGATATGAAAGTAATCTTTTATAAAAAACATATTTTTATATTTTGAACACATCATGTGAATACTTCCTATGGAATATTTCTCTTATCGATGATTTTATACATTTTTATTTTTGGTATTTTAGTTCTCTAAATTTGTGGTTTATTATTATCCATTTTTACAATACGATAATAGAAACAACTTTTATTTATTTACTTGATGGTAAAATAAACGAAATTGTGAGAAGGGTTCTTTCTTTCCTAGGCACTCTTAACATTTAATTTGGATTTGTGCTCCTCATTGATCACTACTTTGTATTCCATGCATTGTGCTCCTCGTTGATCGATTTTGTAAAGTAATTTCGTACTTCCATGCAATATCCAGTTTAATTTATAGTGCTTCCTCTTATTTTCTACGTGCTTTTCCAAACATGAGTGCACCAAAATTTGTGTAGGATTTCCTTGAACCTTGGATGCTCCTACATCAAACACTCAGGTACTTAAACTTGAGGTCCACCTCAAGTAGACTAAGTGAGTGGTAAAACCACCATTTGAACAATTAAGGTTGATAGTTCTAATTCCTTCATCCTCTAGACTGTTCTTGGCCTCGACACTTCTTATGACATCTCTTCCAATCCTTCATCACTTCTCCACGACTTTTACACAAATTCTATAAACTCGGTGAGTCTCTTCTCACAACAAACTACCCTCGTCCTCCAAATAGATCTCGCCTTTTGATCCTTAGTGAGTCTCTACTTGCTAAGATCTTGTGCAAGTCTCTCCTTGCCTTGATCCATCCTCCTCCTAAGGATTATGTACTAAACATTATAATTTGCAATTTTGTGTTCAATCTAAATTAATTTTTTTACCACACACTCACCCATGTCCATCCATTTCCACCTAATTCCTTCGGGTCTTTGTTTCTCTCTTGCCCATTTCACTTTAAGGCTTCTTCCTTCTTTTGTACATTCATCTTGCACACAATTATTTTTCAACTTATCCTCTTTTGTCATGTAGTCACTCTTCTATCGTGAATTATTTATTCTTTACTTCTTCATTTCTCACACTCCTTATCCTCTACTTTCTCCAAGTTATACCATTTTTATTCCACGGGATTACGCTACGTACTTTATCCTATTGCACTCCCTTATTTTTTCTCTTATCACCTTTTTACTACGATATCCTTTCTCCGTGAATTATCCTTTTGTGCACCTACAGTTATTCTTCTCCTTTCACACCCTCTTTTCTCCTTTTCATGCCTAATTTTTGTGCACTTATGCATTTTGACCACTCTGTAGATTTTCCATATCTCGGTCTTCTTCATTGCCTTCTTCTTTATGTGTTTTATTCCTTGCACGTCCTTCTTTATATCTATAGTTCCCACTTCCCTTCGACACTTATTACATTTTGATTTTGATTATTGTTGGTTATATACATGAATATCATTTTATCATTTTGGTTAGCATGATGATTAGACGATAGAGATACTTTGATTATTGATGGATTTCGATTCATAGTATGATCGTGTGGATTTATTAGAGAGACATTTGATATAAATGATGATGTGTTATTGACATGTTTATATCTATTTCTGGCATTTGACATTTTCGTCATATTGAGTAGGAGTTAGTAGTGAACTAATTTTGTGATCTTATTGGTATTGATGAAATATAGAATTGAGATGTTGTTGGAATTTTAAAATAGTAACATTATTTTCCTAGATGATGATTTAATTTATGTATGGATGATTGTTGATTTATATGCATATATTTTATCTTGGATGTTTTGATGCGGCCACGAGGCCAAAGGAGGTATTGTGTGTTTTACAGGTGTTTATATCACAACAATCAAAGGGGGATTGGAGACCAACCACATCGGAATGCTAGATGGATTCAAAAATGGTCACCATGACAACGTGTGTTATGTTGTGTGTGTTTTATTTGTTGTTAGGGGGTCCCCATGGGGGTATTACCTCCAATTGTGACCAAGGGTTTATGTTTAGTCATTTCTTTTCTTTTTTTATTTAATTTTTGGTATATGTGATTTAAATTGTGAAGTAATTTCCCTTTTATCATTATTGGGTTATGTGTCTTAATTAAGTGAACTAATAACATTATTAAGCTAAATTTTAGATGGGACAAAAATAAGTCATTTATTAGATTAGATGGTTCTTTGGTTTATGTGTTGTAAGTGGAGTGTATGTGATCTTGAGTGTTGTACACTCTACCCCTTCTTGGAATTTCAGATTTGGCCTTAAGGGCCAATTTTGGAGGCTTGTGGGACAAGTTAAACTTGTCCCACACCTCTTAATTTATTATACCAACCCTACCTATGGGTTGGGGGGTCAAAAATAGACCCCATGATGTGTTTTGGAAGGCAAAAGGTGAGTTTTAATTACACTTTCTTACTTATATTTATTTCTTTGTCCTAAAGGGTATGGGTTGGAGTGGTGTGTGTAAGAGGTTTTCATACCTCTTAACCACCCATTTATTTTACTTTGGAGTATGGGATTGACTTGGGTGATGTGGAGTGGAGAAGAAATGATATGACTCCCTACATGGAGCCACATCATCTTCCTCCTCCTCCTTTCTATATATGGAATTTTTTGGGAAGTAAATGGGGTTACTTATTTGGTTTTGGATTTTGGATTTTTGGAGTGCTTGCTTGTTGGAGTAGAAGGGAGCTTGGAGTTGCTTGAATTTGAAGGATTTTGGTATTTCTTGAAAAGTGGAGCTTTACCATGGCAAGGTAGGATCTTGCACTCTTATTTTCTTCTTGTTTTCTTGTATGTTATGTGTTGTATGGATTTGTGTTCTTGCTTGAAGTGTTGGGTAGTAAATTGACCTTAGGTTGTGGTGAGATTTGGAAATGGGGATGAAATATGTTGGAGGCATAAGAGTTTCTTGTGTGTTTAGGAGGGAGTGGGTTTTGGATGCCCCACCTTATTCTATTTTGTTATTTTGTATTTTTGGGAGCCATAAGAGAGAGGGAGGCATAAGAGACATAGATATGTTGTTGTGGGGAGGCATAAGAGATTTTGGGATTGATTGTGTTGTGGAGGATTTTAGAGGTGGGCATCCAAACCCTTGGGAGGCACAAGGGCACCCCCATATTCCTATCTCTACTTGGCTATTTTAGAGCCATTGTTTTGGAAAGTTGTGTTTAAAAATAAGTGTTTTTGTGGTTATCTTTCTTATGTGTTGTTGCTTGAAAGTGAATGTAGAAGCATTGTTTAGTTGCCATGTGTTGGTCCATCCCTTATTGCCTTGTGGTTGGGGCTTGGGGGCCAATGAGAAGAATTTCTTCTTCTTCTCATTGGAGTTTTGGTTGGGTGGAGAGTGTTGCCTCTCCCCCATTTTTGGTTGTTGTGATCAAGTGAAGAGAATATGGAGCTTGGTTGGAGATTTGATTCTTGGAGCAATAATAAAAGACAAATATATTTCATTATAGTTTCCTTCTTGTAAAATTCCCACTTCAAGTGGAAGATTATTGTGTTATTTTGGAAGAAAAGTTGTATTGATTATTAGTTATCAAGATTGTATTGTATGTTGTAAAGGAAAGAAAGACATTTTAGTAAAGCTAGTTTTGTTATAGTGGAAATGTGGATGAAAGGAAGACAACTTGTCCATATTGAATTGTTTTATTACCTCACATGGGTGTGTCAATATTGCTTTAAAATTATTGGAAATATTGTTGAAAGCCTCTTGTGGGAATGTTGGAAATTTGAATGAAGGAAATATTAAATTGTATTGTATTACTTGAAAGGCATTCAATGGAAAAGTTAGACTATTTTGTGCATTTTCTTGTATTGTTTGATAGAAAGCCAAACTTCATATGAGTAGTTTGAAAGAACTTAAATTTTCCTTGTCATTTTCTTGGTTAATAAAGTAGGTTAATTTCTAAATCTAATGGAGCAGAAAATTACCCATTCACTACGTAGACCCTAGCCTTATCGAGTATGTAAAATTAGTATTAGATTACCATGAAATTCAATATAAACTCCATATAAACTAATAAAACAAGTAGAAATTGGGTTGATTTTAATCCCTATCAAAATGCTATCAAATTTTAAAAGACATTTTGAATTTAAAATTAAAATTAGTGAATAATATAATTGGTATTACTCATTGACATTAGTATTGATATTAAACAAATTTTAGTAATATTAATGTTAATAATAATCTTGATAAAGTTAATTCATATATATATATATATATATATATATATATATATATTAATTTTTTAATAATCAATATATATATATATATATATATATATATATATATATATATAACTATATATATATATACGACCTTTGGCTTATTGGCTATTTGTTTTAGGGAGATGGTGGGGGGAGGTCACCGCCCCCCCCCATAATAATATGGGGTCGGTGACCTCCCCTATAAAATTAAAACAAATTCAAACCTATTCAAATCTTATCGACCTTTGCAGATTTTGTGGATCGCACATGACCCTATTATGTGACCATTATACATTTTTTTAAATTTCTTTCCTCTCTCTCTCTCTCTCTCTATGTATATTTCATATATAAATCCTATATTTTTCTTTTATTATTATGGGTTTGTATAAAAATGAAATTCTCGATTTTGGGTTTGTATAAAAATAAATTTCAATGATAATGATATATATATACATACACACACACACACACACAAACACACATACACACACACACATACATACATACATACATACATGTATATATATCCTCTTTGTATGCATGTATGTATATATATCCTCTTTACAAGTTCTTACATCACCATTTTAGCCATATTCCTTTAAAATGGGGCAAAACCCATAAGCCTATTTGGGAAAATATTATTGAAGAGGGTGTGTATAATAAAAAAAGGAGATGTTCTTCCTCCCAAAATCTTGAAATGACATCTCATGGCTTCTTCCTTCTCATTGAACCTGCAAAACCAAATAAAGAAATAATGAACCAAGCAAAGAAGGGAGAGCTTTGTTAAGCAAAATTTAGGGTTAGTTGGTTTTCCATCATCTAAGGGCCCCAAATGAATCCATCTAATGGATGAGATTCATCCTACAAAAAAGTAGGTGGGGAGTGGGTGAGAGGAATTTAAATTTAAATCTAAAATACATGGGTTGACTTTTTAAGGGGCCACTTTATTGTGTAAGGGGTGTGTTTATTCTTCTAGCCCTTGTGCTAATTAAGAACTTGTTAATTATTTTAAACCTAGTCACCTTGTGGGATTACAATAAATTTAGTATTTAATTAAATAGAACCATTTTACCCATGGGATTAATCGTCCTAGTTGATTATGGTGGAACTTAATTGTTTATCAAACTAATATTTAGGGGAAGCCTAAACCATACCTTAGGCTAACTAAGTTATTAAAAGGTAATGGAGCTCTAATTATTTTATTATAATGGGATTTAAAAAGAAACTTACAGTATTAATTTAAAGTAACTTAGAATCAAGAATGTGAAAACTGTTATTTCAAACCTTTTTATGTGCACGTTTTTCAAAAATAAATTATTCCATAATTTTTCTAGCTTGCCCTAGGTTGTTCTTGGGTTTCGTGCGGGTAAAATTAGCGGGTGTTACACTTGGTATCAGAGTCATGGATTCAAAGCTTGGACCCTTGGGCACACTGGAAAACATGAGACATGAACACTTAACCTAGTGCAAATTTTTTTAAAACCTAGAAAATAACATTGTCTGATAATTGTATAATATAGTAAACTTAGAAAATTGAAACAAGACCTAGAATGATGAACTAACTCTCACCTTGGTCTATACAGGAGGTATGGACCAGACGAGGGGTTCTTGCACATAGATTTAGACTTGCCACCTCCGAGATCGGGTTATATCGGCCATTCTACCTCAAATTTTGCGAGACGCTTCAAGACGTCAATGTCGTTATACACGAGAGGGTCCTTGGGAGGACGATATGCCGAGAAAGATAGGGAGCCATCAGTTGAGGATCATGGATCTCCTCGACACAACAAGGAGCATAGGGTAGAGAAATCCCACGTGGAGTTGGCTAGGGGAGTCACCGCAGAGGGGACATGGAGACATGATTTCATGACATAGGGACAAATCTCAAATCCCTAGGTAGAGGGAGGAGCATGCAGAGAGACCTAGGGGTTGTCAGTCATCATCACGTAGATCATATTAGGGAGATCCTGAAGCTACGCCCATCTCACTATTCTAGAGATACATGTGGTTTTTAGGTAGAGGCCTGGTTGGTTAGCTTATTTGGGTGCTTAAAGCTTTGCCCATGTACTAACAACATGAAGGCTCGTGGTGCGATCCATATTCGAGGGATGGAGCAGGGTGTCGGTGGAGGACCGAGGAGAAAAATCTCCATGTTGACTCAGAGACAATTACTTAGGAGCTATTTGAGGAGCGGTTTAGGAGAAGTTATTTATCTAGAAGGTTCATTCAACAGAGGATAGACAAGTTCCACAACCTCTGTCAAGCATCTATGATTGTAGTTGAGTATGAGAGTTGATTTCTGGACCTACTCCAGTATGTTGACTATATGTAGGATGAGCAGGTATGGATTCACAGGTTCATCAGGGGCTTGAATTTGGATTTGGGAGGTGCGGTGTGCATTCACTACCCACAGACCTTAGTAGAGGTTGTGGAGAAGGCCTATATTACAAAGGATACATGGGGAAGACTCAACAGATAGGGACAGAGTGCGGAGCCGCATCCATCGGATATAGGATAGCAGTCGGGGGTCAATACCTCCTCCTCGTGGCAGACATGGTTCCACATAGTTTTCATTTAGGCCACCACAACAGCCACCTTAGCGGCGAATCATCCACCATATAGGCCTCTATAGAGATTATATGCTTAGATGGGATGGAGTATGTGGCATTCTCTTAGGGGTCATGTATGCACCCAAAATCACATGTGCTACATTGTCGAAAACGGTTACAAAAGTCCCTAATGATTATTTAGTTCCTTTCAAGCAGGTGTTTAAGCTTCAATTCCCATTCACAGTGTATATTTTTTGCCTAGACATATTTAATTAGCCTTCCCACACTTTCTTCCAAACTTCTCACTCTTTACGTGCATGTTTTGGCCTTTGGTACTAAGACCGCTGCCCTCCCCGGGCGACGGTTACAAAATGATGCCCAAAAATAGGGCAGAGGTCCTGCCCACTTTTCCGGATTCTTCATGTGTGTTTTAAACATGTGAAGGTTCACTCAACTTCACTTTTTCATGCATTCGTGAGACGATTTTTCTTAAATTAGCTTTGATTTCTTGGTTCTCCTTCCTCCTATTTTAAAATAGATTTAATGGGTTGGAACTGCTCCTTCTTGCCTTGTGCATGAAGGCACCTCCCATCCTCCATTCCTATATATTCCATGCTTGTATTCAAGCAAAATTCTGAGAATTTTGTGTATCTTTCATTGTATTGCTGCTATGATCTTGTTAGGAATTGCATAGCCAAAATATGATCTCTTGTGCTATCTCTCTTCTTCCTACATGTATCGGGTGTCATCAAGTTATCATTTCTCAAGCGCCATCCTCCTATTGTTGTTCTTGCATTCCAAATCCCTTGGACTCATATGAACACTCGGATAAAGAAAGGAACATATTGAGGGGACAGATACAAACATAACTAGATTTTCCAAAGCTCTTACTTGTCTAGGTTGGAATTGTGTGTTTGTTTTCCTTGTGTGTTGAATTGTCAATTTCATATCAAATAGAGTAGAAAATCATTCATATCAAATAGAGTAGAAAATCATTCATTTCAAATAGAGTAGAGAATCATTCATTTTAGTAAGTTTTCCTTTCAACATTACCGGGAAGTTGTGAGGAACAATAGCCCCTTTCAGGGTCATGATTTGTTCTTCACCTTTGAGGTAGGGTTTGGAGGATTTTTATCAGATTAGGTTGTTTGATTTATATTAGATTCATACATTTACACAAGTAACCAACTACATCTGGCTGACTAATTGTCTTTAGTTTATTTATTAGATTAGAACACATCTCTTAAAGATTAGAAAAGAAAAAAAAGGATTTCCTTTGATATATTAGCTTGCTTTTATTGCTTTGATCCAAAATATTGTGAAAACTCCAAAAACATAGATTAGATCTCTTTCAGTAATTAGTTTTCTTATTAAAATCATTTTATTTCATTTTATATGACCATCAATGGTCCACACAGGAAAAGACATATAGTTGTGATCCATTGGTCCCACAACCCAATGAGCTAGAATTGATAATTGACATTGATACTAGCTTACGTTTGACAGTCTTACGCACACCTGAAAATTTTTCTCAAAAGATAGAACAACTCAATACACTAAACATAGTTGTTAATCAAGCCTATGATTATTGGACTACCCCTGGAAATAGGGTTTGATTACATGCATGACCATCTAAGGGCCATAGCCCCCATAAGTCTTTAGTTGTGATCCTCAGGTCCCACAACCCAACGAGCCTGCCAGTTAGTTAGACATTGACACTAGTTTGCGTACATTAGTATTCATATCTTCACCACTTCCACCAGATATTATCACACAAATTTCCTTACTAAACATAGCAGCCGATCAAGCTAAGACTTTCTGGACTAGACCGGAAAATCACCCATAAATACATGTGGCTTCATCATGCCTCTCGTTCCTACTTCCATGACCTTGTTTGGAAATTTATTCGAGGCACCCACAGGCCACTTTCCATGTGTTTAAAAACCAGCGAACAAAATCTCATCCGAGCTCGACATTGATAGAGTCTATGAGTGGCTATTATCTCAGACCGAACCATCACACCACTTCAAATTAGGAGAGCATTCTTTGTTTTAGACTCGCAGATCCCAAACTTGTGTGTTGAAGATATAAGATTTCCTGATTAGCTTGATCCTCGTCACCACACTCACATTCACAATCATTCTACACCGGTTGTCTCGGCACGACCTCGGGAGGTCGGGTGTGAAGAAGGTCACATGTTTATTTTTGTCGTACAAATTGGTGAACCTGATGTGAAGATCTAGTCTCTAAACATTTCTAATTTCTTCGTCCATCCTTTATTCTGTGAGTATTCTTATACCCCCTAGAATATGTCAAGATACGACAAGTATGGCCGGCCCATCCTGGGTTTTGACATGTACCACTACTAATCAAGTATACCACAACAATCACCTTCACTTTCAACATGGGTGGAAAACCACTCATCCGCTCAAAACCCTCTGCTTTAGGGAACCAATGTTGGTTCCTCTGTACATATTGAGGAACTTGACCAAGTCACTCAGACCTATCCCCTCAAACAATCAAGTTCAAATAACATGACATTCACTTGGTGAAGCAAGTTCATCTCCTCGGGTATTGTTTCGATAACCCATTAGCATGCAATCTAATCAACTCCCCCATCTAGATGAGGAGTATTTAGCATGATATGCTAGGAGTGAACAAAACTTCCAAAACATGAACCAATATTTCAATAGGTTGCAAGGACAAGGTGATTTCCTACTTCAAAACAATAATGCTACCCCGCCACCAACCGACAATACTGCCAATGAGGGGTGATAACATCATGAACAATTCATAGCAGGATACCATACTCCTTAACAACCTCCGAGGGTTCAACAAAAGGTACCTAAGCAAGGCACCACCCCGTTGTCAATGAGAGATGTCATTTCAGATTTGGTAGATAAATTCAAAGAGTTAGAGCTTGCCCAAAATATGCAGAATTCATACGCAGGGAAAGCATGAACTCCTTCCCACCCACAAAATTATGGGAAAATACCTACTACACAGAATCCTCTAGTTTACATGAATACTCAAAACCCTGGAGATTTGCTTATGGGGATAGGAACCTTGGGTATGCCCCCAAGCCACGTATGGATATCTACAATAGGCACCAGCCGGAAGTGCATTCTCAAATGCCATACCAGCTAGAAATGCAATGTTCCCTAGCTTCATGCCTTCAATTCCATATCAAGGTAATCAACCCCCTATGTACACATGTATTCTAAATCTCGTAGGGGGACATGTATACCTACCCAGTCCATATGGACAACTGCAGGGGATTCCATATGTCCAAAAAAATGTATATGTTATCCCATTTTAGCAATTGATGCAGCCCCCACCTCCCCAACAAGGATCTTCAATGGTGGAAACATATGCAATGGGGACCTATTCTGAATATCTCAAGGAACCCCTAGAATTCTCCATTTAGACAATCATGCTCCCGAGACCCTTTCCTGATCTTCCAAAGCTCAAAGGGGAGGGGAATCCTAATGCCCACATCAAGGCTTATGTAATGACATTCGAGAGCTGCTTCCATGGGACACATTCATTGTAAAAATTTTCCCTAAGACACTAGAAGGTATTGCTCTCAACTGATACTATAGGATACTGAAGGCTTCAATACACTCGTTCAAGAACTTATATCAGAGTTTATCAAAGCTTTTGATATGAACAAGCTTTTGAGAATAGGAATCAGGGAATTCCTTCATATCAAGCAAGAACACAATGAGTATGTAGCTCACATTATTCAAAGGTGGTGAAATTTTTTGTTCTCCTCTGCAAATGCTCAAAATAAGGATCAAACGGAACTTTTTGATTTGTTCCTTCACTCTCTCAATAGAGAGACAAAGGAAGAGGTTCAAAAGTTCCCGCTAAGGAGCTATGAAGAGGTGCTAGAGGGTGCTCTTTAGATTGACCAAGCGGCCATTGATACAGTGGTCATAAGACTTATGGAGAAAATGGGAAGTTAGTCACTCCCAATCAAAATATCTGGTTACTCCAACAACACAAACAACAATCAAGGACCAAAGATCCTTAATAAGAATCATGGAGTCATGACCGATGGTGTGATTGACCAGCCCAAAAATCCTAATGTTGTTAATCTACCAATACAGGCACTATAAATAACAACAACAATAATGGTAACAATAAGAGAAACAACAATTTCTCACCCTCGGTAAACGCTATGAATTTTAATCATCCTCAACAACAAAAACAACAAAAACCTCGGGAACAGAGAGACAAACACCAACCTCGAGCCTAGTCAATACCTGGGGGTATCCCAACCAATTCCAAAACCAAGGGAAGGGTTTCAAAATTTTAATTATAACAATCAACAACTAAAAATAACCATAGTTTCGGACCACAAAAAGGAACAAACCAAAGGCCTCGAGATTACGACCACTTATATTGCAGTTTCCACGGGGTTCATGGGAATGATGCAAGAAACTTGCAGCACAATTGTAACAAGTTTTTGGAATGTTTTCCAAAGGACCAAGATAGTTATTTTTGACATGTTTTTGTAAAACCCAATAAAGACCACCCACTCGTAAAGCATACATGGGACCAAGTATATCCATAGAACACACCACCGGGATCTTGATGATCCTCTCTCTCCCACATGCGTCCAAAGGACGGTAGATTAGATCCCAATGGTTCAAATAAAGGTATTGTAATAGGGAATCATGATCATGAAGCCTCAACTTCATCAAACCCACATGTGGCACCTCCTTTGGATGGTCGCCAACAAACGAATATCATGGGATTGGTAGAGTTAGATGTTGAACCCAAAATTAACGTGCTACAGAGAACCAAGGATTATTCTTCACAGCCAATCTTGATTTATCCGGTTATGTCAAAAAATGTTCATGATACACTAAGCAAGCCAGTAGGGGCTTATGATCTAATCAATGATTTAACCAAGACCTTTTCACACATTTCCTTCTTAGATCTACTAAAGAATTCCCCTACTCATCGAGCCACTCTATTAGAAGCACTAAGTCTCTGAAATCGATTAACATTACCCCTCTACCAAAGGCACAAATAAATCACATAGACTTGACATCAGTCCTCCAAGGCTAACTTTGAGAGATATTGGGTTCGTGTTTGACATCAACAAGATGCCCATGGATGTTGAGATAGCTCATAGGGGTGATCTCGGCTTTGTTTCTACAAGTTTGGATTCTCATAACTATATAAAGCGCACAATGATCGATGATGGGGTAGTAGTTAACATAGTCCCCTTCTCTTTTCTTCATAAGTTAGGGTATGGGGAGACTAACTGCTCCTCGACACGAAACACACTGAGAGGCTATGATAGCCTCAAGGTGACGTCGATTGGAACCATAGTGTTACCGGTTACTCTTGGGCCCAAGATGATACTCAATGAGTTTTATATTATAGACCGGGAAACCAACTATAATATGATCCTTGGCTGTCCTTAGATCCACCGCATGAAGGAAATCCCCTCCACTCTATTCTAGGAGGTTAGATTCTTGCATTTAGGGAAAGTCTATTTATGGCACAAGGTGATCCAAAACCCTTTGATATACATTTGGCCAACTTAAAGAAAAGGCCAGGGGTTCACTCTGAATTCAAGCTTTCCATGAATCAGTTAAACAAGCCCTGCATGCGTGGTACTAGAAGAAAAAATAGTTCCTGATGGAGTTAGAAGTCACAAGTTTGATTGAAGGCATTCTGGGGGTCATGATGAAACTGTTATTATAGAGATAGTGTCGCTAGGAACCACAACAAAGATTGTTGAGCTATTAGAGAAGGATTTTCCTATTCTCCTCCCCTTTGATTTTATGGGTATGGGACATACCTTGGGACTCGGTTCCCTTCCAGTAGATGAGGTTTGCATGGTTGAGGTAACCAAGGTAAAGGGGAAGGTATAAAGGATGAATCAATGTCCATCTTTCTGAGTAGTTTCTAGACTCTCCATTTTGATGGAGCCAAGTGTTTTTTTGCAAAATGGTAGGCACGATCCTTACTTCGCCTGAAGGAAGGATTCTACCTTTACTTTCAATTTGAATTTTGAATACACAAGCAATGGGGCTGAATATCTCATTGTAGCTAAGAGAATGGAAATCCTCAATATTAGGGTTTTGGGTGATTCACAACTAGTCGTGAATCAAATATCTACGAAGTATATGAGACTAGAGCTGAGCATCTTCAACTTTACAAAACAATAGTGCTAGGTCTAACAAAAGGGTTTGATTTCATCTCAATTGAAGTAGTTCCATGTGAACAGAGCGTTCTCACATTTTTATAGCAAGTTCTAATTCACACTTCACCCTAAGTAGTAACATGAAAGATACAAACTTCACGGTTTTAGTTCGCACTTGCTGAACCCTTGATTCGTAAAGCACCAATGACCCCAATGTTGACATACATAGAAACCGAGAGTCAATATGATTGTTTAGAGCATGTTAATAGTGATGAATCAAATTTAAGTTATTTAAATGCTTTGGTAGAATTACATCTTACCTATCACGAGATAGACCTTTCCTTAATTTTGCGTTCCTCTTCTTATTTTGGGAATCCCATGATCGAATCCTCCCCGAAAGGGGTCTTGAGATTTACGAGGTAGAAGAAGAAGGGGATTTAGAGTTACCTCTGGCCCTACCTAAGTTTGAGGAGGGAAACACCTCCTTAATCGAGGGAATGATTGATATAAACATTGGAACAAAGGAAGAACCAAATATTTTGAAACTGGGATCCTCTTTAACTCCAGAGGAGGTGGAAATACATACCCAAATCCTCAAATAACATCAAAGGCTTTCACATTTAGTTATAAATAAATGACGGAATTACACCACATATCGCGTGCACAATCTCATCACCAAACCGGATGCAAGCCGATCAAGCAAAAGTCGAGACCCATGAAGCCAAAAGTGGCCCTCATGGTGAAAGAAGAAGTAATGAAACTTCTCCAGGTGGGATTCATCAAGCCAATCGATTATTCACAATGGGTATCTAATATCGTCCCTATTCTAAAAAAGAATGGAAAGATTATTTGCATAGACATGAGACATTAACAAAGCTTTCCCCAAAGATGATTTCCCATTACCATCCATCGATGTTATTGTTGATGCAATAACTGGATTTGAATTGTTGTCTCTCATGGATGGGTTTTCGGGATATAATCAAATCAAAATCTCTGAAGAGGATCAAGCTAAAACTACATTTATAACTCCTTGGGAACCTACTATTATGTTGTCATGCCATTCGGTCTTAAGAATGCTTTGGCACCACATACCAACGAGAAATGACATACATATTCCATGACCTTATTCATAAGATTATGGAATCCTATGTGGATGACCTATTGGCCAAGGCCAGGAAGCACTATGATCACCCAAAGGTGCTTCGTATCATCCTTTGCGCTTAATTGAGTACAACATCACATTAAATATAGAGAAATGTGTATTTGGCGTAACATGAGGTAAGATTCTGGGTTACATTATATCTTCATGAAGGATTGATGTTGACCAAGCCAAAATTTAGGTTGTGTTAGAAATGGTTCCACCATCAGACGAGTCTGGTATTAGATCTTCTCTTGGGAAACTCGGTGCAATTTGAAGGTTCATCCCTAACTTGAACTTTGTTATTCATCCCATCAACAATTTGTTGAAAAAGGATTATAGCATTGATTAGACGGAAGAATTCAATGAGGCGTTCAAGGCAGTTAAACAATTTTTGTTATCCCCTCCAACGTTAATGTTGCCTAGATCGGATCACCCGTTGATCTTGTATTCATGAGCTACGGATGTTTTGCTAGCCTGCATCTTGGCTTAAGAGGATGATGATAAACAAGAATGTGCAGTTTATTTCATTAGTCAAATGTTGCTTCATTATGAAACATGTTACACATAGGTAGAAAAGGAATACCTTGCCATAGTCTTTACAACAAAGCGTTTAAGGCATTATATGTTGAATCAAGAAACAAGGGTTATTGTTAATACATACCACTTGTGAACATTCCTCATGTAAGGATCCTTGTCTAAAAAGGCCATGCATTTCATAACCTTAATGGGCGAGTTTGAACTAACATTTGTAAATAAAAAATTTGTTAAGGGACAAATCATTGTGGACTTGGTTGGCTGATAATCCATTGGATGGAGGTGATCTGGTAGATTTAGATTTTCCCGATGAGTGCGTGTACTTTGTCAAAACTAGGCCCCTATTTCTGTATGTCCTTGGTATACCGACATTGTTAATTTCATCATGGACCACACATACCCAGAAGGGGCAACATCGTAACAAAGAAGGTGATTACATGTAATTGCTGCTAAGTATGTTTTTTTGGAACAAGTGCTCTACCGCAGAGCCTTTGAAGGAATGTTGCCAAGATGTGTCCATGCCAAGCATCCAAAAGGATTCTTTATGAGTCACACAATAGAGTATGTGGAGGTCACTTTGGCGGCCACGCCACTACTTGGAAGATACATCGGATGGGTTATTTTGGCCCACTCTAGAACATGATGGAGTACAATTTATGTGCAGATGTCACAAGTGCCAAGAGTTCTCCCACGAGATCCACATACCGGCACAAGCTTTGCAACCAATTGCAACCCCATGGCCCTTTTCCATGTGGGGCTTGGATTTGATAGGTAAGTTTTCTCCCTCGTCAACGGATGGCCATAAATTCATAATCACGGCCACAAAATACTTTTCCAAGTGGGTAGAGGCCATGCCCCTTACCACCATACCTGGCTCTGTAATCGCTAAGTTCATCCTGAACCAGATCATTTGTAGATATGGGGTGCCACAAATCATTAAGGAGAATAAATGAGATTAACACCTAAAGATTTTTCTGGCCTTATGGGCCTACCAAACGTTAGTTAGAACACCAACGGGGAAACCCCTTTTCTTTAGTGTTTGGTCTTGAGGCGGTTTCTTTGTTCAAAGTCAAAATACCTAGTCTCTATATTTCACTACACGGATCCTGGGGAGGAGGGTTATCGAGAAGCATGACTCTCTCTAGTTAGAAAGTCTTGACGAGGCTAGACTTAATGCCAAACAACACAAATGTTTACGTTGACTAGATGGCTCGACATTATAATAAGAAGGTTTACGAACATGAGATCTACGAAGGAGATTTGGTATTAAGACTCGATAGCTGGATAGACAAAAAAACTGGTGAGGGAAGGAAATTAAGACCTAGGTGGTTAGGTCCGTATTGAGTAGTAGAAGATTACAAAAATGGGGAATTTTTCCTTTGTACACTAGAGGGTGAGGATTTTAGTGAATCTGTGAACTCTCTTCACCTAAAGAGGTACTACGCATGATCCACCAACATTTTCATCTGCTAGTTCATTTTGTGAAATTTGTGATCAAGGGATTTACTCTTATAGCAACTCCTAAAAACTTCTGAAAAGCATTGGAAAAAAATTTGAATAATTTCTCTTCAAATTTTCATGGTTTCACCAATTATTTCTGAATCATTTCATCAGTTTAAGCAAGATAAGACAAAGTTTTGACCATGATCATAACAAGGCTTGCATACTTGGTTATACTTATAGTTTCTTTCTAGGTTAGGTGTCTTTTCTTATAGTCTATTCTAGAAGCTTCATGGTGTCACATCTATTCCATGAAAATATCTTTGGAAATAAGAACATACTAAACATTTTGTCTAGATAAGTAAGTCAAATACAAGTCGATAGAAATTTTTTATTTTACACCTTCGATGTTGAGCTTGCATCTCTTACTGGTGATGTAGGGTTAGGAAAGGAGAGAAATTCCCTTACTCACCTATTCCTTGTCCATGGTGATGAGCCCATGCTTTCTCCTAGTAGCATGGGGCAAGGAATAGAGGGTCTAGTTGACAAACTTGAAAGTTACAAATAATTCACTCAAATATTGTGAGTTCATAAGTCAATAACAAAGTGAGTTAGATGTCCAAAATTCCAAAAGAGCTTAAAACCCCAAACCCAGATTTTTCAACCAAGTAGCCATCTACGGATCCAAGTCTAGATAAACTGCAAAGCAATTCACATTCTAAACTATGAGGTAGCTTGAGTAGGATAGGGTTGTAGCGTCTCAATTTGGTTCTGTCAAACCTTTTTCTTTCTCTCATCACTATCATTCAAATTTTTTTGTAACTTGTGCCCTTCTTGGCTCTTGGTGTTGAGCCCTCGCATCCTATTGGTTGTGTGGAGTTAGGAGTGGGAAAGTACATCTTCTTATCATATCATTTTATCACCACGTTTTGCCAAGACAATATGAGGTATCAAAGGTTGCTTAAAGAAGCTAAAATTCAAATATCACATTGTGTTTGCATCATCATATATCAGCATTATGAAATACAAAAAGAAATCATTCTATTATCATTTCACATCCATTGCATACATTTTGAAAAGCATAGAAAAGTGGAAGTTCTAAATATCTAGAGTACACATGAGAGATAAACCAAAATAAATCAACTCAGATACATTGGAATACCGAACCAAAAATAAGAGTTTGTATATATCATGGTGAATCAAGTTTGTATACAATGTCACCATGCACTAGGCATGGTCAAAACACTCATGCAATGAGCCCAAAACATACAAAAAAATTGTATAAATGACCGACAAAATGTCATCAAAGAAATAAAAAATGGCCCCATGGCCTGTCATTCCTTGTGAGATCCCTTGGATGGTGCACGGCCGTGTTTGGGGCTCCTATTATGGCTATGACGATGTTGGGAGTGAAAAAAATGATGTGAGTGCTCATGGTGGCATCTATTACCCATGGCCTCACTGCGAGAATGGATCTATCTCATTAAGCGCTCAGTAGTCTCATACCTGACCACTTGGGTACAGAGGGAAGTCACTATCTCCGCTACCTTCCACACAGGGGAAAATACGTCAGTGTGTCTACCTGCAGCTAATGGCTGGCCCGAATCGACAGTCATCTCAACTCGGGTCTTCCCTGAGGGGATCAACAGAGTATCCAAACATACTCGATGGATGAGATCTCCCCACTACAGTATCCATCACTACAAGAAGAAAGAAAGAAGCGATAAGTTAGGAAAATAAAATAAAGAAAGAGATACAAGTCAACATTCCTAACCAAAAAAAGAAGAGAGTATTAAACTTGGGTCTCTAAGCATCCAAGTAGGGTCAGAGTAGCTCTCATTGTGTCGGTGGGCTGCGGGGGCTTCCCCAAAGCTAGAATTGAATCGCTGTCCTATGATAGACTTTTCGTCCCCCTCTCCACCGTGAGGAAGTGTCGACTCGAGAGACTAAGGTCTCTCTCTCAGCACTGGCCTCCTTGTGTACTTCTCTCAGCATCTCCTGAGTGTCATGCCACTCAGGGTCACTCTCCTCCTCCTCGCATGGGCTACCTCACTAGTCCCAACTCTAACTCCCTCATCCTCTGTGTCCTCTCCAATTGAATCCTCCTCCATCTCATCCCTGGTATCCTCCTCAGAGTCAGAGTCTAGATCAATGGGCTCATCCTGCTCCCCGCTGTGAGCAAGAGCAGCCACAATATGAAGTAAGGGTGCTCAAGGAGCACCAGGCTATCCAACGATCATGGACCACTTCTAATTGCAATGGGCACACCTGGAACGACCAATGTCCAACCAGGATCCCCTCTAGGGCCCTTCGGACCTCCTGAATGGTCCTATAAATTGGAGTGATGGGAGGGAGTATATCAATGTATGGAAGGCCAAATTGTTGGGGGACTCTAATCAAATGGGTGGACCTCAAGTCTCCTGCTCTATCAACCAGATGACTGTCAAAGAGCAAGCCACTATGGTGGTCACCTCCACTCCCCATATCCCTTCCATGTCCTAATAAGGTGTGGCAGTCATGTCTTCCGTAGTTAGGGAATCCATGGGCTGATGTGGCATCCTAAGTACTGACATACCTATCCATCTAGCTTCTGAATAGCCCCTAGATCTAATACTTGGTACTCCCCTACCATAGGGATGAAATGCTCATAGACCCAACTCATCACAAGAGTGGGGTGGCTCAATGACTACCCCTGCCATCTGACCACCACTGTATAGATCATGGTAGGTGGTCCCCAAGATATCTGCACCCCAAGCATATTTGTGGCCATGCCCCTCGATCTACGTAATGATAGGAGCCCAACAATATAAGAGGGTATCACCACCCTTGTCCCTAATCAATCGGGAGGACAAGATGCCCATGATGGCTCTGCATATGATAGGAATGGGAGCAGTGGAAATGGACCAAACCTTCATTCCCTTCTTCGAGCCAGATGAGACAATGACGTCTCCCATATATGTAGCCCACTACGTCATCACGGCCCTGGACCCCATTGTCTCCAAATTCAGTCTCCTCCCAAGTATCGAGAGCCCAAGAATATGATATACATCCTCCAAGGTGATAGTCCACTCACAATAGGAAAATAAGTCACATAGAATGTGACTAGTAGGAGCAACATGGGGAACCCATGCAATCCTCCAAATATCGGCCCTCTGGAGAAGATCCGTCTCATCTTGTGTCAGCTGATCTAGGATACTAGGGAGCCAATCACACTCCCTCTCTCGAATCCATCTAATGTACTCCTCCTCCTTCTGCATTCACCAAAACATGGAAAAAGAGAAAGTTAGTAACATGTACCAAATAATAAGCTCACCAAAAACATCACAAAACATGAAAAATCCAAAAAAAAATCAAGTTAAAAACACATTTGGTCATTCTATTTAGAACATTGCCACTTGAAAGGGAAAGGGGCGGTCCAGTGGCCGCCACCATGCTTTGGGCGGCGATCTTGGAATGATTTTCCAAACACGTCTTTTACCCTAAAAATGCTCAAAAAGACAATAAAAAGACCATTTTTGATGAAATAAAAGCATGCCCTATGGGCGCCCCCTAGAGACTCATTTAAGAAAAAAAAATTTGAAAATAATCCCCCTTAGGTGAAATTTTCAACATTTTTACATTTAGGGTATAAAAAGACAAAATTGAAAATAACTAACCTTTGACCGCGCTGGTCGATCTCACACATGGAGGCATGGTCACGATCTCGTCACGGTCGTATCGGCTATATTCTCGTTGAAAATGATCACCATGGGTCTAGAGCTCCAAATTCACCAAATCAAATAGCACAAATGAATTGGAAAATGAGTTTTTGATATATATATATATATATATATATATATATATTGTTATTTTAACCTCATTTTGAGTGTGTGTGTTCACAAGGCTGGAGCGTTGGCGCAGGTATATTTCTATATCCCCACATAGATGGTAAGTCCTCTTGTCATTTTGATCTAGTGTTTATTTTTTGATATTTTGTCTATCTACACGTGAGTCTTCTTTTTCTCTTATAGGCAACGAGGAATTTGGGTGGAAAGATTTTAACATACGAGCGTGTCAGGTATAGCTTCTAACTCCCCATTTCGAGAATGTCATACTCGGACTCTCGTTTTATGCCTTTTCATGACTAAGACGCTTCTTCGAGGGGGTAATATGTACGTACCCAAAATTGCATGTGCTACATTGTTGGAAAACGGTTACAAAAGTTCCCAATGATGATTTAGTTCCTTTCAATAAGGTGTTCGAGCTCCAATTTCCATTTGCAGTGCATATTTTTTTCCTAGACATATTTACTTAGCCTTCACATGTTGGTAACGAGGTGCTTTACTGCACATGTTTTGTATCAGTTCCAAGATTGCCACCCTCCACAGGCGGCATTTACGAAACCACCACCCAAAACAAGGCGGCGGTCTTGAAACCACCTCCCAAAATAGGGCGCGGTCCTCAAACCGCCACCTTGTTTAGGGTGGTGGTCTTGCTCGCTTTTTCTAGATTCTTCACGCATGTTTTAAACATGCGAAAGTTCACTTAACTTCAATTTTTGCATGCATCCATGAGCCAAATTGTCTAAAATTAGCTTTGATTGCTTGGTTATCCTTCCTCATTCTATTTTTAAATAGATTTAATGGGTTGGAACTACTCCTTCTTTCCTTGTACATGAAGGCACCTCCCATCCTCCATTCCTATATATTTCATGCTTGTATTCAAGAAAAAGGTCTGAGAATTTTGTGTATATTGCATTGTATTGCTGCTACAATCTTGCTAAGAATTACATAGCCAAGCTCTAATCTCTTGTCTATCTCTCTTCTCCCTACATTACATCCGGACTACCATCAGGTGTCATTGCTCAAGTGCCATCCTCCTATTGCTGTTCTTGCATTCCCAATCTCTTGGACTCACATGAACACTCGAAAGAAATAAAATACTAAGGGGAAAGATACAAACACAACTAGATTTGCCAAAGCTCTTACATGTCCGGGTTGGAATTGTGTGTTTGTTTACCTTGTGTGTTGAATTGTCAATTTCATATCAAATAGAGTAGAAAATCATTCATATCAAATAGAGTAGAGAATCATTCATTTCAAATAGAGTAGAGAATCATTCATTTCAATAAGTTTGCCTTTCAACATTACTAGGAAGTTGTGAGGAACAATAGCCCCTTTAAGGGTCATGATTTGTTCTTCACCTCTAAGGTAGGGTTTGGAGGATTTTTATCAGATTAGGTTGTTTGATTTAGATTAGATTCATACATTTGCACAAGTAACCAACTACATCTAGTTGACTACTTGTCTTTAGTTTATTTATTAGATTAGAACACATTGCTTAAAGATTAGAAAAGAACAAAAATATTTCCTTTGATAGATTAGCTTGATTTTATTGCTTTGATCCAAAATATTGTGAAAAATCCAAAAACATAGATTAGATCTCTTTCAGTAATTATTTTGCTTATTAAAAGTCATTTTATTTCATTTTGTATGACCATCAACGGTCCACAATAGGAAAAGACATACAATTGTGATCCATTGGTCCCATAACCCAACGGGCTAGAATTGATAACTGACATTGATACCAACTTATGTTTGACAGTCTTACACACCTGCAACTTTTGTTGAGAAGATAGAACAACTCAATACACTAAACATAGTTGTTAATCAAGCCTAAGATTATTGGACTACCCCTGCCAATAGGGTTTGATTACGTGCATGACCATCTAAGGACCGAAATTTCATTTTGCTATCCCCCTTAAAACCCCCATGAGTATTTGGTTGCGATCCTCAGGTCCCACAACCCAACGAGCCTTCCAGTTAGTTAGACATTGACACTAGTTTGCATACATTAGTATTCAAATCTTCACCACTTCCACTAGATATTATTGCACATCTTTCCTTACTAAACATAACATCCGATCAGGCTAAGACTTTCTGGACCAGACCGGAAAATATCCCATAAATACTTGTGGCTTTATCATGCCTCTCGTTCTTACTTCCATGACCTTGCCTAGAAATTTATACGAGGCACCCGTGGAGGTCACTTTTTGCATGTTCACTACCAAGGTGAACAAAATCTCGACCGATCGTGACATTGATTGGAGTCTACAAGCAACTATTATCTCAGACCAAACCATCACACCACTTCAAGTTAGGAGAGCATTCTTTTCTTTAGACTCACAGATCCCAACATTGCATGTTGAAGATATAAGATTTCCTAATTAGCTTGATCCTTGTCACCACACTCACATTCACAATCATTCTACACTACTGCTGTCTTGCTTTTTGACCTCAAGAGTTCGGGTGTGAAGAAGGTCACATTGTTGATTTTTTTTTCACGTTGTACAGTCCCGTTAGGACATAGGGTGCACCGAGAGCTCGGTCGGTAGGAGCTCGTTAGCAAAACCTCAACAGTCCATAACTAGATCATCAAGATCCATGGCACAGACCTCTAGAGTACCGGTTGGAGCTGCATGTCACTTGAGAGGACTAAACAAGCTGTTATGGTTATGGCGTTGTTGGACATCATTAGAGAGAGTGCCCACATAACCCTAGTAACAAGGGTAAGTTGTAGATTTCAGAGCCTACAATTTTGGTGACATGGGATGTAGCCATCGGATCTATGTAACAGTCGAGAACCACTAGGATGAGCACCAAAGTACCATGATAGAGACTACAGGTAGCATTGGTGGTATTTCTGCCTCTATATTGTTTGATTTCTGGTTCGTGTCTGATTCATTTATTGCACCATATTTAGTAGAGAATTGCAGGCTAGTGGCAGTTAGGCAGGGTCTTAGTTGGGACGTTGAAATGTCTTCTGGAGCCAAAATCTCTATAAATTCCTTAGTCAAGGAGTGTGTAGTGGATTTGGGACCCTTCACCACTACCTCAGATCTTTTTATCCTTCTATTGGGTTCATATGGAGTCATCCTGGGCATGGACTAGTTGTCTGCACACAGAGCTAGAGTGGACTATTACCATAAGACTATTTCATGTGCAAATGATCTAGGAGTTGTGTCAATGATAATAGGAGTTAAGAGGCTCGTTTCTATCCACACTATTTCCATTATGAAACTTAAGTATGTCTGCGATGAGGTTGTTAGATGTATGCTGTTACGGTTAGTGATAGATCTGAGGATGATTCTAGTGGACCATCCCTTGATGACCATCACATCTTGAGAGAGTTTGCTGATTTTTTTCCAGGGGAGCTACTGAGGTTACCTCCCCCATATGAGATAGATTTTCACATAGATTTGGTTGGGCACGAGCCTATTTCACAAGCACCTTATCGGATGACTACCCACGAGCTCTATAAACTCAAGTTGTAGCTTTAGGGCCTTACGGAGAAAGGCCTAATTTGTCCTAGTGTATCCCCTTGGGGTGCACCGGATATTTTGTGAAGAAGGACATATCTCTACATTTGTGTATTGATTATTGTCAATTTGAACAAAGTAATGATCAAGAATCGTTACCCCCTTCCGTGCATTGATGATTTATTTGATCAGATGAAGGAGGCCACAATATTCTCCAAGATAGATCTTAAATCAGGGTATCATCAGCTTATGATCACGAAGATAGATATTCATAAGACCTCCTTCCATAAGACAAATGCCCCACACCTTTTCAAATACCCCCACACTTTGTTCATGAGCTTTATGAATGGGGTATTCAGGACATTTTTGGATCGCTTCGTGCTCATCTTCCTTGAAAAAATTCTGATATACTCATGTACGCATGAGGAGTATGAGGGGAACCTTCACGAGTTCTTGGTGTCTTCGTGAGCAATGACAACTTTATGGGAACACGGAGAAGTGTGCGTTCATTCAAACAAAGGTGAAGTATTTGGGCCACATCATTTACGGGAAGTTATGGCGATCAATCCTTTCAAGATTCGAGCTATTATGGATTGGCCGGCACTTTCTTAGTGTGGTGAGGTGTGTAGTTTCATGGGTTTGGCAAGATACTATAGGAGATTTTTACATGACTTTTCTCGAGTTGTGCACCCCATCACTTCCCTTCAGCGGAAAGGAATTTTTTTGTATGGTTAGATAGATGTGAGAAGGCCTTTAGGACACTAAAGGAATGCCTCACGACAACACCTATTCTTGTAGTGCCAGACCCTCAGGGTGAGTTCTTCATTTGCACAGATGCTTCTTTGGTAGGACTTAGAGGTGTGTTGATGCAGGAGGGTAGAGTAGTTGCGTTTGAGTCTGAAGAATCAAGAATTATGAGCTTAATTATCGACTCATGACCTTGAGCTTGCTG
Source organism: Taxus wallichiana var. yunnanensis (assembly GCA_018340775.1). NCBI lineage: Eukaryota > Viridiplantae > Streptophyta > Pinopsida > Cupressales > Taxaceae > Taxus > Taxus wallichiana. Next base: position 769,591,319 of record CM031240.1, read on the forward strand.
CAATTGTGCACACCCTTGTGCGGTGGAGACACTTCCTTCTTGGTCAGATATTTACACTTAGGACTGATCACTTGAGTCTTCACCACCTCTTCATGCATCCCAATCTCAACACTCGTTAGCGGTGTTGGATGGAGTTTCTTTGCAAGTACGACATGGAGATAGAGCATGTGAAGGGGAAGGAGAACGTGGTTATAGACACCCTGAGTAGACGAGAGACATGTGGTTATGGCTACTTCAGTGGGTATAGATTTGCGGAGTAGGATTTTGCAGCAGCTTCCTCATGACAGCTTCTACCTTGTAGCCAGAGAAGAGATTGAGTCTCAGAGACCCCTTGAAGGGAGATTTGATGGATTTTCATTAGAGAGACACACAAGGGTCGAGATATATGTTCTTAGAGATGGAGGCTTGAGACATGAATTTTGATAGAGGCTCATCGTGCATCTTATTGAGCCCATCCCGGGGTGAAGAAGATGCACGCCACCTTGAGACAGTTGTACCATTGGAGGGGACTACAGAGAGACATGGCTCAGTTTGTGTCACATTGTTTGAGTGTTAGAAGGTGAAGGTTAAGCACCAACATCCAGTTAGCCTTCTCTTCCCTCATGCTATATTAGAGTGGAAGTGGGACACCATTTCCATGTACTTCATAGTTGGGTTATCGATGTCAAGATACCACCATGACGCCATCATGCTCACGGTGGATAAATTGATGAAAGTGGCTCACTTTTCTTCAATGAAGACCACCTACAAAGCTAGTGCAGTGGCACATGTATATCTTGATGAGATTTTTAGATTACACGGAATTTCGTGGAAGATCATTTGTGACTACGATCCCTTGTACACTTCTCACTTTTGGACTACGATGCAGTATGCTCTCGGGAAAAGATCAATTTTAGTACATATTATCACCCTGAGATAGCTGGATAGATTGAGCGAGTGAATCCGATCTTGGAGTACATGCTTAAGATGTATGTCATGGACCATCACTTGAGGTGGGAGGAGTACTTGTATCTAGTAGAGTTTTCTTACAACAATTATTTTTAGAGTTCAATAGGCATGGCTCCTTTCCAGGAAATGTATGGTAGAGAGGGCATGACACCTCTTAGTTGGGATAGGTTGGAGGACAGGGTTTTTATTGGGCCAACTTTATTATAGGATATGGAGCATCAGGTTGTTATGATCAGGAAGAGATTGTAGGAGGTGCAAAACAGGAAGAAGAAGTATGTGGATCAACATAGGATAGATCGTAGTTTTGAGGTGGGAATGAAGGTGTTTCTTTGTGTTAGGCCCCATAAGAGCCCTATCCGTTATGGAAAAGGATCTAAGATTGCTCCTATATTTGTGGGTCCCTTTGAGATCTTGGAGTGTATTGGTCCTTTGGCCTATCGTCTAGCATTTCCACTAGCTTGTCTCGCATCCACGATGTATTTCATGTTTATATACTTAGGAGATACATTGTTGATCCTTCTCATGTATTAGATTGGAAGTGTAGGAGGATCAGGGGTAGGTGATGGTGGAGCCCATATGTATTTTAGAGTGTAGGACCACTGGGCCTTTGAGGTAGAGAAATTGACAGGTTCGAGTCTAGTGGGATAGGTATGATGAGACTATTGCTACATGGGAGGATGCTACATTGCTACAAGTCCAGTTTCCACACCTATTTCAGTGACTTCTAGGAGGAAGTTGAGTCTAAGGGGAGGGGGATGTAGTGCCCACTTCCCTTTGACACTTATTACATTTTGATTTTGATTACTATTGGTTATATACATGGATATTATTGTATCATTTTGGCTTAGCATGATGATTAGATGATAGAGATACTTTGATTATTGATGGATTTTGATTCATAGTATGATCATGTGGATTTCTTAGAGAGACATTTTATATTGATGATGATGTGTTGTTGACATGTTTATATCTATTTATGACATTCGACATTTTCGTCATATTGAGTAGGAGTTAACAGTGAGATAATTTTGTGATCTTATTGGTATTGATGAAATATAGAATTTAGATGTTGTTGGAATTTTAAAATAGTAACATTATTTTCCTAGATAATGATTTAATTTATGTATGGATGATTATTGATTTATATGCATATATTTTATTTTGGATGTTTTGATGCGGCCACGAGGCCAAAATATGTATTGTGTAATTTGCAGGTGTTTTTGTCCCAACAATCAAAGGGGGATTCGAGACCAACCACATCGAGAATGCTAGATGGATTCAACAATGGTATGGAAGTGTGTGTTATGTTGTGTGTGTTTTATTTTTGTTAGGGGTCCCTATGGGGGGACTACCTCCAATGTGACCAAGGGTTTATGTTTAGTCATTTCTTTTCTTTTTTATTTAATCTTTGGTATATGTGATTAAAATGTGAAGTAATTTCCCTTTTATCATTATTGAGTTATGTGTCTTAATTAAGTGAACTAATAACATTATTAAGCTAAATTTTATATGGGAAAAAAATAATTCATTTATTAGATTAGATGGTTATTTGGTTTATGTGTTGTAAGTGGAGTGTATGTGATCTTGAGTGTTGTACACTCTACCCCTTCTTGGAAATTCAGATTTGGCCTTAAGGGCCAATTTTGGAGGCTTTTGGGACAAGTTAAACTTGTCCCACACCTCTTAATTTATTATACCAACCCTACCTATGGTTTGGGGGTCAAAAATAGACCCCATTATGTGTTATGGAAGGAAAAAGGTGAGTTTTAATTGCACATTCTTACTTATTTTATTTCCTTGTCCTAAAGGGTATGGGTGGGAGTGGTGTGCATAAGAGATTTGTCATACCTCTAAACCACCCATTTATTTTAATTTGGAGTATGGGATTGACTTGGGAGATGTGGAGTGGAGAATAAATGATGTGGCACCCTACATGGAGTGACATCATCTTCCTCCTCCTCCTTTCTATATATGAAAATTTTTAGGAAGTAAATGGGGTTACTTGCTTGGTTTTGGCTTTTGGATTTTTGGAGTGCTTTCTTGTTGGAGTAGAAGGGAGCTTAGAGTTGCTTGAATTTGAAGTATTTTGGTCTTTCTTGAAAGTTATATCTTTACCATGGTAAGGTAGGATCTTTCACTCTTACATTCTTTTGCTTTCTTGTATGTTATGTGTTGTATGGATGTGTGTTCTTGTTTGAAGTGTTGGGTAGTAAATTGACCTTATGTTGTGGTGATATTTGGAAATGGGGATGAAATATGTTGGGAGGCATAATAGCTTCTTGTGTGTTTAGGAGGGAGTGGGTTTTGGATGCCCCACCTTATTCTAATTTGTTATTTTGTATTTTGTGGGATCCATAAGAGAGAGGGAGGCATAAGAGAAATAGATATATTGTTGTGGGGAGGCATAAGAGATTTTGGGATTGATTGTGTTGTGGAGGATTTTAGAGGTGGGCATCCAAACCCTTGGGAGGCACAAGGGCACCCCCATATTCCTATCTCTACTTGGCTATTTTAGAGCCATTATTTGGGAAGTTGTTGTGTTTAAAAATAAGAGTTTTTTTGTGGTTATTTTTCTTATGTGTTGTTGTTTGAAAGTGAATGTAGATGCATTGTTTATTTGTCATATGTTGTTCCATCCCTTATTTCCTTGTGGTTGGGGCTCGGGGCCAATGAGAAGAATTGATTCTTCTTCTCATTGGAGTTTTGGTTGGGTGGAGAGTGTTGCCTCTCCCCCATTTTTGGTTGTTGTGATCAAGTGAAGAGAATATGGAGCTTGGTTGGAGATTTGATTCTTGGAGAAATAATAGAAGAAAAATATATTTCATTATAGTTTCCTTCTTATAAAATTCCCACTTAGTGGAAGATTATTGTGTTAGTTGGGAAGAAAATTTGTATTGATTATTAGTGATCAAGATTGTATTGTATGTTGTAAAGGAAAGAGAGACATTTTAGTAAAGCTAGTTTTGTTATAGTGGAAATGTGGATGAAAGGAAGACAACTTGTCCATATTGAATTGTTTATTTACCCCACATGGGTGTGTCAATCTTGCTTTAAAATTATTGGAAATATTGTTGAAAGCCTCTTGTGGGAATGTTGGAAATTTGAATGAAGGAAATATTAAATTGTATGTATTACTTGAAAGGAATTCAATGGAAAAGTTAGACTATTTTGTGCATTTTCTTGTATTGTTTGATAGAAAGCCAAACTTCATATGAGTAGTTTGAAAGAACTTAAATTTTCCTTGTCATTTTCTTGGTTAATAAAATAGGTTAATTTCTAAATCTAGTGGAGTAGAGAAATTACCCATTCACTACTTAGACCCTAGCCTTATTAGAGTATGTAAACTTAGTATTAGACTACCATGAAATTCTATATAAAATCTATAAAAATTAATACAACAAATAGAAATTGGGTTGATTTTAATCCCTATCAAAATGTTATCAAATTTTAAAAGACATTTTTATTGTAAAATTAAAATTAGTGAATAATATAATTAGTATTACTCATTGATATTAGTATTGATATTAAACAATTTTGGTAATATTAATGTTAATAATAATCTTGATAAAGTTAATTCATATATATTCCTCATACTTATATATATATATATATATATATATATATATATTTACAAGTTTTAAACAAAAGAAAATTAGTTGGGCCGAGTTTAACTATCCGTGGCCATTGAATTAGTGGTTGTTGGTTTTAGGGAGATGGTGGGCAGGGTGCGGGGAAGGTTACTGACCCAGCCCCCACCCCATATACTATGGGATGGGGGTGGGGTTAGTGGCCTCCCCAAAAATTAAAACAAATTCAAACCTATTCAAATCTTATCGACCTCTGCGGATTTTGTGGAGTGCGTGCGATTTTATTCCGTGACCTATACATTTTTAAAATTCTTTCCTATATATATATATATATCTATATATATCCTGTATTTTTCTTTTATTATTCCAGGTTTGTATAAAAATAAATTTTAATGATATGTATGTATGTATGTATGTATATATCCTCTTTCCAAGTTCTTACAATCACCATTTTAGTCATATTCCTCTAAAATGGGGTGAAACCCATAAGCCCATTTGGGCAAATATTATTGAAATGAAATAAACAAAAATAAACCAATGTTTTGAAACCCTAGAAGAGGGCATGTATAATACAAAAAAGGAGATTTGCTTCCTCCCAAAATCTTGAAAAGGTCTCTCATGGCTTATTCCTTCTCCTCTAAGCTGTAAAACCAAATAAAGAAATAATGAACCAAACAAAGAAGGGGGAAGCTTTAGGGTTAGTTTTTTTCAAATCTTTAGGGTTAGTTTTTTTCCATCATCTAAGGGCCCCAAATGAATCCATCCAAGGGATGAGATTCATCCCTACAAAAAGTAGGTGGGGAGTAGGTGAGAGGAATTTAAATTAAATTTAAATTTAAATCTAAAATACATGGGTTGACTTTTTAAGGGGCCACTTTATTGTGTAAGGGGTGTGTTTATTCTTCTAACCCTTATGCTAAATTGAGGACTTGTTAATTGTTTTTAAACCTAGTCACCTTGTGGGATTAAAATAACTTTAGTATTTAATTAAATAGAACCCTTTTACCCATGGGATTAATTGTCCTAGTTGATTATGGTGGAAATTAATTGTTTATCAAAATAATATTTAGGGGAGAATAAACCATACCTTAGGCTAACTAAGTTATTAAAAGGTAATGAGAGATTTAATTATTTTATTATAATTGGATTTAAAAGGAAACTTATACTATTAATTTAAAGTAACTTAGAATCAAGAATGTGACAACTGTTATTTCAAAACCTTTTTCTGGGCATGTTTCTAAAAAAAATATTCCATAATTTTTCTAGCTTGCCTTAGGTTGTTCTTGGGTTTCGTGCAAGTGAAATTAGCAGACGTTACAACATCTTTCTTTTACACAAATCTCATCTCCATATCTAATGTTTTCTCGTAGGCCTATCATCTCCTTCTCCTTTTCTTGGACAATGTTAGACCGCACTCTAACCATTGGTGCACTATCAAGATGCAATTTAATTTCTTATAGTCACCTCTCTTCCAATTTCCTCGTGTCTATTTTGACATCTCCTCATCCTCTTTAGTGTATTATCATCATTGTGCACTCACTTTTGTGTCCTCTCTAGTGGTTGCACTTGGATTTTGAAATGCAATATCTACCTTGGTGGCTTCAGGCCACTTCTCCTTTCCCTTTTGTTTGGTAATGTATCTCGGCTACTTTCCTTATCCTCCCATTCTCTTACAAATTTTTCATTACGCAAATCTTCTAGAACCTCTTCATGGTGCTCCCATCCTTCTTTTTTTACCTATAGGGAATCTTTTATATCCTTCAGTAACGTCTCTACACTATTGTTTTTCCCTTCCTTATCCATGCATTCTTTTTGTGAACCTATCACACTACACATTCCTATAATATCCTCCTCATACCACTCCTCTTGAATTTCCTTAGGAAATTTCTCCTTCTTCATGTAATTCTATCTTGCGCTCTTCTTCCCTTACATGCTTCTCTACATGTTTTTCCGTGAGATATATTTTCATCTTCCTCTTCCTCGGTGTATTATTTTTCATATATGAACTCTTTCATTTTTTTCTGGAGGATACTCTAATTTGGTTTCATTTAGGGAAACTTTCCCTTTCTTTTATGTGTTCTTTGTAATGGTATTCCCATTTCCACGTGTGTCTTCACTGACGTACTTCTTTCCCTCTATTCAAGATTTATCCTTCATCTACTAACTTGCACAATATTTTGTGTGTTTATGGTCTACACAAACCATATTCTCTCCTTCAACAACCTCCTTTTCTAGTGTAATAATCGATGCATTTTCATCATTCTCGAGGTAACTTCTCTCTTTACCTTTTTCTTAACTCATGAGCTCTCTCCATGTGTCATATTCTGCACATTCCTCAACAATATTCTGATGCATGTTTTATCCTTGCCCTTTTGTTGTGTTAGCACAATATTGGTTGTGCCTTTGTGCACGCCTTTTATTCCCTTTGATGCTCCATTGGTGTTTTTTTCACAATCCTTTATATGTTGTCAACTCTTTGTCGAGTCACTCACCTCCTTTTTTAGGATCCCCGTACCCCAATATCACATATTCTCTAGTGGTCTTCCTCCACATCCTCTAGTTTTCCTTCATACCATTAAGCTCCTCCAAAATTTCTCTAACATCTCTGCAATTGCTTCATCCGAATAAAATATTCTTCTCAATAGTATCTTGATTTCATGTGCAAGATCAATATATCCTCTTACCACTACACTCTAGGATCTCTACTTGGTTTCTCTACCCACCTTTCTCATAGTGAAGAGAACAATAACCTTGTTAGTTGCTTCACGTTCACCATTTTTATAGCTATTCCACTCCCTTCTATAAGGAAAGTATTATGCTCTGATACCACTTGGTCATGAGAGGACTTCCCTAACTACATTGTCATGCAATAGAGTACACAACAAGTTGAAATTTTATATTGATTTATTTAGGCCTTAATGATATATGCATGTAACTTATCTCATGGAGCTTACAACTCACCGATGGAAAATTTTAAGACTCTAGGTGTTTTTGTAATACGTATTCTAAACTAGAATTTTTGCTCACATGAACATTCAACAACCTCGACCTTGACTGTTTAGCTTTTCTTCCTTGTGCCAACTCTTTCCTCATTCCCTTTTCAACATTGTTGGTTGTTACTTGATGAACTCGTCTTTTTCATATAGTTGTGCCTTCACACTTTTTTCTTATGCTAGGTTCTTCCTCCCACTCAAATTTAAATTCAAACTTGAGTTCATTAATTCTCTTATCTATTTTGGTGCCACCTATCTATTTTTAGTGTCACATCCACCTAGTCATTGGTTTTTTCTAACCGTTAGGTCTCTGTCAACCGACTAGAGTAGTCGGTTCTAACTTTTCCATCATTTTTGCTAGCTACCTATTCGACATGCACTCTTTGGCCATGATTTCTTCTTCTTCTATCGCACATGCATACACTTGAGTTTTTCCTTCAATGTCTCCTACCCATTGTCTTGAGGAATTATGGGATTTATCTAATCCTTCTACATATCTCCCTTATAATCTAATTACTATGTAATCCTTTTTCTTGCCTTTATTCTTGTTGCACACATACTATCATTTCACAATACTCCTTCATAGTTCCCATGTGTCTCTAGTCTACCACGTTGAGCTAAAATTCCACCATACTACATGAAATCCTAAATTTAGCAATGCATATTATTATTCCACACTTTCTCTCCTTTGTAATCATTTTGCACACTACTTGTACACCCACTTCTTCTTCATACTCCACACACACACTCTTTGTTGATCACTACTATGTAAATTACATTTATACTTCCACGTAATCTCTAGTTGACTCTATAACACTTCCTCTTCTTTCCTACAAACTTCTCCAACCTCGTACGTACCAAAATTTTTGCATGATTTTCCTAAACCTTGGGTGCTCTTACATCACCTCATTTGGGCATTAGTTAGCCAAGACTATAGCTTGGGAGCCAAATGTTGACATGAAATAAGTAACATGATTGATGGATTATATAGTTCATAAAGTCTTAAGAAAATAGTCATTATGTAAAGAAAGATATGTTTATACTTAGTTGAACACTTAACATGTTCCATAATTGAAATTGAAGTAGGGATACTATTTTAACACAACAAGATAACACAAATCACACAAATGCTTTCCTAAAATACCCTAATTTATTCATATAACATGAAAAGGCTATATAATATTTTTTTACATATCACCATATAACACTAATTACATCACTCTCTATATTCTCTTGTTTTTACCTCATTCTCTATCATTCCACTATTCTCTATCTACTAATCCTATGCTTGTGCAAATGTAAAATATGTATCTTACATCTATCAAAGGAAACATATATTGATCATGTTATGATACACTCAAAGTCTTCAATGAATACTATGAAGCACCTTCGATACCACATAAAACCACTAAGTAGTTTGTGGATTTTCCAAGTCATGGTATGTTCAGGAACTTCTGCAATATATCTAATCAACTTTACTCAATGAAGAACCACACCAAAATGTTTATAAAAATGAAGTTATGAAATAGATATCATAATTAGAAATCCACATACCCTATTTTATTGCACTCTCCTACAACTAGCAATCACACGTGAATGTGCAATGGAGATGTTGAAGGGCATATGTTGAAGAAGTTAAACTTGAGGGAGTGTAACATTATAGTAAAAAGAGGAGAAATGAAGAAGGGGGCAGAGGGAGGAGAAGGGCCTTGTAAGGAACTAATGTGAAACTCTTCTTTCTTATGGCCATGTGTCATTTTTTTAATTACTTGAAGAAGAAATTTGGTGTAATGTGTAGGTTATAGATACATTTCTCGTATTGTAAATAGAGAACACAAAGAAAAATTGACAATATTGACATTGTAAATGGTTTTCATTTGCAATGTTGTTTGTTATGTTATGTAGGTAGTTACAACACACAATCAAAATAAGAAAAATTCACTTGTGTGTCTCAAGAAACACTTTAAAGATGGATATTTGGAGTTGACTTGGAATCTTAGGGTGGAAATTACATGCACATTTGAAATTAAAGCCTCTCTAGCTATCAAGGTAGCAATTAGGGTTTCCTCTATCAAAACTTATGATGACAATGTCCATAAATGACAATAATCATTGACAATTGATCCCCTCTAATAGATGATCATATGAGTGACAAGTAGATTTTATTTTCCAATCGGGGTTTGCTATTTTTTTAGTGTCAAGGTTTTTTATTGGACGGGGTTTAATTTCTCAGATATGATGAAGATACGAATGGAAATTTGGAAATTAAAAAGGTGGGAATTAAAATCTGTATGTCCACACATATTCCATGGATCTTATTATTTCTACATAAATTATGTCTTCTATCTTTGGTCCACTTAATCATCTAAGACTCACTTGCATTATTAACACAAGTACAATTTGCGCTTAAAGAGGCCATATTAATTATTATTGAAGATCCAAGAAACCCAACCACAATGCTTGTTTCTTACAGAACTTTGTAGCCCCCTTTTAGTTTTGATATTGATTAATTGCAAGAGAACATACGATGCACAAAAAATCATTAATAATTGAACCCTCTAAAGCAATTGGTCATATGAGCAACATGTATATTTTATCTGCCACTCAATATTTTCTATTTTTTATTCACTTAGATAATGCTCTCATCTATAGTTAAAATGCCTCTGTGAACCTTTATTCAATAAGTCCCTATATCTGAGAACCCAAAAAGGTCTAACTACATGGTTCTAAATAGGAAGAGATGAAGATAGACTAATTGAATTACATAGACACCTGAAAATGACCTGATCATCCATCTTGATGATGGTTATTTCTCCACTTTCCATATTTTTACAAGCTAAGAAAATGCACACTTCAAATAGATGCAAGCAAGAAATCCAAAAATGTAAACATGCAATGCATTCTCAACACTCCTATACCCTATTCAAGAATGAGAAAGGTTATCTTGACATGACATTTTCTTGTGTCTAATAACCCCTACCTTGCTTTAAAATACAAGGCTAATCAAATAATTTAATTTAATAAAAAAACTATGCAATAAACTCGAACCCTAGAAGTTCATAAGAGTTATCCACATAAGGACCTTTTTGATGATTAGTTATCAATAATTGTCATCTAATAATATATGGAAAATGACTAGGCAAGGCCTGTACCAAGACCAGCAGCAGTGTCTTACACAAATTATTACCTCATTGGTTATTTATTGATAGTTTCTATTACATTTTAAATGTGAAAGACATGGAAAATTCCTGCACTTAGAAACTACCTAAAGTATCTCAAAGATCATCTTTAGTTTAACATTTAAGATTTTGAAAAAGATGGATTGGGTCCGGTGTTGAGCAATCATGTTCCCATTTGGGAAGAAAAAGTATAAGTCCCCATAGTACATCATAGCTACAAAGACCTACCCTATGTTACAAGTCCAAACACCAATGGACGACCTGCTTAAGATCAGTCTGATAACATGTCAGCAAGTTTAAAGGTTGTTACTGCCTAATGCCAATCACCGGGATTGCATTCAATTCCCATGAGTCATTCCATAACAACACATGTGTTCAGATATCCATCAAAGACCATACAAGATATCTTGGGGTCAAAGATGAAAATTTTAGCCTTATTGTCAGTTTTTTCATTAACAAGTAAAATTGGTGAAAGGAGTTCCTTGTGTGGATTATTGCAAAATGAGTTCAACTTCCAAATCATTTCCACATAATGGCAATACCATGAATGAAGTGGCCACTAGTTGAGTGATTTTTTTATTCATGAAAATGCATTTACTTTCAATGAAGTCACTCCACAACAAGATGGTTCAAACATCCATTAAAGACTGCAAAGATCTACCAAGTCAAAAGGGAGGTGGTAAATTCAATTCCATTGAAAACATTCTATGGAAAAATTATGTTCAAACATTCCATCAATTTAACTCTAATGCTCAGTTGGGTTTAAAAATATATCGGTTGGCCTTATTGCTATCTATTCCCTTAATCAAATATTAATGGCAAACATGTTCTTTCCATGCATAAAGTCCTACTATAAATTTCAACTTCCATAACATCACATGGAAACTATTCTAATGTTTGTTATTGTTGACCACTATTTTTCAGTGGGATGCATTCAATTTCAATTAACTTATTCCATGGAAAGAGTTATTCCAAATCTCCATAAAAAACTGCAATGATCAATTGGGGCCAAAAGAGTGGGGATGCTTTCAGTTCCTACAAAATCATCCCACGGTGAGAACTCCATTTAGTTGTCCATCAGAGGCCCCAAAACTCAACTAAGGCCAGAAAAGATGGTTCTTCCTTGTTATATTACCAAGTTGAATGAGGACCTTCTTATAGATTTCAAGCTCCACTGCATGTTCCTCCTCGAGCGTACAACCTCTGTAAGTAATGGAATGGAGTAGTTAAAATATAACTAGTTTCTAGATATAACCATAGCCTTCTAGTAGGAGTAGCTCCTTGCCCCTATCAATATGCCCCATTAGGCACTCAAAAAAACATCCTTGGTCTAAGACTATCCTATATTTTATCTTAGGAAAATAGTGCTTCAATGCATAAACATCATGAATGAGATGAATCTCCATTTTGATAAACTCTATGAAACACTCAGTAGCTTAAAAATCCATGAGACAAAACGAGAAACACCTTGATAGCTAACTATTTGTTACATGACAGCTGACATTCACAAAAAAGAGACATAATACCTACGTCTCTACTATTATCATCCAATTCATTAAGCACAACACATTATAAGTTGTAAAGCTCATTATCAAGAACTACATCTATACTTTTGGGGGTATTCCAATTTGTATGATTTTTACCAACTTTTGGGGATAATCCTATTTGAGAGATTATGATTAGTTTTAGGGACATACGCATTTCCCCACTAATGGTTTAATTATCGAGTTTCCTCATACTACCCAATCCATTAAACAACATTAACAAATGTTGTAAATCTCATTCTCAAGGACTAACATGCCCTGAAGTTAGTAGCAGACAGTTTCTATAAAGATTCCTAACATATACCTATTGGTTTCATGACAGTTTGCATTCCCCAAACAAGAGTGCAACACCTATGTCTCAACTATCATCGTCCAATCCAGCTATCAAAATATATTAAGGTCCCAAAGCTCATTCTCTAGAACTAAACATATATTCCCATCTGCACAGTTCCGTGTTAAAAGTGTGCCATTCTCACATAGCCTAGAATCCTTCTCTTCATTCATTAAAATATAACAAAAACAAGTTTTAAGAAACAATCTGCAGATTCTTATCAACACCTTAAAAGTATCACTCTGAGGGAGTGAGTGTTGATCTAGTGCGTAGCTATTGGATTTTGAAGTTCTATAAAGCACTCTTTCTCTTACAGACTTCAAGCAATCAACCACTCCATTGTTGCCATCTATTTAAGAAAAACACAAGACAACTGCAAAAAGGTATGTCTTATCCAAACCAAAGAGGGTAAGGTTTTTGCAAATCCAGTTACAAAGCCCTGCATTTTCATCCTTGTGAGCATCACCATATTTAATGAGTGCTGAACACCCAAGTGGGGGTGGGCCATTATGAAATTCATCATTCTCACATAGCCTAGAATACTTCTCTTCATTCATTAAAAGATGCAAAAATGAGTTTTAGGAAACAATTGCTTTTACTATCAGAACATTAAAAGGATCACTCGAGGGAGTGAGTGATGGTATAATGCATAGCTATTAGATTTTGAAGTTCTATAAAACACTCTTTCTCTCACAGACTTCAAACAATCAACCACTCCATTGTTGCCATCTATTTTAGAAAAACACAAGACAACTGCATATGGCATGTTTTATTCAAGCCAAAGAGGGTAAGGGTTTTGCAAATCCGAAGTTACAAATCCCTGCCTCTTCATCCCTGTGAGCATCACTAGATTTAATGAGTGCAACATCCAAGTGGGGACGGGCCATTATAAAATACGGGTTCTTGTGAATCGTTAATTGTGAGGTATGGGTCATAGGTCAATTGAAGAAATGAATATCTAAAGATCTGAGCTGCAGAAACTCCATATGCATAAAACTGTGAGGTCTATTGAGACTTGCATTCGATGTAGTAGTCAACACTAATAAATAAAGCCTCAAATTAAGCACATTTGTCCTTTCCTGTAAAAGCCCTGTTACAGATTGTAAAATTAAGTTTCATGAAGAAGAAAATAACTTGTTTCCCAACTCGGATATCACCCTACTCTTGCTCCTATTGTTTTTGTTGTTGTCCACAATGCTTACAAACCATAGGAATTGAAACCTGGACTCTGCAGACCCAAAATCTTTCGCACCTAGTTCCAAAGCCCGGACCCCTTCGAAACCCTAAAGCCCTCTGATCATAGTGTCCTCCTCCCTTGCAAAACGATATGCTATGGAATGTATGCGTCTCAAATTAAATTAAATTGTAATTTACGACTAAAAACACAAAAACGTCTAAACGCCCGTCAAATTTAACCCCTTGATGTGAATGACCAAAGACTCTTCTCATAGGGGCAACGCCATTCGGTGTAACATTGGGAAAAAACCCAAAAAACTTCAATATAAAAACTCTCATAATTGATTAATAAATTAAAAATAAAAAACACATAAAAACTCATATAAGATTGCAAAACATAAGGACCATCTAAAAAACAACCAAGAGATAATTTTATCGAAAAACAAGCCAGAAATGTTTTTGTCATAATCAATCAAATGATTAATGACATTTCTCATTAATCAATTGTGCTTAACACATTTAAGACAAAAAAAAATTATGGCTGTATTAGGCGCAATTGATGAATGAATTTTCACTAAAAGTTCAAACAAAAAAAAAAATATAGAGGAGCACCACATTTAGTAGAATAGCCAAGATCGAGAACGCCACGACAGTTGGGAAAGGCTACGTTATCTGAAACAATCTCTCGATTACCATCCTTTCTCCATTAATACCTAAATGTTCCCATCATATTTTGCACCGAGGTTCCATTTCAAATGACAAAGAATGACAGGAATCCAGACAACCCTGGCAGTTTCCTATCGACCTTTTTTTCGGGCTTCATTCCCTTCAGCTCGCAAAAAAAACCTAAACACGAATGCGACGCGGACACTGAAGATGATGCAACTAATTACAGTGACAAAGACGAAGAACCTGAAGAAAATACAGACTACCATGTTCGTGATAATGGCGGCAGGGACAACGACTCATTTAGCTGCTCCGATAACTCTTTATTTAACGGTGATACGAAAAGTTCAGACCAAAAATTGCGGCATAAAAACGAGATCAATGACAGTCGCGACTCAAACTCCATGATTGTAATTACCATATTATCAAATAACAATGAGGGAAATCCATGTTTCCGAAGAAAACGACGGCCTAAAATACACGAGAACAGTGCAGAGGTGGGAGTAGAAACTGAGAAGGGACTTTCTTTCGGATTGCGCAGAGAATGCGGTCGTTATTTGGGTGATACTGTGGAGGAATCCTGCAGCGATACCAAGAAAAGAATAAAATTTTCAGATGCGCAGGAAGGGCCTGTAGCGACTGTAAGGATTGATGTATATGGTTCTGATATACACACACAATTGAGTTAAGTTTTTAAAATACCATTAAGAATACAAAGACTCTTCAAATTTTCTTTACAATATCGTTTTAAAAAAAAAAGTGAACCACCTTCCTTTAAACCATTTTTTTCAATTCTTTTATAAACAACCTGTCATGTACTTGTAAAAATAGAAAACATAACCACCGATAAGTGGTAAAGGATTATAAGAAATGAAGAATTGTACAGACAAAAGAATCCGTGGATACCACAAATGGATGAGTAGATGAGAGATTGGTCTAAAGGAATGCTCAAATCTTATCAAAGGCAACAAACTATGTGAATGAAAAGTGTAGAATAGCGATGTGAAGGAAGAAAACAAGTAGAGAACGTCGTGTGCGTGTGCGTGTGCGTGGGCGTGTGTGTGTGTGTGTGTGTGTGTGTGTGTGTGTGTAAGACCATCATTGTTCGTTAAGGATTAGTTCTTGCAAGTTTAGATGCGAGATAAGAAAATAGACAATACCTAACAAAGTGAGAAGAGAGGACATGAGTTTTATGCACTATATGGGTAGTCAAAATGGAGGAATATTGAGAAAATTTTAAGAGTTGGTATTAGGGTAAAGCTATTTGAGGAAAGAAAAATAAAGGTTTGGGGAGATGTTAACTTAAATTAACAAGAATGTGAGAAGCATTTTAAAAGATATTGTTAAGCCCACAAATTTTTAAGCAACTTTGAAGTTTTGAGGATCCCATAGACCTATTAATATTGTGGACGTAATTAACACCATTTCAATAAATTTTAATTTATGAAATGTTTTCTAGTAATTTAAGATTAGTATGTAGTGATTAGGGGTATATTCTATCGTGTTTGAGGTAGCAAATTTTTTTATAAAATTATTATGAAAATATATTTTTATTGTTAAAAAAAACACGAACTAAACAAATAATAATAAATTTAAAAGTATAAGACAATGAATAAAAAACAAACAAATATATTGGTTGACAACTAGTAATTTATTATATTGTATTATTTCAAAGCTACCATAGTCTATCTATAAACATAATTTCTAAAGTACTATAAATGGGGCCATGAAATGCTAAATCCTATAAAGTAGAATTCTTTCATATTTTAGAATACCTAGATTTAATGGATGTTGAACATTATAATGCATAAATGGAAAATAGAATTGAAGAATTCTCTTTAAGAAAAATGAATTAGTGATATAAGAACTACTTATCACATTTCATATTTTTCCAATCAAATGCTAATATAAGCGCATTTTACACCTTAAAATCATAACAACATTTAAGAAGATTAGGTCTCATTTCTACATTGGTTCTATTCATTTTTTTATCTCTAAAATTTATTCGCTCACACCTTTTGATTTGGCATTGCCTTTACTAGAATTTTATCATATTCATATTTTTAAAAATGCTCAAATAAAGGTTTTAAACTATAAGGTAAAAACAATAAAATTAGGGGAATAATCAATAATAAAATCAAAATTTAAAGAAATGCTAGATATATTTCTATAAAAATGTTATAAAAATAATATTAGGGACACAAAAATATACGAGATAGTTTACCATCTTTGTATAGAACATGCGGAGACATAAATTTGATAACAAATAATAAATGTTGGCACATTATTAATACCCTTCAAGAGAATAGATGTATAATGGATTTTTTTATCCCTACTAATATTGGTGCTCAATGTGTATTAAAAAAATGAATAATGAATTGTATAACTTGAAAGAGGGCATAAAGATCTCTCGTAATGGCATGCACATTGACGAAGTTGCACTCGAACGCTAACATGAAGTTCCTTGAAGTAATTGTAACGTTGAATGCCCTCCTATATTTTATTTCTATAGAAGATAAGAAAATCATGTTTTATTTCTTGCTTGACTAACCTGACAGACCCAAACCAAAATATAAGTTGTATCCATAGGTAAACAAGTACGATGATCGAGATCACTAGCCTAATCGAATTTATAAATATAACTAAATTAATCTTTATCCCTCCCAAGTAATGTATGCCATCATTGTAAGTGCCTCTAACATAGTGAAGGGTTTGGTTAGATTCTTTCTAATGTAGCTCATGAGGCTCATGCATGAATCTTGACACAATGCTTACAAAAAATGAAAGATCGGCCTGATATGAGTTAGGTAGATCAAGCTCCCCACTAATCGGGAATAAAGGATACCATTCGATTAAGGGAGTGGGCAATCAGCTACTAACTTGACTCCATAAATGAAAGGAGTAGGAGATGAATTACAATTAGACATGTTAAACCTAACAAGAAAACCAAGGGCATATTTGGGTTGAGAAATGATGGTCCCCGAGTTAGATTAGGTAATTTGAATCCCAAGGAAGTAATGAACCAAACCCAAGTTGATCATGGAGAACTTGTTGGCTAAGGTCATTTCCACAAAATTAGTGATCAAGGAGGAGCTACCCATAATCAACAAGTCATAGACATACATAACTAATATAAACATGGACTCATCTTGCCACAAAACATAAATATTTGGGTCGAGTGACACATAATAAACCCGATGTGAGAAGAAAAGTTTCTATTTTAGCATACTAAGCCTGAGGGGCTTGTTTAAGGCCGTAGATAGAATTCTTAAGTTTGTAAACGATGGGGGAAATATTGGAAATAACCCGAAGGTTTTTTCATGTATATTTATTTTCTTAGGTCCCTATGAAGGAAGGCACTCTTAATGTCCATTTGGTGCAATTCCCATCTGTTAGCAATAGCTATGAATAGGGTGAGTTAAATAAAATTCATGGGAGTAAAGGTCTCTGAATAGTCAACCCTAGGAACCTAGGAGAAACCCTTAGCTATGAGTCACACTTTATACTTTTCGATGTTCCCATCGGCACCATATTTGGTTCGATATACCCACTAACATTGAACCATATTTCTTACCTTAGGAAGAATATGATTATTTATAAGAAAGGAATATTCCTCTTCTATAATAGAATCCCATTCAAGAATCCCATTAGCCTCCTGAAAATAATGTGGGTCAAAGTGGAGGAGAAGAAAATATGGGGCTCAATGAACTTTGAATGCATTTTTCTATAGCCCTTCATGTCATCAGGATACTTGAAAAAGATACAAGGTTTGGATTATGGTTCGAAGGCCTTACTTTTCTTCTTAGGTATTCGAGCCATGATAGTGGAACCGAAGACACGAAAGTTATCAACATCAGGTTTTCATCCATACCAAGCCTCAAAGGGTGTCATCCCTTTTACTGCTTTGTGTGGAATGTGGTTCTAATGTAACAAGCATAGTTCACGGCTTCAACCCAATACTACGAGGAAGGGATTTAGAATGAACCATACAAGTGGCCATCTCCTTAAGAGTTATGTTCTTCCTTTCTATAACTCTATTTTGTGAAGGTTGTAAGCAATTGTACATTACAAAAAATCCCTTATGATGTGTAGAAATCATTGAACCTATTGCTTACATACTCGCCTTCATTACCAGTTCTAAGAACCTTGATATACCTTTCGACTTGTTTCTCAGCAAGAGCCTTGAAGTCTCAAAAGTGATTGAAAATTTCATATTTCTATTTGAGAAAGTAAAACCATGTATAACATGAAAAGTCATCAATGAAGGTAAGTATATAAAGAGTCCTAGTGAAAAAGGAGATGGAAGGGGACTTGAAATATCACTATCACCAAGATCCGAGGGATGAGAAGATCTACATGATTTTCTCTTGGAAATTTTTTTCTTTGGGGTTCTTTTCAAGGACATAACCCTCATAAATACCCTTTAAAAATTTGACCCAAGCTAACGGGTTGACCATCTCATGTTGGATCAATTGTTTAAGGTAACAATATTTTAAATGGCCAAAATGTTCATGTCATAACTTACTAACCTCATCTACATGAGTAAGAAAAGAAGTGGGATAAGAGTCATGAGAAAAGTGGGAAAGTGTGTGTACAACTAGGCATGGTGATCTACCTTTCCCTCAACCACTATAGTCTTACTATGTAAATATCTAATGATCATAGAGTTAGGATTGAATTCCACTTGCATTCCTTCACCAATATGGGTGATTTGGTAAATTGATAGGAGATTGGTGGAGAGATTGGGAACACTTAGAACATTGTTAAAGGTTCCACCATCTACTTCTATTGATCCACTACCAGCAATCGACACAGATGTGTCATCACCCAAAGTGATTTGGGACATACCACATAGTTCAATGTCGAAAAATCAACATGTGAAGAACCCATGTGGTGTAAGGCACCATAATCTATAACCTATTACGATGAAAAAAATCTTTCTATGAGGGATTTTCCTTTCTTCTTCTCATATTTGGTTTCCTTTGCCTTAGAAGATTCAAGTTTCGAGAATTTTTCTTAATAGAATTAGGAACACCTATATTATTTTTCTCAAGTAAATGAGTTAGGTGGTCAATTTGTTTTCTCATGCATTAATTCTCTTCATGTCTTGAATTCTTGCAATATGAACACTTACACTTCTCCTTATTTGGTTTAGGCTCACAAGTAAAAGTGTTCGAGTTGGGTTTGGACTGGGTGGAATTAGATTTTTTCTTAGGTTGGTCATTTTAATCTATTTTCTTCTCCCCGATTCTTCTCCTTTCTTTTACCATTATTTGATATACGAGAATGTGACTTGGATTTGATTGCTCCCATTTTAATCAAATTTTCCTATTCTTGAATGAATTGGGATAAAAAAATTTCAAATAACGGCATCTTCCAAGCAGTCCCTAAATCTTATTTCACGGCATGAAAGGAAGAAACAAAGACAAATAATTTAGGGCCAATATTATAGAGAATGGATAAGATCAATTGTGAATCATTATTAACAACTCCACATTCTTTAAACAATATTCTCACGTGGAAAAATTATTAGAAGAAGGCCTATAGGTTATCAAAGCTACTAGGATTCAAACCTAGGAGTTCATTCTCTAACTCATGAGATCTCATGTCATCTTGTTTTTTAAACATGTCATCCTTAGTTTTCCAGGGATCCATCAAAGTTGTGGAAGAATCAACATGAAAGAGAATCTTGGGAGAAATGGACATACAAACAATACCTAAGGCTTTGCCACATTGGGTGAACCACTTGGATTTCTCAACATCATCAAGTCTGGTTTCCACTCCCATAGTGATGCAATACAACCATTTACCCCTTAGTTTGATTATCATTTTGGATTTCCATTCAAATAAGTTAAACAATGTGAGAAAAGGAACAATAATAACATCCATCATGAGGAGAGAGAAATAAAGAATGTGGAAAATAAAGGAAATTCACAAACACACACTCCAAAATAATATGTTTACCCTTGTTTGTAGTACTTTATAGTTAATGTGTTGATTACAATCTGATGTGTTCTGCGATGTGAAACATTTGGCTACTCACCTTACAATTAGTGAAACATTATGTAAGTGTAGAGAACACAATGAGTTTTAATTGTGTGCAACAAAATGACACCATAACAAGCACAAAAACAAGGTCAAAAATAAGAGAAAAGGGAAAAAATAAGTTTTGAATGAGAAAAAAAGTGTCATGCGTCATTGTTGGGGCTCCTTATCGCAAGGTTTTCACGGACGTGCTCACTAACCCGTAAGAAATAATAAGATCACTAGTACAATACAGAAATGAAATGGCCTGGAAAATGCCAAGAACCCTACTTTGAGGGACTGGTAATTTTTCCCTTAATGACTAAGTATTAGATTAGTTAATTCTTAATTGAATTAACTAAATTTTATTAGATTAAAATATAAAGAAAAAATAACTAAGTAAAATAAAGTAAAAAGGGTTTACCTTAGGAGCCAACTTAGCTCGGCGAGCTAACTAGTTAGCTTGGTCATCAAGCGAGTTGGTTGTGGGCTCGATCGAGCTAGTGAACAAGTTGAGCTAGTTAAAGTTGAGTTGGTTCTGATAAAGGTGTTGAATGAACTTCAATATGGTGAGGACTCAACATGGTGAGCTAAGTTAGAGATGCACCAAATTGGTAGTTGAATGCACGTGTTGGATTGACAGAGTAGGTGAGATGGGTCGGGTTTCTGCTGCGAGATAGTGGACAGGAGGCATGGTGAGGTAAACACTAATTGACAAACTGAATTAGCTGTGAGTGAGTGAGTAGCTTAGGTGTACCAAGTGAAAATTTAATGGTTGTTGGGTTAGATAAATTAGCTAAGTGTTAAGAGGGCATGCAAATGGGGCATGTAGGCATGCGCAGCGTCGATTAAGAAGGGTGCACCCAAGAAGAAGATAAGTTTGGGACTTAGCTGATTTTGCATGACACGGGCTAAAAATAGGAAAAGCAGATGGAGTGCAAATCACACAAAGATAAGAGTATGAATACTTCATGGCTAAGTAAGCACTATTTTGGGAACAAAGTGGAAGAGAAAAGGTCATGCATAGTTTGTGCTAATAATAGGATTAAGATAGAGTTTAATCATAGATGAATCTATTATTATCCTTCTTGTAAAAGTATGCAATTTGTTAGTGCATGGCTATTTTGAGGATGTAGTATATTTTGGGATGCATGGGTGGTGAAGGGAAAGTCCCCACCCCTATATATGTTAGTTTATCTGTATTGTTTTGAGGATCCGAGTTGTATCAAAGTTATGCTACCTAGATGTACCTGCACGTATGACTCCATGACATTATTATTATGTATTCATATTTTGTTATGTAATCTTTCTAGTTATTAATGGAGTATTGTGGATGGATTATGGTAATTGATGTATCTGATCATGGTATTTGTATGGTGAATCTGATCTTAGTATTATGTTGATCTATTATGTATCCTTATTATGTGTGTTTCAAATTTGAGCTTATAGATCTGATGTTATACTGGAATGTATGATATATTAAATGGTTGATATGAACATGCATGCTAAATTCTTGACAAGACAATACAAAAGAGGGACTTGCTAGTTTCATGTGCTTCGGGTGAGCATTCATATCTATCTGGATGAAGTTCCAAAGCATGCCAGGGCATTCAAGTGGAAAAACAAGAATAAATTTTGGTTATGTTACCGGGACCTCTTTTCAAACTGTTCTACCATGATGTTACATGATGATGGTGTATCGATTGACTCTTGTGGCCATTGAAATTTAGGTAGAAGAAAGACAAGATCAGTTTGGCAAAGATATGGTTTTAGACTTGATTTCAATGTGTGCAAGTGGGTGGAAGATAATCTATATCATGAGCTCTATGAGATGTTTTTCAACCTTTTTCCTATAGAATTATACGAGTGGTTGTCAGCATATGCATCAAAAAAATCTAGAGTTACAAACTAAGGGTTTGGATGTAGGAAGATTACCAAAATTTGTTTGATGCAAATGAACCTTAGACATGTGTTGTAGATCATTGGTGGGCTGGTGTTGTGCGCAATTATACTCTAGAGTACGTTGTTTCTACATATTCTTTTGGAAGTTGCTGAGTTTGAGTTTTTGTGTGAGCCTAGAGGATCTTACATACGTGTTATTCCTTTGGAAATTAAGATATTGATGGTGGTACTGAGTTTGGAATAATTACCTATGGCTAGATAAACCCACCACCACACATAGGGACAGGAGCAGGTGTGGTGAAAGATGGCGGACCTAACGACATAAAGGCAGAGAGAGAGAAAGGCGACTCAAGTATAATGAAGCACAAGAGATGGAATTGGTGAAGAAGCATGATATTGAGGAGTCTGTGGAGTTGCGAAGGATGATGTCTTATGAAGGATTTTAAGCTCATGTGGAAGACATGGAATTGGAGCATTAGGATCTCCCCACTTAGGTAAGCACAATAGAGAATCCCCTTCGCTTCTTATGAGAGTGTGTCAGAGGAGGAAAGATTAAGGATAGCGAGTCGCATCCGATCCCACCCGCGACCTATCCCTTGTGCTTGGTGTTCCAGTTCTAGAAGTAATCATTGATAAGAAGGCGAGTGTAGGTAATCTAGTAGCTACAGGTAGATATAATTTTCCTTTAAATATAGAAGTGCATCAAATAACACATACACCTATGACAACACATATGACATCATCTCTATTTGGGGACCAATTGGAGGGATAATTTCTGGTGCATCATCAGGACAGAGTGTGGGTGCACAGAAAATTGGGAATACATCTTGAAGTAGTACAACTTCACAGACTATGGGAGTTTATTTTAGCACTACAGTTGGGACACAAGGAAGTAGATCCAATGTCATGTTTCCTGCTATAGGAGAAGGATCGAGTATCGGGATCAAGTGGATTAGGTAGTTTTGGAGGTGGAGGAAATACTAGTGGGGGTTCTAGTTCTGGATATAGTGGACAAGGTTTGCACCCCCATCAACCACAACAGTTTACTATGATATGTCTCTTCACTTTCCATAATATAGAGGTATTGAATATGATGTAGACCATGTGCATAAGTGTGATTTGTTATGGCGCGTTAAAGGAATTATAGCCGTAGATAGGAGAGCAAGTCAATTTGCTACTGATTTTCATTGGCGCATGTATAGCTGGTATAGAAAGTATCACCCGTATTAGACTGCGATGGATTATGATTCTTTACACTTCGTGTTTCTATCTGAGTTCCATATTCTAGAATTTGATCAAAAAAGTATCAACATGCTTAAGGACATTAAGCATGGCTTATCTGAGAGTGTGAGGGAGTATGAAATGTGTTTTAAAACTTTGCTTGTCAATTTTTCTTATGATATACACCCTAGTCAACAATGGTTTGTTGGTGGGTTGTTGACTCCCTTCAGGAGGGCACTATCTCATAATACCTTTTTGGATATGTGCGATGATTTGGAATAAGTTTTGCACACCGAGGATGTTAGGAGTGTGGATACTGGAGTAAGTCCATTCTTAGAGGTGCAGATTACAGCCATGGTGAAATAGTTGGAGAATCTCTATGCTAATTCATCTCATGAGACGTAAATTATAATATGGTGTATAGATTGTGGGGTGGAAGGAAAAACTAAGGATACATGCCCTCACAATCGCGAGTGTAGGTCATGCTTCTTTGGATTATGAGATTTTTCATTTGGACTATGACGTGAGTAGATGTCCTCTTTTACTATCGCGATTTAAGAGAATGTGTATATGTATTGTAAGATTTGCAAAATTCATATCCATGAAATTGTTGATTGCATATTGATTTATCATATTCATGAATCCATTGAGACTGGTGTATGCGAGATTAGTGTAGCAAGTGGATCTAAGGAACAAGAAGGAAAACATAATGAATGGTGCAATAATGAGGATGATAAAAATAGAGGCTTTCGTGGAGGATATAGAGGTAGAGGTTGTGGAGGTTGAAGAGGAGGATTTCCTAGATGAATTTATTATACTTTTAGATGTCCTAATCATTATCAGCATGAGTGCCATCAAAATGTTGTTTTTTCATGGTGTGGAAAATAACACAAGTTTAAAGAATGCCCTGATTTATATGAGCACATGAGCAAGTAGCAAAAACAAGACAAGGGCACAAGAATGATTAAGGTATGACGTGCAGTTGAGGATAAATGGATGCCTAAGGTAGTACCTACTCCTTAGTTACTTTTTTAGTTACTACACGCACTAAGGTTACACACACACGTGAGCCTCTCAAGTATAAGATGACTATAACAAAGTAATAATTAATTAATGCCAAGTATGCTAATGCTAGACACAAGAAAGAGGTTTACCAGGAGACTATGGACGTTATCAGAGATCTAGAAGGGGAGATTCAAATCTTGGAGGATCAGCGCACATCATGGATTAAGAAAAGAAGGTTGAACTCCTCTAGAAGCATGTATATGACTTAAAGGAGGTATGTCGAATGTTGTGCCAAGAGAAAATCATCCCTTTTTTAGGAGAATGGATGAGAGAAAAAGTATCGTGTGTAGGTAATCAACGTGAGAGGTAGATACTTTATGCAAATCTTCCCCACATAATCATAAATATGATAAGGAGATTACACTAAATGTAGTCATAGATAGATGGCTTATGAGAAACATTTTGATACATTTAGGTGTGGAAGTTAATGTACTCACATTGGATGCATGGAATCAAATGGGAAGACCACCATTACAACCTTCTTCAAATGTGTTGTACATGGAAAATAGAACTAGGGCTAATCCCATTGGAGTACTAAAGGATGCAACTATTACAATTCAGGGAGCTAAGTTTACTGGGAACTTTGAGGTATTAGAGCTTGCTTTGAAGTAGATAGTTTCCCAACATTACTTGGGTGACCCTAGTGTTATGTGAATAATGTAGATTTGTGATTTAACAAGGGGTACATTAACTTTGAGAATAAGGAAGAGCATATTATTATACCTTTGATAGATGTAAAGGCTGCTCCATATGTTGAGCCATTGAATGACAAGGACTTGAACATGATATATGTGCGCATGATTAGAGACCTTGATGTAACTGATTCATCCAAGGAATGAGTGATATAGTGGGATGATGCTTAGTTAGTTAGTGATACCACCAATATTGCTTATGACAATGGGCACATTGAACATATGAAGTATTTGGGTGAGAAATTAAGAACACAGTTACTCAATGATTAGGCCACACATGGTTAGGCATTTAATTTATAACTAGTTACCTCGGTACAATGGTGAAGGGAACCTTGATGTATTTCTGAGTTCCATGGAATCCTAATGGAAGAATGAAGGAGACAGAATAAATATGCTAGTATATACTCTACATGGGACAACATCGCTGGTGGTGGGAAACAATCATAGACAACCTATTAGAATGGAGAGAAGTGCGAATCACCTTTTCTAATAAGTTCCTAAGAAGTAATGTACCTTCTCAGATATGAAAATTTTATGGGAAATCCCCTACCTTACATCACATCTAGGATTGCGAGAGACTTTGGATGGAGGGGCAGGAGGTCTTTTCACCATCACTCAGGTGCATAAGTTCTACTCCACTTTAAGTGGCTGCATGTGTGCATGGTATGTCTATGCAAAGTTGAAAAGAGAAACAACTAATTAGCAATATATGATCTCGTGTACGATTCATACTTTTGATTATTTTTCTACTAAGCCTTCGGTCATTGAAGCATTGCAGATTATGAAGAGCCTTACTTTGGGAGATAGTACAAAGGTTGAGGAAATTTTGATAGATATGTTTAGAGAGATGGATTTAGAGGTGTGCCTTGACCTTGAAGAGACAAAAGAATAAGAGATGGTCTGCGCTTGTGAATAAAAATAAAAGGGTAAACTGGTATGCATGATAAATGATGATGATGAGGATAATAACTGGATGTTAACCACACTGAAGGTACATGTGAGGTGATGGACACAATAGATGAAAAGGTGTGTGCATATCATGAGCCTATGAAAATGAAGAAGGTTAATATTGGAACAAATGCAAAGCCTAAAGAGGCCATTATTGGTGACTACTGATCGAGCGGGTAGTCACTAAGATCATTAAACTCCTACATGACTTTCAAAACTTATTTCCGCAAGGCTATCATGAATTAAAGGGAGTACACCCTTCTTTAGGTGAGATGAGAATCAAGATTAAATATGGAGTGCACTCGGTTAGGAAGAGGCCATACAGGATAAATCCTAATATGCATGTCAAGGTGAAGGAAGAAATTGATAAAATGCTAAAGTCTGGTATAATTGAGTCCATTGAGGAATTTGAATGGGTTAGCCCTATGGTACTAAGCATTAAAAAGATGGGAGGATAAGGGTTTGTTTAGACTACGAGATTTAAATGCTTAATGTTTCATTGATCCTTTTCCCACCCCATTCACAAAGGATATCCTTAAGGGAGTTACAAGGCACGAGATATACTCCTTTACATATGGGTTTTCTAAGTTATCATCAAGTGTACAACGAAGGAGATCAAGAAAATACTACTTTCACCACTAATTGGGGAAGTTTTGTATACACAGTGATTCCCTTTGGACTGAAGAATGTGTCACTATGTTCTTGTGCATTGTGGTATAAGCATTTCAGGACTTCATTCATAAGTTTTTACAGGTATATCTAGATGATTAGATAGTATATGGTTTGGTCAAGGATAATTATGAAAATTTGAGGCTTATGTTTGAGAGGTGCAGATAGTTGAGAATATCTCTTAATATTAAAAATTGCATCTTTACAACACCTTTTGGCACTTTACTTGGGCATAGTATTTATAAAGAGGGAATTTTGGTAGATCTAGCCAAGATAGTTGTAATCTTAGGTTTGAAAGAACCTAATAATCAAATTAAAGTGTGTGGATTCCTGGAACATACATACAGTATTATAGGAAATTCATTAAAGGCTATGCAAATATTTTTGTGCCCTTAGAGGAACTGTTGAAAGCTAAAGGAAAATTCTATTGGGATGATGCGCAATAGTAGATGTTTGAAACATTGAAGGAAAGGCTTACCACTTGCACCTATTTTGTGCTTTCCTTCTTGGGATAAGCCCTTTCATGTTCACATTGATGCTTTTGGAATGGTGATTGTGCGCTTTTGGTGAAATTAGGAGAAGGAATTGTAGACCACCCCATTTGTTTTGCAAGCAAGAAGTTGACACTGTGGGAAAAATTTATACAACTACTAAGCATGAGGCTTTATCCATGATCTACGCACTACACAAATTTAGAAAATACTTATTGGAAACACCATTTATCTTCTTCACATATCATATGGCACTTAAGTATTTGGTCAACAAGCCTATTTTGCAAGGGTGCATTTATAGGTGGATATTACTATTTCAGGAGTTTGAGTTTACATTTGTTGTAAAACAAGGAAAAAACAACTTAGGACCTAACCATTTGCTAAGAATCAATTTTGTTGAGAACACATAGAGAATTAAAGACACAATTCCCGATGCATAGCTTTCATGTTAAAACGTGCACCCACAAATTTAGAGGATATTGCAGTATTCTTGTGCAATTTGGACAAGCACACTGAGGAATGAAGGCATTAGAAAAGAAGCAACTTGCAATACACACAACACATTACAAATTTATAGGTGGAGATTTGTATAAGTTAGGCCATGATGAATTTTTGCATTGGTGTCTTCTGGAGCATGAGCATGAGGCTATTATGGAATAAGCTCATGGTGGAATTGCGGAGAGGTCACTATGTTAGGCATTCTATCACGCACAATATTCGATGGTGGCCTTTGGTGGGAAATTTTTACAAGGATACTAAAGATTATGTCAAGTCATGTGACCATTGTCAACACCTTAGGAATCCTGGAACTAGATATGAGATGCCTTTAAGGCCTATAAATGCTAAAACTTTTGTGAAATGAGATATTGAATTTGTAGGTATTACTTCACCACCCATGCATAGGACTGACATGCACTATATTATAACTTGTATAGACTATCTGAAAAGGTGGGCAGAAGCAACACCTACAAAGGATTGCATAACAACTACAACAATAAGATTTTTATGGGAAAACATTATCAGTAGGTATGGATGTCCATTGAGTTTAACAAGTGATAGGGAACTCATTTCTTAAATGAGACCATCATAATTCTTTTGGATGAGTTTATGGTGGCATACCATAAGACAACTTCCTATCACCCATAAGTTAATGGTATGCTGCTGAAGCTTTCAAAAATATTTTAGGACAAACACATACAATAATATGTGGTGTTGGAAGGAAAGAATGGGATGATAAAGTCTCTACTATATTTTGGGCATATAAGACAACTTATAAAATATTAAATAAGGCCACACCTTTTCAGTTGGTGTTTGGCACGAGAGGTTGTTCTATTTGTTGAATTGATGTCGCCATCCCTATGTATTGCACGCACAAGAGGACTAGATGATGAACAAGTTGTTGAAGAGTGTATAAATAAAATGATTTAGTTGGATGAGAGGCGTGTTATTTCCTAATGGAGCTAGAAGATAGAAAAGGTGAGACAGAAGGCATGACATGATAGGCACATCAGGAACAAAAAAATTTAGGTGGGAAAGATGGTTCTTCTATATGATTCAAATTTTATGCACCACCCAAGGAAATTGAAAGTACATTGGTTGGAACCTTTTGTAGTAAGAAACATATTGGACTAAGACGCTTTCCAATTGTAGGTGTTGGATGAAACTTTATTTCTTGGTTACTTCAATGGGAGTAGGTTGAAGCCCTACTATAAATAAGGCTTCTTGGTGTTTGTAATAAGGCAATATTTCCACTTAGATTATATTTCCCTTTTATGTGTTTCCTTTCATCATTGTTATTCTTTGTCAATTTAGTTCAGTGTTTTGTTGTAATAACTGCACTTGCGCACTAGAAGCAGACACAAGTAAAATGGATTGGAACATGAAGTCCTCTGAAATATTGGTGTGCATAGAATAAATATGGTACATGTGCTTGAGTTAAAGGTGTTTTTAAAGGAAATTTTCTAAGATTGAAGACCGTGTAAAGAAGGATGGTCACACAATGTAACACGAGGTAGGCATCAACATGGGAAACTAATTCATATGAGGCATAGAGGTTGATGTAATTCATTGTATGGAGGCAAGTGTAAGGATTTTTATGGCTAGAGAAGCAATAGGCGTGCCGAAATCCTATGACCGGGGTATGGGAAAAAGTAACAGAAAGTGTAGAAAAGAAAGAAAGCGTAATTAAAGATGAGTATGGTGGAAGGTGAGGAGAAATTCATGTAGAAAAATTTGCAAAATCTATAACAAGAGGTGCTTGCGATTTCAGTTTTACCTTGCATGTTGAATTTTTCGATCTATGAAGTTTGATTTAAGAGCGAAGTGCAAGAAGCATCATATAAAGTAGTGAAGTTGTTGAGATTTGGACATGACCGTATTAGAGCTTCATTGGAATGGTGTTTGAGCTAGTAAAAGGTGTGCAAAAGGAAGGTTTGTGGAGATAGGGTTCGATAAGAAAAAAATTGTAACTAGGGCACATGGATTTGATGTTACAGAGGTCGAACACTTGCAAGGACATGTAAAAATTGCAATGTCACCCAAGAGAGCACCTGAAGTAGCTACTAGGGAAAGGAAGAAGGATCAACTAGAGGTGGAGGTTGAGGACATGCCTAAAAGTAGATTTTTGGAGATGTAATACCCTAAAGGTGTGATCATGGGGTGGGATTGGGAGTCACACATAAGAAGAAGAAAGGTGAGTGATTATAATCACCGCACCAAGGAAAAAAAAGGATGAAATGGACAAGGAACTGGTGAAGAAGATGGATTTATGAATAGAGGATGATAAGCCCATCTATGATGATGGGTAGAAGATTTTGGAGAAAGCTAGATTTTTGCAAGTATACGAGTTGCCAACTTTAAAGAAGCTAGAAAAACTCTACTAGTGGTTAATTTCTAGAGTCCATGAGGACTTCTTCTACTTTGCGGAAGGTGGGTGTGCGTCACCGTGCCCTTGTTCAGAAATTAACAGTTGAGGAGTTCAAGCACTAAAATTGCTAGTGACCTTAATGATGATGAGGGTGTGGAAGAAACTTCTATTGAGTTGGCATATACAAAAGGAGGGCATGTTATGGACATTGGAAAGTTGGAAGATCATCCTTTGATCAAGATTACTGCACACCTCCTCACCAAATTCAATAACCAGGAGCATTGGGGTCAAGTAAATAGGAAATGGCTCCATATCGTCAAGAAAATGTTTGAAGGATTTGTATACAATTTGTCTGTTTTCATTTTAGAAACCATAGTTGAAGAGTATCACCAAGAGAGATAAGATACGTTTTGGCACTATTATATTATCTATTATGTTTATAGATATTGGGGTCTCGAATGGCCCTAAGGATAAAATATGGCAGTTCCTAGAAGAAAATAAGTCACTTGTAGAGATATTTGCAAAGTATACTTGTGAGGGAACTATGAGTGGTCCATATAAACAAAGAATGGAGCTTTGGTACAAGCGCATGCATAAGGATTTTAAGCATGAATGGATAATACCAAAGGACCTACCTGCCGTGTTGGAGAAGTAGGCACAATTTATAGTTTTTCAGCATTAATGCATTGGAAAATTTGGTATGAAGGATGCAAAGTGGAGCCCTTGGTGAAAGATCCTCTATGCTTTCACCACGCGGTACTTGCAAGCTCTTCTGTGAACAAATTTTTGAATGTGCACAAACTAAGATTTGATGCAGACAAGGTTGATTGTGAATATCACTCTCTGGAAGACATATGTGTATCTGGGTAAGTTTGCTTACATTGAAAAATTGATATCATATGAAATTAATATCATCTCCATGAGTTTGGTAGTTGGAAAGTTAGGTGCGAATAAGGTATACATTTACCTTAAGCCTAAGTTAGTTGATGGAAAGTACATTGAGAATGAGTTCAAGCTTCCAGAGTTGCCCAAGGGAAAACATACGGTTGGGATTATACATGATGATGAGCCCACTCCTCCTCACATAGATGAGGAAGAACTATAGGAAGAGGAGGAGGAGAAGGAAGAAAACGGTGGGTTAGATCATGGCATGTGGAGATAACCAATTATAGGAACAAAGAGGTCACACGAGAGGACCCCTCCCAAAGAAGATTAAGTAAGAGATGAGGCGTGTTGAGGAGAAAGAGAAGAATATAGGTGAGCCATCAGGTGAGCCTTCTAGGGAACATGAGGGCACGATAGGTGAAGTACCACTTTAGGGTGCAGGGGCGCATATTCCCAAGGGTGATAGTCTAGGAGGAATAAAGGAGATGAAATATATAAGACACCTGAGTTGGGGTATTTAAATGACCTTCAAAATCATTCGTACCAGATTTCGGTGCACACTTGAGCTTGAAAATTTTTATGGATGGGAGTCAATTGATCTGTAGGCGGAAAATATGCATACAAGGAGGTAATTATCTTTGATCATGCATACCCATATAGATGAGCTTGAATTTTATGTGAAGGAGGAAGCATGCATCTGAAGGAAGATGAAGAAGGGAGCCCTGGTGAAGTTTATGACTATGAAGCCTATAGAATTTAATGATGAAAAGAAAAGTAATTACTTGAATAAGATGGTGGCGAAGTGGTGCGTATAAACTTTGAACAAGGAATCCACACTCGAGATCATTACTCAAAGATAACAAGAATATGAAGGAACATATTGCGTAATTGACCGAGGCACATATAAAGGATAAATAACAAAAGAAAAAGCTCTGTTAATTTGAGACATTGGGGGTGAGATATTGGAAGCACATCCAGAGTTCGATGAGTTGATGAATAAAACTTACAACTCATCCTTACAATTTTTACAAGATTGTGTTCATCTGTTGCTTGAGAATAATCTGGCCATGTTAGGGGAGACACAGGAAACTACGAGGCCAAGAAGAAAAGAACTAAGAATTTTACCACGCACAAAATCATAGAGTATGATGCCATACTCTAGAAATTGAAGGAAAAATTGTAGAAAACATGATGAGTGCTGAAAATATGTGAGGACCCTAACAAATCCTTAAAACAAGGACACTATAGGAAGAGAATGACATCCTTGTAGCTAAGAAAGACAAGAACCTAGGTGGGAGGAAATGTTAGCTACGGTAGTAAGAAAGAGAGATGCACTCTCAAGGTAGTAGGGACCCCATGAACAAAGAATAAAGGAGTGGGGATGCTTAGTTGTAAGAAGGATGGACTTCATGGAAGGCATGATTTTAGGGTTGGTTGGAGTGATAAGGGAACTAAAGCACAAGGGGGAAGACATGACCTTGGAGGAGATGGAGAAAGTGTTGGGTGATGTTCTGATAAAGCCAAGAAAGGGCTAGGTGAATGGAATGAGTTAGAAGTTGATATCAAGAAGGAATACCACAACTTACGAGTAAGGGTGTTGTTTATTCTTCTATTCCTTTTATTCTTATTCTTTCATTATTTTATATTCATTATTTATTCTTCTGATGCTTTGGAGAGATAAGTTGCGAACCCTATTGCCGAGGGCGAAATATCATTAGTGTGGGGTAATGTTGGGCTGGAGAAATTTCCTAAGTGTTAAGAGGGTGCAAAAATGGGGTGCGTAGGCACACACAAGTGTCAGTTAAGAAGGGCGCACCCAAGAAGAAGATAAGTTTGGGAGTTATCTGATTTTGTATAACATGAGCTAAAAATAGGAAAATCATATGGAGTTCAGATCATGGAAAGATAAGAGTATGAAAACTTTGCAACTAAGTAGGTGCTTTATTAGGGGAAAAAAGTGGAAGAGCAAAGGTCATGCATAGTTTGCACTAATAATAGGATTAAGATAGATTTTAATTATAGATTAATATATTATTATCCTTCTTGTAAAAGCATGTAGTTGTTAGCGCATGGATATTTTGAGCATGCAATATATTTTGAGATGTATGGGCGGTGAAGGGAAAGTCCCCACCCCTATATATGTTAGTTGATCTGCATTGTTTTGAGGATCTGAGTTATATCAAAGTTATGTTTCCTGGATGTACCTATGCACATGACTCCATGACATTATTATTATGTATTCAACTTTTTTATGTAATATTTCTAGTTATTAATGGAGTATGTGGATAATTTATGATAGTTGATGTATCGATCATGTTATTTACATGGTAGATCTGACCTTAGTATTAGGTTGATATGTTATGTTTCCTCATTATGTGTGTTTCCAATTTGAGCTTATGGATATGATGTTATACTAGAATGTATTATCTATTAAATGGTTAATATGAGCATGCATGCTAAATTCTTAGCAGACGGTACAAAATAGGGACTGTAGCATCATGTGCTTCGGTGAGAGTTCATATCTATCTCGGATGAAGTGTCGGTGTGCTAGGAATTTGAGTGGAAAAAAAGACTACAATGGTTGTGAGATCGGTGAGACACATGGTTGAGTCCGGCTAAGGTGTTGAGATGTAGGGACAATCCGACTCGGAATTCGATGAATTGGGTTACAAACTAAACAAGCATAGTTTTAGGGTCACAAAAAGTAAGTTGCGTGATATTGGAATATTTTGAAGGAAACAAATAGAAAGGTGCTAGGGTGACTCCTTTCGAGTTAGTGGATGATGACATAGAGTAGAGGCGAGCCGGAGGAAAAATTTAAGATTCGGGGTAAGCCAAGGCATAATGAAGCTTGCAAATATTTGACACCAAGCTAGGGCTGGTGTGTACGAGTCACAATGTAGAGAGCGTGTATGAACCAAAAATAATCTCGGAGGGTGAACAAGGAACAAGGAAATCCAATGAGGAGATGACAAGGTGCTCAACAAGGATATGTGGGTGTAGGAGGGCACAGAGTCCGAAGTAGGTGAGAAGGGAAAATAAATATATGATTTGAGTTATAATAGAGCTTAGTGAGCTCAAAGAAGAATGAGGTGGCACAACCATCTCGGTACCTAAATCAACGATGTGGGGCTGAGTTATTTTAAACACAAAATCTCCCCTAGGGTTCATTTTAAGATACCTATGGGAAATCAAAGGTGGAATATCCCTGGCGAATATCCCTAGAACCACTTTCACCAAACAAGTGAATTTTCTAGGGTTTGTGTGTAAAATTTTCCCACACAAATAAGATTTCATTTTCAAGTTGAGCGAAAAAATGTTTTTGTTGTGTGACAACAAGTTTGTTGTCATCAGCAATAAGGTTGATGTTGCCTTGCGAAAACAACCTTATTCTTGCATGAAAAAAAAACTTGTTGTCACACGACAACAACCTTGCTCACGCATACGGCAGAGTTGTTGTCATGCGAAAACAAACTTATTTTCACATGAAAAAAACTTATTGTTGTGCAACTGCAAATCTCTTTGTCATCGTGCATCTGCAACCTCTTGTCATGCATTAACAACACCGGATTGTCACGTGTCAACAACCTCTTGTCGTGCATCAACAACTTCTTGTTACGCATCAAAACCTTACGTAAATGCGTCAAAAACTTCCTTCATTGAATCAACAACTTCTGTCATGCATCAACAACCATTTTGAATAACCTTCCCTTCAAGTTCACAATACTTAATATGTCATTACCTCAGTAAGCTAGTAGTAAGTTACTAGTATACTACTTGTGAATTAGCTAGGTTTATATAGAAGTAGTTTTCAATGGTAGGAGAAGTCGACCCCTAAAAAAATTTATAATGGAAATTTCAGGAAAATAGGACAACGACACTGTTCTAAAAAATTGTGATTTAAAATTTTCTTGACATGGAATTTTTGCCAAATTACGAATATTCGCCACTAAAAAAATCCATGCTCTCCCACTTCAAACTTGTTTATCTTGAAACACCTGTAATCTTCAAATCTACATGTTGTAATCCATACTTAAAAATGCACCCAAAAACACATCAAGACACAAAACACCAAGCATATCACCTTCGATACACCACAATGACCAAAAAAGCAAATCTAGCATGTTTTTCAATATAGTTCAAAATTGCCTTGAGAGAGAAAAATAAACACAAAACCAAGAGTAATCAACAACTAGAAATGTGAGTGACACAATAACCAAAATGATGTTTTGATACCATGAAATATGGCATGGAGATCTCCCATAATGGTGTAAAAATCGACAAAGTTACACTCAAACGATAATGTGAAATTTCTCCAAGTAATTAGCAAGCAAAAATGAACTCAAGGAACTTGTGAATGCAAAAAGAAAATGGTCTACTCATACTCATAGATAAAAGAGATTACATATTTGGAGTGTTGTGTAACTCTCATGCCTATACTAATCATACCTCCACAAGGGAGAAATGAGTTATAATTCAGAAATAAAATGTAACTCATGTATGACATTTATTACAACTATGGCATACATGACAAGTATGATAGATTCTATGACAAAATCTGTCATATGTCATATAACTCCTAAAATACCTATGACTCACCTAAGTGAGATGACTCACCATGTGTGAGGTGGAAATAACCAAATAAACTAATAAATGGCTAAAATAAACCCTCACACCAACATAATTATCAAAATAATGTGAAAAAACTCCAAAAAATAAAACCATGAATGGAAAGATATAAAAGATGCAACATTTAAAATAAATAATTGAATTTGTGATTGTGAATGCAATGTTTAAAACTTATGCAACATTTCGGTCTCAACAAAATTACAAAAATAATGTATGAAAAATCAATAATACCCTTTGGACAACGATTCCCAATAATATCATAAAATAAAATGAGAAGCAAAATAGATACTAATCCTGGAAACTTTGTGTCCTTCAGCATCATGAAAAAAATCAAACAAAATCGTAAATGCCACTTCTATGATCATTAGCTGAGCAAGTAATTTTCTAATGTAGATGCATTTGATCTTATACTTTTAATACTATAGTAATATGGAGCCATGAAAATAAAAAATTGAATGACTGATTAATGAATTGTATAGCCATCAAAGTAATGTGAAAAACCTCTAAAAAAATTATAAATGGTAAGATATTAAAAAGGTAACATGAAAAAACAATAATTGAAGCTACAATAATATTATAAACGAGTGTTGTGTTTAGAAACATCCATTTTTATGTAGACAAGGGAAAATCCCAAAAATGTAAAAGAGACCAAAACTCAAAATACTATAAAAATTACACCTAAGCATGTTTGTTGTATTTGCTTGGAGTTGGGTTTCAAATATAGCATAGTAAAACTCACACAAATAGGGAAGGAAATTTTGTTTTTACTTTTAGGGATATAGGTATGCATCACAACTAAATTTTTTTGTTACCGCTTCAAATCAATTAAAATTCATGTTTTACAAATATTTATATCAAGTATATTTCTTAATATAAGATAACACATCTATAGAAAATCATTAACAACAATTCATTGAAAAGAGAGGTTGCATTAATCTATTTAGCCCAATTATGAATTATTGCTTTACGATGAAACAAATATTTTAAAAATTTGGTTGCTTGATCTATAACATAACGCATATCATACTAGGACATATATAAAAAAATGAGGTTTCACTATTTTGTAGACATGGTGATTGAAAGGTATTTGTAAAAGTTCATTTTTTTAAGAACTTGTGAAAAATGGTATCGAATATTTGATTAAATGTATTATACCTCTAGCCAAGGTGCTTGTTTTACTTTTTGGGTCTTGTTGAGTTGTTTATGTTCTATGTTGCTACATAAACACAAAATCTTAGTGGAGATATTTTCTTAGAAAACTTCATGTGAAATGCGTGTGAAAAAAAAGAAGTTATTATATGAATGGAGATGGTTTATTTGGTTTACATAGTTTTATATTTACATTATTTTGTATAGATTACTACTGGTTTATGCTAATCACAACCAACATTTTATCATAATATGATTTTTTTGTTGCTTTATGGTCCATGCCCATTAGAGTACCATGTTACCCATTTTAGCCAAATACTTTAATTGTTGAGAAAAGGTATTTCTAACATATAGTATCTTCTAGGTTTTCAAGAGCTTGTAGAAAAGGATTGCATATTCACTTGTTACAACACATCTATATACATATGCAACACCATATTTTAGCAACATAAATTATAATATATCTATAGTCCAACCCAACTTTGAACCCAAGCCACTAATAAAAAATAGGTTTGTGAACATTATCTATTGATTTAATCAAGACCATGCCATTAGATATGTCTGTATATAAAAATCTACATATATTTTCAAATAACCCCGTAGATTCCACACCCATTCGCTTTAAACACACACACACACACACACACACACACACACACACACACAACTATTACAACCTTTTGTTTAAACAAGGAACAATAATTTCTAATTAGAATGGAAAATAGCAAAAACATTATTCATATTATGATAGAAATTCAGTTGTAATAAAATTTAATCAACAAAATTTTAGTCATGAATGGACAATAGCAAAACATTATTCATATTATGATAGAAAATAAGTTGTAATAAAATTTAATCAACAAAATGTTAGTCATGAAAAAATCAAGCTAAAGAAAAAAAAGCATAACCTCAAAATAATATATATATGATAGTTATTATAGTCAATAAATAACGCACTTACTACGTACATCTAGCCTCTAAATACTTAATTTATATGCATGATTCCTAAGCAATAGAACTAGTCATTAACAATGCTTATTTTTCTTTGAAAATGTTTTTATCTTTCTTATCTTTATTGCTTGTTGTTTTATGGACTTACACATTATAGTTTTACATACTAGCTAACATCTTTCTCAACTTTGATTTAATTATTTTACCTTTTGAGCGTCTTGTGTCGAAGCGGCCATTAGGGATAGAAGTTCCCAGGCATTGTTGTCCCCTCTAGGTGCTTTTTTCCACTTTCTCTATTTTTCTAATTTTTGGATGTTACTTCTTTCTTGTCTTTATTTATCACCCTAGGTCAGCCTTTCACTTGTTAATATATATATATATATATATATATATATATATATATATATATATATATATATATATATATAAGTTAAGTCCATTAGGGGCAAGCATTCAAGAGGCATATGTACATCTACAAGGAGCTAATATTTTATATCTATTACATCAAGGACTACATTTTGGGACTACATATTTCACTACATTGGAGGGTTTATTCCAAATTCCATACCACACATTTTGTATTGGGACAAAGTATTTGTAGCCCGTTATTTTTTTTCTACTGGCACTAGGGAAACCTAGCTCAAGGGACACTATTCCAATCACACACACACACACATCGAACTACATGGAGTCTAAAATGTAGTGCAATGCTCGATGACAATCACATTTGGGGGATTTATGAGGTCGATTGAATCAAGCATATGAATTATTTATTCATCTTATGTGCACATGAGTTTTGTGTAGGTAGCTAGGTTTTATTTTGCAAGTACAAGTGTGACATAATAGAAGTTCAGTGAACCTAACATGACATATAATGAAGTAAAGGAAACAAGAAATGACATATAAATAACCAATACTGAAGTTATTCTATAGAAACCAACACCCAAAATAGACGTTATCTCCGAGGAAGCTATGTCCTCTCCCGGGCACTTTTTCTTGAGATCGTCACAACACGATTTTGAAATAGAGCTCGAAACAGTCAAACTATTCCTTTCCATCCTATTGATCATTCTAGAATCAATTCAAAAATATGGAGGCAAGATGAGTCATTCTACAAACCCTATCTATCACTCTTGTTTGTATTTCTATAGCTAGATCTTGCTTAAATATTGTTATATCTACCTAATTAACAGTGCCCTTTCATAGATTTTAATTTTATTAAATCATTTGGTGAACCTAACCCTTACATTCCCATTAACACATCTTTCATAGCTTTTCATACCTTTTGATCCAATGTTTTCCCATTCTATATCAAGGTTCAACTTTGTTAGCACCTTGTTAAGCATGTCCTAATTGATCTTGGATCTGTTTTTAACATATGCACTCTATCCTTACTCCATCAAATCAGATTTTCTTCTACTCATCTCAATCCATCTAGTCTTTGTATATGTGACTTTGATGATACATCTAAGCAAATATTGGGCACCATCTCTTTTCTCTTACTTTGGAATCTTGCACTCTTAATGTTCTATCACATTATTCCTCATGATTTCCTTTATACTATCCTTCTAGGCCATCCTTGTTATTGTTATCCAATTTTGCACCCCTTAAAAATTGGCTAGCTTCATAAATTTGGACTTGGGAAATTTCATGGGACCTTGATGAAGAAACTAGAGAAAGCAAGTATTTTTCACACACGATTGTCTTGGGGCACTTGAATTCATTTTTAACTTTTCTCTCTAGGTTTAAGAAACCCAAAAAATTAGAAAATTTGAGGAAAAATAGATTTCGGGTCAATCTTAGTGTATTGCGGGCTTTGGGTGTTCGGGTGGAACTAGTTCTCCCGGGCTCAAGTTCTTTGCATTTGGTTCGGATCCACAGGACAAAGGGAATGGAGAAATGTGAAAATTTGAATCGAAGGAGGAACTCTTGAACAAGTTCCTTCTCGGGGTTGAGTTCCCCATAGTGGCTTTCGGTTTGCAACGAAGGATTTCAACTATAGTGTGGGGAAAATGGGGTGGGAATGAACCAAGTTTGGGGAGAACTATTTCCTCCCGAGATGATGTTCTCTATGGAGGTCGGTGAGATGTATTGAAGTGAGGTAGAGTATGTATTACGGTCCGAGTGTGTCTTTGCGGAAACCTAGGCGTCGAGGCAATGGGTTCTTTGGGAACTTAGGTTCCCCAAACTTTGGTTCAACCCATGGGTTAAAGGGTTTTTTCAATGCGCGTAGTGGGGAGGAAAACCAAACAAGATGAAACAGTTCCTTGCAGGCACAAGTTCCCCATAAAGGCATTTCAACTGATGAAAAAAGTGGCGAGGAGTGAAATGGAAGCGAAGCATGTTATGGGAAGAGCGGTATAGATGAAACCCAATGCGGGAGAACCAAATGCGGGTAGAATGGTTCCATAGTTCCACTCGTGACCCAAAACCACAATCCACACATAAATCCCAAACAATGCAGAAAATTAAGAGAAAAATGGAACCCAGGAACACTTCCACGCTGCCATAAGTTCTCGAACCACCATTTCATCCTCATAACAAAGGGAAAAACATTTAATTTCCGACTATAGCATTGTCATACAGGAAACCATGTTCCTCTTGGACTCCTGACCCGCATGGCCATAAATTTCTTCCTCATCCAAATTTAACAAAATTTGACTTTTTGGAAATATATTTTCATGCTCTTCACTCTAGCAATTGAGAATCTTGTGTTAGGTGAGAGTAGGTAGGAGAAAAAGAAGAAAATGTTCTAGCATTAAAAGACACACGGTTTGAGGTTGTTCAACCACCATTTTTAATGGTTTATGGTGCTCTTTTCTTATTCCACAAGCAAAGGATCATAGGGAATTGGTGTTATAAGGGTTCCCGTACATCGTTTTAGAGAATTAATGCATGTTGTTGGTGGGTGGGAGCAGAATTTAGATTTTCCCTCTTCTCTCTCTCTCTCTCATTTTTCTAAAATGTAAAGTGATGCTCATTTGTAAGGTTGGACATTCTTGGAATACAAGGGCATCACACTAGTGTTACATGAGTGTTTTCCTTTGAGTTGTAAGTCATATATTTGGACATCTTATATGGTGATCATGTCCTTTTATCTTTCAATGTAATGGATTGTTCATATTTGAAGCAATAAAATACTTGTTTTGTGGCTATTGATCTTTCCTAGCTTTTGTTCTATTACATTTTCTCACCTTTTATTACATCTGCAGGTATATTGTTCATATTAGGTTCTCCTTATAGGGTTTAAATCTGTTGTGCTCTATGGAAATGGTGGCTTGAATGATCTTTTTAAACTGTGGTACTCATGCCACCATCTCCTTCCTCATCTTCCTTTCATTTTCCCTCATTTGAGAGTTTCTTTCCACCCCTTTTCTTGGTGTTATCACCTCTATTAGTGTAGGATTTACATTTTCATGCATCTTTCTCTTCCCTTGGTCCCTTGGAATCATAGAATAGGATTAGATAGCTACATTTCCTTCCTTAGGAGTAGTTTAGCATTAGGATTAGGTAGAGGAACCAACCTTCTCTAGAGGTTTGTCTCAAGTAGCAAGTCCCACAACTTGAGAGACAATCCCATGTTACCCAAAAACATTGATTTCTCATCCATCCATTCATGAAAAATAAGAGGGTGTTGTTTTTTGGTTATAATAGTTACATGTTATGCATACGATTATTTCTACCCATGTCATTGCACTTTCTGACTTCTTCCATGGATACTACTTTAGTAGTTTCCTCACCTCATGTTACTACTCCTTGTGATATTCCCCTCATATATAATGTTGATTAAATTACCTATGTTGCACGTCCTTCTCCTTCTAGGATGCACCCTAGTGCTACTTGATTTACAAGATCATTTTCTATTGGCACCCATGATACTCCTCCCATTATGTCTCAATCTCAATGCACTTCTATTGATCATATGCTTAGTGCTTCCAATGTTACATCTCTCTCTACACCTTCCTCATCACAAGTTAGAGCATTGTATGTTGATTTGACAATGATTCCTAATGCTTTCACTTTCCAAGATTATATGCATGATTCATTTCTATGGATGGAACTTATCTTTTTACATCCATAGGTAAAATCAATTCCCCTCTTTCCACATTTCTGTCTATGGTCAAAGGGTCTAGTTCATACTACTTTATTGATTATGTTCTTCCAAAATTACACCTATTGTTTCTGACGAGTTTTATGTCTCTCACTCCATTGCTTGACATTGATATTGATGAGCCTCCTCACATTACATATGTTACACATCTTTGACTCACATATTTATTCTTAGGTTTACACTTACTTTATCCACTATTTCCAACATGCTCAATGTTACACCTATTCTATTTTCTCCTAATGGGTACATTCTTATTGTTTATACACTTATTAATTTCATCCAGGTTGGGATCTTGGAATCTATAGGGTTTTCCCCTCACCATGCCGATTTTATTATCTGGTAGATATTGTGTTTACCAATGTTCTACCTATTCTAGTTTCTCCACATGCATAACACAAC
Source organism: Taxus wallichiana var. yunnanensis (assembly GCA_018340775.1). Taxonomy (NCBI): domain Eukaryota; kingdom Viridiplantae; phylum Streptophyta; class Pinopsida; order Cupressales; family Taxaceae; genus Taxus; species Taxus wallichiana. The sequence continues at coordinate 769,633,745 of CM031240.1, forward strand.
TCTCCTCCACATGCTATGATACATGCACTTTCACATGAAACTAGGTACTTGCCTCATGTTAACACATGTTCATATTCTTTAACAAATCATGGGCCTTTGCTTACTACTCTCATTACATAGATAATTTTGGCATTCAAACTTGGGGAATCCTAACTCCCTCACACCACCTGATTACATACTTTTGTTTTTGGTTCATACTTGACTCGTTGAGGGCGTCCTTACCTACATTAACCTCACTTTGCATACATACACTAGGGGTGTCCTTAATCCTCCCTTCTAATTATTCTCTTTCACATACTTTAAATTAAAAATAAAAAAACATGTTTGCTTAGATATTGATTAGATGTACTCTTTCTTGCTTATACTATTATATGTTGAAACTTATCTTATCATCTTACTACGATTCGAGTACGCTTTATCATTTTCATACACCCATGCGCATTTACATGGTATTTTGAGGTGAATGTAAATCACTTAAATTTTGTTACATGATATATGATGTTTGGCCCTATCCATTACTAGTCATATTGAGGATCCTGGGGCATCTACCTTTTCTCACTTTCTATCAAGTTCTATCATTTCAATATTTAAAATTTTTATCCCAATATTTAGAACTTACATTGTGACATACTATTTGTCTTTCCTAACATCTTAACAAATTCTTCGTGTTTAGCATTTTCCTTTCGAGAATCCTTCCATTCATGGTTATTTAATATATTTATACCTTGTTTACTATTATTTACGAGTTATGCCCTATGTTTACTTGTTACGTTGTTTGTATAATTGTTGACAACTTCATTTTAAGGTGACAACCTCGAGTGGTGTCTGTACGTACCCAAATTTGCATGGTGCTACATTGTCGGAATAGTTCAAATCCATGATGATGATAAATAAAAACTCCAATGATATCCAAGTCCAATTTCTTGCTTGTAGCATGTTCTTATAGCTTATTGTACCTTATTTCCCATATTTTACCACTTTCCTTAGCTATTTTGCAACCTTTTCTTACCCTTTTAGCCTTAAGTTATGTAACTTCCGCGGCGGTTACAACCTCCATAGTGTTTGACAACCCGGTCTTCCTAGTTATTCGGTTATGTAACTACCACTCTGCAAAGACCAGCAATTCCATGCACTTCTATGCGGGACTTAAACAACGTGTTCTTTACAAATATTGTATTTTTCCAACTCACTTTCCTCACACGTTTCTTGACCAAATTAGCTAATTTTGAGCTTGATAGATGCATATGAAATTATCCTCCTATACTTACTATTTTTAGTAGATTGATTGCCCCTCCTATGAGTGATGCGAAACTTCTTGGTTTCTAAGTGGGTTGAACCACTTCTCTGCCAATTTTCTATAAAAACCAATATTTTTCCCGAAGCATTGGTTGGAGTATTTTGATTTGGAATTGCATTGTTATGTTGTTGGATTATTTTTAAGAAGTACACAAGAAAATACATCCCTTTCCTTGTTACTCTCTTTCTTGCATTCCTACCATACTTCTTGCAAACCAGTTAACTCCAGCACTTCACATCTTCTTCTTGCATACCAACCAACACAGCTTCCTGGAAAAGAAGCTTAGGGATTAAAAAAGCACATACAACACTGAAAATTGTCTTAGTTCTACACTTCTAGGTTGGGGGTGTAATTGAATTCTTTGAATCTTTCTCTGTTTTAGTTTAGATTTTAATTTGTAATCAATTCAACCATTTGTTTTACGAAATGTAATATTTATAACTATTTTGATTACTGTAAGTAGCTTCCATTGAAGATTTATTCTCATCTTATCTCTGTGGATTTGTCTAGGAAGCATAAGGAGGAGGTTCTTGTGCATATATTCCTTCCATTCTTCATTATCAAATTACTAGTAGATTTCATTACATTCATTATTTATATTTCATTAGCACGAACAAAGCTTCTCTTGAAAGATTCCTCCCTGCCTATCCTTGTGGATTTACAAGGGAAGTAAGTTTGAAGAATATTTTATGTCTTTGCATTAGTTTTAGTTCTTCATATTTTAAAAATCTTCTCGTAGATCCTATTGATTTACTAGGAAGCTTCGAGGGAAGAATTACTTATGAGAAGCTTTTCAATATTCTCGATTACGAGTAGAACCAAAGGAAATCATATCCACAATTACAAATTAGAAAAAATCTTCTTTTTAATTAGATTAGATTAAATTCATTTTGCAATAGGAAATAGCCACATCCAACTATTTCACTGTTTATTTTATTTTATTTTAGAATAGAAGTAATTCCTATTTAATTAGAAGCAATTGTATTATATCTCGTAGCTTTCTTTATTTAATTCTAGAAAACCAAGAAAATATTCAAAAACATAGATTAGATTAATTATTTTCATTTATTTGTCTTATTTCCTTTCTTTAAAAGTCCTTGAAAAACACAAAAACAAGTAGGTTAGATTAATTTCATTTCTTTAGATTAATTCCATTTGTTTTAATTAAATAGTTGCATTCTTTCAATTAGAATTAATTTCATTTGATTTAGTTAATTAGTTTCATTTCTTTTAATTAATTAGTTGCATGTAGATTTAATTAGATTCAAGGAGAGTAATCAATTTGGTTTAATTTAAATATGCTTGCATTTCTTTGTTAATTTAGGCACATAGATTTAATTATATGGGAATTAATACAACTCCATATGTTTCCTTAGTCAACTTATGTTACCCAAACATTAACCTTTCCTATTTTGGATTCTTTGTGTGTTTGTTTATTTCTTTAGGTTAATTGTTTACACATCCACATGACCATCCAAGGCCCTAGAAAACCTAGGTGAAGAGTGTGTGATCCAAGAGTACCACAACCCAACATTGCAACACAATTTACCGACATTAATCAAGGTCTTAGGAAACTTATATTCCAAACCACACCAGTTCCACCAAATATCATCTCACAATTGATAGCCTTGAATGACGAAGCGGACAATGCTAACGAGTTCTAGCAAAATCCAGCTAGTTGAGACTAGGCTTCGTAACCCATAGATTCGTCCTTCCCAGACATCTCTTCTCACACCTTCATGACCTTGTCTGGAGATTTTTATGCGAGAGATGCAAGATAATTCCCATGTATTCCACAACCCATTCGAGGTATGTTTTGTGATACTAACATTGATTAAAACCTCTGTGCAACTATTATCCGATTACTCCATCTCACCCGAGAAGGTAAGACATGCATTCATTTCCTTAAACAAGAAAATTCCTTTGGTGCACATAGAAAACATTTGTTTTCCTTAATCTACCTTTTATCCATTTTTTTCCTATTTTTACATATTCCACCTATTTGACCTATTTATCCATTCCATATCCATATTTCCATCTTGTATTGGATGTCTTGGCGGACCTTGAGAGATCGAGTGCGCCTTAGAGTCGCATGTTGATTCTTGGACGTATGGTGTCCCACGTATGCAACTAGATCCTTGTTGCATCCTTCATTTTTATTTTCCTATATGATTTTACTAGTTGTTATTTCGCATGTATTTCTTTTTTATCACTAACAATTTTATCCTAACATTTTCTAATTGTTCTCATTGTGCCATGTTAACTACCTTGCATGATCCATATTCCCCCTACAGGAATCCATATATCGGATATACATTTCAGTTTCATCCTTCCTTGTTTGGGTTACATTTGCATTTTTTCATCTCATGCACCCCAAATGAGTGGGGAAAAACATCAAGTGAACCTTTTCAATCTCCTAGTAGTTACAAACAAAAATTACAGAAACATAGTTAGCATGATCATAACAATAATCAACTATAGAATAGGTCCAAAATAAACTTGGCCAAAATTCATGGCACGGATAGAAAGGCTAGTAAAAATGTGAATAGTAGGTGCTAGTGTCCCACCTGGGCACTCTTGTCCTAGGGGAAAATACATTTATAGATAATTTTTAAGAAAACACACGATTATAGACTTCTCCAATTTTAAAGATTACACTATCAATTTCAAATTGCAACCAATTACTAACAAGAACTAAATAAGGAACTAACTACTTACTTAGAAACCAAAGTAGGAACAAATAAGGAAGTGACACCTAGGGAATATGCAAGACATCAATATTCCTAGAACAATGTGTCACCCAAGGAAAGTTACAAATTGGATTTTTGATCATCTGCACTGGCACTTATCTTTAGGGAAGCATTAACAGCTAGAGGGAAAAGCCTATGAGATCTCTCAATACACTTTCCCTTACCATTGATAGGATGCCTAAATTTTAAGTTTAGTGTTATGTTGATCAAATCCCTAGTTTGGTGATAGGACACCCAAATCCTTTGTATTATTCCAACCAGCTCCTAAGCAACAAGTCTACAAGAAGGAACAAATTTCTACCCCTTTCTCTTTCATCATTTTAAGTGTACTCTAACCCATTGGTTTAGAATTTTCCAATACGCATTTAAAATTTTACATATTGTTCAAGTTAAAGTTCAATTTCATTTACCTAGAGCATTGACTACACTTTTTTATTTTGTAGGTCTTATCCTATCCCAACAAAGGAAAAGCACACAGGCAACCATGAAGCAAATCTCAAGCACACTCCAGAAAGACAATATCCCAAGGAACTACACACACACACATCATTATCACTACATGCAGGAAAGGTCACCCCTATGATCATTATCTTTCCCTTCTATTATAATTCCACTTTGTACACATTTGTACTATTCCATTTAGCACACTATAACACTCATTCGACACGCTATTAGGCATAAACTTCTTTCGAATCCCCAAGGTACACTTTTCTTTTGTAATTTATGCGACTGAATCCTTATTCACCAACATAAAGTGGGGGAAAATGTAGTCACTAAATATTTCACTTACTACATACATCTATCCTCTAAATAATTCATTTATATGCATGATTCCTAAGTAAGAGAACTAGTCATTAACAACACTTATTTTGCTTTGACATTTCTTTTATCTTTTTTATCTTTATTGTTTGTTTCTAAACTTACACCTTATAGTTTTTCATACTAGCAACATATTTCTCAGCTCTAATTTCACTATTTTACCTTTTGAGCGCCCTATTTAGAACCACCCATTAGGGACATGATCACATGTGTATTGTTGTCCCCTTTGGGAAATTCTCATGTATTTTTTCTCTTTTTCTTATTTTTTGGATGTTATTTCTTTCTTGTCTTTGTTTATCACCCTAGGTCGTCCTTTCACTTGTTAATGACAAAACTTAAATGAAGGAATCATACATATACATGAATTATTTAACTCCATTAGAGAGGAAAGCATTCAAGAGGCATATACATCTACACATAGCTAATATTTTCTATCTATTACATCAAGGACTGCATTTTAGAACTACATATTTCAATTCATAGGAGGGTATATTATGAATTATACACCATACATTTTTCATCAATGGGACAAAGTAGTTGTATCCTATTATTATTTGTGTTCTTTGGAACTAGGGAAACCTAGCTCAAGAGACACTATTCCAATCATACACACAAAGTATAACTACATAGAGTTTGAAATGTAGTGTAAAATTTGATGACAATCACATTGGGGTGACTTCCAAGGTCAATACGACTCAAGAATATGCATTATTTATTCATCTAATGTGTGATTGAGTATTCTATAGGTAGTTAGGGTTTCTTTTTCAGGTATAGGTATGACGAGAGAAGAAGTGCACTTAACCTAACATGACCTATATCAAACTAAAGGTGAAAAGAAGAGACACATAAAGAACCCGACCAAAGCTATTCCGTAGACACCAAAAACCTAAATAGATGCTTACACCCAAACAATCGTGTCTTCTCATGTAGACACTTTTATCCCTAAGATTATCATAGTTCAGTTTTGAAACAAAGTTCTAACAGTCCATAATATGCCTTTCAATCATATTCATCACCAAGAATCATTTCACACCTACGGAGGCAAGATGATTCATTATACAAACACTATCTATTACTCTTACTTGCATTTCTATAGTTAGATCTTACTTGAATACTATTATATCTACCTAATCAACAATGCCTTTAACATATATTTGAATTTTATTAAATCAGTTAGCAAAAAAATGAGTTTTCATTATTTTTCATAAATGGCTATGGAAATTTCTCTTTGCAATATTTTCCTATGCAAATTGGTGTGAAAGAAAATATATGTTGTTTTCTTATTTTTCATGTACTTATATTTTCATTCTCACTGAGATATCTATGTTCAATGCTATCACATCGGACAAAAAAAACCTTTGCGGAAACTTTTTTTGATGGGTTTATTAAGATGATGACATGATTGTTATGACCATTTATTACTAAGATTCAACTAACTATAAATATTTTTAATGCAAGTGTGTTTGACCTCATACCTTTCGTTATGGATGCAAAGAAAGATCATTATCATTTTCTTCCTTCTCTACACCAAAGATAAGAGGATATTTTGTGTCACTATTATTCATGCCAACATGGATAGAATTGTAACTTGATATAGTTAGAAAAATATGTAGTCAAGATAAAATATGACAAGATCACAACTAATCTTAGAGAAATTGTGTACCTTCACATCTATTATTTTAACTATGCATATGATCATGCATTTTTATTTTGATAACAATGTATAAGCATGGAAATAACACTATCGAATACCTAAGTTCTTTTTTTTTCAAAATTTTATGTACAATTGTAAGGATATTTATTTAATATTGTATAATATAGTTATTTTTGGCATCATGCCAAGGTGTGTACATATATTTAATTTTATAAATTCACTTTATTCTATATCATGTAAAATAATCATGGGTCTAACATATGCATGTGATATACATAGTCATATGTGTAACTTTAAAATGCATAATATGTCACTCTTGTATAGATTCAAATTTGGCAATTTACTCTTTGACATTGTTGGTTTTGACAATGCACCCTTGCTAAGACAAGCACATAATTTCTATCCCCACTTAGTACATCCCAAGGTCTCTTGTATATATTTTTTTATCTCCAGGACTCTAATATATCATCAACCTATAAGAATTAAATTTTTAAAAACCATTTACAAACTAACTTTAATAGGATATAACCTCGGTTCTCATGTTTTTCATCCCTATGAAAAACCGTATAGTTAGGATTTTGTGGTTTTTGGATTGTTTTGATTTTTTAATGTTTTAATTTATTTGGATAATATGTTGTATCTAAATTTATATCAAATCCCTATGCATGGTCCATAACGTGGGATACCATATTTATCTCCATGAATTTTATGGTAACTTCATCATTCTAAAATAAATTGATTAGTATGTAATTTTGATGGGACCATGTGATTGGATCGGGGTATTGAAGATTAAATTAGATGGCTTGGATAATATAATCATGAAAAGGATTGGTGGTATTAAGATATTTGTAGAGGCTACACATGGATCTTTCTTCGATATTGGGATAAGTCTTCTCATATGATGGTGGATGTGTCCCAAAACATGAGAAAACTAGTTGTTCTAAGATCGGAGAGAAAGGATCCCCAATATCTTTCTTATCATGATTTTCTATCGAATATTTAAATCAGGACCTATTGTGATTGTAAAACATTGATTTCTTATCCATGGGAGTTATTATGCCTAAAATCCTTGATTCCTAGAAAATAGGTGTATAATTTCTCACTTGTCAAGTATTGTCCCCATCAACTACTTATTTTGTCCTCAACTTTTATTCTACTTTACTTCACTCTTCTACTCCACTCTTACTACCTTCATGCATTTCTATCTTTAGCTTCTGCTTAAAAATAATTTTTAGGGCATACAATCCTTTTTATTTTGCATCTTCATACACTTAGTTGTAAAAATCATTTTACCATCTAATAATACATCTATACATTTTGTCGCCACTAGATCACACATGCATAAAAATATAAAAAGAGAAAGTAATCACATAGAGTCCATAATCATGCACGTTGAAAATTCTAGTAAATATTTTTCATGTATAGAGTTTGAATATAATGTTATCACATCCACACTAATAGAGAAAATTTTGGCTCAAAAATATAAATACAATAGAATGGGGAAAATAAGTGCCTTCATGTACAATGTGTATCGATAGATATCTAGGAAAATAACTCACTAATGAAACCCTCCCTTATAATGGTGAGGATGTATCTTGGTCCTCTTCTTATTAGATCTACCTACAAAGTGGTGGGGGCTCCTCAACTTACTCCTATGCTTGGTCATTCTTGGGTCAACCTCATATGTTTCACCCCGGGTCTCCATCCTCCTACTAGAAGTAGCTCCATGACCCATTGGCTAGTGCTTTGTAGTATCTCACACATTCCTCATAGCTCAACCTCAATCTCTCATGTATGGTTTGTTTATGTAACTAACAATTATGCTCAGTGGAGTGTTGGGAAAAAACATATGTATGAAACCCAAAACTCAGCCGAAGGTTAGGGTTGGCACTCAAATGGTATTTTGGGTAAGTGCATGGAAATTGGGGGCTAAAAGGGGGTCTTAAGTGGACACTTTTCATGAAAAATAAAAATATTCAACTTGTATGAACTATTTGAGATAGTTACATCAAGATTTGAAAATGTTATAAGAACATGAATTGTAGCATTTGAATCTAGTTTCTAAAATACTATTTTTTTAAAAATGGTTAAGTGTAAGTGGGTTAAAGATATAAAATGCCAATAGGTGCTCCTATTTTTGTAAAAACATAGTAAACAATCGGTTGTGTCACCCCCTCCCCCCAATTTTTTTAGAACTATTTAGTATTTTTTAAAACCCTTTGGTAGAAAGATAGATAGGAGCATCTAGTTTGGGATAGTTTTTATTTTTATTTTTAGTGAGTATTTAATTTTTAATGATTTTTCAAGTACAAAGATTTTAAATTTTGAAAAATAAGGAATAGCTAACCATGCCCCCATAGCTACCTCAAAAATACCGAAAATTAGTTTTTAATATGTATAGAATTAGTCCTAGTTTGGGACTGTATAATTTTTATTCAATTTTGATGAGTTAAAAAAAAGATACACGATGAAATATATACATGTATAAATTCAAAAAAAGAGCTATAAAAAGACATAGTTAGAAAATAATAAGTATGGAAACCTTATACTAGTCAGAAAATTTGAAAAATCATATATTTAGAAAGAAGAAAGTTTATTTGACCTCATAGTCATATTTTTAATAAATTTATTAATTGGTTATGTGGGATTATTATGGAGGAAGACACATTTTACCATTTTCTTCAAAAACACATTGTTTGTTGTGTTTTAAGTAGGTCCATGCCTCAAGCTTTGGGATCTAAACTAGATAAAAGCCAAGCGATTTTGCCTTGGAAAATGTAAAAAGGAAATGCATACATGTTATAATACATACACGTTTCTTTTTTATATAATACCTTCCCTCCAACGTCCTTTTCCACCTCTTTCATGAGATTTATTTCCCGCTCTATCTTCTCTGCACATTCTTGTACATTCTTACGTGAATTTTGAGTAGTTGAGGTTTTCCCCTACCCCACTATCTATATTGTACTAATCATGGGGGATAAAAAATGATGTAAGGACATGAAGAAGGTCAAGAACAAGACACCAGAGAAATTGGAAGAGATTAGAATAAAGAAAGTGAAGTGGATGCAAAAACTTTGTGGAGGGAAAGGTACATCTACTATCTCAAATGTACCTAATGTTTTAGAAAATGATGATGAAATACATAATGAAAATGAGGAGAATAATGATTTTTAATGAATATTGTTAAGGAGTTAAATGATAATGATGTTATGGATAAATAATTTGGAATTAATCTAAATGTTGAACCTTTACATGAGAATCCAAATGTTAATGCTGAAATTTGCATGGAACAAATGAATGAAGAAAGTAATCTTGTTAATGAATCTTTACCTCTAAGAATACCTCCTTCCATTTTGCATATAAAACCAATTCACTTAATTAAAATAATTGAAAAAATTATAAAACCAATGCCTAAAAAAATGTCTGAAAGAAATGTGAGAAGAAAAGATATGGGAATTTGAGATAATTACTTTGAGAAATTAAATGATACACAAAGATATTAATTATTTGTTACATTGATGAAATTAATTAAGATGAGACCTACAATGAAGACCTAGCATTAATAACATCTAATGTAGATGATCAAAATGTGACAAATTGTTGAAAATATACATAAAACATACCATAATGTAGGTGTCAACAAACACACCAAATATAATAATGCTACATGGCATGGCATGCACTTACTAATTGTATAGTAAGTGATAAAATATTTAATAAATGTTTGATTAGAAAAAAATTAGAGCTTTGAAGCTAAACATAAAAACACTAATGAAAGCAATAGGGAGACGCAAAAGTCTTGAGTCAACCAATAACACTGACTATTGGGCATTCTCTAGTAGACTCCCATGGAAAGAAAAGGATACATCTAATATTCTAAAAGAATTACTTGTAAAGTTTTGGAATGAGAACACAAGGGTGTCACGAATAGAAGAGATACAATAAAAATAAGAATAGGTTCTCATAATCATGAAGTGCATACAAAAAAATTCTTAGATATGAATCAAACACAATTGTTCTCTAAGTTTAAGAATGAAAATCCATAAATTAACATTAGCCAAATATTTTTTGAAATGAACAAACCCTTTTATGTGAAAATCAATCACTCACATACCACTTGTTGTTGTAGGCATCATGTTGAATTTTCAATGCATTATGATGCATTTTTTCAAGTATGTTTTGTTTTATATATTGACATCATGTTGCAAGATTTTGGATTAAATCTCCCATCAAAATCTACAAAGGAATTTATTCCTATGATATTTTGTGAAATATCAAATACAAAATTGTTTTATAACAAAACATGTTTGGATGGAACGTGCAACATATGTGGTAGCTTTTCAAAATTGAAAAGGTGTATCCATGAGGAGAGTACACATGCAATAGGAAAAGAATTAGTTGGTTTCAAAAATATAAATTTGTGGCATATCAATCAAAATATGGAAATGAATCTAAGAGGCGTGAGCTTGTTACAGAACACTTACCTGTATCGAATATATATGGTCAAATTCAAAGAGGAAATTGTTTATGAGTGTGAAATACACACATAGAGATCAATGGTTGGATGAAAAATTCAAAAGAAACATTCTCACTTGGTACTATTGTTTCAGTAGTTGACTTCACAGAGAATTACTCATTGCAGCCACAAATGGAGGTTATGTCATAATACTATAACTTATTGCAAGTTGCTATTTTCATGCATATAACTTTCATGCACTCTCCAGAAAATAGTGAACAAGATCAAAAAATATCAAGATAGTATAATTTCTACATCGGTGGTGATCGAAAACATTCCACATAATATGTGTAAGGGTTTTCCATTTTTATGTGGATTTGGTTGAGAGGAACATTGTTTTCAATCAATATTACATTTGGTTGGATAACTTCACATCACAATTCAAGAATGCATAGATGTTTTTTTGGCTAAGGATGCACATAACAATAGGTGTACAACATATTGAGAGTTTTACTGAGGTGGAACATGGGAAAGGAGAGATGATGGTGCAAGAGCATGTTTGAAAAGAGCCCTTGCAAGAGAATATTGAAGTTTAAATATGGTGCTAAATTTATAGGTGCAAAAATCATTGTTGATTGGTGTAACAAGAACATGAGCCATGAATTTCAATAGATTTCAATAGTTTATACATGTTTCTGGTTAATAGAGGAACAACATTTGACAAGCTATGAAGATTGTATGATAGTTACATAATCAAGTGATATGTACTCATTTTATAGTTTAAATGCAAGTTCTTGCACTATTCATACTAGGTGCATGGAATGTTTTTGCATATCATGCATTGATTTTGTGTGGAATGAATGTGAGTCACAACATTGGTAGATGAATATAATTTTAAACCTCTAATTCCAATCGACACATATCAAGTTCCACGGAATTACGACTTACAATTTCTTCAAATTGAATATGAAAACATCATCCGACTTTGACCAAGTCTCGATTTAGCACAACAAGGTACATACATGTCATGTTATAAATTTATAAATTATTAAATGATAATCTCTTAATTTATTTTAAATTTGACTTGAGTTTTACTTTTTGATGTAGGGCATGTTTTTACATTATTACAAAAAAATTTAATGAAGAGGGAACATATAACTTGTCTCGGTATGTAGAGGAAAACTAAAATTGACTTCCACATTCATTGTGATGAAAACTTTAAGCATCCCACTAGGTCGTGGTAGTCACCGGAACTTGGATTCGATGATATACTATCAAAAAATCAAATACTCGGTTGTTTGAAAACTATGAAATACATAAGAAGATACTTCACTATTCACATTTAGTTCTTACACCAAATACTAAATTAATCGAATATCAAGTTAGGTCATCAAACAAGAATCTATGGAAGGTTCATGAATCAAATCATGAAGCAATCCTCGCTACTTCCAAGAGTAGAGTTGATCCTTGCAGTTCATTAGATTGAATTTCCAAAGGTATGTTCACTTAAGATTAGATATACATCTACATGTGAATTTAATTTGAATATTTACTTTAATGATTTTGTTTAAATTTTGTAGGTTTTAAAATTCTATTTAATTTCTTACTAACATGCTTACGTAGGTTAGTGGTGCCAAAAAAGCTTCCACCTTCCCATGGTTTGCACTGTTAGTAGAAAATTATTTATTCTCAAGATAGAGAAGATAAAATAGATTAAATATTGGAAACGAATAACAAGCACAAATTCTCATTTCACCACCTATATTGTATGAATTTTTTTATTCACATGTTTCCTAGTACTTGTTCTAGATGCTCAAAATAATGTCTTGGACTTTTATAGGGTTATCAACACCAAAATTCCCTTCTAACAGTGTATTACCCTGTAATTTAACCCTTTAGTATGTTTCACATTGAAGGATTTTGGTCAAACTCAGTTATTATTTCACACCTATCTCATGCCTCTACTAGCTTCATGGTGTTGTCTGTTTGGTTGCACGAGCTTCCTTTCACAAAATATTGATATGGGAAACCTTAAAATGAGTCAAAATGGAGTATTTGTCACCATTTCTAACAATAGGATAGTGAGAGGACTCAATTGAGATGGGGAAAAATTTTCATTTGCAAAATATTACATTTACTTTTGACTCGTGGGAGTATTTGGCTTTTATTGTAAGTAATGGACAATGAGAAGACCAAATTGAGATGGGTAAAACTAAGACAAGAATTCGTAGAGGTCCTAATTTAGAGATGTAGGATTAGATGAGACTATACGGTGTAGGGTGTTGCCACCGCCGTAACAACGTTACACGTGCCCCAATGATGATACAGGTCTCCTCACAAGGTGTTTGGGATCTGAAAAATATCTCTAAGTATGCGTTAACATCCCGCATGCCCCGCTTATCCCCTACGTGCTTTGCTTTTTCCTTCCCCCTCTTTTCCTTTACTTTTTGGTCTTGATGTGAAACCCACCCCCCTCCTTCACGCATTTCACGCATTTTCTAGAATGCTCTTTTTAACACGACTCACGTAAAATTTCAACGTTTACCATCTTTTTTCACCACCTTTGCTTGTATTTATGATTCTGGTTCCCTGGAATAGTGTTTTTACATTGTTTATGGTTTAAGAGATCAAATTGGTTTTCACCTTTGGGTAAATGGGATTCTATAAATAGTTGGCTTGTGCTCAAGCAAATGGCCCCTCAAATTTGCCTCTCAATTTCTCATTTCAATAGCTTAGCCTTTCAATTTTGTTTAGGATTCATAGTTTCATTTGTTGTATGCATGGTTAGTGTTGTTTAGCTGTTAGGAAGCCACATAATCTTCTTGTGCTAGTGTAGTTACTATTTCATGCAATTCATTGGAATAGGATAGTTTGATTTTCAGTAGGAAGCCATTAAAGTTGCAGGTCTTGTTCATCAAGCAGGATAGTTTCAGGTTCTGGATGTTTTATGTTGTATGACTCATAATAAATCCCACTAGGAATTACATAAGCCAAGCTTTGTTCTCTTGCGCTATCCCTCTCCTACTCACATTGTATTCAGTCTGCATCCTAAGCTACCATTATTTCGATACCAACTTCTGTTGATGCTAACATCACACGCTTTTTGGATTCACGTGAGCACGAAAGAACGAGGAGATCATACTTGAGGGGACAAAGCCACACACAACTAGATTCGCCATTATTCTACAAAATCCAGGTTCAAGCTTTCAAAGTTCTAGTTAAAACATATCAAATAGAGTAGTTAATCATTTCATTTCAGTTAATCTCACTTTCGATATTGCCGGGAAGCTATGGGGATTGATAGTTTATGAGAAACTATGATTCACTCCTCACTTCTGAGGTAGGATCGAGAGTCTTTCAAATAGATTAGATCAGTTATCTGGTTATTTAGAATAGATTTACAACTACACAGAGAAAGTAGCTATACTCGGTTACTTTGTTTGTTTTAATTTCGTTATTAGTTTAGTTGTTAATTTCTAGATATATTAAATAATTGCTCTTTTAAATTTTGTTCAATAGTTTATCAAAAATATCAAATTTAGGAATATACATAGATATATCTTGACGTAGTTAATTTATTTTGTCATTAGTTAGATTTATATCATTTCTTTTTGCATGACAATCACGGGACCTAGAGAGCCCAGAGAATACGTATTCGAGCCAATCGTGCCTCAACCCAATCTTGTTACAGCAATAGCTGATATAGATTAGAATCTTAGAATCCAAGTCTTCCGAACAACAACAGACTTACAATAGATCAGCTCACAGTTAAGAGGGTTAAACATAGAAGATGACCAAGCACACACATTTTGGTCAAACCAGCCAAACTACAGATTACCCTAGATAAAAATCCACATGACTGTAGAAGGGCTTGAAAGAGAGAAAACGTTCGATTGTGACCCTTTGGTCCCATGACCCGGATGCGCAGAGACATTCTCACCGATATATAGACACTAGCTTAAGAATTCAGGTTGCCAGAACACTATAAGGTACTCTGAGAAGATTGCACAACTTGTAGTTCTAAACATAGAGGCCGAAAAGGCATACGACTATTGGATACTAGGGATTAGGGACTGATTCCACATGACCATAGCAGGTCCACAACAACCACGAATCTACGGTTGTGATCCACAAATCCCACAACCCAACGAGTCCACGAGTCGTCAATCCGATGTGATGTTGGCTTACACACATTAGTATTTAGATCCACTCCACTTCCACCTATCATCATCACACAGTTATCCTTGTTAGATATAACAGCTAACAAAGCTAAGGATTTCTAGACTAGACCGGAGAATCACCCATAGAGTCCACTATATCCATCATCCATCCTATGACCCTATCTGGAGATATACACAAAACAATCCCAGGTCATTTTCCCCATATCCCACAACCTATAGACGGATTACGCCTAGAGCTCGATATTGATTGGAGCCTTCGAGTAGTCATCCTCACCGACCGATCTATCATGCCAGTTCAGGTTAGGAGGGCCTTCTTTGCCTTAGATTCACAGATTCCATTAGTGCATGTCAAGACATAAGATTTCCTAACTAGCTTGTCTACATCCCACGCATAGTCCATCCCCACCGGCTGTCTCGGCATGACCTCGGGAGGTCGGGTGTGAGGAAGAGTTACTTGTAGATTCCCATGCTCACTTGTCACTTTTCCATCATACAAAATTGGTGAACCCGATGTGAAAAGAACAGTTGTTTCATTCTCTCACCTTTCCCCTTTTAGTGTTTCGTTTTCTTCCATCCACCTTCGCTCTTTCCCATTATTTTCCCATTATTCTGTGGGTATTCATATACCCCCCGAATATGTCAGGATTCGACATATGGCAGACCTCTCCTAGGTCTTGAAGCATATTACGATCAACTGAATAGACAGCCATCACCCTCGCTCTCAGCATGGGGTGACAATTATTCAACTAACCAATTGTCAACACAAACTCCGCTCCCAAGGACTAGATATAGTTCTTCTTTCCAAATAGAGGAGTTGGATCAGCTCACTCAAATGCAACACCCAGAGCCTTTAGGCTCGGACGCCATGACGTTTATAGGAGAATCTGGTTCATCTCCTCAGGTATTGCTTAGACCACAAATTAGTAGACAATCGGATCCATATCCATTTTTAGATAATGAACATTCAGTGCATTATGCCAGGAATGAACAACACTCTCGGAGTATGTACCCACCTATAGGAAGTTTACAAACACAACCCGGGGTCTCGTTTCAAGAAAACACCTCCATGCCACTACCTATAGGAAATACCCTCGGGAAACATGGCAAGGGCAATGATCAATTCATAGCGGGGTACCACATGCCTATACAACCTCAGGATATACAAAAATGCCACTAAGGAAAAATACTGTAACTTCACCAGATGAAGTCATCTCAACTTTAGTAGAAAAGGTTAGAGGGTTAGAGCTTGCTCAAGCAAGTCAAAATTCTCAATTCATGCAGGAAGGAAATTCCAATCCTCCACATCATCCTAGCCAAGTAGACCTCCTCACAGGAATAGGCATGTTGGGCATGCCTCCTCAGTATTCACAACAAATGCCAACTAGAACCACCATTTCTAACACCATTATTCGGTGGCAATATGTTACCTCCCGGTCTAGTACAAAATAATCCATTCCTAGGCAATACTCCTTCATACATAAACATGTATTCCAAATCACCACAAGGAGATGTGTTCTCCTCTCCTGGCATGTTTTCTCAACCACAGGGATTTCCTTATACCCCTGTAAAAATGCATACGCTATGCCATATCAACAACCCATTCCACCTCCACCCCCTCAGCAGGCACCATCGATGGTCGAAACCTATGCGATAGGGACTTATTCAGAATATTTGAAAGAACCCTTAGACTTCACTATATGAAGCATCATGCTTCCAAGACCTCTTCTTGATTTTCCCAAATACAAAGGGAAGGAGACCCGAATGCACATATCAAGGCCTATGCCACAACTATTCGAGAACTTGCTCCCTTGGGATGGGGTTGTTGCTAAAATATTTCCCAAAACATTAGAGGGCATTTCCCTCGATTGGTATTATAGAATACCTAAAGCTTCCATACATTCATTTAAACAACTCATTTTAGAGTTCATCAAGGCGTTTGACATGAACAAACTATTGAGAACAGGAATCAGGGAGTTCTTGCACATTAAACAAGAACACAATGAATATGTTGCTCACTTTATCCAAAGATGGCGTACAGTCCTTTATTCTTCGGCAAGTGCTCCAAATATGGACCAAATGGAACTATGTGATTTATTCCTTCATTCTCTCAGTAGAGAGGTAAAGGAAGAAGTCCAAAAGTTCCCACTAAGGACTTACGATGAAGTACTTGAGAGCTCTCTGAATAGATCAAGCGGCAATAGATAGCGGTCACAAGATGTATGGAACAAATGGGAGGCTAATCACCCCTAGCCAGAATACTACGACTTATCCTACTACCACAAACATCAATCAAGGACCTAAGATCCTTAACAAAAATCACGGCATAACCACAGATGGAGTAACTGACCAAGCTAAAAAGGCCAATGTTGTAAATACTCCACCACCGATTAATAATCAATGAAACAACAACTTTACCCCAACAATCAATACGGTGGATTTTAATCATCCACAACAACAACAACAACAACAAAGGCGGATCCAGACACACGGTCCAAGTCAAAATTCAACTGGATATCAAAACCAAAACCAAAACCAAAAACAACAAATGCAAAACTTTAATCCTAATAGGCAATGGTTTGATCAGAGTTTTGGACCACAATATGTACCAAACCAACAACCTAGGAATTACAATCCTAACTTGTATTGTGGTTTCCACAAAATTCGAGGCCACGACACTAGGACTTGCCACGATTACAATAAGTTCATGCAACGCTTGCCAGAGGAACAAAGACAACTTTTCATAGATATGTTCTTGGCAGACCCCGCATCACCAAACTAATACTTTTACGGGGTATTTCCCTCAAAATGCACCCCTCAAGATCTTCAACGATCCACTCCCAAATCACAATAACAACAAATTAAATCCAAATGGGATGAATAAGAGCATAATGGCAGGAAACAATGATCATGAAGCCTCGACTTCACTAAACCCACCAGTTGCACCACAATTAGGGAGTCAGCCATGACCCAAGATAGTCGGTTTAGTGGAGTTAGACACCGAACTACACGTAGAAGCTGTAACAAGGACACGAGAGTATTCCTCTCAGCCAAATCCAAGTTACCCACTAGAGGCAGATAACATCCAACAAATATTAGTAAAACCTGTAGGTGCCTATGATTTAATTAATGACCTAACAAAAACCTTCTCTCACATCTCCTTTTTGGATTTATTGAAGAACTCTCCTGCCCACAGGGCTGCTCTTTTAGAAGCATTAGGTTTAGGTCATTTAATTAACATCACTCCACCTCCCAAAACACAGGTAAACCATATAGACTTTGATATCCACCCTCCGGGGCAGCCGGATAGGGATATCGAGTTTATATTCAAAATAAACAAAATGCCAATAGACGCTGAGATTGCATGCAGAGGTGATCCAGCCTTACATTTGCAAGTGTGGGTTTATAACAATTACGTTAAACATGCAATGGTTGATGATGGGGCAGCAGTTAACATAGTCCCCTTCTCTTTCCTTCAAAAGCTAGGGTATGGAGAAACAAATTGTTCCACGACTCGGAATACGCTAAGAGGCTATGATAGCCTTAAAGCCACTGTCAATTGGGACTATAATACTACCAGTCACCTTAGGACCCAAAACAATCCTAACTGAGTTTTATATTATAGATCGGAAACCAACTATAATATGATCCTCGGCCATTGGATACACCGTATGAAGGCAATCCCTTCTACATTATTCCAAGAAGTAAGATTCTTGCACTTAGGAAAGGTATTCGTAGCCAAAGGTGATCCAAAACCATTCGATATACACCTAGCTGACTTAAAGAAAAGGCCGGTGTTCACTCTGAGTTTGAACTCCCAACAAACCAACTTAATAAACCAACCGACGCGAAACCAGAAGAAAAGTTGGTACCTACAACAGAACTAGAAACTATGAGCCTAGTCAAGAATATCCCAGCCCTCAAGGATGAGGCTAACATTGTCAAAATAGTATCATTAGGAACTACTGCGAAGATTGTCAATTGCTAGAACAGGATCTACCAATTTTCCTACCATTTGATTATATAGGCATGGGATATACCCTAGGTGTTGGTTCTCTTCCAGCAGAGGATCTCTGCATGGTAGAAGTAACCAAAACCGAAGAAGTTGATGTAGCAAAATGTCCCAACATCCATCTTCCCAACTAAATATTGGACTCTCCATTTCGATGGAGCTAGATGTCATTATGGGGTTGGGGCAGGTGTGATCTTTACTTCACCCGAAGGAAAGATCTTACCATTCACCTTTAAATTAAACTTTGAATGTACAAACAATGGCACTAAATACGAAGCCCTCCTCCTTGGCCTCATCCTAGCTAAAAGGCTCGGTGTTAATGACATCAGGGTGTTAGGAGACTCTCAATTAGTAGCAAACCAAGTCTCTGAGGTGTATGAGACCAGAGCTGAACACTTACAGCTCTACAAAACAACAGTATTAGATTTGAGCAAAGAGTTTGACTTCATATCAATTGAAGCAATCCATGAGAACAAAATCTTCTCACAGATTCGATAGCAACCTCAGCTTCACGTTTCACTCCAAGCAGTGAGTTGGAGGACACCCATTTCATAGTATCCCTTCACACTGAACCATTAGTGAAGAAAATGTCAAACCCACTTTTAACAAACATAGCTGAGAACAAATCTACTAGCTTAGATCACGTTGATAGTGATAGAGCTACTCTTGATTACTTAAATGCCTATGCAGCGTTACATCTCACCCATCATGTGGTAGATTTGTCCTTAATCCCACATTCATCTTCCTACTTTGGAATCCCATGATAGAGCTTCCCCCACAAAAAGAACTCGGCATATACATGGTAGAGAATGGAGAAGATCTAGAACTACCTCCAGCCCCACCTGAGTTTGAAGAAGGTAACACTTCTTTAATCGAAGAAATGATTGATATTAACATCGAAATGGAGGATGAACCAAAGATCTTAAAACTAGGATCTTCGTTAACTCCAGAAGAAATAGAAATACACACTCAAATCCTCAAAGAACATCAAAAGGCTTTTGCATTTAATTATAAAGAAATGACAGGGGTTGCACCACACATCGCGGTACATAACCTCATCACCAAATCAGATGCAAAGCCAGTTAAACAAAAATCGAGGCCAATGAAACCCAAGGTGGCTCTCATGGTGAAGGAAGAAGTAATGAAACTCCTCCAAGTAGGATTCATCAAGCCAGTTGATTATTCTCAGTGGATATCTAATATCGTTCCCGTTCTCAAAAAGAATGGGAAGATACACATTTGCATAGATTTCTGAGACATTAACAAAGCATGCCCCAAGGATGACTTCCCATTACCATCCATTGACGTCATCATTGACACAACAACTGGGTTTGAGCTTTTGTCTCTCATGGATGGATTCTCAGGATACAATCAAATCAGAATATCCGAACAAGACCAAGCCAAAACCACATTTATAACTCCTTGGGGAACTTATTGCTACGTTGTTATGCCATTCGGTCTCAAGAATGTTGGTGCTACATACCAACGGGAAATGACATATATATTTCATGATCTTATTCACAAAATCATGGAATCCTACGTAGATGACTTGTTGGCCAAAGCCAAGAAGCGTTGTGATCACCGGAAGTGCTCCGCATCATTCTTTCATGTTTAATAGAATATGGAGTCACACTAAACCCAGAAAAATGTGTATTTGGTGTGACAGGAGGGAAGCTCCTAGGTTACATTATATCGTCACGAGGGATCGATGTAGACCCAACCAAAATCCAGGTTGTTCTTGAAATGATCCCACCATCGGATGAATCTGAATCAGGTCATTTCTTGGGAAACTTGGTGCAATCCGAAGATTCATCCCAGATTTAAGCTTTGCCATTCATCCAATCAACAATCTACTCAAGAAAGAGTATAGTATCGATTGGACCAAAGACTACAATGAGGCTTTCAAAGCAGTTAAGCATTTCTTGTTGTCACCACCTACGCTAATGCCTCCTAAGCCAGACCACCCTTTAATCTTATATTCATGAGCTACCAATGTCTCACTAGCCTGCATGCTAGCTCAAGAAGATGATGACAAGAGAGAACGTGTGATCTATTTTATTAGCCAAACATTACTTGATTATGAGACACGTTATACAAGTAGAGAGAGAGAATGCCTCACCATAGTCTTCGCAACCAAATGCTTAAGACATTACATGCTAAATCAAGAAACAAGGGTCATTGTAAAAATAGACCATTTACTGAACCTTCCTCACGCAAGGGTCCTTGTCTAAAAAGGTTGGATGCTTTATAACCTTAATGGGTGAATTCAATTAACATTTGTAAATCAAAAGTCCATTAAGGGACAAATCATTGCAGATTGGTTAGCTGATAACCCATTAGACGGAGGTGATCTAGTAGATCTGGACTTTCCCGATGAATGCATATACTACGTCGAAACTAGACCTCCCATCTCTGAATGTCCATGGTATACTGATATTATTAATTATATCATGGGCCATGCATATCCAAAAGGTGCTACACCACAACAAAGAAGGTGGTTACGCATTATCATGGCTAAATACGTTATTATAGAACAAGTGCTCTATCGTAAGGCTTTCGATGGAATGCTTCTAAGGTGTGTTGACACAAAAGAATCCAAGAAGATTCTCCACGAATCTCACAGTGGAATATGTGGAGGCCACTTTGGTGGTCACGCCACCACTCACAAAATACATCGGATGGGCTATTTCTGGCCCACTCTAGAGCACGATGCAGTAGAGTTTGTACGTAAATGTCATAAATGCCAAGAATTTTCCCATGAGATTCACATGCCGGCAAAATCTCTACAACCAATCGCAAATCCATGGCCCTTTTCTACATGGGGCCTAGATTTGATAGGGAAATTCTCTCCCTCATCTACAGATGGCCATAACTTCATAATCACGGCCACCGAGTATTTTACCAAATGGGTAGAGGCTATGCCTCTTACCACTGTACCAGGTTCCGTGATCGCCAAGTTCATTTTGAACCAGATCATTTGTAGGTACGGTGTCCCACAAATCATTATCTCAGATAATGGGACTTCTTTTAAGAATGACGAGGTTCATGAATTATGTAATAAATTTAAAATAAGCCATCATATAGCCTCCCTGTATTACCCTCAAGCCAATGGACAGGCTGAAGCAACAAACAAGACATTAAAAGCTATTCTCCTTAAAATGGTAAAAGAAAATAAATGAGATTGGCATTTAAAGTTATACCCGGCCTTGTGGGCCCACCGAACCTCAATAAGAACACCCACAGGAGCAACTCCTTTCTCATTGGTATTCGGAGCAGAAGCAGTTCTCCCACTTGAGGTTGAAATACCCAGTCTCTGTATCTCACTACAAGAGATTACGGATGAAGAAGCTTATAGAGAAGCACATCTCTCTCAACTAGAAAGCCTAGATGAGGCCAGGTTAGATGTTGAACAATGGCATAGAGTCTATGCTGACCGGATGTGCTGGTAGTATAATAAAAAGGTCTATGAACGAGATATATATGAAGGAGATCTAGTTCTAAGACTAGACAACCGGATCGATAAAAAGACCGGTGAAGGAAGGAAATTCCAGCCCAAATGGTTGGGCCCATACCAAGTCACAAAAGACTATGGAAATGGTGCATATCTCTTATGTACACTAGAAGGTGAGGAATTTGGTGAAACTGTCAATTCCCTACACCTTAAACGATTCTATGCATAAGCGACCAGCACTATTTGTATAATTATATCTACATTGCATCTTCATGTAGTTAGGTTCATTTTGTCCACTTGTTTCATACAATTTTGTGATCAAGGAACTTATTCTCAAAGCAATTCATTACAAACTTCTGATGGTATTGGCATTAGCATTCCAATCATACTTCTTCATTTTCATAACATCATCACCATTTCAAAATCATTTCATCCATATAAAGCTAGATATGACAAAGTCTTAATGGTAACCATACCAAGGTCTGCATGCTTGTTCTCACTTTTGGTTTCTCCCTAGGATAGGTGTCTTGCCTATGGTCTATTCTAGAAGCTTCATAGTGTCACATCTATCCCATATGCATATCTCTTTGGAAATAAGAACATACTGACATTTTGCTCAAATATATAAGTCAAACATAGATCAAACAGAAAATTTTATTTTACACATTTCCTTTCCCTACCAACCTTCGGTGATGAGCTTGCATCTCTTACTAGTGACGTAGGGTTGGGAAAGGATGGGAATGCCCTTACTCACCTATACCTTGTCCATGGTGATAAGCCCACGCTTCTTACTAGTAGCATGGGGCAAGGTGTAGGGGGTCCTCTTGACAAATAAATGTTGAAGGTCATAAGCAAAACAATTCAAATAAACCTTTGAAATCTTGAGTCAAAAACAAATGAATCAGATGTCCAAAATTCCAAGAGAGCTCAAAACCCCAAAAACCAGATTTTGTCTACCATGTGGCCATCTACGGATCTAAGTCTAGATAAACCGCAAAGCAAGTAGCATTCTAAAACTATGGAGTCACTTGAGTAGAGTAGGTTTGTAGCATCCTAATTTGGTTCCACCAAATCTTTGTCTATCTCTCATCACTATCATTCAACAAATTTCATAGCTTGTGCCCTTTCTAGCTCTCGGTGATGAGCCCTCGCATCTTACTAGTTGCGTGGAGTTAGGAATGGGGCAAGTTCATCTGCTCATCATACCGGTTTATCATCTCATTTTGTCAAAAAAATATGAAGTACCAAACAATTGCTTATAGAAACTAAAGTTCAAGATCACATTATGTCTACATTATCATATATCAACATCACAAAATACAAAAAGAAAGAAAGCACTTGTATCATTTGTTCTCCACTGCATACATTCTGAAAAGCATATAAAAATGACATTATAGTTTACATGTGAAATGAATCATAAAAACATAGATACCAAGAGTCTGATCCAAAAATAATATATATATATATATATATATATATTATATATATCAACGTTTCCTGTACAATGCCATCATGCGCTAAGCATGGTCAAAATGCTCAAAGAGCCCAAAAACAAAATACATCATATAAATAATCTAAGAGAGCCAAGTGGCTTCTCAACCCCTATGAGATCCCTCTGAAGGTGCACACCCACGTCTAGGACTCCAGCTACGCCGCACTGCTCTGAGTGCACGGAGGGCTCACGATCCCGAGGAGCAGCTGCGGCCTCACCATGAGAGTGACTCCTCATCAGCTCTCTGTGTCTTGTATCCTGCCAACTCGGTATGGAGGGTAGACACCATCCTGGCCACATGCCAGATAGGGGCAAAAATGTCGGTATGCCTACCAGCTGTTGAGGGCTCCCCTGCATCCACGGATAGCTCCACATGGGTCTTCTCCATGGGGATCATCAGGGTATCGGTGCATACCCGGTGAATCAAGTCTCGCCACTCGTCAGCAGTCTCTGCAAGAAAAGGAGAAAAAAAATTAGAAATACTCAAAAGATAAAAACAAAAGTAAACAAAAGGAGAGATAGCAACTAAGACAATCATAGCTAAAAACAAACATTAAAGAGAAGGATGATAACTCACTCGGATCTCCGGGCCTCCAAGATGGATCTCTAGGGTCAACACCTACCACAGATGCCGCCACTGACTGATGCACTCCTCCTGTGCCTGGGCCACATAACGTCCTACTACGGACTCATCCTCTCCACCCAAGCCCTGAGAAAGTGGCTCCTCTGAAGCTAGGGTCACCCTCTCCGCACTCTGCTCCACCCTCTCCACCTGTAAGATATCCTAAGTGTCATGCCACTCAGGATCGTTGTCCTCCTCTCTCGACTCACTGACCTCAGCCTCGGTCTCCTCCTCCATCTCTCCCCCTGAACTCCTCGGACTCAGAGTCTATATCAATGGGGTCATCGCTATGTGGGCGGGACCGGCGGCAATCTGAAGTAAGGGTGCCTGAGGAGCACCGGCTCTCCCTCGAGCACGTACTACCCTCCTAGCTGCAATGGGGACACCAGGAGTAACAACTTGTCCAACCCCGGCCTCTAGGACCTCCTCTAGCCTCCCGGACCGATCTGTATACTGGCACCACTAGGGGAAGCATACCCACGTAAGGAAGGCCAAACTACTGAGGCACTCGACCAAAAGGATGTATCTCCACCTTCCCCATCCTGTCCACAAGCTGCCCTGTGGTGGAGCAAGAAATCAAAGTAAGAGCCTCCTCACCCCATAACCCTGCCATGGCCTGATAGGGTGTGGCCTCCATGTCATCAGTGGTCAAGGAGGTGACTGGCTGGTGGGGTGCTCTGAGCACCGACATATCTGTCCATCTGGCTGCCCTCACGGCTCCGGGATCTGCCACCTCTACACCTCTCCCATAGGGGATGAAACACTCATAGACCCAGCTCATAACTAGGGTCGATGGCTCAATGACTGCCCCTATAAATGAACCACCCGGTATAGATCATGATAAGTGGTCCCAAGAATGTCGGCTCCCCAGGCGTAAATCCGGCCATGTCCCTCAATCTGTGTAATGATGGGGGACCAGCAATAAAGTAAAGTGTCTCCTCCCTTGTCCCCGATCAATCTCGAGGCAAGGATCCCCATAATGGCTTGGCAAATCAAGGGGATAGGCAGGCTAGGAATAGATCGGACCCTCACCCCCTTCTTCGAACCAGTGGAGATAATTGCGTCTCCCATATATGAAGCCCACTGTGCTATCTGAGCCCGTGAACCTGCTTTGTCTCAAGTGTGAGTCATCTCCCGATGATCGGGACCCCAAGATGTGGTAAACATCCTCCAAAGTAATGGTCCACTCACCTTTGACTCCTGGAAATCGGAAAGTGTTCCGATCAGCATCCCAATATGAAAACAAGTCACAAAGTATGTGACTAGAAGGTGCAACATGTGGGACCCGTGATATGCGCAATATACCGGCCCTCAAAGAGTGTCCTGCTCATCCTGAGAAAGGGCATCCAATACTGCTTTGGAAATCACACTCACACTCTCTCTCTCGGCTCCATCGGATATACTCCTCCTTCACCTGCATACACCCAAAAACACAAAAAAAGTAAGTTAGTATTCAAACGACATTAGAAAAATCATGAAAACATATAAGAATGCTAGAAACATAAAAATGAATTCAAATAAGTGTTGTTTATGCATTACCGTGAAGGGACCACACACCACCTTAGAAGGGGGCGGTTCCGTAATCACCACCTTAAAGGTGGTGGTCTTGTAACCACCACCTGATCAGGGCGGCGGTCGTGACCCTGTGTAACCGCCACCCTGCTCAGGGCGGCGGTCGTGTCCCAAATTTCCACACGGAGTCACGTGCCCTAAAAATGCCTAAAAAAAACAAAAATAAAGACTATTTTGACCAAAACAAAGCCTACCCATTAGGCACCCCCCCTAAGTGACCCTATTAAAACTGACATTTTCAAAAATAATCCCCCCATGACAAAGATTTCACCATTTTAACATTTTGGGGATAAAAATGGTAAATCGAGAAAAACTAACCTATGATCTCATGGGTCGGTGTTCCGCTCATGGAGGCATGATCACAATCTCGTCCCGAAAATTTTTGACTATACTCTCGTCAGAAACCATCACCGTGGGTCCCAGAGCTCAAAATCAATCAAATCGACACGCGTAAATGAATAGGAAAATGGGCCCACTTTTACATATATAGCATCTTGACTTGTTTTGAATGCCCCTTTTTCATAGGTTTGGAGCACCGACGGAGGTAAGTTCTTATCCCCGCACAAATGGTATGTCCTCATTTCATATTATTTTAGTATTTATTTTCCGATCTATTTTGTCTATCTGCACTTGATTCCTCTTTTCATTTTGTAGGTAGCGGGAATCTTGAGAGGGCATCATTTCGACACACGGGCGTATCAGGTATAATTTCTTACTTCCCATTTTGGGACCACCATACTCGGACCCACCATTTTACGCCTCTTCATGGCTAAAATGCTTCTCCGAGGGGGCAATATGTACGTACCCAAAATTGTAGGGTGCTGCACCACCGAACAACGTTACACGTGCCCCAATGATGATACAAGTCTCCTCGCAAGGTGTTCGGGATCTAGAAAAGCTCTCCAAGTATGCATTAACATCCCATGCCCCGCTTAGCCCTTGCGTGCTTTTTTTTTTTCCCCCTCCCTCCTTTCCTTTGCTTTTTGGTCTTGATGTGACAAAACCGCCACCTTGCACAGCGGCGGTCTCATGACCGCCGCCTGGCAGCGGGCGGTCCTTGTAACCACCGCCACCTGCTCAGGGTGGCGGTCCTTCACGCATTTTCCAAAATGTTCTTTTAATAACGACTCATGTAAAATTTCAATGTTTACCAGCTTTTTTTCACCACCTTTGCTTGTATTTATGATTTTGGTTCCCTGAATAGTGTTTTTGCATTGTTTATGGTTTAAGAGATCAAATTGGTTTTCACCTTTGGGTAAATGGGATTCTATAAATAGCTGGCTTGTGCTCAAGCAAATGGCCCCTCAAATTTGCCTCTCAATTTCTCATTTCAATAGCTTAGCCTTTCAATTTTGCTTAGGATTCATAGTTTCATTTGTTGTATGCATGGTTAGTGTTGTTTAGCTGTTAGGAAGCCACATAATCTTCTTGTGCTAGTGTAGTTACTATTTCATGCAATTCATTGGAATAGGATAGTTTGATTTTCAGTAGGAAGCCATTAAAGTTGTAGGTCTTGTTCGTCAAATAGGATAGTTTCAGGTTCTGGATGTTTTATGTTGTATGACTCATAATAAATCCCACTAGGAATTACATAAGCCAAGCTCTGTTCTCTTGCGCTATCCCTCTCCTACTCACATTGTATTCAGTCTGCATCCTAAGCTGCCATTATTTTGATACCAACTTCATTGATGCTAACATCACACGCTTTTCTGGATTCACGTGAGCACGAAGGAACAAGGAGATCATACTTGAGGGGACAAAGCCACACACCATCGGATTCGCCACTGTTCTATAAAATCCAAGTTCAAGCTTTCAAAGTTCTAGTTAAAACATATCAAATAGAATAGTGAATCATTTCATTTCAATTAATCTCACTTTCGATATTGCCGGGGAAGCTGTGGGGATTGATAGTTTCTGAGAAACTATGATTCACTCCTCACTTCTGAGGTAGGATCGAGAGTCTTTCAAATAGATTAGATCGGTTATCTGGTTATTTAGAATAGATTTACAAACTACATAGACAAGTAGCTATACTTGGTTACTTTGTTTGTTTTAATTTCGTTATTAGTTTAGTTGTCAATTTCTAGATATTTTAAATAATTGCTCTTTTAATTTTGTTCAATAGTTTATCAAAAATACAAAAATAGAGAAGAATATACATAGATATATCTTTACATAGTTAATTTATTTTGTCATTAGTTAGATTTACATTGTTTCTTTTGCATGACAATCACGGGACCTAGAGAGCCCAGAGAATACGTATTCGAGCCAATCGTGCCTCAACCCAATCTTGTTACAAATAGCTGATATAGATCAGAATCTTAGAATCCAAGTCTTCCGAACAACAACAGACTTACAACAGATCAGCTCACAGTTAAGAGGGTTAAACATAGAAGACGACCAAGCACACACATTCTAGTCAAACCAGCCAAACTACAGATTACCCTAGATAAAAATCCACATGACTGTAGAAGGGCTTGAAAGAGAGAAAACATTCGATTGTGACCCTTTGGTCCCATAACTAGACACAGGAGACATTCTCACTGATATAGACACTAGCTTAAGAATTTAGGTTGCCAGAACACCTGTAAGGTACTCTGAGAAGATTGCACAACTTGTAGTTCTAAACATAGAGGCCGAAAAGGCATATGACTATTGGATACTAGGGATTAGGGACTGATTCCACACATGACCATAACAAGTCCACAACAACCATGAATCTACGGTTGTGATCCACAAATCCCACAACCCAACGAGTCCACAGGTCAATCCGATGTTGATGCTGGCTTACGCACATTAGTATTTAGATCCACTCCACTTCCACCTATCATCATTATCACACAGTTATCCTTGTTAGATATAGCAGCTAACAAAGCTAAGGATTTCTGGACTAGACCAGAGAATCACCGTAAGAGTCCACTATATCCATCATCCATCCTATGACCCTATCTGGAGATATACATGAAACAATCCCAGGTCATTTTCCCCGTATCCCACAACCTATAGATGGATTACGCCAGAGATTGATATTGATTGGAGCCTTCGAGAAATCATCCTCGCCGACCAATCTATCACGCCGATTCGGAGTTAGGAGGGCCTTCTTTGCATTAGATTCACAGATTCCATTAGTGCGTGTCGAAGACATAAGATTTCCTAACTAGCTTATCTACATCCCACGCATAGGTGCCACAAAGATTGAGAAATCATTCGGTGAACTTATAGCCTTTTTTCTCTCAAGGATCATAAGGGATTATACCCAATTGACGTATCCTGAAAGCACCGAGATCATTGGTCACCAAAAAAAATCCTCCCCAAGCATTTAATAGGCCACCCCGAGACATGGGGGTAGTCCATTCGGTGTCATGAGATTATGTTTGGTAAATATTGTATTGGGCAGCCATACACTTACTCAGTTTGAAGTATTTGACATCATTGCAAACAATAGGACAATGAAAAGATACATTTGGGATGGGTAAAAATGAGACAAAAATTCATAGAAGGTCCTAATGTAGAGGTGTAAGATCAAATGAGACCTTTCAAGGTACCACAAAGACTGATGTATCACCTAGTGAACTTATATCTTCTTTTGCTCTTAGGGATCTTAAGGGACTACACTCGGTGACATAGCCCATACTCACCAAGATCATTAGGTACCAAAATTAAGCCTCCCAAGTTTTTACTAGCCACCCCAACACATGTTCATAGTCGGTTTGGTGCCATGAGCTTCCATTTGTAAAATATTACATTGGACAACCTTACACTAACTCGGACTAGAGTAATTAACATTGTTGAAAATAATAGAACAACAAAAAGACCAAAATGATATAGGGAAAAATGACATAGGTATTTGTAATGGGTCCCAACATAGAGTTTTAGGATCAGAAGAGACCTTTCAAGGTACCACAGAGACCGAGAAATCACCCGTCAAACTTATAGCCTTTTTCTTAGGGATTTTAAGGGAACTACACCCGATCGACGTAGCCCAAAAGCACCAAGATTATTGGAAACTGAAAAGAAGACTTCCAAAGCATTTAACAGGGACACCCCGAGGCATATGCATAGTCCTTTTAGTGTCATGAGATTCTGTTTGTAAAATATTACGTTGGACAACCTTACACTGACTCAAACTGGAGTATTCAACACCTTTACAAACAATAGGAAAGTAAGAAGACCAAATTGATATGGGGAAAACTGAGTCGAGGAATTCGTAAAGGGTCCCAATACAAAGGTGTAGGATCAAATGATACCTTATAAGGTACCACATAGAACGATAAATCACCCGGTGAACTTATATTGTTTTTTTCTTTCAGGGCTCTTAAGGGACTACATCCGGATGACATAGCACGGAAGCATTGGGATTATTGGGCAATGAAAAAAGCCTCCCAAAGCATTTACTAGGAAACCCCGATGCATGTGCATATTTAATTTAGTCCCATCGATTATGTTTATAAAATATTGCATTGGAAAACCTTATAGTCACTCACAAAGTGGAGCATTCGACACCGTTGCAATCAATAGGACATCGAGAGGAAAAATTGAGCTGGGTAAAACTAAGATAGGATTTTTAGAGGGTTTCAAGATGGAGGTGTAGGATCATATCGACATTTCAAGGTGTCATGAAGACTTAGAAATCAACCGGTGAACTTATAGCCTTTTTTTCTCTCAGGGATCTTAAGGGACTACACCAAGCCAACATAGCCTAGAAGCATCGGGATCGGTGGGAACTAAAAAAATCCTCCCTAAGCATTTACCAGAGCCACCTTAATGTGTGTACACAATTGATTAGGTGTTATGAGCTTCAAATGCTACATTGGATAACCTTACACCGACTTAGACTAGAGTATTTAGTACCATTGTAAACAATAGGACAACAAGTGGACTGAATTGAGCTAGGGAAAACTTATATAGGATATCATAGAGGGTCCCAACACAAAGGTGTAGGATCATATGAGACATTTCAAGGTGCCATGGAGACCATGGAATCACCCAAAAATTATACATTTTTTTCTCTCGGGTATCTTAAGAGACAACATTTGGCCAACGTAGTCTGGAAGCATTGATATCATTAGGAACTGAAATTAATCCTCCCCAAGAATTTACAAAGCCACCCTAATGCATGTGTGTATTTGATTTGGTGTTAGGAGCTTTCGTTTGTAGAATATTGCATTGGAAAATCTTACATTGACTCAAAATAGATTATTTGGCATCATTACAAACAATAGGATAATGAGAGGGCAAAATTGAGATGGCGAAAACTGAGATAGATTATCATACGGGGTCTCGATATAGAGGTGTAGAATCATATGATATTTTTCAAGGTGCCATAGAGACTGTGAAATCACCAAATGAACTTATAGCCTTTTTTTCTCTCATGGATCTTAAGGGACTACGCTCGTCGACATTTTTAGGAAGCACGAGAGATCATTAGGAACCAAAAAAACCTCTCTAACGATTTAACATGCCACCTCGATGCATTTGCGTAGTCAATTTGGTGCCACAAACTTCCATTTGCAAAATATTGCATTGGAAAACCTTAAACGACTCATACTTGAGTATTCTTTACCATTACAAACAATAGGACATCGAGGAATTGATTCAGGGGAAAACCTAGAAAGGATTTCATAGAGGGTTATGACACGGAGGTGTAGGATCAAACGAGACCTTTCAAGGTACCACGGAGACCGAGAAATCACCTAGTGAACTTAGAGATTTTTTTCTCTCAGGGATCTTAAGGAACTCCATCCGAGAGATGTAGCCCAGAAGTACCGTGGATCATTATGAACCTAAATGAACCCTCCCTAAGCATTTATCAGGCCACCCTAACACACATGAGCATTCATTTTGGTGCTACAAGATTATGTTTGTAAAATATTACATTACACAACCTTGCAATGAATAAAAATGGAGTATTCAACACCATTACAAACAATAGGACAATGAGAAGACCAAATTCATCTATGGAAAACCAAGACATGATTTCATAGAGGGTCCTAACGTGGAGGTGTAGGATCGAGACGGACCTTTCAGGTGCCACGAAGACCATGAAATCACCCAACGCACTTATATACTTTCTTTCTCTTGGGGATCTTAAGGGACTACACCTGACCGACAGCGTAGCCTAAAAGCATCGGGATCATTAGGTATTAAAAAATCCTCCCCAATCATTTACCAGGAAACCTCAATGTGTGTACACAGTCGGTTCATTGCAACGAGATTTTGTTTGTAAAATATTGCATTGGAAAACCTTACAATGACTTAGACTGGAGTATTCAACACCATTTAAAATAATAAGATAATGAGAGGACCAAATTGAGCTAGGGAAAACTGATACATTTTTTCATAGAGGTCCTAACATGGAGGTGTAGGATGAGATGTGACATTTCAAGGTGTCACGGAGACTGAGAAATCACCCGATGAACTTATAGCCTTTTTTTCTCTCAAGGCTCTTAAGGGACTACTCCCAGGAAAAGTTGTTGGGCAAGCACGGGATTGTTGGGCACTAAAACAAAGCCTCCACAATAATTTAATAGGCCACCTTGACATGTGTTTTTATTTGGTTCGAGTGTCATGAGCTTTCGTTTGTAAAATATTACATTTCTGACCTTATAATGACTCATATTGGAGTATTTGACACCATTGCAAATAATAGGACAATGAAAGGAATGAATTGAGATAGTGAAAAGCAAGAATTATTTTTGTATAGGGTCCCAACATAGATGTGTAGGATTAGACAAGACCTTTCAAGGTGCCACGGAGACTGAGAAATCACCCAACAAACTTATATCCTTTTTTTCTCTCAGGGATCTTAAGGGACTACGTCCAGATGACATTCCCAAGAATCCTAAGGATTGTTGGGCACCAAAACAAATCCTCCCAAGCATTTACCAAGCCACCTTGATTCATGTGAAAAGTCCATTCATTTCCATGAGATTCCATTTTGGTCTCAGGGGTCTTAAGGACTTTCAATTTGTAGATCTCTCTTTCTCCCTCTCACTCGCTCTCTCTTTCTCATTCTCTCAATTTCTCTATCTCTCTCTCTCTCTCTCTCTCTCTCTCTCTCTTGGTCTCTCTCTCTTTCTCATTATTTATTTTTATTATAGGAGGTCTTGAGGTCCTTAGAGTGTCTCTAGGGTTCATTTCATAATGTTAAATTCAGTCCAAATATTCAAAAATTCAAATTTAGAGTAGGTATATGTAGGGAGTCTAGATGGTTTAAGGGTTGGTGTCAAGTGTCTAGTCTATTGAATAATTTTTTAGACTATTTATGCCCCTATATGCCCTAAATCTATACCAATTTTTTGTAGACAAGATTGTCTCAGGAGGAGACCTAATTTGTAAGAACAATTTAGTCAAAACAAATGCTTAAAGTTTGAGTTTGAACCTGAAACTTCTTGGGCAAGTGAAATAGGGAAAAGGGTATCCTAAAAGCTCTTGAGTTAGTCTTGAAACCCTCTAAGTGAGAAAATAAGTTTTAAAAACCCTCAAGGAAGGGCTATAAGGATCAAAATTCGGTGTAGAATGAGGTGGTGGAGATGGGAAATAAAAATTTTCCTACACCTTAAGGGGCCTAAAGGGTGTCTAAAACATATATCTCTTAGTCTTGGAACCTTGTGGTTTATTCCCAACATGAACTCATGAATGAAATTGTTTCAATCTAAGAAAAACATGATAGTCTAGGAGTTTGAGTAAAAGCTAATGTTTACTTTGATTCTCATCACTTGGAAAGTTGTCATGGTGTGAAAAGAACATGGTAGAAGACTCTTGAAGTGAAAAAAATTAGTTAACCTATATAAAATAATCAAATTTTATTCTTTGCATCAATTTAATTCTCAAATACATGAGTAAATGGATGAAGAACTATATCTAGCCATCTTCCTTAGAGAAAAATCAACACTTTCATTCAAAGAAATTGTACATCCTGCATTGTATTCTCTCATGCTCTCTCTTTCTCCTTACCAAGCTCACTCTATCTTTCTCTCACTCTCTCTTTCTCTCTCACTTTTTCTCTCTCTCCACCCCCTCTCTCTCTTTCTCTCTTACTTTCTCTCTCACTCTTGGTGATAAATGTGTACTTTTGGTAAATGTTCTTTATCATTTTTGATTGAAAGAGATGAAATCACTTAAATAATGAATATGGATACTTAGTCATTATTATTATGAAACCACAAAAAATATAAAATTCAATAATATATCTTATAATTTGAATTAAAACTTTGAACCTCCTCTAGAAAAGGTTCTCTAAACATATATTTTGCACCTCCATATTATGAGAGTTAAACTTCGACACTCATATGAACACGAATATATAATCGTAATTGGTCTAGCTTGACCTTGTCAAAATATGCTCAAAGGCCTAAAAACCTTGTTTTCAAATTTTCAAGAAGAATTTTTCCCCAAACTGAAGATTACGAGCAATTTTCTAGTAAACAACTAGAGGTTTGCGAAGACAGGATAATAATTTCATTGCTCAGGGTTCAAACGACGAGCAAAAATGAAACCCAACTTTTCAATGTTAACTTCCTAAAAGGGAAAAATGGGGTAACAAGGCTCCTAGAGGAGCGACAAAGAGAGTACAAACAGTCGATTAGGGTCATTCTAAATCCTAATGCAACTCTCCTCATAACAAGGAACACATACGATGCTTGAAATATCTTTTATGGGGCTCAAAAGGTTTTTGTACATCTGGAAATTGCATTTTTATAACTTTGCAAGGTGGACAGAAAAGGTTATTTTAGTTAACTCATCTAGCTCTCACCAATACCAATAGACACGAGCACCAAGTTTTAACACCCTGGGTTTAGTAATGCATAAGGTTGTGGTCGCGACATGGTTGAGGGTCAACTTGCAAGTCGGTAGCATAAATTACGAGGTGTTGTTTTATTGAATACACTAGTTGTCTGGTTAAAATATTCAATTGTTTGAGTATCTAATAGTTTAATATTTCTATTATATTGCAAATGAAGAACCAATCATATGAAAATTATAAAATATGTAGGTAAGGAGACCATGCATGTCTATGAATGACATAGTGAAAGAGGGTCTCCACGTAAGTCCACTAGCATTTCATGAGACTCTAAAACTCCTTTAGTCATTCCATTAAGTAGTTCACGTACAAAAAAAATCCCCCATTTTCATTTTTTTAAAAGCTTATATACATTTTCCCCAAAACAACTTGAGCATTCTCCACCATGATCATAGCCCATCAAACCAAGTTTATTTGAGGCACTCCCCCTTTAAAATTACCATTCCATATCCATTCTTGTAAACACCCGTAATTCCACACCCTATTTCAAAACTCCCTATTTGGTACAGGTTGGGAGGAAGCTAAAAGATTGTGGGCTCTTACCTTTAAACTTGCTAATGGAATTTACTTCTTTTCCTCTTAGAGACTTTCAAAAAATTCATTTCATGCAAAAATGGAAAACCAATGGATGACATTTGGATGAGGCATTTCTTTGAAACACCTTAAATTCTAGACAGAACAATAGTTACCCTTTAATTACCATGCTCCATGGGACCACATTTCTTCAACGCATTTTGTCAAAAAGTCCATGTGCCTTTGGTATGCGTCCACATTTTCTGTAACAAAATAGCCAATGCCAATGTCGTCCATTTCCAATTCTCAAATAAAATTCTTCTACAAATTTCCAACTATTTCTGAGCATTGTTTCCAAGAATGCCACAAAATGGTAATTAAATCCAATCTCATATTAAGGCATGAGGCTTCGGTTTTCAACAAACAAACTTTTCAAAAAAAAATCCCTTATACACACATATGCAAGGAGAAGAGTTTCATACACCTTTTTTCAAACATCTCATGTGTTTGGGCTTGTTTCCTTCTCCTCCATGCTTCCAGGAACTAACAACACAACATCTAGATAAAAACCTATGTTGTCTCTCTTAGTAGATGTCAAAACTTGTTTTGAAGCTCATGCCAATTGCATTTTCTTGACAGTTTCTAATCCTTTTCAACAAACCCATTTTTTGCATATCCTCCAGTCAATATTGTCCATAAAACCATGTTTTTATTATTATTTTGTCAAAAAATTCACCTACCTTGTGTAAGGCTCCACATTTCATATACACGTCTACCGGAGAATTTGCAATTACAACATCTGACAATATTCCTTTATCTTTTATGCTTTGTTGGATGTTCATGCCCTATTCCAGAACTCATATTTTGGCATAGGCTAGGAGTATGCAAGAAAATGTAATGTGATCTAGTTGGAGACCTTTTTGCTGCATAGGTGAAATAATGTGACTGTCTCGTGAGGAACCCATGTCTCTTGTACACTATCGTCGTTGAAACTATCCAAATATTGCTAAATTTACAATGTTGACACGGGTTAAATCATGGTTATTTCCTCTAGATGTTAAATAAAGTGGTTGGATTATTATGCAAGGGATGTGATAGGTCTAAAGGGCTAGGAGGATGCCCATGTACTTGTCAAGGAGGCCCATCTGCTTCCATACTCCTCCATGCCAACCCCCGCCACACTCTAGAATCATTTTAATTCACTATCAACCACCTTCCTAGCAACCTCACGCCATCCTCTCCAACCACCCCCCTTCAGAGCATTCAAACCTTACTTTATTATTATTTATTTTTATTTACTTATAATATATACATTCAATTCTTTCATTTATTTTACTATTATATATATTTCCTACGTTATTATTATTATTATTATTATTATTAGGATCAAATTTTAATACGACCCACTCAAGATCACCACCGATGTCAAACCTCTCATATGCATTTCAAGCTTCTACTTATTACTTTCTTTCTTTATATAATTTTTGTATATATCTCTTGTTGAAAACGTCCAGGAAAATTGGGGCATTACACTTCAAATAAAAAATAATCTTCCTAAAACGTGATTTTGAAAAAACATATGATAGTATAAAGTGGCCATTCATCTTTTACATTCTCAAATCTCTCAGGTTTAGTGAATTCTTTCTTTTATTTGTTCAAATGTTATTTATACAAGCCTCTTCGTGTTTAACCATTAATGGATGCTACAATGAATTTTTGATGTGTTTCGTTCCATTCGTCAAAGATGCCATCTTTCTCTATATATTTTTGTCCTAGATACTAGGTCCTTTGGTAACCCTATTTTATAATAGGCACAAAATGGTTTAATTCATGAAACTTATCTTCCAGACCAAGAAACCCAATAATATTTGTTAGGCCTTGCAATCCTCTATTTGGTGGGTGAAAATTCAATCTTTTCCTCTAAATTTTTCTCTATTACTAGAATGGATCATAAAATAACAATGGAAAGTAATATCCCATTTAGATTGATTCAAATTATTGGGCATTCTATTTACCTTTCACTCCTCTCCCTAAAATATATGACAATATTTTATTTATCAAGTAGGAAAGAAAATATCTTATTATATTTCAAAGCCTCTATCACTTGCAGGTAAATACCAAGTGAGTAGAAAAATACTTTCTGCCATACACATTTACTATTTCTCATGTTGGAATCTATCGAAAGCCTACCATGATAGTCTCTTTAAGATGAAAAGTAATTTCATATGGGCTAATTCCAAATAGGCTTGTGGATTCCGTAGGGTTGCATGGGATGTTAGCTTTTTACCACATGAAAAACAAGGTATGGGTATCAATGATATCTATTTATAAAGTTGTTCTCTCTACACTATTTGTTTCATGTGGGTAGTGGCTAGAAAGGAAATTTGGAAAAATGTTATGTGTCATTATATTTCATTTGGTACACCTTCTGGAAAACCTTGTTGGAATTATATTAGGTTTCAAACTCCATTGATTGTCGTTATTCCTATTAAAATGAAGGGACTTTTTGCTAAAAGCATATGGAAATCCTTTAATTTTTCTAAACGACACCTCAAGTTGATTGGAGATGGCTTTTGCACTAGGTTATCTATCAATAACCACAATCATTGGTGGTACCCTACTACTTATTCTTCTTTGATCAATTTGGTAGAGAATCTTAACATCAATTCTCTCTTACTATTTCACAAAGGCATCCATTCCATTCATGAATGGCTTCCTTGGACACTCTTGCAATAGATGTTGAACCTTATTCAATCTAATCTACCTTCTATTACTCACATTTAGGATCTCATGGTGGATGTGATTATTCATAAACTTTTCCTCCAACTATTAAGGGCTTGATAGAAATACCGACACAGGAGTTGCGGGATTACATTTAGATGTTACTCTCAAAGATTGTTTCATCCTATTTCTAGTCATGTTTCCCTAGCATTATGCAAATTAGATTCTCACTGGAATTTAAACGCATCTCCTTATACTTGGAGTTCTTAGTTCGATTCAATTTATTCTTCCAAATTAAAGCTCAAACATGCCCACTTTTTATGGTGCATTGCATACTAGGGTTCACCCCTTTGAGATTGGATCTGCAAATTTGCCCTCACTATGCATTTTCCTTCCTATGTGTGGCCTGAATCAATCAAACACGCCTTCTACTTTTTCCCTCAAGAACAATCTTCCTAGTTTTGGATCCATGACATCTTTAATCCTTTCCACCCCAAACCTTTTTTGTCGAGGTTAATATTCTTTAGAGACTAGACAAATTGGCCTACTTCCATTTCCTTTTTATGGATTTTTTTGTGATGTTATTGTATTTCAATTATGTAATTCTCGACATTTGGCTATTTTTAGAAATTCCACTCTTCTATTCAAAATCTCGATTAATGAATTTTTTCTATCATATCCTCTTTGTATATGTAGA
This sequence comes from Taxus wallichiana var. yunnanensis, assembly GCA_018340775.1. Taxonomy (NCBI): domain Eukaryota; kingdom Viridiplantae; phylum Streptophyta; class Pinopsida; order Cupressales; family Taxaceae; genus Taxus; species Taxus wallichiana. The sequence continues at coordinate 769,672,785 of CM031240.1, forward strand.
TGAGGGCCTAGGCTGAATTTTTTTTTTTGGAATTTTAGTTCTTACATGGGCTTTTCCTACATTGGGGGAATGCCCTTTGTACTAATTCTAGTACCAACATACCAACATCCACAAGGTTTTCTTCCACCTCCGCCCAAACGCCACCATAGCTAGTCCCAGAGTCATGTCTCATCCCCTTTTCTTTAATGAGGTAGGTGGATCTTATTGCCGTCAACATAGGGCAAGTCAACCATAGATGTTTATCAATGGTTTCCACTGATCCAAGGCAATGTTTATGTTGTGTTTGTGTCACTGGGGTGCAATTATAATATTTCTTTAAATCCTATTGATAATTATCAAATTAAAGATAGGGACGGGTGTGTGTTCACTGATCCTTATATTAATGTGCCTCCACATTAGATTCCACCTTAGGACAATCCACCACGACCTCCATGTATTAATTTTTTTTGTGCCTAAACTTATTTGCTTCTAGTTTGTATGACTATTTGTTTTGTAATATAATTAATATTATATTATAGTTGGAAGTATTTTACCGTTAAAAACATTAAACAATAATTTAAATTTGATTGTTTCTAGATGTTGTAGATGCAAGCTCCCCAATATAAATGTATGCATAATGTGGAAGCATACAGGTGACACATGAGTTGTTTAACTAAATTCATATAATTCAATGGAACATAAAAGAAATATTTACTCTCATTATTTTATTAAAATATTTATTTTTGTGAAGAAAATTAAGACATTGTTTATAAATAAAAATGATCTTTTTGAGATTGTAATTTAAATTAGGGAAGATTATGTAAATTCATTTATAATATATATCAATGAATGTATGTTTTTTTGGCAAATTACTCACTTGCACCAATAAACTTGTGCCTATCGGTCTTCCACAAGCACCTATGGATGTTTTTTCTAGTTTTGTAATATAATTAATATTGTATTTCATTGATATTTTTTACTTTTTAGATATGACATAGGGGAGATGACCCTCTAATTGTGCATGTACCAAAACATGTACATTTGATTTCACCATAACTTATGGAAAAAGTACCAATAATTTTTTACTTGATCATTAATGGTGTTTTTAAGAGCCAACCACAATGTGACGAATAGGCGCTTGGTTATTGGTACACTTTTTAAGTTCTTTTTAAAAATTATACGTATACTAAATCAATTCAAAATCCATTTTTCCTTCCAAATAAATGTACGAAACGAAAAATGGTGTGACACGGTCATAGACTACACAATGATATTTTTTTTGCGCTAATGAGGCCTCTTCATAAATCTACACACCTTTAAAGTTAAAGTGCATAGTTACTATCAACCACTTTTTATGATGAGTTCCAATTAAAAAAACAGCTCCCAACAATGATATCGGTGACCAATATTAAACCAAACAGCCATTTTTAAAATAGCAAGCAAATTTTAAAGCGGTATCACGTTCGTTAGTCATTTTTCTTGAAGGCATTCAATGATTATACAGTATACTACAATAAGGAAAGCTGAATAATGATGGAAGAAACAAGAGGTGGCAGACTTCGGTTGTACTTTTCAATGTTCGATATGGAGGGTAATAAATTGACGTTGATTTAAAAAATAAAGCCATCTCTACTAAAAATTTGTCTCCAATAAGAGTGTTTAGTTGGTTTTTTTTGGTAACTTTGTACTTTTGAAAGAAAAAGAGAAACTTATCCAGACTTATTTAATAATGTTGGGTGAGTACTAAGTTCTCATCAAAACCATCAAGTTCCAATTAGTTCTAAATATAGAAGTTTAAATGATTTGATTTTCTATGTTCATGTTGTGTATTTTGACTCAATTATGTTGATTTATATTTTATTAGTATTAGTTTTTAAGAGGTTATTTTTAAGATTGGAAAGGTCCTCTTAGCATTCATTATTTTACAATATATTTATTTTTAATTTGGAATTAATTAATATATTAATTTGTATTTAATATTTGTTTAAAATTTGGTTGAGTATAAAGGCTTGAGACATCTTAATATAGAAAGCCAAGCAGTTAAGCCACCCTTGGTGATTTTGACTTGCTGGATGCCCTTACTTATAGTTGCTTAGTTGAAGGTGATCACACGATTTAGTTTATACGTTTGTTTAAATTGTACTATCGATATATTTTCTGTGAAACATGAGCAAAAATACCAATAATCTATGTAGACCGATTATCTAATTAAAATACTTACACATTCAATCAAAAAATGTAATTACATCAATACCATTTATAAACCATCTATAAAAACCCATTAAAATAATTAATTTAAATCATATGTAAAAAAATTAATAAATATTCTTTAAAATTAAAATTTCTTAATATTTTATAATTAAACTAATTTATATATAACATTTTTACATAAATCCATATTTTTGTCTTAATAGTCTTTTTAATCATTTACTATATTTACTTTTATTAAAATAATTATACAATAATACAAAATTTCTTTAGAGTAACTTGGTGTATGTGTTCTTTTAAATTTCTATTAGGTATTACACACTTCTCCATATTCAAGTCTATGTACTCACAAAGTGTTTAAAAAATTATTTATTTAAACTCCATTCATAAGATATTAATAAAAAAGTCCATAGTGTGGCATTATAAAAAAATTATTATTACACCCTCTTTAAAAAATTATCAGTTGACCGTAGTTAAATGTGGAGCAGAATAGTTACAAATTCCATAAACATACGGTTAATGGATAACGCCCACGAATTTTACAAATTAAAACCTTCTAAAATAATAATAAAATAGACTAAATTAAGTATAAAAATCTACATATAAATATATATTAAAAATTTTAAAAATTAAATAAGCATAATTTTCTTGACAATGAAAAATATTCCACATACAAAATATTTCTTGTAATATAAGTATGTTTGTATTCTATTTCATGGATTATGTTAACAAGTCTTTATATAAACATGTCTATTCATCTTACCTTAAATATGGTTAATATTATTTCACAGAAATCCATAATTTAAATCTAAACTTGTAGTCTTTTTAACACTTATTGCCTCTTATATTTATTATATAAAATTTAATGATCCTCTTACCACTCATCACCTGAGGATAAAACTAGTTATAACAGACACACAAATGTTGGATTTTATTAACAATGGAAAAGAACATGATGTAAGCCATTGAATAACTGCTATTTTCGGAGGCCCGTGAACAGTGGGCATCACATGGAGTGAGTACAAAGTTAATTTGGATTGTTACAGACTTAATGGAGAGTTTTAACTGCCTTTGGACCTTGGGAACATCAACATGGGGATCTGAAATATTAAAAGCCTGCCCCTGGTAAGTGAACTGTCCAAGCCTCGTCAATTTGTATGTGGTACCCAATACAATTTCCAATAACTCGAATTCAATGAAACAACTATCAGTAAAAAGCCAAAGATGCACCACACATTAAGGACAAGATTGAATATGAATCTAGCCAAGGGATAAGAGATAATATACTTTTAACCAATGGATATGGACTTTTGTATAATCAAATTTGAAAAGCTATGTCTTGGCTACTGTGTACTTTATTGGCCCACTAAGCCCTTAGTAAAACAGCTGTATATTATAAGTTTTACAATTTTAAAAGATAAAAAAAATACACAAACAACATTGAGCCTAAATTTTCCTTTAAGACCCAACAAATGAGGAATATCCCAGTGGGATTAATATTATATTTAGAGGGCTCGATTAAGGTTTAGCTAAAGTAGATAGTGTCCAGGGGTGCTATTTTAGAGGGTGTTAATTTAATTTATTGGTTGTTTTTGTCACTAATATGATACCAAGGCGATTGTCGTATTTAATTATTTATGGGTGTTATTTTAGAGGGTGTTAATTTAATTCAATTACTGTTTTTATGAGTAGTAATTAATTTCTATTATTTGTGATAAATTAGTAAGGATTGTTATAGTTACTAATTTTTTTCCTTCCATTTTAACGATATATTTAAATTTTAGACACTTCCATTATATATTGGTGTTGGTGTGACAAAGAACAATATATATTTTTTATTCAAAATAATAACAAATACTGAATTATATTGTAGAAATTAATAAATTTGAGAATTGAATACCTTTCAAAGTATAACCAAGTTTAGGCATGCTCAATATTTATGTTTATAAGTTATGTATTTAAATTTTATATTTTTTTATTGAAAAGTGTGTCTTTATTAATAAAAACTAAAATAGTACAATAATAATAATACAAAAAGAAAGATAGAAAGAGTAACACCCAAGAATGTTATTTTTTTTTTTCATGAAAAATATCTTATATTATATTAAATAGAACATGATACAAAAATTTCCAACAAAATAAGAATAATACAAAATATTAAATTTTTAAAAACTTTAAAATTAAAAAATAACTGAAACACAATTTTGATAAAACACTATATAAATATTAAGGAGAAATAATGTTTAAAAGACTAATTTCCAATAGTAACAATAACACTAAACAATGATAATTTATTTTAAAAATGAGGGAACAAAAGAATGTAGACTCTAAACTCATTCAAAAACCTTAATTAAACCTTGGACATCCCAAAATGACAAATAGCTTAAATTCCACGTATTTTTAAAAAGTGTATGGAAAAATAATAAAATAATTATCTACAATAAGGAAGAATGTGGTGTGTTTTTGGGTTGTGGTATAATGTTTATTGGATAAAATAATGTATGTGTAATTGAGCTTCGAATCTCACACCCACAATACATACCTAAAAATTATACATAATATTGATAATTTAAGAATGGAAACAATTGAAATAAAAATCATTATCTGCAAGAATTATTTGAAAAGTTTAGGAAATAATTTTAATACACTATCCTAAAATTTATATTTAAATATTAATAATCTAAGAATAGAAACTAAAGAAATAAAAATCCTTACTTATAAGAACTATTTGAATAGTTCAGAAATTATGCGGAGATTCAATAATATTATCTCTAAAGTATTAGTTTTCCTAATATATTTGTTGAGTTCATGATTGAGTTAGTCATTTCAATAGATTTTTTATCATGTAGTTGAATTTTAAAATTCAATAATTTTTATCATGTAGTTGAATTTTAAAATTCAATAATTTTAAATTTATGTAAATTTAATGTGTTATTTTGGAAGTATATATTTTTGTGTTATAATGTGAGGGGTTAGTTATCGTGTAACAAACTTAATTTTTATGTTAATTTTAGAGGGATTTAGTTATCATCTAAAAGAGCTAAAAAATATTTAATTTTTATTCAAGAAAATCAAATCCCCTTTCTGTTTTTTTAGTGAATCTATGAAAATGGGTTTCAAATTACTTTGGTAAAAAGTTCAAAATGCGTAGTCAAATAGGAGAATTAAATTTTCAAATCACAAAATGACAACAAAACATGGATATTTTTAGAGAGCATAAAAATGGGCGATAAATATAGATTGACCCTTTGTACATATGCATAAACAAATGACTATCTCGTACGGATGATCAAATAATTGTATCACTAAATATACAATGGTTTGGCTATGTTTCCATTCATTTAGTTACATTCCCAGACCATCCAATTACTTTAGTAGTTGTTTGATTGATCATTTGCAATCAATTAGTTGTGTGAGTGACTCAATGATGTGAACCCAACTATGCAACAAAGTTGAAATACCTCCAAAACACACATAAACAACTTTACAAATAAAAACCCGGAGTTTCAAAATAGTTTTCTTCTCATTCTAGAATCCACACTAATCTCATACATCATCAAAATCCTCATTTTATTTCACGTCTACTCTAAAACCCTAAAATGCTAGAAAATCCTAAAATGCTAAAAATCCTACCTACTAAAAAAATTACCTACTAACAAAACAAGTCGAATGGCCCCAAATTTTGCGAGCCAAATATGCCTTCATAAATTAAGGATCAAGCAAAATTTGGACTTATTATAAAAATCACAACAAAATTTATTAAAGCTCTTAGACCTAGTCAAAAGTGAAAAAAACATTCAGAGCCAATTTTAGGCCATTAGATGAAGGAATCTGGGCCTAAAAATGTGCCAAAATGGCCACAAACTTGCAAAAAAGGTTGATTACATCATAGTACTAATGTATATATACCACATTGTAAAATTTCAAGATGATCCAACGGTCAGATCAAAAGTTATGGTCCCCATGAAGTTATGCTCCCGCATCATTCTCCCCTAGTTGAAAAGAATTCAACTCCTGCAAATTCAGTTGATGGAATTCATCTAATTTTGCATTGTCAATATTCTTCAACTCCCACTTAGGAATCAAAGTATTTTCTTCTTGCTACAAACCTTCCCACTATACCAAATATCTCATTGCTGACTCCATGTCTAGTAGTGACTATCTTTTGGTCCAAGACACGCATTAGCCTTTCCTTTTTATTCTTCGTCATCTTCTACTCCCAGTTTATTTCTTCCTCCTCCACAAAAATTTCATCATGTCCTGAAACAAATATAATTCGAAACATTAAAAATGGTGAGATAGCAAAGTTTTCAGTAGCTCTACCTTGTAGGCATTATCACTCATTTTCTTTTGAATCCTACACTGCCCAATCTTCTTATACTTGAGTTTTTATATGTCCCTTTTGGAAACCTCTACTTTCTAAGTTGAACCACCACCATATCTCCTTCTTCGAATACGCTTACTCTCCTACATGAATTTGCAAACTCGCTTTATATTGTGCATTACTCACCTTCATCTTTTCCCTCACTTCATCCTACAATCGTAGAATGTGTTCTGCAAATGCTTCTTCATCATCACTAGTTTTATCTTCATCGGGTACCACAATCGGATCTAGGACTCCTTGGTATTCCTACCATATGTAACGCCCGCAAAAATGACGTTCAAGGAACTTGCTTCAACCTAACACTTAACCCGAAAATGTGACTAAATTTTATTTTTTTGTTTAAAGTATAAAGGAGGTTAAGGTACAAGGATGTTACAAGGGTGCTTAACCTTTAGGGTTCATTTACTTACTTACACTACTTAACTTAGTTTTACAATTGAAGACCCTAGTTTAGTTAAAAGTTATATGTTAGCACAATGATCTCTATGGTACATTAATCAATACTTCCATAGGAAGATAACAAGGTTTAATTCACTTAATTAGATGTTTTCTTTTCTAAAAATTAAGTTCAATCCTAACAAGGTTAACCTTATGCTAAATTATTAAATTCATTACTTTAATATCTTAAAGGATCTTTATTAAATTTCTACACATACTAAGGGTTCAAAGGACCTCACACCCCTAGGCAATTATTTGGCCCCACTCACCCATCTACACATACCCTTAAGGATTTTATATAAACATTTAAAATATATTTCTTCTTAATAAAGGTAGGGTCAATTCTCCACCCTTGGATCAAATCCATCTTAGCCACTAGATCCTAGGGTTCCAAGCTTAGCCCTAAAATCATTATGAAATTCTATTAAAACCTTTTCTCATTCTAATCTTCTCATTTGGTCCATTTCCTTTTGTTAATTTTGCAGGTTGGAGAGGAGGAAGCCATTGGAGCAAAAGAGGAAGATCCATGGATGATTCTTCATGAAGATTTAGTCTAGGCTTAGTTTAGTTTTAGTTTTATTTATGTAATCTATTTCCTTTAAGGATTTGGAGGGATTTCCTCCTCCAATCTAGTTTTTATTTCAAGCTTAAAGTGTATTGGGTTTTAAATTTGGGGCAAACCCTACCCCTTTGTTATAAATGAAAGAATGCTTTTAGATTCACCATTTGTGTGGTTTTTGGTTCCATTCCATAGTATTTATATTTATTTTACTTGCTTGTAATAATAGATTAAATTTTTACACTTAGAAATTACAGCAACCTGGCTAAATTTCACGAACATGCGGGATCCACGGAATTTTGTCATATGTGATAGAGACCCCCAGAGGGAGACCGGCGGTCCTGGGACCGCCACCTTCTCTCGTGACAAACACATGACCTCCGCCACCCTACTAAGTGGCGGTTTTGAGACCGCCACCATAGCCTAGCTAAGGTGGTTACAGGGACCACCACTAGCTCTGGCGATACAAGGCGGCGGTCCTGTTTCTGAAAAAATAGAACCATAATGCCAAGATTTTTACAAAAACTTAAAGTTGTTAAAGGATGTAAAAATGCATTTTAGTTGTCTTTGTTCATTTTAGAGCTCTATATTTGAGATTTATTTCTCCTTTACTCATTTCTTAGCTAAATCTATTCATTTTAAAGTGTTCTCAACTCTATTAAAATTCATCTACTTACAAGCATAATTTCCATTTGCTTAACTAGTTTCTACTTTCCATTACAAGAGCAAAATGAATAAAAAATCTATTTCACTACTTGATCATTTCCTTACTATAAAATTAACATTGCTAAATGCAATAAAATCTAACTTAGTTTCCTCTTTGTTTCAATACAATGTACATACATTCAAAATAGCTAAAATAACTTTATTTTTCCATTCAAGTTTATTACACAAGCAAGCTCAACTTCTAACAATCTCTACATTTTCTTCTCTCTCACATTTACAATACAATAACTACTCAATGAAAATATACTTTCTTTTCCATTGTAAAATAGCTTAATATTTTAATACAAGCACTATTTTTCTCACAATACATCCAAGATTTCAACAAGGAGAAAATACTTTCTTTTATATTTGCAAAACTAACTCTACAATATTCACAATGAAGAAGACTTCCTTTTTTCATTTCCTAACTAAACCATACAAATCTTTCTTTCTCTTTTCAAAATACAAATATTAAATGTAAAATCCTTTCCACAAGATTACAACAATGTTCTCCACTTGATGTGGGAAGTCATACAAAAGTAAATACAAGAATGAAATACATTATTACAATTTCTTCCACTCTAAGTGGGTAAAATACAAGGGAGTTTCACATGGTCACCAACAAGACTCCAAGCTCCAACTCCAACAAGATAGCTCCTCCAAGAAATTTCTTGATTCACAACAAAATAGGGGGAGAGGCAACGCTCTCCACCCAACCAAGATATCCAATGGAGAGGAGAATCCATCCTCTCCATTGGCCCCCGAGCCCCAACCACATTACAATGGGAGAAGATTTCAACTCATGGAAACTACTAGCTTCCACAATACTTAACATATAATTTCACATTCATTCCATTTACATACAAACACAACAACAACTCAACAAGAAGAAAACAACAAAGCAACAAAATCACAAGGCTTATCAAGAAATCCAAAAGAGTAAGACCTATGGGAGGCCACTTATGCCTCCCAATGGGAATGGGTGCCCACTAAAAGCCTCCAATGCAAAACACAATTCCCCTACAAACTCTTATGCCTCCCTCAAGTACCCCTTATGCCTCCATATACTCTTATGCCTCCTCAATCTCTTATGCCTCCCTCATAGTAAGAATAAGAAGAAATGCAAGCATTCCTCATACTAGATGGGGCACCCAACCCAAACTCCCTCCACAAGAAAGTGATCTCTTATGCCTCCCTACAAGAAAAACTCCCCATAGTCTCCTCCCACTCCCAACTTAGGCAATCTACCCACACCCAACAAGCATTCCAAGGAGATAACAACACTCAACACAACATATAAACACATACAATAAAGCAAAGAACATAATTTAAACTAAGGTGAAGCTCCTACCTCTCCATGGTAGAGCTTGTTCCAAGTATGAAGTTCCAAGCTTCTCCAAATACCAAGAAAGCATCCACAAAGCTCCAACAATCCAAAAACTCTTTCAAAATCCTCTCCCTCTCCAAAAATTCAAGAGACTAAAATGATCATGTAACCCCAAAACAAGCAAAAAGGATTCAATAAATAGAGAAAGGAGAGGGAGGGATGATGTGTCTCCAAGTAGGATGCCACCTCATTTCCTCTCCACTCCACATCACTTGGTCAACCTCATATTCCAATGCACAATTAATAAGTGGTTGGAGAAATGACAAGAACCTTACACACTCCATCTAAGCCCACTCCCCAAAGGAGAAAATTAAATATTTGAAAGAAAGTGTAATTAACATTTCACCTTTTTATCCCCCCAAAACACCTAAAAGAGCCTAAATTTGACCCCCCAACCCATAAGTAGGGGTTGCATGGGCATTTAAGAGTGTGGGATGAGTTTGACTTGTCCCACAAGCTTCCAAATTTGGCCTCTAAGGCCAAATTCGAGTTTCCCATGAAGGGTAGAGTGTGCTACACTCAAAACTCAAACACACATCACTTAACACAAAATCCAAGAGTAAATCAAGTCTAATAAATGAAATTCTTTTTGTCACATCTTTAATTAGTTTAGGAAAATTTAAATTAGCTTAACTAAGACACTAAAACCCATGAATAATAAAAGGGGTAAACATATATCCAACCATCTAAATAATAAAACAAGTAAACTCCATTAAAAAAGGGGAACACATACCAACATTATTAAAAAGGAAAATAAAACAAAACAACACATGACCCCTAGGTCACAATTTTCCCCTAACCAATTAATTCTAACACACACACAATTACATGTTGCCATGGTGACCCTAGTTTAATTCTTCTCAAATTCAATGTGGTTGGTCTCCAATCCCCTGATGTTGTTGTGAATATAATATACCTACAAAACAGAGAATACCTCCTTCGGCCTCGTGGATGTATTAAAACATTCATGTCAAAATATACGATATAAATCTAAAATCAACTATATACGAATTAATATCATCTATGCAAATACGACATCACTTACTTTACAACATTTATAGTCCACATTTCATCCATGTCAAAATGATCACAACATTTATCTAATTATCAAATGTCTACTCAATATGACTAAATATATCACATGTCCAAAATACAGATAAATAACCATGTCAACAGTATATCAAGATCAACATCAAATGTCTCTAATGTCCATATGCATCATATACAAATCAAAACAATAGCAATTCAGTATCTCAGATATCTACTAACATGCTAAATCAAAGAAGCTATAATAGATCATAAGTGCAGTCGACAGTATTGGAAAAAATAATAAAAAAGGTGTCGAAGGGAAGTGGGCACTACATCCCCCTCCCCTTAGACTCGACTTCCTCCTGGAAGTCACTAGAACATGTGTGAAAACTACACTCATAGTAAAGTAGCATCCTCCCAAGTAGCTGCAGTCTCATCATATCTGTCCCACTGGACCCGAACTTGGTCAATCTCTCTACCGCAAGGCCTAGGGTCTTACACTCTATAATGCATATGGGCTCCACCATCACCTGCCCCTAATCCTACACCTACAATGAGATCCAATCTAGCACATGAGAAGGATCATAAATATATCTCCTAAGCACAAAAATGTGAAACACATCATGGTCATGTGAGACAAGCTAGGTGGCAATGCTAGATGATAGGCCAAGGGACCGATGCACTCTAAGATCTCAAAGGGACCCACAAACCTAGGAGCAATCTTAGAACCTTTTCCATAACAGATAGGAATCTTATGCGGTCTGACACAAAGAAACACCTTTGTGCCTACCTCAAAACTACGATCTTTCATATGCTGGTCCGCATACTTCTTCTACATGTCCTGCGCCTCCTGCAATCTCTATTTGATCAATGTAACATGCTTACTCCATATCCTGTAATAATGCTGGCCCAAGTGAAACCTTGTCCTCTAACCTTTCCCAACTAAGAGGTGTCATGCACTCTCTACCATATAATTCCTGGAAAGGAGCCATGCCTATCAAAATTTGAAAACTATTATTGTAGGAAAACTCCACCAAATACAGATACTCCTCCCATCTCGACTGGTGATCCATAACGTACATCCTAAGCATGTCCTCCAGGATCTAATTCACCCACTCAGTCTATCCATCTGTCTCAGGGTGATATGTTGTGCTGAAATTGATCCTCGTCCCGAGCATGCTGCATGGTGGTCTAGAAATGGGAAGTGTATAAAGGATCGTAGTCACAAATGATCTTCCACGGAATCCTATGTAATCTAAAAATCTCATCTAGATATACCCGTGCCACTGTACTGGCTATATAGGTGGTCTTCATTGAAGAAAAATGAGCTACTTTCATCAATTTATCCACTATGACCATGATGGCGTCATGGTGGTATCTCGACGTAGGTAACCCAACAATGAAGTCCATGGAAATGGTGTCCCACTTCCACTCCGATATGGCGTGAGGAAATAGAAGTTCGTATGGATGTTGATGCTCATCCTTCACCCTCTAGCACTCTAAGAAGCATGACACAAACAAGGCCATGTCTCTCTAAAGTCCTCTCCAAAAATACAACTGTCTCAAGGTGGCGTGCATCTTCTTCACCCCTAGATGGGCTGAATAAGGTGCACGATGAGCCTCTATCAAAATTTCCTTCCTCAAGCCTCCATCTCTAGGAACATATATCCAACCTTTGTGTCTGAGAAGGCCATCTATCTCTAATGAAAATCCATCAAATCTCCCCTCAAGGGGTCTCTGAGACTCAATCTCTGCTCTAGCTGCAAGGTAGAAACTGTCATGAGGAAGTTCTACTGCAAAATCTTTCTCCACAAATCTGTGCCTACTGAGGTGGCCATAGCCACATGTCTTCGTCTACTCAAGGCATTTGTAACCACATTATTCTTCCCCTTCACATGCTCTATCTCCTTTTCATACTCACAAAGAAACTCCATCTAACGCCACTGATGAGCATTGAGATTGGGCTACGTGAAGAGGTGGCAAAGACTCAAGTGATCAGTCCTAAGTGTAAATCTTCATCTAAGAAGGAAATGTCTCCACCGCACTAAGGTGTACACAACTGCTGCAAGCTCAAGATCATGAGTTAGATAATTGAGCTCATAATCCTTGAGTTTGCGAGACTCAAAAGAAACTACTCTACCCTCCTACATCAACACACCTCTAATTCTTGCCAAAGAAGCATCTGTATAAACATAGAACTCACCCTGAGGATCTGGTACAAGAATAGGTGATGTCGCAAGGCATTCCTTCAGTGTACTGAATTCCTACTCACACATGTCTGACCATACGAACTTCTTCCCTTTCCACTGAAGGGAAGTGATGGGGTGCGTAATCCGAGAAAAGTCCTAGATAAATCTCATGTAATATCATGCTAAACCCATGAAACTGCGCACCTCAGTCACACTAGTGGGTGTTGGCCAATCCATGATGGCTCAAATCTTGGAAGGATCGACTACAATACCTTCCCTAGAAATGATGTGGCCCAAATACTGCACCTCTGTCTGAAAGAACACACACTTCTCCAAATTTCCGTAAAGATGCTTGCTCACAAAGACACTGAAGAACTTGGTGAAGGTGCTCCTCATATGTACGTGAGTAGATCAGAATGTCATCAAGGAAGATGAGCATGAATCGATCTAGAAAATTCCTGAATACCCCATTCATCAAACTCATAAACACTACAGGGCATTCGTCAAACCGAAAGGTACCATTGTGAACTCGTAGTGGCCATATCTCGTATGGAATGCGGTCTTATGAATATCCACCTTTGTAATCCTGAGCTGATGGTACCCTGACTTAAGATCTATCTTATAGAAAACTGAATCCCCCTTCATCTGATCAAATATATCATCAATTCGCAGAAGGGGGTAACGATTCTTGATCGTTACTTTGTTCAGCTGACGCTAATCAATACACAACCATAGAGATCCATCCTTCTTCTTCATGAAGATCACCGGTGCACCCTAAGGGGATACACTAGGATGGATTAGGCCCTTCTCTAAAAGGCCCTAAAGATGCAACTTGAGATCACATAGCTCAGGATTAGTCATCCGATAAGGTGCTCGTGAGATAAGCTCTGCACCCGAACAGATCTATATGGAAATCTATCTCACGTGGGGGAGGTAACCCGATAGCTCCCCTAGAAACACATCAACAAACTCTCTCAAGATGGGATGGTCATCAAGGGATGGTCCACTAGACTCATCCTCTAATCTATCACTAACCATAATAGCATACAACTGACAACCTCATCATGCACACACCACTTAAGCTGCATAGTGGAGATGGTGCGAATAGAAATAGGTCTCCTAACTCTTGATATCACTGACTCCACTCCAAGATCATCTATGCAAGAAATAGTCTTATGGTAATAGTCCACTCTAGCTCTATGAGCAGACAACTAGTCCATGCCCAAAATGACACCATAAGATCCTAATGGAAGGATTCAAAGATCCGAGGTAGTGGTGAAGGGTCCCAAATCCACTACACACTCCTTAACTAAGGAGTCTATAGAAATTTTGGCTCCAGAAGCCATCTCAACATCCCAACTACAACCTTCTAACTACCACCAGCCTACAACACTCTACTAAGGATGGTGCAATAAATGAATCAAGAGCTAGAATCAAATAATATAGAGGCGGAAATACCACCAATACTACATGTCGTCTCAATCACGGTACTCTGGTGCTCATCCTGGTAGTTCTCGACCACTACGTAGATCCGATGGTTCGTGCCATATCTCCAATAGTAGGCTCTGAGATCTCATCTTACCCTTATTAGGGTTACGTGGAAATCTCTCTAATGATGTCCAATAACACCACAACCATAACAGTTGCCTAGTCCTCTCCAGTGGGATGCAGCTCCTGTTGATACTCTAGATGTCTGAACTATGGATCTTGAGAATCCGACTATGGATCTGGAGGTCTCTCCGATGAGCTCTTTTGACCGAGCTCTTGGTGCACCTGTGTCCTCGATGGGAACCCTAGGAGGAGGCCCCATATTCTATCCTCTCGCGCATCAAATCTCTAAGGAGGTCTCATAAGGTGGGTGGGTCTTTTGCTGCTACTTTTTTGCTGTTGTGGTGGTCTAAATGAAGCCTGTCTTGAACTCTATTCACAACATGGAGGAGGAACTAACCCCTTGATCTTCCATCCTACATCTCTGCTGATGGCTCCGAACTCTATCTAGATCCTGTTGCATCTTTTCCCCATGTCTCCTCTACAATATATGCCTTCTCCACACCTCTGCTAATGTCTGTGGGTAGTGAATGCGCACCGCACCACCCAAATCCAAGTTCAGGCCCCGGATGAACCTATGAATCCATACCTACTCATCTCTACATATAGTCGATGTACTAGAGTAGGTCCAGAAATTGATTCTCATACTCGGCTACAGTCATCTTTTCCTGACAGAGGTCGTGAAACTCGTCTATCCGCTGCTGAATAAACCTCCTGGGTAAATACCTTCTCTTGAAATGCTCCTCAAATAGCTCCCAGGTGATTGTCTCCGAGTCAACATGGAGCTTATGCTCCTCGGTCCTCCACCAAACTCCTGCTCCATCCCTCAAAAGATGGATCGCAACACGAGCTTTCATGTTGCTAGTATAAGGGCAGAGCTTGAAGCATCCACTCAAGCTCACCAACCAAGCCTCTACCTGAAAACCACCTGTATCACTTGAATAGTGAGATGGTCATAGTTTTAGGATCTCCCTAAAATGGTCTGTTGCTAATGTCTAACGACCCCTAGGTCTCTCTATATG
This sequence comes from Taxus wallichiana var. yunnanensis, assembly GCA_018340775.1. NCBI lineage: Eukaryota > Viridiplantae > Streptophyta > Pinopsida > Cupressales > Taxaceae > Taxus > Taxus wallichiana. Next base: position 769,688,233 of record CM031240.1, read on the forward strand.
TTCCTCCCTCTGTCTAGGGCTTCGAGACCTGTCCCTATGTCTTGAGATCATGTCCCCATGTCCTCTCTATGGTGACTCTTCCCTAGCTGAATCGTGGAAGTTCTTTTCCCTATACTCCTCACTGTGTTGAAGGGATACATGGGCATATACTGATGGCTCCATGCCATGTCTAGAAAATCGTCCTCCCAAGGGCTCTCCATGTATAACGGCATTGACGTCTTGAAGCGTCTGTAAAATATGAGGTAGAATGGCTGCTACAGCTTGCTCTGGCAATGGTATATCTAGGTCTATATAAAATACCCCTCGTCTGACCCGCACCTCCTGCACAGATCAAGGTGAGAGTTAGTTCATTGTTCTATGTCTTGTTTCATTTTTTTAAGTTTTCTATTTTTACAATTTACAACATTATGGTTTTCTAGATTAAAAGAACCAACTTTGCATTAGGTTAAAAGTTCATGTTTCATGTTTTCTAGGTGTGCCCAAAGGGTCCAAGCTTTGAACCCACGACTCTGATACCAAGTGTAAAGCCCGCAAAAATGACATTCAAGGAACTCGCTTCAACCTAACACTTAACCCGAAAATGCGACTAATTTTTTTAATTTTTTTGTTTAAGGTATAAAGGAGGTTAAGGTATAAAGGATGTTACAAGGGTGCTTAACCTTTAGGGTTCATTTACTTACTTACACTACTTAACTCAATTTTATGATTGAAGAACTAGGTTTAGTTAAAAGTTATATGTTAGCACAATTATCTCTAGGGTACATTAATCAATAGTTCCATAAGAAGATAACAAGGTTTAATTCACTTAATTAGATGTTTTCTTTCATAAAAATTAAGTTCAATCCTAACAAGGTTAACCTTATGCTAAATTATTAAATTCATTACTTTAATATCTTAAAGGATCCTTTATTAAATTTCTACACATACTAAGGGTTCAAAGGGACCTCACACCCCTAGGCAAATATTTTGCCCAACTCACCCATCTACACATACCCTTAAGGATTTTATATAAACATTTAAAATATATTTCTTCTTAATAAATGTAGGGTCAATTCTCCACCCTTGGATCAAATCCATCTTAGCCACTAGATCCTAGGGTTCCAAGCTTAGCCCTAAAATCCTTATGAAATTCTATTAAAACCTTTTCTCATTCTAATCTTCTCATTTGGTCCATTTCCTTTTGTTAAATTTGTAGGTTGGAGAGGAGGAAGCCATGGGAGCAAAAGAGGAAGATCCATGGAGGATTCTTCATGAAGATTTAGTCTAGGCTTAGTTTAGTTTTAGTTTTATTTATGTAATCTATTTCCTTCAAGGATTGGAGGGATTTCCTCCTCCAATCTGGTTTTTATTTCAAGCTTAAAGTGTATTGGGTTTTAAATTTGGGGCAAACCCTACCCCCTTTGTTATAAATGAAAGAATGCTTTTAGATTCACCATTTGTGTGGTTTGTGGTTCCATTCCATAGTATTTCTCTTTATTTTACTTGCTAGTAATAATAGATTAAATTTTTCAACTTAGAAATTAGAGCAACCTGGCTAAATTTCACGTATAGGCGCGAATCCGAGGAATTCTATCATAAGTGACAGGACCACCATCCAGAGCAGACTGGTAGTCCTGGAACTGCCACCCTATCAAGGTGATAAAAATAGGACCACCACCCTACTGAGCGGTGGTTTTGAGACCTCGGTCATAGCCTAGCTGTGGTTACGGGACCACCGCTCTGTACAAGGTGGCGGTCCTGTTTCAAAAATAACCATAAAGCCAAGATTTTTACAAAAACTTAAATTTGCTAAAGGATGTAAAAATGCATTTTGAGTTGTCTTTGTTCATTTTAGAGCTCCAGATTTGAGATTTATTGCTCTTTTACTCATTTCTTAGCTAAATCTATTCATTTTAAAGTGTTTTCAACTCTATTAAAATTCATCTACTTACAAGAATAATTTCCATTTGTTTAACTAGTTTCTTCTTTCCATTACAAGAGCAAAATGAATATAAATCTATTTCACTACTTTGTCATTTCCTTACTATAAAATTAACATTGCCAAATGCAATAAAATCTAACTTAGTTTCCTCTTTGTTTCAATACAATGTACATACATCCAAAATAGCTAAACTAACTTTATTTTTCCATTCAAGTTTATTACACACACAAGATCAGCTTCTAAAAATCTCTACATTTTCTTCTCTCACACATTTACAATAAAATAACTACTCAATGAAAATATACTTTCTTTTCCTTTGTAAAATAACTTAATCTTTTAATACAAGCACTATTTTTCTCACAATACATCCAAGATTTCAACAAGGAGAAAATACTTCCTTTTATATTTGCAAAACTAACTCTATAATATTCACAATGAAGAAGACTTCCTTTTCTCATTTCCTAACTAAAACATAAAAATCTTTCTTTCTCTTTTCAAAATACAAATATTAAATGTAAACTCCTTTCCACAAGATTACAACAATGTTCTCCACTTAATGTGGGAATTCATACAAAAGTAAATACAATAATAAAATACATTATTACAATTTCTTCCACTCTAAGTGGGTAAAATACAAGGGAGTTTCACATGGTCACCAACAAGAATCCAAGCTCCAACTTACACAAGATAGCTCCTCCAAGAAATTTCTTGATTCATAACAAAATAGGGGGAGAGGCAATGCTCTCCACCCAACCAAGATATCCAATGGAGAGGAGAATCCATCCTCTCCATTAGCCCCCGAGCCCCAACCACATTACAATGGGAGAAGATTTCAACTCAAGGCAACTACTAGCTTCCAAAATACTTAATATATAATTTCACATTCATTCCATTTACATACAAACACAAAAACAACTCAACAAGAAGAAAACAACAAAAAAACAAAATCACATGGCTTATCAAGAAATCCAAAAGAGTAAGACCTATGGGGAGGCCACTTATGCCTCCCAATGGGAATGGGTGCCCACTTAAAAGCCTCTAATGTAAAACACAATTCCCCTACAAACTTTTATGCCTCCCTCAAGTACCCCTTATGCCTCCATATACTCTTATGCCTCCATCAAGTACCCCTTATGCCTCCATATACTCTTATGCATCTCTCAATATCTCGATGCCTCCCTCATAGTAAGAACAAGAAGAAATGAAAGCATTCATCATACTAGATGGGGCACCCAACACAAATTCCCTCCACAAGAAAGTGATCTTTTATGCCTCCCTACAAGAAAAACTCCCCATAGTCTCCTCCCACTCCCAACATAGGAAATCTACCCACACACAACAAACATTCCAAGGAGATAACCACACTCAACACAACATATAAACACATACAATAAAGTAAAGAACATAATTTAAACTAAGGTGAAGCTCCTACCTCTCCGTGGTAGATCTTGTTCCAAGTATGAAGTTCCAAGATTCTCCAAAGACCAAACAAGCATGCACAAAGCTCCCACAATCCAAAAAATCTTTCAAAATCCTCTCCTCTCCAAAAATTCAAGAGACTAAAATGATCATGTAACCCCAAAACAAGCAAAAAGGATTCAATAAATAGAGAAAGGAGAGGGAGGGATGATGTGGCTCCACATAGTATGCCACCTCATTTCCTCTCCACTCCACATCACTTGGTCAACCTCATATTCCAATGCATAATTAATAAGTGGTTGGAGAAATGACAAGAACCTTACACACTCCATCTAAGCCCATTCCCCAAAGGACAAAATTAAATATTTGAAAGAAAGTGCAATTAACATTTCACATTTTTATCCCCCCAAAACACCTAAAAGAGCCTAAATTTGACCCCCCAACCCATGGGTAGGGTTCACATGGGCATTTAAGAAGTGTGGGACAAGTTTGACTTGTCCTATAAGCTTCCAAATTTGGCCTCTAAGGCTAATTTGAGTTTCCCATGAAGGTTAGAGTGTGCTACACTCAAAACTCCAACACACATTACCCAACACAAAATCCAAGAGTAAATCAAGTCTAATAAATGAACTTATTTTTGGTCACATCTTTAATTAGTTTAGGAAAAATTTAAATTAGCTTAACTAAGACACTACAACCCATGAATAATAAAAGGGGTAAACATATATCCAACCATCTAAATAATAAAACAAGTAAATTCCATTACAAAAGGGGAACACATACCAACATTATTAAAAAGGGAAAATAAAACAAAAAACACATGACCCCTAGGTCACAATTTTCCCCTAACCAATTAATTCTAACACACACACAATTACATGTTGCCATGGCGACCCTAGTTAAATTCTTCTCGAATTCCAATGTGGTTGGTCTCCAATCCCCTGATGTTATTGTGAATATAATATACTTACAAAACAGAGAATACCTCCTTCAGCCTTGTGGCCGCATTAAAAAATTCATGTCAAAATATGTGATATAAATCTAAAATCAACTATATACGAATTAATATCATCTATGCAAATATGACATGACTTACAAATTTCTAGCACATTTCTATTCCACATTTCATCCATGTCAAAATGATCACAACATTTATCCAATTATCAAATGTCTACTCAATATGACTAAATATATCACATCGATGATAAATAACCATGTCAACAGATATCAAGATCAACATAAAATGTCTCTAATGTCCATATGCATCATATACGAATCAAAACAATAACAATTCAAGATCTTAGATATCTACTAACATGTTAAATCAAAGAAGTTATAATAGATCATAAGTGCATGACATGATCGAAACAATAATCAAAAAGGTGCCGAAGGGAAGTGGGCACTACACCATATACAATTTGGAAATGAGACCTCCTTGTTGACCTGTTTACTAAGCTATTATAGGCAAACTTAGCTTGTGGTAAAGCTAAGTCCCATTGTTTTGGAATTTCTCCAACTATGCAATGTAGGAGATTTCCAAAGATTTTGTTCAATACTTCCATCTGCCCATCATTCTGAGGGTGATATAAACTACTGAAGTGTAGTTGTGTCCCCAACTTTCTCCACATATTCTTCCAAAAGTGACTCAAAAACTTTGTGTCCGAATCAAGTGATCATACTTAGAACTCCATGCAATCTAACCGCTTCTGAAAAAATATTGTAACACTTGAATCATCATTAGTTTTTTTACAAGAAATAAATTGTGCCATCTTAGAGAATCTATCAACCACAAGAAAGATAGAATCATTCCCTCGTTGTGTGCTAGGAATCCCTAACATGAAATCCATACTTAAATCAACCCATGGCCCTATAGGACAGTAATGACATATACAACCCCGTATTTTGTGCATGACCTTTAGCCATTTGGCACACTCTACATCTTGCTACAATCCTACTTATGTCCCTCTTTACCATTGGCCAATAATACTTTTCTACAACAAGAGAAATTGTCTTACTTATACCAAAGTGTCCAACCAACCCCCACTATGCAATTCTCTTTTTAATATTTTCTCTCATTGAACCGAAGGGATGCACAATTGTTTCCTCCCGAACAAATAATTGTCTACTCAAAATTTCCCGCTCCGATAAGAGTAAATTTTCAAAATTTTGAGTTTAAGTGTTTTTCTCGAGGTGCCTAAGTCGTGAAATTGAAAAAATCAGTGTTTTGGGTCATTTTGTGTGATTTTCGGCCTGTCAACTTTTGTCCCATCTCGTCCCAAGTACGAAAATGCACTCTGTTCCCCGATCGGCCGAAATCCCCGAAGCTGTCCCATTTTCGGGCCCGTTGGAAAATTTTGTCCCAAGTGTCCCAAAACTTATTTTGCGTGTTGTTCCAATTTCGGCCGAATCATCCTTCCCGCGTACTTCGCACTTTCCTGTCCCAAATGTCCCAAAGTTAAAAAGTGCGAGCTTTCCATTTTCGGCCGATTTGCCCGAACCGCGTCCTTCGCGCAATTTTGTCCCAACTGCCCCATTTGAAAAAGTGCGAGCTTTCCCAATTTCGGCCGAGCCGGTCAAGTCGCGTACTTCGGAACTTTTTGTCCCGAATGTCCCAAGTCCAAACGGGCCCTTTGTTCCAATTTCGGCCGAAACACCCGAATCGCGTACTTCACACATTTTCGTCCCATTTGTCCCAAATGCATTTGTGCGTCCTCTCCTCGCTTCGCCCGAACTGCCGAGCCGCCGCAGTGTTTCGCGTGATTCGCCTCACATGTCCCAAGCGTACCTAGTGTCATTCACACTTAGTTTTTCCCGCTCGCTCCAAGTATGATACTTTTCAAATTGGTGGTTGTGTATTCAATGCGCATTAAAGTCATTTCTCTCTCCAAACGGCTATATAACGAGCATTCCCCTTTGCATTTTCGCATTGCTTCCATGCTATCTTTTGCTCAAACCCTCGCCATTTGAAAACCTGCGCGATTCCCCCTCCATTTGCAAATTCCTTCCAGAAGTCTAGGTTGCAGCTCCGAGGCTATCAATATGAAGATCAAGTTCCAGGGACAGGAGCAAATTTCTCCGCTTGAATCTGCTGTTAGCAATATAGGGGACAACGAAGCTCGTCATCTCGACTTCGGTGATTTTTGGGCAAGAATGATAGATGCAAACCCTACACCAATGGCACAGATGATTAATGATAGTGGTTTAGCTTTTGCCGGAGGATTCCCAATCTCAGTACAGTGTGCTGATACAGTGCTTTCATGTGGAGCTCACTTCGACCCCGATTCTAGCGAATTGACAAATGTACATGGGGAACTCATCGCTGCCGGACGCTGCACGCTATCAAGCTGCTTCCGAGAATTCCGGAGATGGACAATGCTATAGTCATCTCCCGAGATCAAGCACAGGCTATGTTCGACCAAGACAGTGACAAATACAAGGCGCGAGTGGCGAAGTCTTGGTTGAAGAACCCTAAGAAAGGCGCTTCTCGCCTAACCAAAACCCTCTTCCGAGCAGATTTCAACGAAGAACCGCTGACTTCATAATCCCGCTGCTCGGTTATGGGTTTGCCCTCCACCAATGAGTTTCATTTCTGATGTGCCCGCCATCAAAGATGGTGTGCCAGGAACACAAAATATCAATCGGGCAGAGATCATCGATGAATTTGGCCGAGCAGCTATCCAACGTCCAAAGAAACAAAGAAGTTCTATATGACTTCATATCTCGATGTATACCCTAGCAAAGATCCAAGTGCGGGTTTGGTTTCTCCTATATAGATGCACACAAAGATGATCCAGTTGTATGCCTATTGCCCGCAGCTCACCTCGAGACCAAAGAACCGCAATTTCGTAAGGGTCAATGATGCTTTCACCATGTACGTGGTCGATTGCTCAAGGTGATACTCTAAGGTTTTCGATGAAGCCATGAACCCGATATCGCAAAGATGGAGCCTATTTCATTCAATTCAGAAATTTTCCTATATCAAAGCTTCACCGCTATGAAAGCACTCCTCTACGGCTTCCCATGTTCTCGCAATGACAAAATGGCTTTGATTGAAATATGCAGTAACTAGACAAGTCAGCACGTAACTTGCAGAGACAAGAAGATTTCTCGGCTTGCACTTTCCCATCTCTCTCGGGAAACTACACATGCAAAACAGCTCTGGATGCTCGTAACATGAAAGAGCCCCGGTCCCTATCATCGCTTTCATTTCTTCAAGCCAAGAACCTGCTTTGACTTGAAGAAGTTCATCAACAAACATCAAAATAGTCTATCATCATAGGCGATACGTAAGACTACCGGGCCGACGCGCATGATTTTCGCCGTAAGAAGGCATCAGTGGCAGGTTCTCCCCGCACCGATCCAAGAACTCGGTCCTGTACTCAAGTTCCCGAAGGTCTCCGTGATGACAATTCTGAGCTATACTCTTATGAGTATGAAAATGTGATTAAGCACACCCTCTCTGGAGGACTCGGATTGGAACAAGAAAGAGAGAGATGATCTCGGCCGAGATTCTTGCTCCACCTTAATCAGACTAGGGTCCGGTTCAAGAAGAAGATCCGAGAATTCAAGAGGCACTCAGAGAATCTAGCTCCAAGGATGATTCGACACCCATAAGAGAGGCATCGCCTTCCAGTCCGAACACCAAAAAACCCCTCCCGCCTCAACACTGGGACTCAGTAGAATCTACTCCTTCTCCATCTACCTGTATACAAGAAGAAACTCAAAGAGGTAAAGAAGGAGCCTGCAGAGAATGATCCTCCAAGAAAATAGGTAGAGTTGCCTATAGGGCCAGAGAACATCGTTGTTCTCAGTGAAAGTGAAGAAAGTGAGATGCCAACTCCTGCAAATGTTCCTGAAGATCCAGCAGATAAGGACAAGGAGGTCCAGAGCACCGAACTTCCAGTGTACTACCGATTCTTCTACCGCCATCGCTCCAAAGGTTTCACTCACGTCTCAGCTTGAGTCAACAGCTGCGCAGACCCTGAGTGTCATGAGCTCCCTGTCTCTTGGTCCCCTTGCTCCTCCTGCAGATTCTTCTTCCTCTTTTGCTTGGGTGCAACCTCTAGTCGACAAAAGGAAGAGGAAATCCTCCTCTCAAAGCTTGGGACCAAATTTTGATGCTGTAGCAGCCTTGTTGGGCACCACTCCTTCTCGTGCCAAGAAAGCCAGAACCACCTCCAGAATTGTGTCTGATGCCCAAGGTCAGCAATTCTTGGAGATTGCTAAGCCTACAGTAGACAAATCAGAATCAGACTTGCTGACATCTGACTTAGAGCTTTCAAGGATCCCTATGGGAGAGTCTACTCCTGAAGGTGAAATTCACAACCTCCAGGAAACAGTCACAAGAGTCATTGGAAGGGTAGAGAAAGGGCAGCAGACTATTGAACAGCTGGAAGAACAAGCCCAAGTTCTCACAAGTTTTATCAAGTCACTCTTGTCTAAGGACAAAGTTTTGGACCCCACCCCCTTGACTGCTCTACCGCCTCCTGTAATTCTAAGCCAAGATGAAGTGCAAAGTATCAAAGATATGCACAAGTATTCTGTCTATGGCAGAGCTATTGAAGCCATGGTGGATGACATGCTTGTTGCTGGGCTAAACTTCATCGATGAAGCTTTTAAACTACATGGAAAGGTAGACAATTTGCAATGTGGCTATCCTCTACTATTGGGGTTATGGATAAAGAGCTTAAACTCGAGCAACAGCATTGAGACCTTCGCCTCATGGGACAGATGATGAGAACATCTTATCGGGCGAACAAGATTTTCGATGATGCCAAAGACAATCTATCAAAATCCCGGGTCTACAGCAGAGTGGAAAATCAAAGTCTTGAGGAAGTCAGGAGAAATGAAGAACAATGGTGTATGGGAGAAGCTTTCAAGACACCGGCACCGCTGCTTTCAAAGATATGCATTGTCATCTTCAAGATGAAAACTCGTGCTTCCTTGTCCTCGCAAGAAATCAAAGCTCGCCCGAGCTTTTGTCAAAGATCATCTATTCAAGGAAAGCTCCATCTCTAAGGAAAAGATGAAGGAAATTTGTTCTCTTCTACCGCTATCAAGAAGCAAACAAAGATTATCATACTCACGCGAGTTTGATAAAGAGATGGAGAAATGTCTGGGATTTTGGACTCGCCACAGCCAACACGCGCCCTCGTGGCAGAGATATAGCTGAGTCATTGAAGAAATTCAGGCAGCGGATTCTGAAGACAGTGGGTCCCTCCCAGTAACCGGCCACCTGTCTCCTTCTCCTTTCTTTCCTCTTCTTCCCTTTCTTTTCGTATTCTTTGTAATCGCTTAAGGTATCAGAATCGCGGTCCTTAACTATTCTTTAGTTAAAAGAAACGGTTACGAAGAGTAACTGACTTGTAAGCTATATAATGGCCTTTCCACGCCATTTTAAAGGAGGAAGAACTTGGAATATTTGCTGAAAGTGTAAATAGATCTTAAAGAAATCAATACAAAAGGGCTTTTCATTCTTTGTCTATCTGATTCTCGTTATCTCTGTGTTTTCCTTTAATATTGTGAAGATCATTTTGTTCTTAACTCGTTAGTCTCTCTCGATCGCATACTCGCTCGCTTTTGCAAATACATTGATCTTGTATAACCAAGAAGGAACTTTGTGTCCTTGATTAATAAATCAAGAAGGTTATTTATGGAACTTTGTGTCTTTAATTTAATCTCATTCAAACCAACGCAAATGATCTTGTCTTAAATTTTGAAGCTTCGCATACACGAAGAATTATTCTCGCTATCTATAATTCTCAATGTTGCTATTCTCGCTCATCTTCTTATTCCCTTTCCTCACCCTCCTGTGTAACCGATGATCCTCAGGAAAACACTTTCGTAATATCCAAGTTTAACCATAAAACAATGTTCTCGTACATTTGTAAATAAGTTTGTTTCTGAATAAGGGAACCTCTCCCATTAAAGAGGAGGGACTTCTTGTCCCCCTCGACTCTCTTCTAAAAAGTCCTATCCGACGACCAACAGCTTGGCGACTCTACTGGGAAAATCGCATTCCAAGATCGCAATTTTTCGATCATCCTTTGATCCGCGACTCCATGCTTCACTCGAGGGAGAAGGACCCTCGTATTGAAGATTCTCGCCACTTTTGGAGCAACAGGGTTTTCCTTTCCCTTCAAATAGAAGAACTCGTTCGACGAGCACTCCGCCTGTTCAAGATAGAAGTCCTACGGGTGGTATTCCTTCAGAGCCTGCTAGTCCCAATCTACGAGCTTTGATCCTTGCTGGTGTTAAAGTTCCCCTCCAAGCCGTATTTCCAAGAATGGCGGCACAATTGCCATGGGGTCAACGTGTCGGGCCCCTGGCCCTTACTCAGCCTTTGCATGAGTTACCTAGAGGTAACCGAAAGAACTTCCCCAAGTTTAGAGGAGATGGCAAAGTACACCCTGATGAACACATCGCAGCCTTCATATTGCATGTGTGAGTCTTGGGAGTCAAACATGAAGACGCCTCGCAAGGCCGCTTCGTTGAGACGCTACAGATAATGCCGCCGACCGGTTCTATCACCTTCTTCGGCCGGCGCCATCACCGATCGGAATACAATGAGAACTCAGCTCAAAGCCGCTTTCAAGCCGGGCAGAAGATGTGCATGCACCGCTTGCCCAAATTTCTCGATAAAGAAAGATCCATCGTAACCCATGAGAGAATTTGTGGCTCGCCTCAATAGACCGATCAACAAAATTCCCAGTAAATACTCGACCGGTTGATCAAATTCAAAAATGTTTCTTCTAAATGCTCAAACGCCCAAAGTCAGCTATGCTCTAAGAAGGGCTAATCTTGGAACGTTAATTCGATCAAGAACTAGCCGTTAGTGTCGAGGATGACTCGATCATGTCGTGAAGTCAAGAGAGATCCTCCCAAATCTAAATCTGCTTCTTCTTCCTCTTCCACCTCTGGACCCAATACTGATCCATTAGTCCAGAAACTTGCAAATGATCTAGTAGCTATAAAGAAACAATTGGCCCAAAGATGCCCCGTGACGCAGATGTTCCAAGAAGAAATTTTCAGCCCGTAAATCGCTTTGCCTCGCTCCTCACACAAGACTAGCACTCAAGGTCCTCCCGCCAAAGTTCCCGTGAACGCAACCTCGTGAAGTTGAAGAGCCCGATGATGATGTGGACGATGAAGCTCGTGAGGAATTCCTGGAGGAATTTGATGATGAGGCGGAAGAACTCGAAGGATCTCGGGTTAATTTCTTTACCACCGAAGGCACTGATGATGGAGATAACTATGATGAAGTGGTAGCAGATATGAACAGTGAATCATTTGCTGTCATGACTCGAGAATGATTTAGGCGTAAGGAGAAAGTAACACACCTACGAAGAAATCTAAGGAGCAACCAGCAACTATTCCTGTAATTGCCAGAAGAGGATCTCCTATCCCTACCTCATCTGCACCAAAGGTAAGTACTGTCAATCCTGCTACCAAAGTTGCTTCTTCTTCTTTTTCTCCTAAGGTTGATAAGCCTAGAATTTCAAATGATGATGGCCCATCCACCTCTGGATCCTTTGATATTGTGGATCACCTAAAAAGGACCAAGGTTCAAATTTCGTGTCAATACTACCAAACCCATCCCAAAGCTTTTGCCAAGATGATCCAATTTGTAAATTCCCATTCCAAGACCACCTCTAAAGGCCTTTTGCCCACTCCTCCTTCTATACCACAACCTAGTCTGAGTAGCTGTCACCTCGCCTGGTGACAAAATCAAGCCTTTTTATGTAACACTTCTTATAGCGGCCATAGGCTCAAGAATCGTGTCATAGATTCCGAGCCTCGTATAATGTGATGCCCGCTAAGGTAGCTCATGCTTTAGGCTTGACCCTTACTCGTACTTTATGGATCTTGCTACTCCATGGAAAGTAAGGAAGTACCTTTGGTCGAAGGATTAAAGATGCACAAGTGGCTTTTGCCGCTTTACTCCGAAAAGAAAGTCTTGCCACCATCCTAGTAGCAGACATTCCTCCTTCTTACTGAATGTTGCTAAGTCGGAACTTCTGTAAAGATGTGGGTGGGGAGATTCAAATGGATTGGTCACACGCCCTCATACCTGTCAATGGACAAATGAAGAAGTTACTCCCTGAGAAACAGTCTGAGTATATTGTGCAGAAAACAGATGATCCTAAGGCACAAATACTCTATGAAGACATAGGTCATGGTAATTACATGATTCTGTCCCCTGATGAAATCCAACCCTCCAAAGTATCACCCAAAGATCCCAATGGTGTTTGGATTTTAGAATTTGATGGAAGTTGTTCCTCGGCTGGTTCTGGAGCTGGCGTCCTGCTAGTGTCACCTGAAGGCTGCCTACACCCTTTTTCATTTAAGTTGCAATTCGAAAACACTAACAATACAACAGAGTATGAGGCTCTCATTCTTGGACTGCAAGTGGCCAAAGAACGAGGTGTAAAAAATCTTCTGGCTCGTGGTGATGCAGAGCTGATTGTGAAGCAAGTCAGAAGCATTTTTCAGGTAAAAAATGGGAGGCTGAAGCATTACCGGAATCAGGTTTGGGATTCAATTGAATTCCTTGATGCCTTCTCTATCAAGCAATACCAGAGAAAAGAACAAAGCAGGCTGATTCACCGGCCGCCGCTCAGTGGTCATTATTGATTCCCCATCCCGAATTCTCTCAGATAAGTTCACTATCAAATGGTCCACCGCCCAGTGTTCCCGACAATACTAATAACTGGCAAGTTTTCAACGATGACCAGCATTTGCTTTCCTTCCTGAACTCAAGGGGAATTTCGAGCAACTGTATTTTGAGGGAAGTGACAACCTACCTCGTGAGAGTGTGTCCTCTGACCAAGCTGTCACCCAAGGAGAAGAAACAGATCAGGAAGGGTGCATTAAACTCAAAGGAAACAAGATTCCCAAAGGTTTGGTGAGTTTGGAGGAGTTGTTTGATAAACATGACAGATATGTAAAATCTAAAGCTTTCTATCGACCTCAAAGAATCACCGAGTATGATAAGATTGATATAGGAGTTCTACCGATCCTAAGTCGGTAAATATTGGGAAATGTTGCACAACCGATGAGAGGAGAAGAGCAATTGATCTTCTAAGGAAGTATAAGGATGTTCTTGCATATTCTTATGAGGATCTAAAAGCCTTCAAGCCAAAAGACATGCAGCACTCTATCCCTCTCAAACCAGAATCAAGCCTTTCAAGCGTAAACAAAGGCAAGATAATCCCAAAATAGCCGACACTATATTTCAGAGATTCAAATTGTTCAAGGCTAAAATCATCTTTCCCATTCACCATTCAACATGGATTGCAAACATTGTGCCTCAAGTAGGAAGAAGAATGGTGAGATCCGCATTCGTGTTGATTTCAGAACTCAATCAAAGCTTCTCGAAAGATAACTACCCTCTCGCCTATGATGGATCAAATATTGCAAGCAGAAAGGATCTGAAATGTTATCTATGCTTGATGGATTCTCGGATACAATCGTAGAGGTTGATATCACAGATCAACACAAGACACCTTCACCACTCCTTGGGGTACCTTCGCCTACAAGAGAATGCCTTTTGGGCTGATTAATGCTGGTGCCACTTTCCAGAGAGCTATGGATTTGGCTTTTGGAAGCTTGAAAGGGAAATGTATCATCATATACCTCGATGACTGACAAAGTTGTTTTCAAAGACAAGAGCATCACTTCACCACCCGAAAATAGCTTCGCAGAGATGCCGAGAGCATGGGATTTCTTTAAATCCTAAAAAATCTGTCTTCTGTGTTACAGAAGGAAAACTATTAGGGCACATTGTCTCAAAGGATGGTATTAAGATTGATCCTGAACGAGTTCAAGCCATCCAGCAAATTCCTCTCCCAACCAGTAAAAAAGGCGTGCATTCCTTTTTCGGTAAGATCAATTTTTTAAGAAGATTCATCCCCGATTTTGCTGAATTAACTTTGAATATTTCTCAGATGATGAAAGGGAAGCAAGCATTTGGTTGGTCTTCTGAAGGAAAGGAATCCTTTGAGGGTATCAAGAAAGCCATTGCTAAAACTCCGCTTTGGCCTCGTCCCGATTTCAAAGAAAGATTTCATCATCTATCGCTATGCTACGTATAATACCCTGGCCGCCTTTAACCCAAGAAGACTCTCGATGGACATGAGCTACCAATTGCCTTCATGAGCTATATCCTCAAGAATCATGAGCTGAAATACACCATGATGGAGAAGCATGCTTTTGCAGTAGTCAAAGCCAAAGCAAGCAAGCATTCCTGCTTTCTATATCCTCAACTCTCACTCTATGGTGCCGGTTCCGATACGATCGTTAAGTCAATTCTTACACAAAGCAAGAATTTGGGTCCAAGAGAGGAAACCGGTGGCTAAAGTCCAGAGTATGACATTGATATCAAACCAACCAAGCTGGTTCGTGGAAGGGGTCTTTGTGAGCTCATTGCTGAAGGAGCCAAACATGAGTTGCTGGAGGAGAAAGCTGACATTCCTACTGTTCTATTCCTTAGTTCAGTCGATGAATGGTATTCTGACATTGCCCATTTTCTCACCTATGGGGAATGCCCCTCTCATTTAACTACCAAGGAAAAGAGGACTGTTAAATTGAGATCAACACAATATGTACTATGGGAAAATGCCTTGTTCAAGCGTGGTTTAGATGGGAGATTTCTGAAGTGTGTGGACAAGGAGCAGCAGAGAAAGTTGCTCTCAGCTTTCCATGATCAGGCATGTGGAGGGCACTATTCATCAACAGTCACAGCTCACAAGATACTCCGGGGAGGATATTACTGGCCTTCTTTGTTCAGAGATGCATCCAAGTGGGTGGATAAATGTGAAGCTTGTCAGACCTTTGTGGGAAGACCTAAATTGGCATCTTTACCTCTCAAGCCGGTTGTGATTGAGGAACCATTTCAGCAGTGGGGCCTAGACTTCATTGGTGCACTGAACCCTGCTTCTAGTGCTGGTCACACGCATGTGCTAACTGCCACTGACTACTTCACCAAATGGGTGGAAGCTATTCCAGTCAAGAGCACTACTTCTGAAGTTGTATGCAACTTCATCAAAGAGAACATCTTGGTAAGGTATGGTGTACCTAACAAGATCAGAATGCATAATGCTTCGAACTTTTCCTCAACTGAGATAATGGATTTCTGCTACGGGTATGGCATCTCTCTGGCTCATTCTTCAGATTATTACCCCCAGGGAAATGGACAAGCAGAATCCACCAACAAAAATCTGGTGACTATCATAAGGAAGTTGGTCAATGAGTCTCAGCGAAACTGGCATAAGAAGCTTTATGATGCTCTTTGGGCAGACAGGATCACACCTAAAAGAGCCATTGGAATGTCTCCTTTTCAAGTGGTGTATGGAGTGGAAGCTCAATTGCCAGTGACAGTGGAACTGCCAGCCTTGCACCTGATGAAGGCCATTGAGGATACTAGTTTCAGTGATGCTCTGGATAAAAGAATCATGTACCTGCACAAACTGAACGAGGATAGATTGAGGTCAGCTGACAGATATCCGCCACCAAAGAAGGTAAAGGTTCTGTTTGACAAGAAAGCTAAGTTCAGGGAGTTCCAAGTTGGAGATACCGTGCTGTTATGGGACAAAAGACATGAACCTCGTGGCAGCCATGGAAAATTTGATTCACTATGGCTCGGACCATTCAAGATAAGACACTTTGCTGGTAAGAACTCTTTCTATCTTGATTACATGGATGGTTCCCCCCTCCCACTTCCTTATAGTGGGCAGTATTTGAAGTTGTTCAAGTCCTAGGTGACTAGGGAGTCCCTTTGTATATTCTGTGTATGTTTTTTTGCTTTTCTGCTTTCGGTGTGTTTCCCTTCTGTTGTTGTTTGTGTTTCCCTCTGTGTTGGTTTGTTTTTGACTCCTTTGCCCAATGGATAAGGCACTGGTCTGCTTCACCGAGTTATCTAAGTTCTTGCCTTGTCTCATTCCATGAATTTATACCAAGTCATCCCCAGAAGGAGCCAGCTGTTGTCTACTCAAAATTTCCCGCTCTGATAAGAGTAAATTTTCAAAATTTTGAGTTTAAGTGTTTTTCTCTGAGGTGCCTAAGTCGTGAAATTGAAAAAATCTGTGTTTTGGGTCATTTTGTGTGATTTTCGGGCCTGTCGGAACTTTTTGTCCCATCTGTCCCAAGTACGAAAATGCACTCTCATTCCCGACCGCCAAAATCCTCAAGTCGTCCCATTTTCGCCCGCTTAAAAATTTTGTCCCAAGTGTCCCAAAACTTATTTTGCGTGTTGTTCCAATTTCAACGAATCATCCTTCCCGCGTACTTCGCACTTTCCTAGTCCCAAATGTCCCAAAGTTAAAAAGTGCGAGCTTTCCCATTTTCGGCCGATTTACCCGAACCGCCCTTCGCGCAATTTTGTCCCAACCGCCCATTTGAAAAAGTGAGCTTTCCCAATTTCGCCGAGCTTCAAGTCGCGTACTTCGGAACTTTTGTCCCGAATGTCCCAAGTCCAAACGGGCCCTTTGTTCCACTTTCGCCGAAACACCCGAATCGCGTACTTCGCACATTTTCGTCCCATTTGTCCCAAATGCATTTGTGTGTCCTCTCCCTGTTTCGCCCGAACCGGCCGAGCCGCGTGTTTCGCGCATTCGCGTCTCACATGTCCCAAGCGTACCTAGTGTCATTCACACTTAGTTTTTCCCGCTCGCTCCAAGTATGATACTTTTCAAATTGGTGGTTGTGTATTCAATGCGCATTAAAGTCATTTCTCTCTCCAAACGGCTATATAACGAGCATTCCCCTTTGCATTTTCGCATTGCTTCCATGCTATCTTTTGCTCGAACCCTCGCCATTTGAAAACCTGCGCGATTCCCCCTCCATTTGCAAATTCCTTCCAGAAGTCTAGGTTGCAGCTCCGAGGCTATCAATATGAAGATCAAGTTCCAGGGACAGGAGCAAATTTCTCCGCTTGAATCTGCCGTTAGCAATATAGGGGACAGTGAAGCTCGTCATCTCGACTTCGGTGATTTTTGGGCAAGAATGACAGATGCAAACCCTACACCAATGGCATAGATGATTAATGATAGTGGTTTAGCTTTTGCCGGAGGATTCCCAATCTCAGTATAGTGTGCTGATACAGTGCTTTCATGTGGAGCTCACTTCGACCCCGATTCTAGCGAATTGACAAATGTACATGGGGAACTCATCGCTAAGCCGACGCGCTCGCCGCCATCAAGCGCCGCTCTTAGAATTCCGAGATGGACAATGCTATAGTCGCTCTCCCGAGATCAAGCACAAAGCTATGTTCGACCAAGACAGTGACAAATACAAGGCGCGAGTGGCGAAGTCTTGGTTGAAGAACCCTAAGAAAGGTGCTTCTCGCCTAACCAAAACCCTCTTCCGAGCAGATTTCAACGAAGAACTGTCAGACTTCATAATCCTCGCTGCTCGGGTTATGGGTTTGCCCTCCACCAATGAGTTTCATTTCTGGATGTGCCCGCTCATCAGCATGGTGTGCCAGGGAACACAAAATATCAACTGGGCAGAGATCATCGGTATGAATTTGGCTGAGCAGCTATCCAACGTCCAAAGAAACAAAGAAGTTCTATATGACTTCATATCTCGATGTATACCCTAGCAAAGATCCGTGCAAGGGTTTGGTTTCTCCTATATAGATGCACACAAAGATGATCCAAGTATGCCTATTGCCCGCAGCTCACCTCGAGACCAAAAACCGCAATTTCGTAAGGGTCAATGATGCTTTCACCATGTACGTGGTCGATTGCTCAAGGTGATACTCGCTAGAAGGTTTTCGATGAAGCCATGAACCCGATATCGCAAAGATGGAGCCTATTTCATTCAATTCAGAAATTTTCCTATATCAAAGCTTTCTGGCTATGAAAGCACTCCTCTGCGGCTTCCCATGTTCTGCAATGACAAAATGGCTTTGATTGAAATATGCAGGCAACTAGACAAGTTGCACAGAACTTGCAGAGACAAGAAGATTTCTGGCTTGCACTTTCCCATCTCTCTGGGAAACTACACATGCAAAACAAATCTGATGCTCGTAACATGAAAGAGCCCTGGTCCCTATCACTGTTCATTTCTTCAAGCCAAGAACCTGTTTTGACTTGAAGAAGTTCATTGAACAGAACATCAAAATAGTCTATCATCATAGGGCAGATACAGAAGACTACTGGGCTGACTGTGCAGATGATTTTGAAGCCAGAAGAAGGCATTGTGGCAGGTTCTCCCTGCAATTGATCCAAGAACTCAGTCTGTACCAAGTTCCTGAAGGTCTCCAGGATGACAATTCTGAGCTATACTCTTATGAGTATGAAAATGTGATTAAGCACACCCCTCCCGGAGGACTTGGATTGGAACAAGAAAGAGAGAGATGATCTGGCTGAGATTCTTGCTCCAGTCTTAATCAGGACTAGGGTCTGGTTCAGTAAGAAGATCCGAGAATTCAAGAGGCACTCAGGAGAATCTAGCTCCAAGGATGATTCGACACCCATAAGAGAGGCATCAGTTCCAGAGTCTGGAACACCAGTGAAAACCCCTCCTGCCTCAACAACTCGGGACCCTGTAGAATCTACTCCTTCTCCATCTACCCAGGTATACAAGAAGAAACTCAAAGAGGTAAAGAAGGAGCCTGCAGAGAATGATCCTCCAAGAAAATAGGTAGAGTTGCCTATAGGGCCAGAGAACATCGTTGTTCTCAGTGAAAGTGAAGAAAGTGAGATGCCAACTCCTGCAAATGTTCCTGAAGATCCAGCAGATAAGGACAAGGAGGTCCAGAGCACTGAACTTCCGTGTACTACGATTCTTCTACCGCCATCGCTCTCAAAGTGCTCTACTCACGCCTCACCTGAGTCAACAAATGCGCAAGACCCCGAGTGTCATGAGCTCCTCGCCTCTTGGTCCCCTTGCTCCTCCCGCAGATTCTTCTTCCTCTTTTGCTTGGGTGCAACCTCTCTAGTCGACAAAAGGAAGAGGAAATCCTCCTCTCAAAGCTTGGGACCAAATTTTGATGTCAGAGCAGCCCTTGTTGGGCACCACTCCTTCTCGTGCCAAGAAAGCCGTAACCACCTCTGAATTGTGTTCGATGCCCAAGGTCAGCAATTCTTGAGATTTCTAAGCCTACAAAGAGACAAATCGAATCGACTTGCCGACATCTGACTTAGAGCTTTCAAGGATCCCTATGGGAGAGTCTACTCCTGAAGGTGAAATTCACAACCTCCAGGAAACAGTCACAAGAGTCATTGGAAGGGTAGAGAAAGGGCAGCAGACTATTGAACAACTGGAAGAACAAGCCCAAGTTCTCACAAGTTTTATCAAGTCACTCTTGTCTAAGGACAAAGTTTTGGACCCCACCCCCTTGACTGCTCTACCGCCTCCTGTAATTCTAAGCCAAGATGAAGTGCAAAGTATCAAAGATATGCACAAGTATTCTGTCTATGGCAGAGCTATTGAAGCCATGGTGGATGACATGCTTGTTGCTGGGCTAAACTTCATCGATGAAGCTTTTAAACTACATGGAAAGGTAGACAATTTGCAAATGTGCTATCCTCTACTATCAAGTTATGGATAAAGAGCTTAAACTCTGGAGCAGTTGCATTGTAGACCTTCGCCTCATGGGACAGACAGATGAGAACATCTTACTGGCGAACAAGATTTTCGATGATGCCAAAGACAATCTATCAAAATCCTGGGTCTACAGCGTAGAGTGGAAAATCAAAGTCTTGAGGAAGTCAGGAGAAATGAAGAACAGCTTGCGTAAGGAGAAGCTTTCAAGACACCTGCAGCATACCGCTTTTCAAAGATATGCATTGTCATCTTCAAGATGAAAACTCGTGCTTCCTTGTCTCGCAAGAAATCAAAGCTCGGCCGTAGCTTTTGTCAAAGATCATCTATTCAAGGAAAGCTCCATCTCTAAGGAAAAGATGAAGGAAATTTGTTCTCTTCTACCGCTTCAAGAAGCAAACAAAGATTATCATACTCACGCGAGTTTGATAAAGAGATGGAGAAATGTCTAGGATTTTGACTCGGCCCGCAGCCAACACGCGCTCCCTCGTGGCGTAGATATATATAGCGAGTCATCAAGAAATTCAGCAATGGATTCTCAAGACAAGGGGTCCCTCCCAAGAACCGCCACCTGCCTCCTTCTCCTTTCTTTCCTCTTCTTCCCTTTCTTTTCGTATTCTTTTGTAATCGCTTAAGGTATTGAATCGCGGTCCTTAACTATTCTTTAGTTAAAAGAAACGGTTACGAAGAGTAACTGACTTGTAAGCTATATAATGGCCTTTCCACGCCATTTTAAAGGGAGGAAGAACTTGGAATATTTGCTGAAAGTGTAAATAGATCTTAAAGAAATCAATACAAAAGGGCTTTTCATTCTTTGTCTATCTGATTCTCGTTATCTCTGTGTTTTCCTTTAATATTGTGAAGATCATTTTGTTCTTAACTCGTTAGTCTCTCTGATTGCATACTGTTCAGTTTTGCCAATACATTGATCTTGTATAACCAAGAAGGAACTTTGTGTCCTTGATTAATAAATCTGAAGAAGGTTATTTAGGGAACTTTGTGTCTTTGAATTTAATCTCATTCAGCCAACGCAAATGATCTTGTCTTAAATCCTTTGAAGCTTCGCATACACGAAGAATTATTCTGCTATCTATAATTCTGAAGGTTGCTATTCTGCTCATCTTCTTATTCCCTTTCCTCAGTCCTTGTGTAACTGATGATCCTTGTGGAAAGCACTTTCGTAATATCCAAGTTTAACCATAAAACAATGTTCTGTACATTTGTAAATAAGTTCGTTTCAGAATAAGGGAACCTCTCCCATTAAAGAGGAGGGACTTCTTGTCCCTCGACTGCCGCTCTTCTAAAAGTCCGATCTCGACGACCAACACCAAGTAATGTCTCCAATGCCTTAATGCTTAAACAAACATAAAATTCCACATCATAAGTAGAATATTTCCTCCTAACTTCATTTATATTTTCACTAAATAATGCAACTGGTCATCCTTCTTGACACAATACAACTTCAATCCAGACATGTGAGTCATCACAGTCAACCTCGAGAACCTTGATAAAATCTAGCAATACAAAAATAGGTGCTTCTGACACTTTCTTCTTCAACAATTCAAAACTATCTGTTGGTGCCTTGGTCCATACAAAATCCCTCCCTTTTGTACACTCTGTTATGGGTACAACAATGCTACTAAAATTCCTGATGAACTTCCTATAAAAAGTTTCCAATCCATGAAAACTACGAACCTCTGTCAAATTCCTTAGAATAGGCCATTCCAAAATTGCCTTTAACTTTTCCTGATCCATCCTCACTCCATCCTATGATATGAAAAACCTCAAAAAAACAAGACTCTTCTAAATAAAGCTACACTTATTTAAGTTTGTGTATAGACTATCTTTACATAACAAGTCTAACACCAATTTCATATGTAACAAGTGTTCTTCCATTATCTTACTAAATATCAAAATATCATTAAAATAGACAACAACAAACTTACCATTATATTCTCATAGGACTCTATTCATCAGCCTCAATAATGTACTAGGTGCATTAGATAGCCCAAATGGTATCACCATCCACTCGTACAATCCTTCTTTTGTTTTGAAAGTCAGTTTCCATTCATCCCCTTCATGGATCTAGATCTAGTAGTACCCACTTTGAATGTCAATATTTCTAAAAAATCAGGCTCATGCTAGCACATCCATCATATCATCCAATCATGGAATTGGGAATTGATACTTAATTGTGATCTTATTTATGGCTCTGTTGTCTACACACATTCTCTAGTCTCCTCTTTTTGGGATTCAATAGTGCTAGAGTTACACATAGACTTATGCTTTCTCTCACTAACCCTTGTTGTATTAGATATTTCACTTCTCTGCTCAACTCTTCAATCTCATGTCAAACTCATCGATAGGCTTCCTAGTTTTGAAGGGTCGATCCTAGGATCAAATCAATATTGTGTTGAATATCTCTCTTTGGAGGTAACCCATCAGGAATCTCATCTAGTATGACATATTTTTATTTTGTTAGTACCTTTTCCGCAACAATAGGTATATTAAAGTCCTCTATTTCAACCTTCTTTGACATTAGTGCATAACACCAGCAAACTTCTTCCATTTTTGTAACAAACTTTTCTGTAGCCAATAAGCCCTCGGTCTTCTCTTCTTCCTTGAAGGGTAACAAGACCACATTTACACCATCCTTCCAAAAGGTATATGTATTTTTCCCTCCATCATGTGTAACCTTTCTATCGTATTGCCAAGGCCTCCCTAGTAATATATGGCATGCATTCATTGGGATAACATCACACCATACCTCATCCTTATAGGTATTCCCAATTAAACAATTTATAAGGCATATTTTATCTATGGTTTCCTAATTCCCTTTCTTGAACCATGATATATGATAGGGATATGGATGATTCTCACCTTTTAGATTAAGTTTATCAACCATCACAGTTGAAACCATATTTTCACAACTACCATTGTCAATAATAATTTTACATACCTTTCCTCCGAGATATGCATCTTGTTCGAAATATATATTTTTGCAACCATGAATCATCTCTAGAAGCATCCTTTTCTTTCTCCTTCCTTAGGTAAATCATCATCCTTCGAATCATGAGGGTTTCAACCAAGTCTACAATATCCTCCATTTCTTCTTCCTCTTTAGCTTCAACCAAATTTTCTCATGGTTGTTCTCCTTTCCATCTATCTTGTGTAGGATAGTGCGGACACTCAAAATATTTGTACCCCTCTTCACCACATCTGTAACATGCATATTTCCTTTGGGGGCTATTCCAGCCCCATCCTCCATTATAAATTCTTCCCCTCTGAAACCCCAACCTATTTGGTAGTTACCACACTGCACTTTGACCAAAATCTTCATGCTCTTCTACATTAGAGGATTCACCTTTTAAAGATTAAAATCTACCACTACCTCTCATTGGGGATGATGATGGCCCTCTTTTCACACCTCTTCTAAAATTATTCCTCTTTTTTATTTTCTTTTGTCTTTAATATGATTTTATAATCATCATCCATGCTATGGATCTGGAGCATACTCATCTCATCTTGTATTGTGTAACTCAACCCATTTATATATCGTGTAACCTTATGTTTTTCAGACTCTCCCTATTCCACCCGATTGATAACTTGTAAGATTCATTAGTAGACACCTCAATGTTGATATCCTTCTGTCTTAGGTTTTGGAACCTTCGAAAGAGTGTCTAAGCATAATCTATAGGAAGAAACATTTATTTCAACTTCTTTACCATTTTATTCTAGTTTCGGATCTTTCCCTTTCCATTCCTTTGTCTTTCATTTTGTAGGTGATCCCACCAGATCAATGCATTTCTGGCCAACTTAGTGCATGAAAACTTAACCTTCTTCTCCTCTAAAAGTGTTTTCCACTCAAATAAATTTTCCATGCGATTCAACCAGTCAATCAACTCCTTTGGTTGTAACCCTCCACCATAATCAAGAACATTAATCTTGATGTCATCATTCTTTCCCTCTAAATCCTAGATCAATCTCTCCTCAAATGGTCTCTCATTCAAGGTTTCTTCATCTCTTTCATTTTCTTCTTCATCTCCACCTTCATTCATTAATGGAGGTACTAATTCAGTATCACTATCTGGGTTTGCATCCCCATCTAAATGTCTCCTTCTAAGGTAGATAACTTCTCTTGTGAGCTCAACAACTTATCTATGTAGCTCCTACATAATCCTATTCATCTAGTCATAACCTCCCCTCCCACGTCTAGCCATGATTATATAAAGTAGAGGAAAAAATTACACAGAAAAATGTAATATGCAAGCTTAACTATATCTCCTAGATCAAAATCTGTCTTTGATGCCAATTAATGTGAACCTAGCTGCAAGAGGTTGAAATACCTCTAAAACACACATAAAAATATTTGCAAATAAAAACCTGGAATTTTAAAATATATTTATTCTCATTCGGGAATCCACACTAATATCTTATATCATTTAAATCCTCCTTTTATTTCACATCTACTCTTAAAACCCAAAAAGGCAAAAAAATCTAAAATGCCAAAACATTACCTACTAGAAAAAAACTTAGATGGGGTCCAAACTATTTTTTTCAAATATACCTTCATAAATTAAGGCTCATGCAAAATTTGGAATTATTCTAACAAGCACAACAAAAGTTATTAAATTTTTAAGACAGAGTCAAAAGTGAAGAAAATGTTACGAGTAAATTTTAGGCCACTAGATAAAGGAATCTGGCTCGAAAATGTGCCAAAATGGCCTCAACCTTGTATGAAATACCATATTACTAATGTATATCAACCACTTTGTAAAATTTCAAGATGATCCAACATCTGGATCAAAATTTATGGTCTCTGCAAGTTATGTTCCGACATCATTCTCCCCTGGTTGAAAAGAATTCAGCTCATGCGAATTCAGTCAACGGAATTCATCTAATTTTACACTGTCAATATTCTTCAACTCCCACTCAAGAATCCAAGTATTTTATTATTGTTGCAAACCTACCCACTATACCAAATATCTGTTATAGCTCCCATGTCTAGTAGTGACTATCTTTTGGTCGAAGACACGCATTACCATTTCCTTTTTCTTCTTCAACATTTGTTGTTCCCGGTTTATTTCTTCCTCCTCCACAACATTTTCATCATGTCCTGTAAACTTATATAATTCAGAAACGTTAAAATTTGGTGAGATAGAAAACTTATCAGGTAGCTCCACCTTATAGGAATTATTACTCATTTTCTTCAGAATCCTACACTACCCAATATTCTTATATTTGAGTTTATTATATGTTCCTTTTGGAAACCTCTCCTTTATAATATGAACCAGCACCATATCTCCTTCTTTGAATACACTTACTCTTCTAGTGGCATCTGTAGCTACTTTATATTGTGCATTACTCACCTTCATCTTTTCCCATAATTCATCCTATAGCTATAGAATTTGTTCTGAAAATGCTTCTGCATCATCACTAGTTTTATCTTCACCAGGTAGCACAATCAGATCTAGGAATCCCTTGGTATTCCTACCATATACAATCTGGAAAGGATACCTCCATGTGGACCTATTTACCAAGTTATTAAAGGCAAACTCAGCTTCTTCTAAAGCTAAGTCCCATTGTTTTGGCTTTTCTCCAATTAAGCAACATTAATATTTCCAAGGCTTCATTCACTAATTTCATCTCTGTCCATCATTCTGGGGGTGATATACACTACTGAACTATAGTTTTGTCCCCATTTTCCTCCACAACATCTTCCAAAAGTGACTCAAAAACTTTATGTCCTTATCTGAAGTGATCATTCTTAGAACTCCATGCAATATAACCTCTTCTCGAAAAAAAAAAATCTACAACTCCGGAAGCATCATTAGTTGTTTTACAAGAAATGAAATGTGCCTTCTTAGAGAGTCTATCAGCCACAACAAAGATAGAATCATTCCCTCGTTGTGTGTTAGGATGTCCTAACATGAAATCCATACTCAAATCAACACATGCCCCTATAGCAACAAATAATAGCATATACAACCGAATATTCTGTGCATGGCCCTATAGCAACAAATAATAGCATATACAACCCAATATTATGTGCATGGCCCTTAGCCATTTGGCACACTCTACATCTTGCTACAATCCTACTTATGTCCCTCTTTACCTTTGGCCAATAATAATTATCTACAATAAGAACAATTGTCTTACTTATACCAAAGTATCCAGCCAACCACCCACTATGTAATTCTCTTATAATATTTTCTCTCATTGAACCAACAAGGATGCACAATTATTTCCCCCTGAACAAATAACCATCATGCATCAAATAATTAGAAGAACCACTACCTATTGTAGGGTCCTTAAGTTGTCTCACAACATCACCAAAATCGGGATCACCTTCATACAACTCCTTAACTACCTCAAATCCTAGTACTTCATTTTCCATTGTTGTCAAAAGTGTTA
This sequence comes from Taxus wallichiana var. yunnanensis, assembly GCA_018340775.1. Lineage (NCBI taxonomy): Eukaryota > Viridiplantae > Streptophyta > Pinopsida > Cupressales > Taxaceae > Taxus > Taxus wallichiana. Next base: position 769,714,535 of record CM031240.1, read on the forward strand.
GATGCATACTCAAGGCATCGGAAATTTGATTCTACGTACTCGACTTATGCTTTAAGACAAAGGTATATTCTTCCAAAAATGAAACCCATTTTACATACCTACTATTTATTTTCTTCTGCGTGTTTACATACCTCTAGGCTTCATAGTCGGAAAGAGTACAAATTCCTTTGCTACCAAGTAATGTCTCAAATGCCTTAATGTCTGAGTAATAGCATAAAATTCCACATCATAAGTAGAATATTTCTTCCTGACTTCTTAATAATGACACAGGTTGTCCTTTACGACTCGATAAAGCTCCAATATTGACATGTGAGGCATCACAGTTAACCTCAAAGACCTTGCTAAAATCTAGCAATACCAAAATAGGTGCTTGACAATTTCTTCTTCAACAATTTAAAACTATCTATTGTTTCCTTAGTCCATACAAAATCCTTTCCTTTTGTACACTTTGTTATGGGTGCAACAATGCTACTAAAATTTCTAATGAACTTCCTATAAAAAGTTTCCAATCCATGAAAATTATGAACCTCTGTCAAATTCCTTGTAATAAGCCATTCCAAAATTACCTTTAATTTTTCATCATCCATCCTCACTCCATCCTATGATATGAAAAAACCCGAAAAAACAAGACTCTTCTAAAGAAATCTACACTTATTTAAGTTTGCATATAGACTATCTTTAAGTAACAAGTCTAACACCAATTTCATATGTAACAAGTGTTCTTCCATTATCTTACTAAATATCATAATATCATCAAAATAGACAATAATCAACTTACCATTGTATTCTCAGAGGACTCTATTCATTAGCCTCATGAATGAATAGGGTGCATTAGATAGCCCAAATGGCATCACTATCCACTCAATCCTTCTTTCGTTTTGAATGTCATTTTCCATTCATCCCAGTCACGGATCTAGATCTGTGTACCCACTCCACAAGTTAATATTGCTCAAATATTGGGCTCTAGCTATCATATCCATCATATCATCTAATCTTGGATTTGGGAACTGATACTTAATTGTGATCTTATTTATGGCGATGTTGTCTACACACATTATCCAATCTCTATATTTTTTGGGAGTCAATAGCGTTGGAGTTGCACATGGACTCATGATTTCTCTCACTAACCCTTTATGTATTAGATCTATCACTTGTCTGTTCAACTCTTCACTTTGTTTCACACTCATCGATAGGTTGCTTGGATTAGAAGGGTCGGTCCTAGGATCAAATCAATATGGTGTTGAATATCTCACTTTGGAGGTAACCCATCTAGTAGCTCATCTGGTATGACATCTTTGTATTATTTTAGTACCTTTTCCACAACATCAGGTATATTAAAGTCATCTATTTCAACCTTCTTTGACATTAGTACATAACACCAGAAAACTTCTTCAATTTCTGTAACAAACTCTTTTGTAGCCATAAAGTCCTCACTTTGTTATCTTCTTCCTTGAAGGGTAACAAGACCATCTTTACACATGTTATCCTATAAAATTGACCATACAAAAATTTCTGTTTTGGTCCCATGAGGAAGTCTATTAACGTTCAAAATGGCTTGGGCGTACTTAAAACCCATGCAACACAGAATTTTCCTGTGCCCCACTAAAGTAAATTTCCTAAGGTGCAGGTGCATATTCCTTGACATCAACATGACATGTTGTATGTTGTAAACCCGTGCCCTATGCTTTACCCTTTCACGTTGCTTTCCATCATGCTACACCTTTCAAAAGTGCGCCCTTTCTAAACTTGGTGCAGCTTTTCACAGTCAACATTAAGCGCATTTTTACTCATGTCAACACCTCAGAAAGTGCACCCAATATTTTCAAGCCTCTGCAACATGCTATGAACCTACACCTTGCGCCCTAAGCCTTATAATTTCTCATTCTTCTTTCTGTAAGCTTTTATTATGAATAACATGATGGTTGACATGGCTCTTCTATGTTGGACCTCCTTGATCCTTCTTGCAAAACAACAACTGCCATCATTGAGCTCACACATGTCTTGATCAAATAAGAAACCAACCTAGTCTAAAGGAAAAGCAAAGCTAACAGAACAAGAGATGAAGTACAAATATCAAAAATTCAGGATGCCTGACTCATATGCAGAGAGCGACCTCAACATCAGGGACTCTGAGCTGGGGCATATTGATATGGATGACTTCTAGGAAAGGACCAACTCAGCAAGCAGTGGCCCATGGATGAACAAGTTAGTGGGTAGTGGATTGCACTTTGCAGCTAGGCTGCCAGTAAGTGTTGTAAACAATGAGTTCATCATGTTGGTGGCTCGGTGCTATAACAAGGACACTAGATGTGTTGAAGATAAGGAGGGAAAGACGATCATCAACCTCATAGCCCGTCACTTTGAAATAACCTTGGGCATTCCTCATCACAGGTAATATGTCGCCATAAGTCTAGAAGACTGTAAGAAGGCCTAGGATGACAATGAGGACAAATGCATGCAAATGATGAACAAACTTTACCTAAAGAACAAGAAGCCGGTGAGCAAGTGGCCATAGACCATCCATCGCAATGACTTCAATGAGGAATTGAGTGATACAATCACCTTCCTTAATAAAGTATTTAGGCTTCCTGATGCCCATTATTTCCACAAATGGATGTTGAGGTATCTGGAGACCATGAGAAAAAATACACCTGATCAGCGTTTTAGCTGGGGGAAATCATCAGCAACACCATATCCCAGCAGCTTCAATAATTCCTGACAACTGTGAAGTTCTATATGAATTCTTACGTTGTATACACAGCAACATAAACAAGAGATTTTGCATGCCTAGCTCGAAATGGGGTATGACTCCAAGTCAAAATATATGAATACTACCCAGATTTGAAGCTCGAGGATAGCATTTCCCAGTTCTCCAAGATTAACGACACCTTCTTCTATAAGGTGATCTACCTACTGAGGCCGAATATGAGACACGGTTAGACCAGCCTGAGCTTGATTACTCCCATAAAGAAATGGGGAGCATTGTTCACACAGTTCCCCACATTCACATATCTCAGAGCAGTGAATTTTGAGGGGGAACCGACAAAGCTACCAAGGTATGCACAGGCCAAAGTTGATTCTCTTGGAGTTGTCAAGGAAACTAATCACATACCATGAGAAGTGCATGAAGATAAAGAAAGGAGGAACTCCATTCCCCCTTACAGTTGGCCAATACACCTGCACCACACTGGCCAAAGCACGAGAAATGTATGTCGAGCTGGAATTGCTAAATTTGAAGCACAACTTCCCAGCAAGGCCTACCTTCGACTGCCGGAGTTGCCTCCCAAGGGCCAAAATTGATCCCATCCATGTTCCTGAGATCGAGGACATCTGGATCGACCTGACACATGAAATAGATATCAAGCGAAAGGATCACTCCCGATTGGCTCTAGAGGAGATCATCCACTATGGCGTAGCCATCATTCCAAAGGGATTCCAAGAGCCTGATCAAGAAATTGATCAGGTTTACCTTGACACAGATGGGGATGATTGGCCATTTGTGGAGATCGACAGAGCCAAGGCATCAAAGACCATCAAGGAAAGGGTTAAGCCCACGTTGCAGCACACTGAACATTGGTGCAAACAGAATGGTCTCACCTACCTCGGGGTAGATTTCACTGCTTCTTCTTCAGGTAGAGCACCTCCAAGACTAGACCAAGTGCCAAAAGGAAAAGGGAAAGACAAGGAGGGATAATCAAGCAAACAAGAAGAAGCTCCCCAAAGCCCTCCTACTTCTAGAAACAAGTGGTCGACCTTGGTGTCTCCAGGTAAAGAAGAAGAGACCACCAAAGTTCCAATAGATACATCCACCCAGGATGTTATCCCAGCTACAACTACTAAGGTACCCACCATTCCTTCTTCCACTCCTTCTCCTCCCCCTGTCATTGAAGCATCTATTCCTATGGATGTGTCTTCTTCTCTCCCTTCCTCCCTTCCATCTCCCACCTCTTCCATCTTCTCCTCTCTTGTGGATCTGTCGCCCAGTGTTCCCTCCATCTAATTACAGATCCCTTCCATCTCCATGTCCTTTTCTTCCCCTGTAGTAACTCCAGGCCCCACAAGTAGCAACACGTTGGACTTCTTATCGATGCCACCACCAAGTGTTCCAATTTCCTTCCCTGTGACCTATTCAGTTGCTTCCTTTCACCCCTGTTTCTTCTTCTATTCCCTCTACTCCCTCTCCCATAAGTCTTAGTTGGATCTCTGACCATCTGGGTCAACACAAGAGAAAGGTTCCCATAGCACCCATGGACTTCTTCGTCATTCCAAAGAAGGGACCTAAGAAGTAGAAAGCTATAACTCACTTCTCTAAGAGCACTTCGGGAGAGAGTTGTGGAGATTGCATACCCGAATCCCACCAAGGAAAAGAAAGATCTATCTCCTACAGATTTCACAGTGACTCAAGTCACAATGGGAACCTCATCTGAAAGCCTACAAGGAGAGGCCTTATCTGCTGTAGATGCTCTCTGTAAAAAGCTTCAGGAAGCAAAAGAGGAGAAGAGAATACTCAAGGAGCAAAACAAACATCTCCTCCAAGCATTGCAGAGAATGGGTAATGCTCCTCCTGTGACTTCCGCCAAACCTACTGAAGTTCTCAGTCAGGATAAGATAAATGAATACGCCAAGATTGGTGAACAAGGCACGGTAGTATCCTCCTGGATTGAACAAATCCTCAGAGATAGTGAGGAAATGATTAAGAAGTTCACAAGGCTCTACTAGGATATAGATCAAGCAAATAAGGAGCTACAAGAAGTAGCAGGTTCCCTCTCCGAGGAGTTGGATAATGCCAGATTGCAACATGAAACATTCCAAGCAATGACTAATTATTCAGCTGACTACCTATTAAAGGTCGGCATCATCAATCACCCATGAGCATATAATAAAAGCTCTCATTGCATTATATTACCGGGTTGATCAAATGGAATATATCCTAGAGAGGATAGATAAAATCAAGGATGAAGCCCTGGATGCAAAATACAACATGGAGCAGACAGTTACAAAGATGTCTCCAGGGATGCTCAGTGAATCATTCACCTTGAGAGAAGTAGATGATACATTCCAGCTCTTCAAGGCTATAGTCACTCAAGGTTTGGCACCAAAGGTCACTTTTGACCGAGAATCAATCAATAACCTTCTGGCTTGCCATGATTTCATTGGCTTCCTGATCGATGCATGTAAGGAATTCACCGGGCTACCTGAAAAGCTCAAGAATGAAACATAAACTTGTGAAGTCATTGCCGACCATTTCAAGGGTCCATATCATAATCAACTTCAGAAAATGATCAACAAGTTTATGGAATACCGAGCTCAGTGTCACATCACCTCTCCTGATCAAAAGTAAGACACTCCATTTAAGCAAAGAGATGATGAGGAGTAGTTTCTCCTCTTATGTACACTTCGATCATTTTTGTAAAAATATTTAAAAACATGTTGGCATTTACGATGACATCATCCATGTTGCATCATGGGATGTTGCCATCCAAAAACTTGCCCAAAGTCAACTTTTGACTTTTTATATATTTTGTAAATATCTTGTAAGATATTTTGTAAATGGTGGTTGGTTTGTTTTTGTCTTCTTTCATCTTCTCCTTCTATAAATACTGGGATACTTTTTGTATTCCGGTGGAGATTTTTTGTATGAAAAAAGAAGTGAGGAGAGAAAGACTTTGTGCTTCCTTGTAACAGAAGAAATATTAATATATATGTTTAGACTTTGTGCTCAATATATGTGTTATTTGCATCAGATCTTTCTTAAGTTAGATCTATGTTGTTATTCTGTTGGATTCCTTCTTATTATTGTCATATGTTCATCAGTATTGGTTTATTTGTTTATGCAAGTAAGTTTGACTGACGATTACTACTAGCCCAAAGCATAAACCTTTTGACCTTTCCATCTTGGAATTCATTTCTTTTCTTCCTTTTGATCTACCATCCTCCATTCCTTCCCTCCTACATTTATGTTCACAGCTGGAAATACCTCTACTGGGATGAGATCCCAAACCCCCTGAAGTTAGAATAGTGTAGATTTGCACATATTCTTGCTTAATAGAATAGCAATAAATTAGTTTCGCTTTGCTATCTCAAAGAGGGGCTATGCCCTGCACACTGTTGGCTTGTTCCCCGCGACCTGTCTAACTCGATAGATTTTCAAACCAACAGTTTTTGGTGACTCCACTGGGGATCAAACTAGGGAAATAATTAAAACAATGTAAAAATCACTACCAGATTGCAAATTTTAACTTTTTGTTAAAAATCAAAATTTTTACAGAAGTGATCAAAACTGTAAATTTCGTTCTACAAATCCATAGATTTGGACTAGATAGGAGCTTTTAGTTCGCTAAGTTTTTTAAAAAACTTGTATATTTTAGTAGATCTGAGATTCTGACATTTTATGATATTTTCAAAACCTTGCAAAATTCGGTCAAAGATCCGAAAATCAGCTTTCTAAATTGACCCACTTTTTATCCTTATTAATCTTTGTTAGAAAACTGCAATCGGTTGTTATTAAAGAGGATAAAATTTAAATATTAAAAAGTACATGCTGCTGATTTTTGCCAAAAAAATCAAAAATCAGCAAGTACAAACAAAAAGATTGTTGTAAATCTACTCTTAATTGTTGCAGATCTGAATGGGTACACTGGCGGGTGAACAATTTACTCGTGGCAGAAGAGCTCATGGAGAAGTTGATCCAATATTTGATCTACTTCAAAGGCACAATTTTAGTATCACTCTAGCATGATTCGCATCACTAAGCTCAACAGATCGATTAGCAAGAAGTGTCTCACCTCCACGAAAGAGCCGAATTTCACAGGGTGCCTTGACATCCATTTGTAGTTCCCTTTTGCTAAGTGGAACCACACTTCATGCTCATGTTCTTTTCCCACTTTTCAAATGGTAATAAATCTACCTGTACCATGGGGAAATGCCATGGGTCCTCTAGCACTATCGCATCTAGTACACCCCCTTCCCAACAAAATCACAAGAATTTCCTAAAGTTTTATGGGAGCAGAAATCAAAGCACAAATGCACATATCACTACGTTTATTATGTCATGCAGTATTCTGGATGTGACTCATGAAGACATATCTGTGCGTCTCTTTCTTGAGACCTTGCAAGGGCCTGCATCAGAATGGTTCCAGCATTTACCAGTCGGATCCATCACCAGTTGGGCCACATTACGGACTGCATTTGAAGATAGATACAAGCCTTCAAAGATGCATTCACATTATTGTCATGATCACTCACATGAAGAAGGAGGCCAATGAAACCATGCATGATTTTATCACCCGTTTCAATTCACTGATCAACCATGTGCCACCTGCCATGTTGCCAACATTAGAAAATCAAAAGTGTTTCTTTGTGAATGCAATGAGTTCAAAAGTAAGTTTCTTAATTTTACAGGAACAGATACCCACCTTGGTCCTTGCTCAAGCTATGGCCATTCGGATAGAAGATAACCTCCTTATATCTGGTGAGTTAAGATGAGAGCCATCAAAGTCAAAGGCTTCAACTTCTTCTCAGGCTACCTCATCAGATCCAACATTCCAAAAGATGGCAAATGACTTGCTCTCATTAAAGAAGCAATTGGCTCAAACATTGTCTACTACTCTATACCGGGATATCCCACGGAGGAACTTCACTCCCAACAACGCCCCCTAAAGTCTGTGTTTCTCTACTTCTTCTCCAAGGTTAGCAATTGAGGCCCCTCTGGTTAATGCTTTGGTTGAGATCGAAGAAGATGATACAAATTATGAAGAACCTTTGTCGCAAGGCGAAGATGATCAAGATGTCGGTGAACCGATAGGCAACTCTACTATCGGGTATATGGAATTTGAAGATGAGGAATTTGATGAAGAAGAAGGTACCCAAGGATATGCGAGTGGACAATCATACATAGTTTTCACTCACTCGCAAGGAAAAGAAGTAAAGGTTGTTGCTGAAAATTAAAAGGAAAAGGCTATGGTAGCTCCACCGCCAATGAATCGATCACTAAAAGAGGAAATCCCCTTCCTACTCAACCTCCGGTTAAGCCTTTTGTAAAGAAATATTTTCCTCTTGTTTCTCCTCCAATCCAACCTTCCTCCAATTCCATAAAGACCAGTAATCCTCCTCCACAAACACAAAACGAAAGACTCATTCCTTCATTAGCGCAACCCTTGGTCGCATTTGATATAATTGATCATGCTAAAAAGACCAAGATCCAGATGTCTGAAGTTGAGTACCTTCAGTCCAACCCAGAGCAACTTATAAGATTAACTAAGTATATCCAAAGCCAAGATGCCATCCTCCCTCCTATTTCCCCAAAATGAATTCTTCCCACCCCTCCTACATCTCATGTAAACGTCACCTCAACCACTGCGTCAGAAAAAATTGAACCTTTTTACCTATCTCTCCTAATCAATGGTCAAAAGCTAAGCAATCGTATAATTTATTCTGAGCTTCGACAATGTTATGCCAGTAAAGGTTTCCCATGCTTTGGGCCTCATGCTTACTAAACCTTTTGGCAGATGTTACTCCATAGAAACTGAGCAGGTACTATTGATTGGTTAAATCAAGGATGCGCAGTTTACATTCGCAACATTTCTGAGAAAAGGGTAAAAATGACTATTCTCGTAGTTGATATTCCAGCATCCTATGGAATACTGCTAGGGAGGAGATTCTATAAAGAAGTCGGTGGGAAAATTCATATAGACTGGTCCAAAGCCAGAATTCCTATCAAAGGAGTGATGTTGACATTCGAACCAGAATCACAAAAGAAATATCTAGTCACCAATTCCGACAACCCCAAGGCTCAAATTCTCTTCGAATCATCGTGATGGGAAATTACTTCTTTCCACTAACTTAGAT